>CM028234.1:35400000-36600000 GCA_016432845.1 Psidium guajava | reverse complement strand
TTTGAAGGAAATAGCTAGACAAAACAAGACTGAACTGCCTGTTGGAGTTCTTGTGGCTGATTATAATGTTCAACTTCAAGAGAAGAGCATTCCATCAGAGGATAGCCAGTTGCTCACCCCGAGGAGAAAGCAGGATACAGCTCGTAATAGCTCAGAGCAGAGTATAGGAGGCTTCTCTTCATTACTTCTGCTTCTTTCTCCAAACCTACTTAAGTCAACTACGCTTTTGTGGATAGTTTTCTTTGGGAATGCTTTCTCATATTATGGACTAGTGTTGCTGACAACTGAGTTAAGCAACGGACACAATGAATGTTCCCAACCTCAGTCACATTCGAAAAAAACTAGTGATATCAATTATGGAGACGTTTTTGTCACTAGTTTTGCTGGTAAGGGTCACTGTCATGTTTCAACATTTCTTTTACTTATACTCGGCACTCCCCCTCCCCCCTCTCTTCCTCTCCTCCTCTTTAATTAAATGTTTAACCATTTCCTTTTACCTGCTACCGTTGCCTGCAGAATTGCCTGGGCTCCTTCTATCAGCTGCGATTGTTGATAAACTTGGTCGTAAGCTTTCGATGTCATCTATGTTCTTCTTATGTTGCATTTTTTTGCTACCGCTGGTTGTCCATCAACCAGCAGGTTTGACGACAAGTCTTCTGTTCGGCGCTCGCATGTGCATCACAGCTACATTCACTATCATCTATATATATGCTCCAGAGGTAAATTACTATTTTGTACCTAATAACAGGGAAGTTTTTCTTTGTCATCTTTCGGTTTGATTTGTGAGATCGGGAGACTAGCTTGAATTATTTAATTATGGAACACTATAGTTGTCCTCTTTGATGGTCAGTATTCTTCTTAAGGAAGGTAGTCCAGCAGCAGTGCTCAAATTCGGGAGCTGGCTTGTCCAAGAATTCATGCATTTTGCGCCTTTCTTGCACAAAATGAGAATGCTCTTGCGAAGTGATTGACTAAATTGGGCTAAAGGGAAAAAAGAGAGCTTGATTTTGGCATCATATGAAAGGATACACTCCCAATGATCAAATACTTAAAGATATTGTGGACATTGTGCGCATTTCTAAGCTTATTTTTTAAGCATCTGGCAACTATGAATGCTTAATTTTGTGCGATAGTGATGGTGATCTAAGATTAATTCAACATGGTTCGGTCTTGCACTGATCACTTATGAGTTTGTGCTTTCTTTGAATGAAATCATGTACTTGCATTTATGTTGTTTTAGCAGATGTCGGTTTTACCAAGAGATTCTTTCTAATCGAGAATTTGATGTCAGCAGCATAGGCATTATCGAGTTTAGAAGACACTAACGGACATGTTATCTTTGGGATTGAATTGGAACTGTAGGTATACCCAACCTCAATCCGGACAACTGGTGTAGGAGTTGCGAGCGCGATAGGGAGGATTGGTGGGATGATGTGTCCTCTTGTGGCGGTTGCATTGGTACATGGATGTCATCAAGCTGCATCCATAATTCTATTTGAGATTGTGATCTTTGTGTCTGGAATTTGCGTGGTGCTCTTTCCGTTTGAGACAAAGGGCCGTGATTTAAGCGACACCATAGCAAGCTCGACAGAGAACATCTATTCAGCATGAAGTTGTAGACTGGTACTCATTTATGGGATGACTCCCTTGATGTATAAAAGAAAACATGCTTTGCTAGTCTATGAGCATGTCTTTATATAGTTAAATGCCAAATAAAAGTGACACACGTACTTCTTCAAATTTGAAATTCTCTCTCAAACGTCTTTATATAGTTAAATCACACTAGTCTATGAGCATGTCTTTGACATTCAATCTCAAAACCATAAAATACGACTCTTAGGATAGGACTTATCCAAAGGATCATCGAATTTTGCTGTCAATCGGAATTATCCTTCAAAATTAGATACTTCTTAATAACTTAAGAGGGATGTTTGAAATGATTGGACTTATAAGAGGGACTCGGATCAGGGCGTCGGATTCCTGCATGTGGTGGCTATGTATGTAGATACTAATTACGTGCTACGGTGAACAAAATGTTGGATAATCAGTGGTTTCCTCGTACATAACTCTCACCAAGTGCCGTAGTGATATCATTGCTGTCGTAATAAACATGGGTGGAGAAGCTGTGGAGAAGAACTATGTGATGTCAAGCACACCGTCAATACGACTTCCGCAACTTGGGAGGTTTTTGTACGTCAGGGAATTCTATTTTAGGAAAACAGAAAAAGGTTGGAGAATCAAACGGTACCAACAACAAGAGTTGGGCAACTAAAAACCCCCTTTCTAACAAAAAAAAAAAAAATAAGCGAGTGATTGATGCTGTGCATATGCATGCCTGGTTTTCCTGTTGGATCGGATCATTTTGTTTTCTCAACAATTCTAGAGATTTTCGTGTTTCTAAATTTGAGATTCTAATTTACATCCATTCTTTCAACTAAAATGGCTATTTCATGGCTTTTTTGTGAACCCAACTCTTAAAGGAGACGCTTTTTACAAGACATTCTCAATGAGATTTCTATTGAGATCGAAGATGACTAGAGAGCGATTGATGATCTATGTGAAATCAAAATTCTTAGCTGGGCATTATCTATTTCAACATTCGTAAATTCAGTTCATTTATGTGTTAACATCCCATGTATTCATGTTACTTGTTTTTATTTGGTAAGTGTGCGTGCACATGTAATATTCTTCTTGAGGCCTCATCGTAAAAGTTTTATCAACGTTACACAATATTCGATTAAAATTTAATTATACCCTACGATCCAAAATTCAAACTTTTCTTATTGACGAATCTGTCGTGCTCTCACACGAAGATACTAGATTCAAACTGTATTGGATCTTGTGATATCGCGTTTGCATCCTCATGGGTGTTTGGGAGAAGACTTTTGTTTCCTCTCTAATTTTTATCTTCAAGCAAAGTCGTTGCAAAATTTAAGAAATTAAAGTGGACAACAACATATGGAGGACAGAGAAGAGGTGCCACAGGAAAGTATCCAGAAGGGTAAGAAGAAGAAAAGGCCGCTCCTTTCCCCCACCTGTTCATTCCATTCCCCAAAAATGAAGCCTTTCCTTTGTAAAGCGAGCAGTGAGTCACTATTTACCCTCCCGCCACCGTGGGGTTTCCTCCTAAGTTTAACATATACATATATGTGTGTGTATATATAGTTGCATTTCCTTTTCGGTGAATGCTTTTATACATGTTGTTCATAAGGTACACACTAAGTTTTTCCCATCCATATCCTGCATCTGACATCTACTGATAGATACCCATCGACACTCTGTTGTACCCTCTTTTCATTGTGTTTGCGGTAGATTCTGCTGGCGGTCTCGCGAATTGAACAAGATCCCCTAGAGCGTGTGTTTGTGTGTGTGAGGAAGAGGGAGAGGGAGGAGATCTACCCCCATGTCCATGGCCGCTCCTCAGCCCCGACGTCCCGATCGCTCCGCAGCTGGTATGTACCTAATCTTCACTTCTCTCAATTTGATCTCTTGATTCTTCTCATCGTCAGACTCTTTTCATCTGGTGCCACGGTCTGTGAACCTAATTCCACCTCTTTTTTTTTTTTTTGGAGTTGATCCTGATGGATTAAGCGGGTTCTATCTACTTCTGGGTGCTGGGATCGAAAGAACCCTTTTTTCTCCCTTTTAGTTCTGTCGACCCTCTTGGATTATTTTCCTTTTCTAGACCGCAAAACAATCATCAGTCAATGATTTCCAGACCGGCTGCATCGTTCCTGCACAGCAATGAACGGCAACAACCAAAAAAAAAAAATCACATCGATCAAGTTCAATTTTTCTGCACAGCAACAAGTTCATTTTTTCACCAGCATGGCTTTGCAGAGTTGATGGAATTATCTTATGATCCATTTATGGGTTTTATTAATATGGGTTTAACTCGTGGACTCTTGATCTTCTTGTTCGATTACCGACGGCGCACTTCCTTATTTTGCTCGACCACGTTAGTACTTGGGGAAGAAATTATAGGTGCATAGGCGTCATTCAGTTGGGCAAATGATCATAATAGTCATAGATGCAAGCTTCTCAGCACTGTACGTTTCATAGGTTTTGATGATTATGATTATTGCCTTTGGTTCCTACGATACTGCATCACTGACAAACTGATTGTGGATGCAGAAGAGGGGCCTGTTGATCCAGAAAACATGAATCAGCAGATAACTGTGAGTCTAATGTGATGCATCTTGTTCTCTCGTTGTGCTTACTCGGTAAGGCTCCATGGATTGCTTTGAATGATAACATTCTACTTGGGAATGTCTTCCAGCATCCAGCAAAAGGGTCAGTTTCTCCTAATCCTTCCCAGGACAGTGCTGCTGCAGGTTCTCAGAAGGAACCGGTGACTCAATCAGTATCCATCGGTTTGAGCAGCGATGGTGCTGATGCACATGCCCATCAGCCACAGACGCCGCATTACAGAGGTTTGTGAGTCCTACTTGATAGATCTTTTTTTGCAATGTGGAGCCGTGTAACTTGTCATTCTATTCTGTGATTAAATAGTTGCGATTGGTATTTTGCTGATCCTAGAATTAGTGGTATGAGAACTGTACCACTTACTGCTGTGTCTTTGACTTATTAGGCCAATTAGTAGAGCTAGCCAGGCGGTGCAGGTCATTTATTAAGGTTATCACAGCATGTGTCGTGGAGACATTTCTTTTTTTACTGCAAAAAAGATCTTATAGACCCCGCTATACAAAGTTTCAGTGGGAGAGGATCTATCAGATCTAATTAGGCACTTGTTTTAAGGATAAATTCTTAGCTGAATTTATAGTGTGATAACTATAAATACCTGTTCTTTTTTTTTGGAAGTGTAAGTACCTGTTCTTGACAGCATCATAGGAAAATCCTCTTCTAGAAACCTCTAGATTTCTTTCCCTTTTTTCATTCCAAAGCTAGCTGAGTGTATCGACAGAGAAGCTTCCTCTATTCCTTATCTCTGCCATTGTTGGTTCCTTGGAAAGCCCAAATCTAATGTTTATTAGTTGCTGGCTTGAACAAAGGAAAAAAAAACTCCAAAATGCCAAACCAAATCCAACAGATGTCCTCCCTGGCTTTTATTTGAAGAAGCAGATGGTCGACTGACTTCCCTGCTGTTTTGCAGAGGAAGCATCTGTTTATTATTTTGGATTATGACTTGGGAAGATTGTTTATTGCTTAGGCTATTGCCCAAGTTGCTTTGATATTATTAAAGCCGCTTTTGAAGGTATCAGGACTTTCCTGATTAATTTTTAGGGGAGAATTTCTTGCTCTCTCCCAGACCATCAGGTAGGATGCCCTATTTGGAGTTTCTGTTACTTATTAGACGATTATTACTACTTTGGACGAGTTATTGGTACCTGTCAATTCCCAACAGTGAGGGAGGTTTTCAATAAAAACATTCCAAAAGGCACTCCTTTAAAATTAAGAACACAGAAATTGTTCCTTCACACTGGTTCGCAATTTTGAATCCAATACTATGTACTCGTATTGGATGAAGGAAAGAGCACAACAGAATGCATGCTTCTCTCGTCCACCTAAAATTGCTGAATCAGGAAATTTATTAGATTGCAAAGGATAAGATGCTAGATCTCACTCTTGCTATCATTGAAATTAGGTGAGATTGAAAGAAACTCTGAAAAAGGGTTGTCTTGCTATGGCTCTGCTGCCAAAAGGCACCTGGAGTCCTCTGGTAGGACAGAGTAGGAAGAATGCAATCGCATCTGAGCACCTTTCTCCTGCGACAATTCATTTTCCATTGGTGCTAGGGCATTCCTTTTTCATTTCTAAATTAAGTAATTTGTGAACAGTCTTTCTATTGGTGACATTTTTCATAAATGGTATGTCTTTTGAGGAAACCATGCATATCTATGTATAACAGCATGTTGTAGGGATATGCCATCAATTATGAAATGATTAGACTGATTTCAGCATCAGCAAGTTGATTTCCATTAGCTTTTGCAATGCCTGGAGTTTACTTGCAGTATTAAAAAATAAATGAATGCTTGTCTTCACGAACTTCAGGATATGGCAGTTCTACTGGGGAGTGGGATGATTTTTCTCACTATGTCAATGCAAAAGGGTTGGAAGTAGCATCTCCGGTATGTTATATATTTTCTTGTGTAATTTTACCCCTATTCTTGCTCAGTCAGAATGTATTCTATTGACCTTGTGTTTTTGTTTTTGTTTTTGTGGGCATTTAGGGAGTGTACAGTGAAAATCATTCTCTTGTTTTCCATACTGGCTATGGGTACAGTCCGCATATGCCATATGGACCATATTCCCCTGGTACAACACCATTGCCTTCTGTTGGTGGAGATGTGCAGATGTATTCCTCACAGCAATTCCCTTATTCAGGACAACCTTACTACCAACTGCCTCCAACTATGCCATATATTTCTTCACCAACTCAGGTTTCACAACCAGATCTCACAATATCAATGAATGGTGACCAGCAAGGCGATGGAGTGCTTTTTGGGCCAAGGCCTAATTATCCTTCACCAGTTGGATCTTTTGGTAGAGGAAACTTTCCCGGAAATCCTTGGACTCATGGGTTTCATGATCAGCAACTAGGGTTGGATGGATTGAGTTCCGGAGGTCTTTGGTCAGATTGGTCCAAGCCAGCTGATAGGCAACGGTCCTTTTCCCCTTTATCGCCAGCAGTATCTCCTCAGCCCATAGGCATAGGGTCGTTTACCCAAAATATGGGAATTGTATGCCTTCTTGCTTTTCCATCTGTATCTATTAGATATATTGTTGAGCTTCATCTTTTGTTGTTTTTGGGGTGGATAGATTTTTCATTCTCTCGGTTGGTTGAGAAAAGTGGTGGTTGAAAATTTTCAAGTACACATTATTTATGATGAGATGCTTTGAACAGCTTCTTGGATTGATACAAGATTAGTGCACTAAAAAAAAAACATAAATACTTTTACCTAAAAAGTTCCTCTTAGAGGATTATTAGTGTTAGGACGCACGCTGCGCATACATGATGATGGATTTTAACATGTAAGAAAAAGGAAACACATTAAGAGGAATTGGGTGATCATTCAGTGGAGTGGACATTTTGGTATAGGGCTAGTTATAAGACATGTATGAGGTGTGTGGTTATAGTAACAGATGTAAAGCTGCAATGTTCAAAAACTGAGAGGAACTCATCTTTTTCCCTTAATGATATAGATTATGAGATCAAGAAGATGTCGATACTGTAGCCAAAGGACTGCTCTTTCATTTCTGAATGATAAGCTTTTTATCATTTGGTGGTTCATTTGACTTTCCTTGCCCCTGTATAAGCATGCCCATAGACTCAATGTTTTTGCTTACTTGTCTTCTAATTGGTCTACTGCAGGTAAGGTGTTTTTAGATCTTACTGCAATAATCTTGTGAGGATTGAGGCAGGGTGGTGGGCCTTATTGACTATTGTTTATCTTTTTCAGGCTTCTGATCTGCAAAGAACCTTGTCTGGATATGGATCTTCTGATCCATATAATAGAGACTTTCTACACAGTGGTGTCAACAGAGGAGCTAACTTTGGGGCTACATCGATTCCTGGTTTAGGACTAAATGGTCAGGGCTGGCTTTCAGTTGACAATAGACGCCGCCGCTGGAGAAGCAATGGTGCTATATGCAGTTGTAATGGGACATCTGATATCCTTGGTGAGCAAAACCGTGGACCGAGAGCATCAAAGCTGAAGAATCATGCTACTCCTGAACATGGTTCCTCCATTGATGATAGCAAGCTTAGCGCATCTACAACAAAGATCCCTCATGGGTCATACAATTGCATAGATTTCGTCACAGAATATGACGATGCTAAGTTTTTTGTGATTAAGTCATATAGTGAAGATAATGTTCATAAGAGTATCAAATATGGTGTATGGGCTAGTACACCAAATGGGAACAGAAAATTAGATGCTGCTTACCGGGAGGCAAAGGAGAAACAAGAAGCTTGCCCCATCTTCCTATTCTTCTCAGTAAGTAGCACCAGATATTTCGCTATTGATTTCGTTATAGTTGATCAGTAATCAGATCAAAGGAAAGTTTCTCTGCTATTTTGAAAAGTATAGTAAGAAAAGGTGGTTTTGCTACCATGAGGAGTACAATTTCAAAGACTTTCCAATGTAAGAACTTGACTGTGGTTGTCCATTTAGTGTGTTTTTCTGTTGATTAATTGAAGTTCCTAATAAATGGTCAACTCTCATGAGGCTACTGCTGGAATGATGTACTTTCTTTGGGTTCAATGGAACTTGCTTACTTCTGGAGGCTTTTTCTTTCTCATAGTGAAAAGACACAGTAATTGAGCTGCTATAGTATATTTCAATAATGGTTCAAGATTTATTAAGGAAATCTTGTACGTAAAATATCTCAATTGCCTGAATACTGTTACGCAGAGTACTTGTTGTGTGTAGTTTGTTGATTTCCTACTCGTTAGCATGCCTGTTTCTCACTGTGCCTGGAGAATCTGAATACTTTATTTTAACGCTTCCATCAGGATGTATTATATCCAGATCATCTTTGCATTGTTCCACCCAGAAAAGATTGGGCCTCACTTCTTTTAGCTTATAGTTACGTCTGTCTCGTACTTTATCTGTTTCCATTACATGCAGGTGAATGCTAGTGCTCAATTCTGCGGGGTTGCTGAAATGGTTGGACCTGTAGATTTTGACCGAAGCTTTGATTATTGGCAACAAGATAGATGGAGTGGACAGTTCCCTGTGAAGTGGCATGTTATTAAAGATGTTCCAAACAGTCAGCTTCGTCACATTGTTTTGGAAAATAATGACAATAAGCCTGTAACAAACAGCCGAGACACCCAGGAGGTACGTTAATCAGGGATATTATTAATCCTCGAAAACTTTGGAATGATTGTACTTTATATCATGGGTCTCCGTCGTGCTGCTGCACAACAGCAAAACTTTCAGAAAGACGTTGCTTAATATTTTTAATAGCATTTATCATTTGGATCCTGTAGAGAATAGAATGTCCTTCACTTGTTTGTTACTTGTGGTTTCATCTCATTGGTTTATTGTTAAGTTTTGCCTTGCTGATGTTGACGCGGCCCACCTAATGGTATAAATCTTAATTGTTTTTGTCTTCAACTTAATGGTTCTTGAAATTGTTTAGGTGAAATTGGAACAAGGTATTGAGATGTTGAACATCTTCAAGAATTATGAGACAGACACATCTATTCTGGATGATTTTGAATTCTATGAAGAGCGTGAGAAAGTTATTCAAGAAGGAAAGGCCCGACAACAAGCCAATCCACCAGTTGTAGGGGTAGCTGGTAAAAATGAGCAGAGGAATCAAGTAATGTTATCCAGTGACTTCATCGATAAAATGTCCAAGAGTTTTGGCCAGGTCATCCGCGTGGATGAGGATGGTAAAGATGATATAATAGCTGATATCGCTAGTCCTGCACATGATAGCACCACTGGCACCAGAGTTGACTTCGAAGATTCTATGCCAGCATCCATTTCTTCTGTTCAACCCAGTTAAGGTATCATATTGCTGTATGGTATGTAACGTGACAAAGTTCGACTTGACTAGATTTACTTCTTGATTACTTTGAAGAGAAGGGAGGCTGTGTCTAATGTCTTTGGGATAGATTGGTGAGTGTCCAAACAAAGTGTCTTGCCTAGTTGTAGGAATCTTGCATGTTTGTGTATGATGTGCTTTCTCAGCTTTGCTTTCCAGTCATCAGCGGTTGTCCTGTTCTTTTTTCTGTAAATTACCTTAACATTCTGGCCTGATTTGTCAATGTGCAGTTAAGCGCCTTGTACTTGCAGGAAGTTCAATAAAAAGCAGCAGTTTACAAAGGAACTGAAAAATGTCCTCCCCTTACGTTTTTGCGTTCATATTTTCGTTATGCAACTTCAGTGATTTCGTCCCCCTGGAGACACATAATAAGTGGAGAGAGAGTGCACGCTCGCTAAGTTCTATTGCTTAGAGGTGGCTCTAGCGTCTTTGGTGGTGGTCGTGTTCATGGTGTTCATGGCGCCGGCGCCGGCGGCCAAGTCCTCTCTTCTGGTGGTTGCGTGGCGGTGTTGAGGTGCAGAGAGCTGGGGAGAGGGGTCGCTGGAAGAGTGGTTTGTTTTTACCAAGAATGAGGGAGGAAAAAAGAAAAGAAAAAAAATACAAAATTTGTCTACATCAGTGTTGGCCACTTTATTTTTGATGGTTGGTGGCTGGTTCACATTCATGCAAACAATTCTCGATCAAAGTTGGCTAGAAAGACAAAATTAGCAAATAAAAAAAAATTCATTATAAAGGAAATTTATTCCATAAAAATCATTTTTAAAAAATTGGTTATATTTCATTTGCTTGATGATTTAGAGAAAGTGATTTTCTTCTTACTAGAATAGAAAGTTGTTTTCTTCCAATTTAAACTTGTAGTTTTCGATCCATGAAAAAGGTTTGCCACAGATCAATCAATTTTCCATCATCCAAATGCCAGAAAATGGAAAACAATTTGCTGAAAATAGATTTACTACAAACGGACCCTAAATTGGCAACTCATTAAAAAAGAATTTAGGACAAAATTGGTATAAATGAAATGTTTAGAATTGAATTGGTCAACATAAAATATGATTGATATTTTTTGCACAATTATCCCAAAAAATTTCCATTACCGAGTAAACACTTAAACTACATAATGCCATAAAAATTACAGTTTATCTTGATGAATAAAACTTGATTTTAAGTCTTTTTTGAAATTTTCCAAGTCACTGTACACTTAGGCTCTTGGATTATTGTAAATGGTCCCCAAGGAACAACCGTTTGGTAGTTTAAGATCTATGATCACCATAGATTATACAATAAGAAGGAACTCAAATTGCTTGAAAGGTGACTTGGTCATCCTTTAAAGGAAAAAGTTTGTTTTGTGCTTTCGCTGTTGTGAAACATGATTGCCGTGCAAAGGTTCATTACATCACACTCGAGACATAACTATGAAAACTACCATTACTTGTTCTCACAATCATACGAGCTACAATTATTCAATTGTGCGTTCGATAAATTATTATAGGTTCTTTTTTTATTTCGCACTGTTCAATTTCTTCAGAAAAGTGAACCAGTTGAAAGGCTCTGGCTCTCCTAGGCTTTCGCCAACTGACCCTTGCCTTGACTCTCTGCTTTCTCCTTGCCCTCCATATTTCCATTTTTAGGTGCACTTCGCAACCATTCCTGCTCTAATTTTAGAAATTAGTTCCAGGGTCTTCTGCGCAAAAGAAAAATACCAGAAAAAATAACAGGAAGCTCTCATCTTCTTCCCGCCCAGGAGAAAGAACAATGAAAGAACACCCACAATCAGACAGGGAGGAACGTAAATGCAGAGAAAACGCATGGATGGAATGAAATGAACATCTTGTGAAATTAGCCGTTGCTATCCCCGTCTCTGCTTTTCGAGCAATCCTTAGCCTCCCTTGCTTTCTTCTGTCTGTTTCTGAGCTTTCCTGATCGTTTGGTTCAGAAAGAATAATACTTGAAGGAGATATGTATCGTCCTGGCGTGCTTGCCCTCTTAGTCACTTGTATCGGGACTCTGACCCCCTTGGTTCATTCCAAGACCAATGCCCGTGATGGTGTGTATACTAACTTGTGTACCCTTCCCTCCTCTTTCTCTTACGCTATTCCTCCTGGCAGCGTTGTCTTGTTATTTTTTGCCCGTGCCCACAGAAGTCATTTACAAGACTTTCTGTTGCGCATGAAATCCATATATACGTGGACTAATGATTCCACATATCTTTATCTACGTGATTGAATGACTATGGTATATTGGTATATGGTCTTAATAAGATGATTGCTTGACGCTACTTTGCTCTCTTCGATGAAAACGGATGCCCAAATACTAGGAAATCTCGAGATTCTAATATACATTTAGATGTAAATTGCAGTCTCTGCCCTTAATGTGATGTACAGCAGCATGAATTCTCCTTCAGCACTGACTGGTTGGAAACCGAGTGGGGGCGACCCTTGTGGCGAATCATGGAAAGGAATCGATTGCTCTGGGTCATCAGTGAGTGAAATGTAAGGGTCTATGTGTTCATGTCTGCCTGATTGCACCCATATAACTCTAATGATATCGCTTCAGGCTCACTTAAGTTTCTCCGTGTATTATATCTTTCGGAAAGCACACTAATTTTTCTTTGAATTTCTTGCAGAAATTTGTCAGATCTAGGCCTCACTGGATCAATGGGCTACCTGCTATCAAGCTTGACATCTGTGACCTACTTGTGAGGCTGACATATTGACAATAAGTGCATTTATCTCTATGCTGTCTTTTGCATTGACTGACTGTCACCTGATAACAGTGACTTTGTTTGTCATAGTATAGTGATTTGAGCAAGAACAACCTCAATGGTGACATACCGTATCAACTTCCTCCGAATGCACTTCACATGTAAGTATGCTTTCACACATCTGCATCTTCATCATTCTAGAATAATCTGGATCTGCGGAACAATACTATTCGACCTCCCTATTCATTAGTTTCTTCTCATCCCTTTCACTGTATCCTTTTGTTTGGGGGGATACTTGAGATCTACCAGGGGTCTCCTTTTTAGTTTAGGAGCCTGAAGCAAGTCAAACATCGTTCTTTCCACTGCCGCCTTAGTAATGACAGAACTTGCGATATTTGGAGTGGCAGAATCAGATGGACTGGAAAGGAGTCCAGGTGAAGTAGAGCCTGGCCGATCTGCAAAAGGACTGCTCATCCAAAATCACATGTCAAGATCTATAATACTTTCCCTATGCCCCAGATTCTGTTCTATCTCTTCTCTTGCCGGCCTCCTTCCCGGGATTTGAAAAAGACGACAAACACTACACCCCTACGGCCTAATGAACAGACTTCAAAACTGCCCGCTTCTTGGCCTCGACTTCTTTTAAGGATTCCCCTCAATTTATACAGTTTGAAAGCAGACAACCTTTGGGGTTCCTTTCATGTTGGCCCTTGTTCGAGCTTTGCCATCACTTCTGTGTTTGGCTAGCGGCTGGAGCAACCGCTAGAAGGAAGCCTAATGGTATAATTTTGCAGACCATGCGGAATGCTTCCTCCTTAGTTAGTGCTTTTGAAGTATCCATTTGAATATCTTTTCCATTTCTACTCTGTCTTCCCAATAAAGAGAAGGCATGATCAACCTCGATAGACCACCTAGAGGCCTCCAATGTCCTATGTGGCAATTGCAGTATGCATTTGTATTAGAGGAGCTTTCCATGTGATTTGCCTATGACTTTTGGAGTTAAAATGCAGTTTATTACTCTTCTACCGAAACTACCTTGGCTCTAACATGCTTTATATGGGATTTAACTAGTGTTTTGGCCAAATTCTCCATGCCTAGAAGGATTTCTGACGTAGTTCTTTTTTCTATGATAATTCTTGGTATTGTCGATATGGCATGGGCCGCTGAACAATTTTCAGTTGATTGACATCAGATTCTTTCTGCAGTGACCTTTCATCAAATGCATTCACTGGAAATGTTCCTTATTCGATTTCTCAGATGACTGATCTCAAGTACCTGTAAGTATTTTCATTTCAATGAAGGAAGAAGCTTCTTGTTTGTGCTGCCCTTTTTCAGTAATTGTCTTATTGTTTGCAGAAATCTGGGCCATAATCAGCTCAATGGACAGTTAAGCGATATGTTTGGAAAACTCCCCAAACTCGCCACCCTGTAAGTCCAAGTAACTTGCAGGACTCATTTTTCCAATTAAGTTCCTGACTCTTACAGGCTCTACATGTGATAAAGTTGTAGAACAAGAAACCTACAATTCCCATCTGCCTTGGCATGTTATGGAATGTTCACTTTTGCTTGTCCTAAAAGTAAACTCAGTACATCTTAAGCGTGATCTCTACATATTGTAGCCAGAACCTATGTTTTTCAATGCGTTAAGTTTCGTTAGCTAATTATGCTTAAGAACTCTGGTAAGTATCACATTGTCACAACATCGACCTTTGAATGTCAACCAGGTGAGCGCTCTGATGAAGGCTATTTTTTCTTACACAATGATATGGGCATTTACCTAATTTGATAATTATGTTGATGTCATCATCAGAATCCTTCGTGTAATCAGAAAACAGCACTCTTAGAAACAATAGAGTACATAAGTCTCCTCTCCATTTTTGGCTACCAAAGGCTTTAGTAAGAGAGAGACAGATAAATGGAATTAATTATTTGAATCTCGTGGGAGCTAATTTGTTTGCAGTTGTGGTACCCGTTGTTTCTAGATCTTTCAGTGAATCTTCTGCATGAGCAACCTCTTGGTCCCTTT
This sequence comes from Psidium guajava, assembly GCA_016432845.1. Lineage (NCBI taxonomy): Eukaryota > Viridiplantae > Streptophyta > Magnoliopsida > Myrtales > Myrtaceae > Psidium > Psidium guajava. The sequence continues at coordinate 36,585,754 of CM028234.1, read as the reverse complement.
AAGAGAAAAACTGATCAAAGGACAAGTAAATGAATATGGTATTAGGAATAGGCAGTGGCCTGACAATGAGAAGGGTGATATGTGTTTACTGGTTTACCTGTCATGTTGCTTAAAGATGAGTATTCATTGGGTGGCTTATTCATGAAATGAAACAGGGATCTATCTTACAACTCATTGTCAGGGAATCTGCCTCAGAGCTTTGGATCACTGTCAAGTCTCACAAAATTGTAAGTTGCCAACACAATTATCTACTGATCTTCGAGTCTCATGTTTCTTACTCTAGCTTTTTATACAGGCATTTGCAAAACAATCAGCTCACAGGTCCTATAAATGTCCTTACAAACCTTCCCCTCAATGATCTGTAAGCAGTTAAGCTGGTTTTTTGTTGAATTTGATAATTGCTAGCATTCTGGCTGTAGAGAGTTAACAGCTAGCTTTCTTTTAATGTAGACCTTTTTGGAGGATTATGATCATACTTTGCGTTTTGTGTGCCTGTACACTCCTTTCAGGCATGTGATTGTCTGTTGCATATTTTGAAATATGTATCGGTGCTTCTGTTTGTGTGCATTGATTTTAGATGCGCCAATTTAGAATTTCTCAAGGGAGTAGTCAATATCCGTTGCTGTACGCACCATCCTATACTTCACATGTGTTGTGCCAAGTTCCTGTTAAAGTTGATGGAAATCTGGAGCCTGACAGGATATTCCCAATATATGATCAGGAATGTTGCGAATAACCAATTCACTGGCTGGGTCCCAGATGCACTGCAGGATATCGATGACATTGAGTAAGTTTCTTTCTGTTTGGCTGAAGATAGTGATAAGTTGTCTCCTTGACCGGCTTTTTCTTTCTGTGAAGGACTGAAGGAAATTCTTGGTCCTCTGGCCCAGCTCCTCCGTCACCTCCTGGTGCTTCTCATGCTAAGAAAAGCTCAAAAGAAGGTGATGGCAAGTCTGGTGTGAGTGGACTAGCTATAGCTGGAATTGTTATGGGCGTGTTAGTGGTGCTGGCAGTTTTAGTTGCTCTATTTTCTAAGCAATCTTCTTCACCATCTTCACATTTCCTGGATGAAGAGAGGGCTAGCCAACGCAGAGCATTTACCCCCCTTTCATCACGAGAACTGTCCCATGACCTGCGTGCCGAGACGCATAAAAGTTTTAGAGGTAGCCTTTTCTTCTTTTGGTATCCATCATTTAGACCATAAGAGTAATACACGTGGTTCTAAAATGAAGATTTCCCAAGCCATTTATTTGGTTTTGCTTTCATAGAAGTAATGAAATTGATGTCGCTAAATCGTCTGTTATATGGAGATTGCAAATATTGAGCTTACCAATAAGTAGAATCAGAAATGTCTTGTTGTGTAAATAGACAACTGAATGCCAACTGTTTAGTTTCTATCGACAAGTTAACATAAATTTCATGTAAGGTTCTATGGGGTTGTTGCCAGTCCCAAACTCAAGTATCCTTCTTGATATATGGCTCACTTGGAACCAATAACAAAAACAAAAGTACAAAACAGTCTACTTTCCAGCATACTCTTAAGAGAAGTTGAGCACCCAGTTGATCAGCTCTCACCCTGCCTTCAGTCAATAGAGGTCCTTCAAAACTTTCAAAGCTTTATTATTCTTTACAAAACCAATCCTCCAACCAAGCAACCTGAAATATAAAATGAAATAGATGAATGACATCCACAATTTATTGTTGGGATTTGTCGAATGGATTGCTGCTTTCTGTCATTATTAGGTCCAAAAATTTGCTGTAGTCATGGCCTTATTTTGCATTAGCTTACTCAAAATTTCCTTTCTGGAGGATATTTTGGACTTCAAACTGCAATTCATGTATCTGACCTATTCTTTCTTTGTTCCTCCTTTAGCAATAGATATGGATTGTAAGTCAGTGGAGTCACCTGCTTCCATTGATATAAAGGCTTTGGAGAAATCGCCTTCAATTGGATTTCGGCCTCCACTTCATGACCGCATGGAGTCCCTTAAGGATAATGAATTTGCAAACCGTTTGAATGCAAGAAGAGGCACATCATTTCGTGCTACAATGTATAATTTGGCTGATTTGCAGAGCGCAACTGGTAATTTTGCAACAGGCAGACTTATTGGCGAGGGATCCATTGGACGTGTTTATAGGGCTAAGTATGCGGATGGAAAGGTATAAGATGCTATGTTTTCCTTCTTTGTGACCTCATCTTCTTTTCTTGCATGACTTGTGCATCTTTGTTGTGAAATGTTTGGATGGAATGACTTTTCTGTCTCGGGAGTATCTGCACAGTTTCCCATGAATCATAGGTCCCAAGAGATCTGTTTCTTTACTGCACAAAGGATTAGACAACTTGGGCTCTCAGTAGGTTTAGGTGTTTAGCATCTAAATAATACAAAGCAATTGCACTAACAACATGGCTCGGTTGTGCTTTCAGTTCAATTAAAATATTACATGAATAAGAAAGTCATTATTTTTTATCTCATTATCTGATAAAATTGTCTCGCCTATCCACATGAAAGCTTGTCTTACTTGCTCATAGTCATTCCTGAATGAAGGTTAGAAGAGCTTTTGTGAGTAGGGAATTCTTTAGGATGGAGGCCAAACCTCAAATGGATGAGTTTAGCAGCATTGCCACATGAGCCTGCTACGTTTTGCTTCAGTAGGAGTAGGCCATCATACTTGTGCTTATTGTTTGAGCTGCCTCCTTCATATCGGAATTGCTGATAGTCAAGTTCCTTCACTTAACACAATCCTAAGCCTTTTCTTCAAGTTATATTTTTCATCTTGAGTCTTTAGGATGGAGGCCAAACCTCAAATGAATGAGTTTAGCAGCATTGCCACATGAGCCTACTACGTTTTGCTTCAGTAGGAGTAGGCCATCATACTTGTACTTATTGTTTGAGCTGCCTCCTTCATATCGGAATTGCTGACAGGAACAGTATCCATAGGACACTCAGTCATGTCCACACCACCCTCATCCAGTTACTTCTTCCAATTATCTTTCGGAAAAAAAACATTTGATGCCCAGCAGAAGAATTATTACTGGTCTCTCAGGATGATTGAAAAAACAGACACGATGCATTATATTTGCATTCTGAGTGACCTTCTGAGAGTATAATGTGGATGCTCAGCAGCAGTCCAGGTTATGCTGATAGTCATATTTTTTGTCATGTGATAGCACATGTCCTCAGATAATAAGGTCATGTCCTCAATATTTATTCAACCACCATCACATCTTGAGATTGGAAAACCTTTAGGAAAATCGGTATATGGCTGGCAACATTATTCAGCTGTTTGCTCACGGATCAGTTGTTGCAGATGAAAGCTTTTAGTAGCTTTAAGTGAGAGGACATTGCCTCAACTGAGAAAAAATTAGTCTTCAATTTCTACACATGTTTTCATCCTTTATGCCGTTATTCTGCTCTTTTTTTCTTTTTTCTGTTACGCCGACTCTTTCAAAAAGAGCAAAGTTCTCCTGTACCTTGGAAATTTAGCATGCTATACAACATTCTTGGGTAGGAAGAGATGTCACTTGGAAGAAAAAAATTGTATATTTGAATTCTAATCATAACATTTCCTTTTCTTATCAGGTTTTGGCTGTTAAAAAGATTGATTCTTCACTTTTCCAAGGCAGGAGGGCCGATGAATTCTCAGAAATTGTTGCCAAAATCTCGATGCTTCACCATCAGAACATTGCAGAACTTGTTGGTTATTGTTCTGAGCAGCGGCATAACATGCTGATCTATGAATATTTTAGGAATGGCTCCCTTCATGAGTTTTTACACTTGTCAGATGATTACAGCAAACCACTGACTTGGAATACTAGAGTCAGAATTGCACTAGGCACAGCGCGAGCTGTAGAGTAAGTTCTATACCAGCAATATCATCTGCTAACCATTAGCAGTGTCAAGCTATTTCCAATCTTGCATAGCTATTATTTTTGACATTAGCAAATGAAAGTCGACGAAGTGGCTGAAATTGTTACTAATTAAAGTTATATTTTAAATCTCTTACTATATTTCTCATGCAGGTACCTCCATGAGGTTTGCTCTCCCTCTGTAGTGCACAAGAACATCAAATCAGCTAATATATTGCTTGACGTCGAACTTAATCCTCGACTCACCGATTGTGGTTTGGCAACCTTCCATCAGGTTACGTACTGAAGCAAACTCTTTTCCCTCAGTCTACTACCTCTGGCTGCTTCTTGAGCTTTAACAGCAATTTATTCCTTTCGCAGAGGACAAGTCAAAATCTGGGAGTTGGATACAACGCTCCAGAGTGTACAAAGCCTTCAGCTTATACTCTGAAGAGTGATATTTACAGTTTTGGAGTTGTCATGTTGGAGTTGCTGACTGGACGAATGCCTCTCGACAGGTAACGTGTGTAATTTTTGCAAGTGTTACGAAGAGATTTGAAATGGTGAAGGGAGTCAGTCTATTAAATCCATCCGGTCTTGACTGCTCCATTATCATCCATGTATTAGCTCAAAACCAAGATCAGAACAATGTCTAGTGAGATGGGCTACTCCACAGCTTCATGACATCGACGCTTTAGGCAGCATGGTGGATCCAGCACTGCGCGGACTGTATCCTCCCAAATCGGTTTCCAGATTTGCCGATATCATTGCTCTCTGTGTTCAGGTAAACACTCGCCTGTCTGCAATCTGCCTCACACTCGAGGAAATCAACTCACCTGTGTCTGTGTCTCTCGTGTGCCGTTAAGTTTCTTCTTGCTGGTTAGCATTGGAGTGTTGAAGACGGACTAGGAAATTATTGCTACCTTGTTTCTCTCTTTGGTTAACTTGTATGCATTTTTTGTTACAGTCGGAGCCCGAATTCCGACCTCCCATGTCAGAAGTGGTGGACGCATTAGTGCGGTTAGTTCAGCGCTCTAGTATGAACAAGAGAGGGGAGAGTCCAGGTGCTTCTCGTCGTATGGACGACTTCGACTATTGATCGGAGAGATCATTGTACTTGTATTGGACTTTCGATTTCTTTCTTTCTTTTAATGTGTATGTGTGCCCCTGCACACCAAATGACTCTGTTAAAAGAGTAGTCTCTGCCGGTCATCATCTTCCTCAGTGGAAAAAGGCATATAACTCAAAAAGGATAGCAGGAATGCTACGAGAGCTGGGGCATTCATTGGGAAAGAAGCTTTATTATGTAAATATATCAGAATTTACATGGGAAGGAAGAAGACACGACACGTTGCTGCGGAAGATTACTGTATAGTGTAGAGAGAGAGAGAGAGAGAGAGAGAGAAGGGAGACGATTCAAGAATTATAGAGGACCAAGTTTCTGACATTTTGGTTTCGCTACTGGAGCTAGGCACAGCATTTGGGACAGGTTCGTAGTTTGAACAAAAAAAAGAAAAAGTAAGGCATGTAACTTTGGACAGTGTTAAAACTCCCAAGTCTGAATGATGGATGTCCGTCCTCTTTCCCAAGACATTCTGAATTGGATGATGATTTGTGATGAAGTGGATGCCTGGCCATGCTCCTGCAATCCAATGCAAAAGGGCTTTTCATGCCATGCCATGATATTCGAACCTACCCTACTGTTTTTTGGTTTTGTATTCTTTTTCTTAGGGGACTTCTCCGTAAAATTCAACAACCCAATTTTCAATAATGATAGAGTAGAGAGAACTATCGAATTTTTGACTCTTGAGGAAAAAAAAAAGGTGAGTCTTTTTTCGCTAATGATAAAGTTTAACTTTGACTAACTCAATCCTTACCTCATACGTTAACTAGTTAGCTATCTTTTTCCTTCATGTTTTCCCTAAAAATTATTGGGAGAATCATCTTCTCCATGACTAGAATAACAAATTTCATTAGAGTATAGTAATTATGTAAATTTCGGCATTCATTGTGATACTCATTAATATCTTGGATTTGATTTAGATAACTACTTTTGCAATCGTCACGATAAAAAAAATCGTGCATTCTGCTTTAGATGAAACTTGATGAGTTTTTTTTTTTAAATTTCATTGAAGTTGTCTTTGTTTTCGTTTTCTGGTTAAATTGAGGAGGCATTGCCTACTCGATCAGATCTCAACAAGTCGGCGGCCCGGCGGGTACCATAAATTCATGAGAAATTTAAAATAAATAATCGGGACTTTATAATTGGGTTGGGTTTTGACTTTTAATGGCGCTGGCGGTTCATCTCAATTCTGCCGTTCAGAGTGGTTTAGGGTTAGCGGTCTGCATCTCCATCTCCATGTCCCTCAAGCTCTCTCCCTTCCCACCTCCACTATGGAGGCTCCAACCTCCTCCTCCTCCCCCTTCTCCATTCTCCGACACCGCCGCCGCCGCCGCCATCCACTTCAGCACCAGAATCTTCAATTGCCTCCCCCCTTCTCCCCTCAACACCACCCACCATCGTCCTCCCAAGCTCCCTCCCCTGCTCTCCAGCCCCGTCGATGTCCCCTCCCCTCCTGATGATGATGATGATGATGATGATGATGAGCAATACTCCGCTTCCTCCGCGCGCCACGCCGTGTCTCGCCTCCTTCATCTCGAATTCGGTCTCTCCTCAGACGATGCCTCCAGGGTCGCCTCCAATGCCCCCCATTACATCCGCTCCTTGATCGACGGCGTCCGGGAGCTGGACGACCTCTCCCTCTGGGATTCTTTCTGGCAGTCCACCCCTCTCGTCTCCGCTTTTCAGGAGAAGGTGGTTTTTTTGGCCAAGCAAAGAGGTGACCAAGGCAAGCTCGCTTTCCTCGAGAGCATTGGCCTCCCTTTCTCCTCTGCCCTCTTTGTCGCTCGTTCCGTCTCCTCCGACTCTCTCCCCACTCTCGCTCGCAAGGTCAGCTACCTACTCCACTTATTCCCTTCATTCTCCTTCACTCGTTATATCATCACCTCCTCCTTAAGCCACTGTTGTTTTTGGAATGGCGAGAATCGGCAAATATCCCTTCTTCTTTACCGTTTTTATGTCTCTATCGAGCCGTGACATTCCAAATTGTCTCTCTACGGTCACAGACTGAGAGCGAGCTGGGATTCCAGCAACTTAGCTTACTCTATACACTTCTATGCTTTCATAAATTTGAACTTGCGATCGGTGTTCTCCGCAACACTAGTCCTTCAACCGCTGTACTTCATAGCTTCACGCTACTCGCCCTCCCCATCAGGCATGTGTTCTTGAATTAAGCTAGGGGAAGCATTGTGTTTAGAAAGGATTTGATTCATCAGTCTCCACATAGTGCTCACTGGCACAGCAAAAAATAAAATAAAATAAAATTGTGTCTGCCCTCCTGTTTAATTGTCTTTGTCTCGATCCTTTTCGAATTACTGCCCTGATAATTACTTTGTAGTTTGCTTCTGAATATGTCATTTTCCTGGAATATTATGTGTAAGTTTGTTTAGAGATGATTCTGTTATGCTCTAGGAGTTGTTTTTTCGTGGAACGCTCTGGAGAATATATTATTCGTCTCTGCATACTTCTCTCATCTGTTTTTTCATGTCACTGCGGTGTCATGGCTTATTTTCTTTCTGGCTTATAGGTTAAAGTGTTGAAGGAAATCTTATTTTCTAGCAGTGACGTACAAGGTTTGCTTGGTAAAAATGCTCGTCGAATGATGATGCACTTATCAATTCCTGTAGATGAAGATGTGCAGCTAACCTTATCTTTCTTTGAAAAGGTATGGTGACTATCTTGCTTTACTTGAAAGGTCTAATAAATGTCTTTTTGACTAGTGGCAGTTCATTTATCTGGGTACACCTTTCATGGATAATTTTACTTTGCAGATTGAAGCAAGACGTGGGGGTCTAGACATGTTGGGCAGCAAAGATGCCTCTTTTCTATATCTGGTTGAATCATTTCCACATCTTCTTTCATTGCCGATAGAATCCCATGTGAAGCCTTTGGTACAATTTTTTGAAAGTATTGGCATTCGTCGAGGACGAGTACTTAATATTATTCTTCTCTTCCCACCAATCGTCTTCTACAAGGTTGATGACATCAGGAAGAAGGTTCTGGTGTTTCAGAAGGTATCCAGATTAATATTGTTAGAATCGATTTAGTTGGAATAGCAGCCAATTTCTTGTTAAAGAAGCAAGCGTAGGTTCTTTATGTCTGTAACTCAATTGTTTCGTTTCATGTTTTTCTTGTAGATTCTTGCAGATAGTCATGATATTGGGAGAATGCTTGGGACATATCCGTGGATACTTTCCACAAGCATCCAGTTGAATTACGAGGAGATCCTTTCATTCTTTCAGATGGAAAAGGTATATTATCAGAATGCTCATGTTTTTTGTCCCTGGCCATGCTATATCCTCATTAGAAATGGGTTTCCATCGAGCAACTTTTTTAGGTGAATTTAAATGAAAATTTTGTTTGATGCTGATAAATTTGGTAGATTAATTTAGTAATTTGCTCGTTACAATGTGTTAAGAAGCATTGATCAAATCAAACTATGTTCGATCAGAATGACTTTTTAAAGAAAAAAAGGAAAAAAAATGACAAAAGAAGAAATTTGCCTTTTGACCTTTAGGATGGGCCGTGGTATTTGTTTGAGAGGTTTGTAAATTGTGATATGTACCTTGGTGCTTCAAATTTTGAACCATGTTGCTTTTGTATCGCAGGTACCAGAACCAAGCAGTCACCGCGCAATTAGATGCTTACCTCATATTATGGGGTGTTCAACTAGCAAGCTAAAGTTGATGGTGGAATCATTGGGTGAACTATCAGTTCGAAATAAGAAACTGGGTAAGGTCATTGCTAGAAGTCCTCAGCTACTACTACGGAAGCCTGAAGAATTTTTTCAGGTAGCTGGTTAACTCTTTCTTTAGTTGGGTAGATGCTTGCTTCTTTTTCATCCTTGGATGTGATGGTAGCCTGTCTTGTACCATTTTAGATGCTTTCTTGATTTGTTGTGCCTTCAAAATACAAATGCTGCGTTTCTAAAGTTCCTTTGCCACTTACCTGCCATCTAACCACGGCGTATGTCTTTGTAAGCAGGTGCCACTGGGGCACCTCGCTCTGGCTTGCTAAAATGTCCTATAGGCAGATATGAGACAATTATCTATCTGTGAACCTTATCGACTTTATGTTAGCTGCAATCATCAGTTTCCTCACTGCCTCCTTCCCTTGTCCTTTCACTGCAAAGGACGGAAGAAAGGCTTTGCTCTATGATTTTTTTTTTTTAACTGACATTGCCTATATCTGCTTCAGTCCCTCAAGGCTTATCATTGATAATTGATATGCAAAGTCCAGGCACTGGAGACCCTTTTTTTCTCCTGGGCTTTGGATGTTGTCCATCAGAAGTTAGTGTGCTTGGTTATCTTGAAATATAAAATTCAATTCTCACTCTGTCATCCAAGTAATTGCTGGATCCTTCAATTGCTGCAAAGTTGGAAACTGATGCTAATTTATAAAAGCATTGCTTTCTGCAGGTGGTTTCTTTACTCGAAAATCTTGGATTTGATAGGGAGACGGTAGGGAAGATTGTTCTTCGCTGTCCTGAAATTTTTGCTGCTAGTATAGAGAAAACTCTAAACAGGAAGCTTGAATTCCTAAAAAACATGGGCATTTCCAATCATCACCTTTCACGGGTTATAAAGAAATATCCAGAGGTTCTTGTGTCTGATGTTGACCGCACTTTGATCCCTCGGTAAGGATTTTATTCCCCTGAAAAAGTTTAAGTGAATTGCTCTCTTTTCTTGAGAATCCTTTTGCTGTTCAAGAAAAACTCCAATAGGTGATCCAATGCCTAAAGTTTTACTCTAAAGGCATATTGTCTGTTCTGAAATAAGGAGAGTAAATAAAATTGGATGACGGGATCTTAATTGTCTGAGTCAGGTGTTTATAATCACTTTTTTTGGTTCCGACTGTCGTCTAACAATAGTGGTTTCAATTTTTTGCGTAAGATGTTTGAGTAAGTCATGTATAAGCTGTTTTGTAAATGAGAGAGTTGGCCTTGCTGCATGAGCAATGTTATGTGGGAAAAAAAAGGAGACTTGGCTGGGCGCAGTGTTTGGTATGTAAACCAATTAAATACTTATTCTCTCAGTAATATGCTCATAAACCTAGAGAAGCATTCCAAACAGGAATACTGTAATATGAGAGGAATGACCTTGCAAGGTGATTTATTGTCTTTGGCTTGAAATGTGAGGCTACGAACAGGGAAAGGGGGAAAAATGAAAATGATACAACTAGTATGACTTAGTATGGCAGAGGTAGAGTCGAGAGGAGCAACCTCGAGATGAAACTGGAAAAATGAATTCTTCAACTGCATTGAGGATGTTTGTTGGTCAAAGTTAGGCTCATGATTGTAGAACTAGGAGAGGAGCCAGGTGATATGAGCAACTTCCTTTGATCTGTCTGGAAAGATGGATTATGTTGCATGTTTGGGCTAGTTTAATGTTGTGGTTGTGTTTTGTGGACAGGATAAACTATCTGATGGAGATAGGGCTTACAAAACGAGAGATTGCCTTCATGGTGCGGAGGTTCTCGCCATTGTTGGGTTACAGCATTGAGGACGTGTTCGTACCGAAGCTGGAATTTCTAGTGAAGACAATGGAGAAGCCTCTGAAGGAGATCGTGGACTACCCAAGGTACTTCAGCTATTCACTCGAGAAGAAGATAAAGCCTAGATATTGGGTGTTAAAGGGTAGGAAAGTAGAGTGTAGTTTGAAAGATATGTTGAGCAAAAATGATGAGGAATTCGCCGCTGATTTTATGGATGTCGTAAGGATGCTTGTTCCCCCTGCCCCTTCTCATCAATGAAATACCTGGGAAAGTTGTTGTAACATAGAAAGCCGGTGTTGTACATACATACGAAGAAGTTGCAGTTAGAAAGGAAAAAACAGTGAGATGGGTTTTCCCGTCTTGGATAATTTAGTGCCTCTTCCGTGGATGGAACACAGGTACACAGGGAAAGACTTAATTCTGTCGAGGCCTTGGATATGCAGAAGTCCATTCTTGTGTAGCTTTAGACCATTAGATTTGAATGGATCGGGACGTGGCATTGGATCGGGATTGAATGAAAGAAAAGGGCAGTTAGTTCTCAAGTAACTTTTATGAACAAAATTATCAGCACTAACATGTTGAAACGGGCAGTTATTCTTAAAACAAAATGGAAAGTCGCTTGACATGTACTCCAATATTCCTCAGTTTTGATGGGAAGTTAATAACCACATCAAAAAGAAAATCAATCATTTTTGACAGATCGAAAAGTTCATTTCTTTTATAAGGCAATGACTGAATCGAAATTACAACGAAGGGTAGGCGTGTACTTGAAACTTGTTCTCCGTTTGAGAAGTTGCTCTCCACCTTGTTACGTTAATATGTCAAAGCTAAAATAATCTATGGAGAGTCGCTACCACACGGCCATAATGATCTCTATCGGTCTGGTAAATGAATGGCTACCTTTTCTCAATATGAAAAGAAATTAGCAATCGCAACTACTTGATGCCAAAAGCTATTACAACAAGCAATCGTCCTTGCTGGATTGAAAACTTCACTATGAGCGTGAAAGGATCTCGCGTATAGTAACATCTTTGAATCGGCCAAAGTAAGTAGACTCCTTGGACTCATCAGTCGTCGTATGTTCTTTCAGTCCACGGGGAGGGAATGAACTGAAGCTGTTGTTAAGCAATAATTAACGTAAGTTAATCCTATACTGAGTGGATATCGAATTCGGTGTGAGTTTAATTTTGACTTGTGCTCTGGACGTAAGGCTTAGCGCTGAGTCCCCTGAATTCCGTATCAATCAAGGATTGGCCGGACGGATGTTGATGGGAATTGCTAATAGAATGCCAGCGGGCCGACCCCTCCAACTTGCGAAAGAGAGCTGGTAAAGAGGACTGCGACATCGACTGAGTGACAGCAAATGACCAGATAATGAAATCGAAAGTTGGTTTCACTCGAAAGGAAATTCATTGGTCCAAGTTGGTGAAAATCTCGTTGAAATTTGGAACCAGGGAATCAGGGATCTTGTCAGTGTTTCTGTGCTTGTTCCACAGATAAGCTGAACCAATGGTCATCGCCCTTCAATGCGATGTGCGACTTGCCACAGTGAAGCCCGGGTTTCTTCTCGCTCACGGCATGTTTTGGTCGGAAAAGTGGATCGATGGCAAGGCCAGAATTGAAAAGTGGCTGTGCAAATGACTAGTTTCAAAACAAACTCAATGACAGCAAGCGTCCATGCTCGAAAGGAAGGCCTTTAGCTTCTCTACACCCAATTCCTGTTCATGCATTACTCATCTGTTTTGAGATGCAGCAGAAATATATGATGTAATGAGATGGGCACGCCGGATGGGAAGAGCTGGCTAGTACCGTATGGTGTCGGTATTGCCACCATCATCGACCTCAAACGAAGCTTCATTTTTTTAGTCGTTTGTTTTCGATGCGATCGATAGGGTTAACATTTAAAAACTCTGAAACACATTCCGTGCCTATCACACCTGGACCCCATCCCAGCTCTTACAAGAAAATAATAATAATAATAATCTTCATCTTATGCTTTCTTTGTGTTCTTGTTCTGGAAAGCGCAAGTCAACTTCTACTGAAAAAGAAGGACGAGCGTGCCGGCAACGCAGAAATGAGGAGATGGAGGAGGAAAAGATAGCATTGGCCGCCCCTCCAGAGATGACAGGTCATGTCATGCAAGCCCCGCAAGAGCCAAAACGTGCAATAGGAGCTGCAATTTTTCCCGACTTGTGATTAGGAGGAGAACCGATGATGATTTCTCAAAAGACTAGGGCATCTTACCAACTCCTTTCGTTGCGAAGGAAAGAAACATAAATTGGATATTCTGGATTAACAGCTTGCTTTCTAATATGAAACAAGAGAAAGAAATCGCCTCTATTTGTTCTACGGTATTGATCGCTCAAGACATTTTGACCTCTATCCAAACCTCGTGGAAAAAGATCACATGGCTTCTCTTATGGACTTATTGATAATGTCTCTAATGTAGGTCATGGCCTGTTAGAAGTAAAGGACGATCTGGCGGGACCCTTGCTGATTGAAAAATGATTACGATTTGTTTGACAATATATTACTTCTTTGGCGTAAATCAAGGACTCTTGGATGTGGACCAAAATTGATTTTAATCTACCGTCGGCAAGATCAAATTAGAGATTGAAGAATGAAGGATGGGAAAGGAAAAGGAGTTCCCGACCCGGAATCCGCAGAGGAGGACCTATACAATCCCATAATTTCCGCTCCAAAAATGCAGCAGAGAATGAAAATTCTAAGACATTAGCACTAGATAGTTGTCATTCGATTCGACCCCACCAGCCCACCATGAATATTGATGTCTTAGAGTGGGGCACTAAATCCACGATCAGCAACGTGGGAGGATGTGTCTCCCACAAGCCATCTCTTGATATCAAGAAAGCAACTTCCTCTACTCGCCACATTAATGTTCACCACAGCACATTCTAGTAAGGATTGGTTACTTTTCCGAATCCTTAATCACCCCCGTCAGATTAAATTATTCTCCCACGGATTGCATCCGAGGAGATTAGATTAAAGATTGCCTGTGGTTGTGAAGTTAGACCGGGAAAATTGTCAAAAAAATTTTAAATCTATTGCACGTTTGTCAATTTAATCCTAAACTTTTTAATTTTGCCAATTTAGTCCTAAATATTTTCTATTTGCACCAATTCAATCCTAAACCTTTTTTTCTCGCCGATTCAGTCCTAAACCTTTTATAATTATGCCAATTCAGTCCCTCCGATGAATTTTTGCCGACCGGCTCTGACGTGGGTGTCGAGCGGTTGACAACCTAATATTTTAATTTTTTTTTGAATTTTTAATATTTTTTAAAATATTTTTTTCTTTTCTTTTCTTTTCTCCTTTCATCTTCCTCCTCCCATCTGCTCCAGTGACGGACCAGAGGACAATCAGTGCCTCATCTCAAGCTAGAGGTAGCATGATGGGCAGTGACGAGATGAGCTGGACCAGCAGCGACACGAGAATGACTAGAGGAGCCATGGGCGCTTGAGGAGATCGAGCGCCACCCACCAAGGGCTCCATCGTGACGCCATCGTTGTCCTTTGATATTGAGACGCATGGTGAGGGCGGGGCCGATCCTCGCGATGGCTGGGCAAGGCTTGCCTCGTCGGCTTGACCTCACTCAGATTTGGGCTAGTGAGGCCGAGCCTCGCTGGCTCGTTGCGAAGCTAGATTTGGGCAAGGCTGAGCGTCGCCACTGCTATACCGCCACCGTCCATCCCAAATCTTGCTGGGCCATGCTCGTCAGCGGACAACCTTCCCGTCGCTACCATCCAGCCAATCAAGCTAGCCTCTTTTGCTCTTTGAACTGAGCTCCATTTTGGTCGGGTCTTGCTCCCGTGCATTTGGTTCGTAGAGCTCGTGGTTTCCTGTACTAAGCTTCTTCTTTGTCTAGGCAGCATCGCACCATCAGGATCTATTTATTGCAGTATCGCCATACCTTCGACTCCATTCGCCGTGCGTCGGCTCGACAAGAACACCGGGTCTGCATGCTCTCTGCTGAGGGACCGACTTTGGACTCCACCCTCACGTGTACCCACCGCTACTGGTTCGGGAGCTCACCGCCAGTCATTAAGAGTTAGAGGAGAAAGCGATGGGCCATGGCGAGCCTCGCAACGGTCTCGCCTCCCAGCCCAGATCTAAGCGAGGTGGAGCCAACGAGGTGAGCCTCGCGACGGCCTCCCCCAGATCTGGGCTGGCAAGGCAAGCCTCGCCCGGCTACGCGGAGGTTGGCGTCGCCTGGCCATGGTGAAATCAGCGAGCCTCGCCGGTCGGTTGTCCTCTGGTCCATTGTTGGAGCAGAGGAAGATGACAAAGGCAAAAGGAGGAAGATGGGAGGAGGAAAAAGAAAAGAAAATAAAAAAGAAAAAAATATTTGAAAATATTAAAAAAATTCAAAAAATATTAAAATATTAAGTTACCATCCAACCAGTGCCATGTCAGCGCCGGCCGACGAAAATTCACCGGAAGGATTGAATTGGCATAATTATAAAAGATTTAAGACTGAATCGGCGAAAAAAAAAGGTTTAAGACTGAATTGACGTAAATAGAAAAGGTTTAGGACTAAATTAGCAAAAGTACAATAAGTTTAGGACTTTTTTTTGATAATTTTCCCGAAGTTGACCAATTGTTAAAATCGCAGGCCACGCCTTCGGATGTCACTGTTCTAAATGATGATGCGCGTTATAGATTGCCTAATGAATTGCACTGAGTTTTAGTTTTCGAACATGATTAAGTGGGTAATCCCTTCTTTTTGACCAACTGGATACCGGGGGATATGCCATTTGAAGCGTCCTGTGGAACCACACCCTTGCGTACTCTCTCAGCCACTAATTTTGGCTGCAACTATTTTTGTCTGGTGGACTTAGACTCATCTCAGTCTCACCTCCACATTTGTCATGTCTTTCCATGACATTAATGAGGCCCGTCCGTTTCACTGAAATTAAAAACAAGAAAAGAGGGAGGAAAAACCTTTCTGCTTTTCCACGAAAAATTAAGAACGTTACTTTCAAAGCTACTAATAAAAATAAACCAATGTTAATTTACATGTTAGCCTATGTACTTATGAACTCTCCAAACGTGTCGGATTTGAAAATGCAAAAATGGGCAAGCAGTATGATTTTTGACAATTCTATCGAGACAGACCTGAACAAACTTTGATTCTGTGACCAATCTCTAGAAACCTCTATCCTTATTAGATGCGCTACTCAATTTACAGATGTATGTATACTGCTGCACATATGAGTTGTGTTGGGAAGTCACATAATAGAGAAATATAATTGGCTCAAACTTTTAGTGAAAGAGATCAGAGATGAATGCGGAAGTTAGAGATTCAAGTTAAGACATGTTGATATAGAACATGTATACTTGAATTAAGGAGCAACACATTTAACAATAATGTCACATGTGATAGGAAACTTTTTTTAGATGCGCGTGTTAGTTGTGTGAGAAAAACTTCCACATTGGAATATTGATGTGCTATGGAGTAGTTAATAATATTCTAACTAACCCATTACTCATTAGCTTAGGTTTTAGATGAAAGTGGGTTCACTTAAATAAGTTGATAAGTTTTGATTTTCTTTTAGTGATATTTGTTGCGCTCTCCCTACAAATGATAAAGAACCGATGGTTGATCGATGGGTAGCGGTGTTTGGTGAAAATATCAAAGAAGGAATCTCGAAACCAATACAAATTCTGGGTAGCCTTCATAGTTCGATCTAGAGAAAGGGACTTCGTTGTAGTGTAGAGAAGCAATCCCAATGGAGCATGGGATTGCTTCTCTACACAAAGAAAGAGCAATGATGAAGGTTTGCATTGCTACTATCACAGTCCTTACACGTAAAAAAGTAGAGATTCAAATGAGATACGTCGATGCAAAAGATATCTAAAGGGAGCAAACCTAAAACTAAGCTCACACGTGAATGGAGATTGATGAATTACATGTGTGAGTTATGTTAAAGTAGTGTAAAATAGTTAAAATATCATAGTTGCTTTGTAACTTATTGGGTTAAATTTTTGAGTAAATGTGGATGCAATTGGATAAGCTAACGAGATGCCTCTTGACCATCTTTACTATTGAAGACATCAGGCTTTTACTACACGGTCTCAACATATATTCACTTTCATGTCAAGTCAAGTCTAGAAGATGCAATCTGCCCTTTCCCAAAAAGAACTTTCCTCTCACTCCCCATTCTCCGCCCTAGGGTTCCTCGCCGCCTCTCCCTCTTCTAAAGGTGTTTTGCTTCTCTACTTATTCTTGTTTTCTTTTTGTTTGATAGCTTTTCTCTTCTAATTTATTCTATATTTAGAAGTTTCTCTCTCCTATTTTGGGGACATTTCTATCCATATTTGGTCTAAATTTGAGATTTTTACATGTACGTTTTTGGAATTTTGCTTTTTTTGGATTTCATTGGTAAACAAGTTCAGTTTTAAAGAAGATTAGAAGAGTTTCATGGAGGTTTGCCCTCACAAGTATCAGATCTATACTCGTTCAATCTTTTTACTTTGCTTAATAATAGTGTTGGGGATGACAAACATAAGCATGCACCGCCAAAAGGCAAAGCCATAACGTCAAATAGAGTTTTTGGTGTGTGCTCAATATTGAAGACAGATTCAGTGATTAGCTGTTGATTTTGGTATGAAAAAGTTGTAAGTGTGTTCTTTGAATATGTGATTTATATTGTTGTTCTAATGATTTTTCTTGTTATCTAAAGTTTGTTTTGTTTTGAAGTTGTCTAGGACTTATTTAGATTTGAAGTTGTGCTCTTTAAACTAAGATATTTCTCTCTTATATTTCGATCGAAAGTGAATGAAATGTTATTTTTTTTTACCAAAAAAATCTAAAAGATGCACATATTAGATTTTAGAAGGAATCACGAAACGTTTTATTAGATTATTGTTGATCTTGTACAAGAAACGCTCTTCTCATTTGTATCGTCAAAGGCTTAAAAAGTCCCACACAAAAAAGAAACCATGCAAATCAAAAGGAAGTTGTAATAAAAAAAAAGAGTTGGTAGTGTGAACTTTTAAGGATAAATGATATAAATGGTCCTTAAACTTTGGCCCAATTTGTAATATGATCCATAAACTTTAAATTTTGTCAATTTCGCCCATGTAATTTAATCTAATGTACAATTCCATCTCTGAACTTTTAGTTTATTTAATGTGGACATTGAATTTTTGGTTACTGTTCGATTTAATCCCTAAACTATGTCATTGAACATCTTCACACAGTTTAGGGACTAAATCGAATATTAACCAAAAGTCCATAGACTACATTGAACAAACTAAAAGTTTAAGGATCAAATTGGAAAAATTTAAAGTTCAAGGACCGCATTGCATATTAGGCCAAAGTTCATAGACTATTTGTGTCATTATCCCATGTTTTAATGATGTGAGGATGGGGTGAGGCCATTGGAAAGCAAAAACCATTTTAAGGGTTTGATTACATAGCCCCAGAGAAAAGCACCAAAGACTAGTGTTAGAAATTAAAGAACATCCTCATAGATCTATGATCAAATTGAGCATCATATTTACAATTTTTAAGGTGTAAACCTGCACAACGTCGTAAGCCTACCAAGAACATGGGTCTGCGCTCTGTCCCTCGACTTTGCCAACTGCGCAAAATGCTTCGTGAAGTACCCCTTGATTAGTCTCCATCCTTGAGCATCTTATGTATGGATACCTTAATTATCCACGGTAAACACATCCTTCTAACCGCAATAATTACATAGAAAAGGAAGCTAACTCATTGACCACTTTGAGTAATCCGTTAAAACCCAGAAGAAAATGGCGAGAGAGGAAGACGACGAAAGAGGAGAATTGTCATGGAACGGGCGGAGCATATATAAAGGCTGGTGGGGTTCCGACAAAAATCCCATTTTTTTTTGACAGACTTTGGTTGCATCTTTCAAGTCTTTTTTTACGGGGATGGGGTCATCGAGTTCCCCCACAAGGATGACTCTGTCATCAACGTCCCACCTCGCGCATGCATCCCCCACCCACCACTATATAAACCCCCCTCCCTCCCATTCACCTTTGCCACACATCCTCACCATCTTCCTTCAATCTCCTTCCTCATCGAGCTCTTCATCTCGTTAGGACGATGAGCTCCTCGTATGGCAGCCTTGTTCCTTTCCACCTCCTACTCTTCACGGCACTGATGATGTTCGCTGCAAGCGAGAGTCGGAGGAGCTTTCAAGAAATCGTGTTGCAGTCCGGTGGGGTTGCTGCAACTAACGGCACTCAATGGGCTGTTCTAGTCGCCGGATCCAACGGATACTACAATTACAGGCACCAGGTGATCCACCACCTGTATTAAGCATCACCTACAGTATATTAACGTATTTTCTCGTATGTATATCTGTATAAAATATCCTGGACAACTAGCTCAGCCGTATTTACTTCCGTGCTACATAAATAGCTCGTAGATATATAAAATATGGATGGATTGACCTGTAGGTTGTGTCTATTGCAGGCTGATGTTTGCCATGCCTACCAAATCCTTAAGGCAAATGGGTTAAAAGATGAGAACATCATCGTGTTCATGTACGACGACATCGCAGAGAATGAGGAAAATCCCACCAAGGGAATCATCATCAACAAACCCAACGGCCCCGATGTCTACCATGGAGTTCCCAAGGTCTTAGTTCAGCACTCTTTGCCTAGCTACTTTTTACATCCGCTATAAGGGAGGATGCATACTGGCGTGATCGTTTCTCGACTTTAATTAACCAGTTGGGTAATGTTGCAGGATTACACGGGTGAAGAGACCACAGCAGCCAACTTGTATGCAGTCCTTCTCGGGAACAAGACGGCCCTCAGCGGGGGCAGCGGCAAGGTTCTGAACAGTGGCCCGAACGACCACGTCTTCTTCTATTACACTGACCATGGGAGCACGGGACTAGTGTGCATGCCCGTGGGGGACTACATATATGCGAATGACCTGATGAACGTGCTGAAGCAAATGGAAATGGCGAAGAAGTACATGAACATGGTGATATACATAGAGTCGTGCGAGTCCGGGAGCATGCTGCAAGGGCTGCTCCCCAACACTATGGGGATCTATGCGACCACAGCGTCCAACGCAAATGAGAGCAGCTGGGGCTACTACTGCCCTGATGACCCTTCCTCCAAGTATGATACTTGTTTGGGGGATCTCTATAGCATTGCCTGGATGGAGGACAGGTATTATTATCATGTCGCTCCTCTATTTTCGACAGTAACTGTACGTGCAACAGCATTCATGCTTCTCTCTCTCTCTCTCTCCCCATTAATCTGAATTCGGGCGTGTGAGAACAGTGATGCCCACAATTTGGGTACGGAAACATTGCGGGAGCAATACTTCGCGGTGAAGGAGAGGACCAATCTGTCCCATGTGATGCAGTATGGGAACACAGCTCTCAGTGAGGCCTTCCTCTCTACTTACATGGGCCAAAGCCCCAAGAAAGTCTCTTCCGTTCCCTTGGACGAGCTCTCTCCTTCGAATTCCCTGGCTGTTCCCCAACGGGATGCCGATTTGATCTTTTTCCAACGCCAGGTCCATCTCCATCACCATCGATTATGTTGCATATTCACTTATCTGTTATGACTGCTAGTTAAACAAAGGAATATGGCTGTCTTGTCTCTTGTTTTCTTGTGGGTGGTCATAGGTGCAAAAAGCTCCAAAAGGGTCTGTTGAGAGTGCGGAAGCACAGAAGAGACTAGACGAACAAATGGCTCGCCGGTCGCATGCTGACCGCAGCGTCAACCAAATTGTGAACCACCTATTCGGTGATTCCAATGTTGCAAGCATCTTGACTGCTATTCGACCTGAAGAACAGCCTGTTGTTGATGACTGGGACTGCCTCAAGACATTTGTGAGCCTCCATCATCTCCTCATCAATTGAATTACTTCTCCAATCCCTACATGATACATGTGTGTTTGTATGCACATCTAATTCATCTCGTCAGCAGTTTCTAATTTCGAATTTGTTTCGTTGTGTCTAATAGGTGAGGACTTACGAGCAATATTGTGGACGCCTGAGCGAGTACGGAATGCAATACACAAGAGCCATGGCGAACATGTGCAATGCTGGAGTAGAGAAGGATAGTATGGAAGCAGCTTCTATTCAAGCTTGCTCTTGAAAAGCAGAGTGACAACGATGATTAATGTCCCAAATGATGCTTTTGCGTGCAGTTTATAAATTACATATGGAGTACGTGTGTTGCTGCTTCTAAGAAATTGGAATAAATTCATGTTGGAGAGCTCTCTATGTATCTGGGGAATCAGTCCTTGATTGATGGGGTCGAATCCTCTTACGCCAAAGAGTAGGGCCGAAAAGCCGCCCCCTCAGTCTCACTGGCTCGTGAACACCATCAAACACTCTCAACGCCATCCCAATTGTTTTCCGAAAGTGCAACTCAGGTTTTGACTGCAGGATGTATGTGCAGAAGGAAGTGTATTGCTAAAGCATAATACGCACACACTGCTTCACTAATTTTTATAAATTACAATACAAACCTGCAACAAACACTCTATCCTTTATAACTCCTACCTACAAAACCATTTAATATGAACCTTGATGCCGAACGAGCTCACTCAAAATGACATTTTTGAAAGAGAAATCCAAGGCCTAAGTCTGTTATGAGTTCTGATTCAAATCCCCAATCAAATTGCCAAGCTATCGGGACCTTCCTCAAGGTAAACCGACAAGGGAAGGTTAACAGATTTAGTAAATGGCAACGAAGGTTCCTCTCCCGATGAAGAATCTGAACGCATGAGCATGCACAAGCAAAACTGGATTTTGTTCATTTAAACGAGGTTTCTAACAAACCATAACTCGGAAAATAAACATGTAATGATATTCAGACACGTATGAAATGCATGATGCATGTTTATGCATTAACCAACAACTCTTTATCAAAGCTCATAAGTATGCAACCTATACTAATCTTTTTGGTATTCTACAATGACGATAATGAATATCCAATTAAACCCTAAGACACTAAAGGCCAAAAATCCGCATGCATTATTATGCAATGACATCAAATTTCCAATCAGACTAAAGTGCTAAAATTAATGATTTAACTAAGGCATGTTCACATAAATTTAATATAAACTTCTAACTGCATGCTTACCAAACTACATGACATGAACACAAATGAATATGACATGACTCAATACATGCATATCCTAAGTTATCATGTGCGACAGGAATGCCTAATCACTTGCGACGATCCAGGCTCGCCACCTGTCTAACTAATTACGTGCTCTACTTTAATATGATATTACGTATATAACAAAGGGCACATGCGGAAAACTACCATAAAACAAGTGAGGCCGACATACAAGTGCATACATTAGGGTAAGTACACCTAAAAGGTGTGGCCTCTTAAGGTGGGTTCACTAACAATCTTACAGCCGATATTACACACAATTCACAATCAGCAGGCTTAAAAATTTGAAATTACATACATACATACATATGTATCTATTTAGCTGGTTCTTTACAAAAGTTCAAAACATTACTAGGAGACTACACGATAAAATCTGCTCCTTATTGCCAAAGCCAATCCCTTCCATGACTTCCATTTTCCATGGCCACTTCACCTCATTGACTAGTTCATCTGAAAAAGGTTAGATCCATGGGAGTGAGCCGAAGCTCTATGAGTACAATCCCTAACACCTCGACGATTGAAAACATTAATCACCTAACAAGCAACACGGCAATCCATACAGGGCAAGTAGGATTAAATCAATCTATGATAATCAAGACCATTCAAGCAATAATCAAGACAAGCAATTCATCAAGACCGTCTACACATACATAATCACTACCGCCGACCTTCTCGGACAAACATACAACATATGCAAGCAACCTTTGGGCCTCTCATGCCCATAACCAACCATTTTGATGTCTCTCATGCACAATCCATCATCGTTCGTCGCCCTTGATGACAATCGACCAGTGAATCCATCCTACCTGACAACATAGTTAGCTTTCCATCTATCAAACTTCTTGGGAAAAATTGCACCCATTAAGGGCAAAAAAAAAAAATCCATTATTGTGATAATTGATTGCAAATTAAGGCAGATTTATTTCCTATTCACACGCGCGCGGACACACACACATAGAGAGAGAGAGAGAGGAGATAGTGTCTCTTCATATACAGAACGTACGTCGTTCTATTATCCAAGATATAAAGGTCTCTCAAAAACTCTCTTTGGAAAAACTCTCTCGAAGGACAATCAATCGGCGAATCCAGATTTTCTTCTCTCCATTTTTTTGGGGCTCTTAATATGTGGAATCTGAGATATGTTCGTTAATCGTGATATGCTTCTCAGATCAATTATACAAGTTGATGCTAAGGCATGTTGATCTAGTGCAATCTGTGCGTACATGTTGATCAAGGTTGTTATTCCACTCTAATCCGTTTGTTAAGTTTATGGGTATGTAGATCTATAATTTTTTCTGCTTCGATTATAGATCTGGATTAGCAATTAGATGTATTTCGTTTCAAAAATCAACATGCAAAATATTCCAAGACCCAATGCATGCTAACACTTGTTGAAGTTTGTTTATAAAATAAACAAAAATGTTGCATCTTCTAATCCTACATAGGATGGAAAAAAGAGTGCAAGTTTCTTTATTAATTACAAGGCTACTATGGTCTTTTAAAGTAAAGAAATGTACATGTGCGCTAGCTCTCACTATAGCTGCGTATGTTTGCGTGATTTTGGTGCGATTATTAGGCACACTTAGCACTTTGCATGCTTGCACGGTCGGGAGTAATAATCAACAATCATATTCTTATTTTTTTTTATTTTGAAATTAAATTTAATAAAATCTAATTGCAATGTTGTAACGAAATAGTGCGACTGTTCACTTAGAAGTTGCGATTACTTTTTATATTAATTTTGAATTTTAATTGATTAATTATGTTCAATAATTGTAATTTTTCAAACTTGACAGTTTGGACATGAATAATTGCATCTTTTCGAGTTAATAGTTTTCCACCTTCGAAAGATTGCAGTCTTTCATATAAAACTATTTTCGAAAAGTAAAAATGTGTGATTGAATAAACTATTTTGGACATGAAGAGTTGCATGAGAATTAACTACTTTTTGGATGCGAAAATGTGTGCTCATTTCTTGTTATATATTCAAGTGTTTTGTTCATTTTGAACATAGATTCTTCTTCAATTTTCATTCTTCCAAAAAACAAGAGAATTAAAGCCTTCTGTCCCTCTTTGAAAGGAAGCTCGGTAGAGGTTCATTTCAAAGATAAGATGACATATGAACCCTAACCTACTCAACCTGGAGAAATAAAAAGAGTTGTGACGTTTGATCTCTAATGCCTCTTTGTGTAAGTTATGATCCAAACCGGGTTTGAGGAGGCTCTTATGAAGTGAGGGAGGGATACAGAGGAGAGTCAAGGGTTTTACCTAGAGCTTTCTTGCCTGCCTCGCAGTCGTCGCTGACTGGCCTATTGACGAAGGATTGAAAACCTAAGGATTCGTTATACGAAAACCCTAGGGGGATTGAATTTGGACCTATATGGTAGGTTAACCCATGATAGATTCCTAGCGAAAGGATTCTACAAATTAAGATTTGATTTGAACTTCGACCCATATGGTAGATCATAAAAGGATTCTACTAATTAAAATTGTATTCAGATTTGACCCGTATGGTGGGTCATCTATGGTAGATTCCTAATGAAAGGATTATACTGATTAAAATTGAATTAAGATTTGACCCATATGGTGGGTCATCCCATGGTAGATTCCTAATGAAAGGATTCTAATGATTAAAATTGGATTAAGATTTGACCCTTATGGTAGGTCATCCCATGGTAATGCTTATAAGAAAGACTTTGGGCGCCTGTAGAAAGAACTTGGAACATGTAAGGACTTTTGTGTGCCTATAGAAAGGACTTTGGGTGCCTGTAAGAAGGACTTTTGTGTGCCTGTAGAAAGGACTTTGGGTGCCTGTAAGAAGGACTTTTGTGTGCATGTAGAAAGGACTTGATGCTTGTAGAAAGGACTTTGTGCCTGTAAGAAGGACTTAGTGTCTGTCGAAAGGACTTTGGTGCATGTAGAAAGGACTTTGAAAAATGAATCACCTAATGTGGGATCTACCGCAGAAATGCCTTGAAGGGTGCCATTCTAGAACTTGGGAAGACTAAAAATCTTTCAGAAGCTCAAACCCAATTTTTATCTTACAATGAATGGTGCCATTATAGGATCTAGGAAGACTAGAAATCATGTATGTGCTGCAATGGAATCAAGCACCTTGACAATCGTCAGGATTCATTCCCTTGAAAGATTTAGATTGAAGATATACTTACTGAAGGGTTTGGAAGAAACTCCTGGTGGTTTCTCGACAACTAGGCTTGTTTATTCAATAGTCACTGAATGAATTTCGAGGCCTCGAAAGGTAACTTGAACATTGGGAACGTGTTACCTATTAGGAAGTGTCAGAGGTAACACATACAAGCATTTTCATCAATGAGTTCATTGGTTCGTGCAAAAATGTTTAGCTAAATTTACTATGATCAAAGACAGTTTGTGTAATAATTCATGATGCAATCGACTAAAATGGATCATGCTCAACTATTCTGTCAAGTTTGCATTACCAATTCTATTCAAGGAGGTTATCATAGCATGAGTACCTCGATTGTAATTTGAATGGGGGACTTTAGTTCGAAAGGGTTTTTTCTCACTCTCGAGAAAGGTCGTTTATCCTGATTGTAAGATTGAAAGAGAATCACTCGATCTTACCATCATCGCATTTAGCAAAGGTCTGAGTAATCTTACAATTGGTACGACCACGCTGATCTAGAGGTCTTGATTAGGACCATAATGTAGGCCGAGTCAAAGGCTTAACAAAGGGGACTCTTTTGAGTTAAGGCTGTCGACAGAAAAGTCTTCATCATCTACTTCGGGTTTACAAGTCAAGAACCCTGCAAAAATGAGAGAGAAATAGTCTTGCTCGTACCATTTCGAGCAATGTTTAAGTCTTTCAACTCTACGTTAATTCAAGCGCTTTAATCAGAAAAAAATTTCACAAGCTGTAACGTAGGTTAAGATTGGGGATCAAGGATGTAAAAAGGCTTATTTTGACCCAGAAGATATCTGAGATGGGTTTGACATTAGCGATCATCGCATCTTCGTCACCAGCCTTGGCCCTCAGAATAACCTTCAAAGAACACCATCGTTATATGTGGATAATGTCAATTTCTGCTGATGCCATCGTTACTCCCGAACGATGGAACCTTCAATTGTGTATATTTTGTAATCTGACTCCTTTAAAGAGTTTTTTTTTCGCAACCAGATCCCATTAAGGATTTACATTGAGTTGAATGGGCATTGGCATTGCTTTTGACTGGCGCTTTGCTTTTTCATGCTCGGAATTGACTTTCTTCCTTTTTCCTTTTTCTCTTCTCACTCTCTTCTTTCTATTTTATTATAGAAAAATGAATTTTCAAAGATTGTGCCGTTATACACATGTATATCGAAGATCACATTTGAATGGATGACTCAAGAACTCTTTGTAGACTCACTTCTTCTGAGTTCTTCTGATTTGAGGTGGGACCATCTCCATCTTAGAATGAGCAATGATCATCAACGAGGTTTTAAGAAATGAATATGCCGCCTCAATTGGGCTATGCAAAGATAAAAGTATATTGAATAGAGAAACGAATGTTTTTCATCATCATAAGGCAATTGAATTAGCGCCACGAGGTTGAAAGCTAAGACACGCTCGAAAATTGATGTTAGTCCGAGTAAGAAAATTTTTAACAATTTATCTCAATTGGACTACCGTTATTTGGCCCCGATGTGGGGTGGCTCTTGACAGGAGTTACGGAATGGAACCGCCGCTCAAATAGGTTGACGAATGGTCACCTGCAGTGTTTAGGGTAGGGAAATGGTTGCCTCCTTCCCTTCAGCCATCGTACCTTTTGTGAGAAAACTCATTGCCTTTGGGGAATGCAGAAACTATTTAGCATATAATTCACTATAGATGTAGGACATGTATGGAAATGGGTTGCCTTTCATCATCCCGTCATGCCCCATTCTACACATTTGATGCATCATGTGGGGTTTACACTCTAAGACAGAATTGGTAAAATAAACATGCAGAAGAGTTATGCATAAATCATGGAATGTGCAAACACAATATGGATGTGGCAATTTTTAGCATCACGTGTGTTTATAGAATGTGCAAGCATGGGAGAGAACTTCTCGTGAAAGGGGAAATACGAATTGCCTCTGGACATGCGAACCGAATAAATTAAGGGACTACTCTTTAAGTCAAGGAGTGGCTCGTATCTGAGTTTGCCCCTGCACAACGAAATGCACGAGTTAAGCGAAGCATTTAGGCCTTTTTAATGTTAACAACCGTCATGGTTATCAGTCGAACGTCCCTTTTTAATTCAGGATAGCCATCAATATGCCCCATTTTCATCAGAATGGATCTTATTAGATGATCATAATTTTGTCCCTTAGGGTTGTTTTCTTTGATATATTAAATGTTAACATTAACATTCCCAGTCAAAAGAAAATGAGACATGTTAACCGGTATTGGAAGGGATAAATTGGAAACGATACTAGTTTACCCTTCATCTTGAATGTTTTGCATGATCCCTTTATCAAGTTCACTAGGTCGAGTTTGTCTCCAGTTTCCGTTGGTCACTTTATCATTAGGGCCAAGGTTGTGGCGAAGTATTGACCTTGATCTTGTCTGTCGAGTATCCTTCGGAGATTGAACTTGGATCACTTCAATCCACTGCCGTTCCCTATGCCTTCAGGCCCATTAGATCGTAGGTGTCCATGAGGGCTTTTCTTTAAGTGTTAATCCTTGAGATAACATGGTCTTGTTGTATTACACTAGATAGTTCCACGTCGCGATGCTTTTCAAGGCTGTTTATATTCCATGTTAAGAATGGAATAAGTCAATTACAGGCTCCTATGGATCGTTATCTGATTTGATGGATTTGATTATCGAATTTGGACCTTATATCACCTTATGGATTAGGATTGCGGCTCGGACGATGGGGATGAATTTGTGACTTGTGTTGATCGGTAGAGGTAATACATAGATTTAAACTTCCTTCATCTTCAAGACTCTCTTTTGGAAAAGAATTCTCTCTCTTTCTTTCACTCTATTTTTTTTTCAATCTCTTTGTTGACACTTGATTTTTAATCATCTTTTCTACTTTTAAAATTAATAGAAAATTCATAAAAATTCATAAAATTACAAAATCAACTTTGGAGACCTTAGCCAAGCATAGGGACCATTTTCGAAAAAAAAATAATTTTTCATATTTTTAGTATTTTTCGGCATTTTTATTTTCAAAAATTCATAAAAAATAAGACAAAATGAGAAAATTACAAAATCAACTTTGAGAGCCTTGGCCAAGCCTAGGGAACCAATTTGGATCAAAAAATAACTTTTCATTGTTTTGTTTATATTTTTTATATATTGTTTAGAATTTAGGAAAATATTTGAAAATAAAATTAGCATTTGAGGCCACAAAAAAATGAAAAAAGAGTCAGTATTTTTATTTTAATTTTCTCTTCATTTTAGCCAAAGAAAATCTATAAAAAAATCTAAAATTGGGAATTGCTTTGTTAATCTCATTTTTAAATTAATTGAAAAAATTATAGAAAATTCATTTTAGCTCGGTAATTTTTGATTTTTGCATTTCTGGAGTCGTGACATTATCCTCTAATATTTCAAATTTTTCAATGGCTTGATGGTGCACTTTCCATTGTTGCGTTCGGTTTTCCGAATTCAATTCATCATGTGATGGATCTCTCTCTCCCTTATTCAAACACAAAAATTATGATGTCTTATGACTTGTCTCACAAGCGTTGATGCACGAGGAACAGCAAGAACAGCCACATAAGTCATGAAAATTCAACGTCAGTAAACTATTAGATAATTATCTGGTCGAGATTGCAAGAGGTCTGAACCCCACAACCACCAAGTTTCAAGTTTTGGCTGAATCATTGACAGAGAGCACCTGAATGTGTGACGACGGAATTTACAGGGCCATTGATATTTATCTTAAGAGCCATCCTTCATTATTTGAGTATGACCGCAGAAGACTGTGCAAGAGAATGAATCGTACGAAACTCTCGCTAGATGCATGTAACCATGCTGCACAAAATGATAAGTTCCCTGTGACAACAGTGGTGCAGGGACGTGTCAAGCAATAACATATTGTTGAACGGGAAAAGCTGGACTCCTCTAATTGGATGGGGCTCACCTGAACTTATGGGCATATTACCTCAGCTTGGAGCAATGATGGAAGAAGGAGGTTTCTCCAAAAGAAAGGGGCGTCTAATATGGAGGAGACATGGGCCCACGCGTTTTTTTTGGCTGGTGGAAGAATGTCAAGTGAGGACACGTTCTTAACAGTAGAGAAGATCTCAACTAACACAGGGGATGGAGTGGAATGTCGGCAAAGGGAGAGAGGTGGGTGGCTCATGGAGAGGGGCACTCTTGACCTCTCGTGCCAGCGAAACGACCTAAGGACATTCGGCAATAAAAGGAAGAGGATGCTGAAGCTCGGTCGGGGCATTTGATGAAGATACTGGAGATAGATTTCGCGGATTCGCGCTGCGATGAGAAATTTCTAAGCTCTTTTTGTCGCTACTGAGGCCTCGTTGGGTCCGTCACTTCGGAGAAGCCATGCCCGAGATGTTCATATACTGAGCTTCGGCTTTCTGCTCATCTTCTTGTCTTATGGCCTGCTCAAGATCTCAAGTGCACTGAGAGCACTGTGGGGGCAGGGATGTGGAGGTCGCGCATCGGAAGGCAGGTGAGGGGAGGCCTCTAGTTTTGAAGGAGGGATCTACCTTCACATTTTGGGGATCTAAAAAAAAGGAGGTCACGTTGAAGAAGAGACGGGGGCTCAATGGTACCAGCTGTTTCTCCTCCGCGAGCACGGCCATTTTTGGATCCTCTTCGTCTTCATCAACTCCGGAGGGCTAGCCTTCTTCGGCCGCCTTCTCGCATTCGTTCAGCCATGCCGGTCGTATGCTCAACCTCTATTGGCTAGCTCGGGACAGCAGCTATAGGACGCAAACGATTCTTCGTGATCCCCCACGTTCGAATGTACAGCTTGGAGTACCCGCGCGACCTCTTCCATCCGATTCTCCTCTTCCTGTTCGTCGTCGTTGCCCGTCGCCGATGGCTTCGCTGAGTTTGAAGCAGCTTGGAGGCGGCAACCAATCAGGCAGAACTCGACCTCAGCGTGATTGTTAATGGGTTGGACATGCCTAACTCATTCATCATTGGGTCTGGATTGCCCGGGACTAATTACACTGTGATAAAGAGGGCTTTCGACAAGGGCTGGAAGACTTTGTTTCCTGTGGCTCTGGCACAGACGATTTGGCATGTTGCAGCAACTGTGAACAGGTCGAAGGTTGCAGTGTCGTCCACCTACATCGTCAAGTGTGCGAGCCTGTGTTTAGTGTGTCGATCCTAAGGTTCTTCTTGGGCAATGCATTTCCGGTGTCTTGTTTATTTGCCCCTCCTAACAACTATTGGTGGTCGCACTCTCGTTGCTGTGAACTCAACATGGAGCCTATCAAGAAGTGCTTGAAGGACGCTGAGGTTGATGAGAGCCGGACCGCGAGCCCAATGCTCGGGAATAGGGGAAGTCACGAAGGTGGAAATGGCGTCAACGAGCAAGGTTGCGGATTCGTACCAACAAGTGCAGTCCTCCAATGCGGTGGCGCGAGTGGCGCACTAGACGGACTTCATGAGCAAGGCCATTGCACAGTACACGCAGGATGCGCGCCTCTATGTGGAGTTCGAGCAATCGAAGGAGGCCATCTGTTAGGCTCTGTGCCTGGTAGCCTTTAATGTTTGTGTGGAGTTCGTGGCGTGACACTTGTGGTTTCATTTTCGATTGAAGATTGATGTCTATGGTGGCAAGAATTACCACAGGAGACAGGGGAGCTTTGGTACCAAGTCTACGTCAACGAAGCTGAAGAGGAAATATATGATGGACACACTATTGCATCTGCTTTAAATTTCAACGTCTAGGGCCTATCAGTGTCTTCTTCTGGTGAAGGGCATTGTGAACCTGTGAATGATCTTTCTTTGTTTAGGGACATGGATGGATCGTTGGGTATTAACACCTATGATGCTCATGGAAAGTGTGTGAAGCTTTTTGTTTCTACAAACCATGCCCCATTAGTCTATTCCAACAAAGGTCATCTGCATTCGACCATTTATTACTTTCACACACAGATTTGGTCAAGACATCCTATTTGGTCATCTCCTTCCCTTATCGTGATAACAATGGACCTCATAAACTCCAGGTTAGACTAGGAGATACAAAGTGGTCATATCCAATTTGAATCACAAAAGAAGATACCATTCCATTGGTTTTAAGGACACAAGCTGCCATTCAGAAGTTTGGGAGAGCGGAAATATGGGGCTATGAGGAGGGGTCATAGTTTATAGTTGTATTCCATCTCGGATCAGCATTTGGTCTAATAAGGTTGGAGAACAGGCGTAGCCTGTTCCAAGCCAGGGTAAAGGAGGAGGGTTGGCGTCAGGCGTAACGAGCCGGCCGCAAAAAAAAGAGCTACCCCTTATGAGATGAACCCTAAAGAATTTTCGTTGGAGCGTACCCTTCTTAACAACGCGTTGCATCGACACCCGGGTGTAGCGAAAAATGGGCAAGGGTCTTTACACCAAGATAGGCGGGTGTGAGGGGTAAGGAAATTAGCCTTGGGCCATCATTCCCAGAGTGATGTGCCACATTGCCCGGATGTGGTGAAAAATAAGCTAGGGTCCTCACACTTTTATGGGCGAGTGTGGGGGGCAAGAAATGCCCAATGAGTAAGGATCTGAATAGGGAGTTGGAACATAGAAACCTTAATGGGAAAGTTGAGAGAGTTAGCAGATACTTTTACTAGAAGGAGAGTGAATATTGCGTGCCTGCAATAGACTAAATGGGTTGGATAGAAGGCTAAGGAAGCGGAAGGTACTGGATTCAAGTTATGGTACACAGGCACAAAGAAGAGTCAAAATGGAGATGGGATTTTGATCGATAAAAGTTTCAAGGATAAAGTTGTTGATGTTAAAAGATCAGGCGATCGGATTATCTTGATTAAGCTAGTAGTGGGAGAGTTGATCTTAAACATCCTTAGTGCATATGCCCTCCAAGTTGGATTGCCAGTAGCTAATAAGAACGGATTTTGGCAAGACCTAGAGGAGATTTTAAGAGGGACACCACGTGAGGAGAAAGTATTCATAGGAGGAGATCTTAATGGACATGTTGGCCAAAGTAGTGGAGGTTTTGACAGAGTTCATGGAGGTTTTGGATATGGGACTAGAAATGAGAGTGGCGAAGACATCTTGAACGTTGCACTAGCGTATGATTTGATGTTAGCAAATACTTTCTTTAGGAAAAGAGAGTCACATCTAATCACTTTTCGTAGCGGTCAGAATCGTAGTCAGATTGATTTCTTTCTTAATAGAAGAGAGGATAGAACCTCGTATATAGATTTCAAAGTCTACCCTGGAGAATGTGTAACTACACAACATAAGTTGGTGGTCCTAAAGGTTCGGTATAAGGCACAGAATATGCTGCGAAGGGCTCAAAATCCTAGAATAAGATGGTGGAAGTTAAAGGAGGGAAAACATACCGATTTCAAGGAAAAGATGTTCCAAGAAGGACTGTGGAAACTAGAGGGAGAAGTAAATAGGATGTGGAGTGAGATGTTTAAATGCACACAGAGAGTAGCAAAAGAGGTGCTAGGTGAAAGTAAAGGGCACGGACTTCAGACAAAGGAAACTTGGTGGTGGAATGAAGAGGTGCAGGAGGTAATTAAGAAGAAGAAGGAGTGCTTTAAATGTCTGCATAAATGTCCTAATGAAGAGAATTTGCAAAACTTTAGATTGGCACAAAAAAATGCCAAAAAAGCTGTGAGAGAGGCTAGATGCAAGGCTTTATCTGATATGTATAAAAAACTTGGGAGCAAAGAGGGAGAAAAAGATATCTATAGGCTTGCTAGGATAAGGGACAAGAAAAGTAAAGACTTGACACAGATTAGATGTATCAAGGATGAAAATAAAAACTATTAGTAAAAGATGAAGAAGTGAAGGAACGGTGGGTGAGCTATTTTAACAAGCTTTATAATGGGGAGGGCGATCGAGGCGAGGTGGATTTGGTAGATGCTTTTGATGAATTAAACAGAAGGTTTATGCCTAGAATTAGAGCACAAGAAGTCCAGGATGCTTTAAAGAATATGAAAACTAGTAAAGCCTTAGGACCAGATGGTGTCCCTATTGAAGTATGGCGATGCTTAGGGAATGTGTCAATAAGTTGGTTGACTAAACTGTTTAACAAGATTCTCCAAGCTAATAAGATGCCTAATGAATGGAGGAAGAGTATGATTGTGCCTATCTACAAGAACAAGGGGGATATTCAGAACTGTAGTAACTATAGAAGCATTAAGCTTATGAGCCATACAATGTAATTGTGGGAAAGAGTTATTAAGCATCGTTTGAGAGTAGAAACCAAGGTCTTTATAAATTAATTTGGATTTATGCCAGAAAGATCTACCATGGAGGCTATCTTCTTAATACGACAGTTAATAGAGAGATATCGAGAAAAGAAGAAGGATCTACATATGGTATTTATTGACCTCGAGAAGGCATATGATAGGGTCCCAAGAAAAGTTTTGTGGTGGATTCTTGAAAAGTAAAAAGTATCATTAAAGTATGTAGAGGCAATCAAGGATATATATGATGGTGTTACTACATGTGTGAAGGCCTGTGATGGTACATCAAGTTATTTTCCGATCACAGTAAGTTTACATCAAGGTTCGGCTCTGAGTCCTTATCTTTTTGCACTAATTATGGATGAGCTAACAAAAGATATTTAAGATGAGGTGCCGTGGTGTATGCTGTTCGTAGATGATATTGTACTTATTGATGAGACCAAGGCTGGGGTCGATGCTAAATTAGAATTATGGAGAAACACGTTAGAGTCCAAAGGATTTACATTAAGTCGGAGTAAGACGGAATACATGAAGTGTGAGTTCGCCACGATAAGAAGAGATGATCAAGAATCTGTGGATATGCTTGGACAGGAGGTACCTAAGAAAGATGCTTTCAGATATTTATGATCAATTTTGCAAAAGATGGGAGAGATTGACGAGGATGTTAGCTATAGAATCAAAGCAGGTTGGATGAAATGGCGCAGTGCATCAGGATTTTTGTGTGATCGTAAAATCCCTCTTAGGTTAAAGGGAAAATTTTATAGAACAACAATAAGACCTGCAATGCTATACGGAGCTGAATGTTGGCGGTTACAAAAGCAACATGAGCATAAAATTGGAGTAGTGGAAATGAGAATGTTAAGGTGGATGTGTGGTCATACAATGATGGATAAGATAAAAAATGACGATATTCGACGAAAAATTGGAATAGCACTGGTGATAGAGAAGATGAGAGAACATAGATTGAGATGGTTTGGGGATATTATTCGTAGACCCTTAGATGCTCCGATAAGAACAGAAGTGTGTTACCGAGAAAACGATATGAAGAAAGGACGAGGTCAGCCGAAACTTACTTGGGGGAAGGTAGTAAAACAAGATTTAATAGAGTGGGAAATAGATTGGCGTGTGGTTTGCCTTAGGACGGAATGGAGGAAAGCTATCCGCATTGTAGAATGGGGGATTTCCTATGTTCCAGAGTGTCATGTTTAGTCCTTTCTATTTATTTATATGTTTATTTATCTATTTATTTATTTATTTTGGGTAGCCATATTTTTACTTTTGTTTTAATATATTTTAAGCTTTTCGCTTTGGGTTCATCGACCGCCGACCTCAACTAGTTTGGGATAAAGGTGATATTGATGTTGATATTGATGTTGAAGGTTGGAGAACAGGATAGAAAAATTCTACATCCGCCAAGCTGGATTTGATGATAATTATTGGGCTCGGATAGAACCTTTCTCCGCAACAAATTTCCCTTAGGAAGATCCATACGGCCAGAAATTTATGGAAGTTAAAGTGGACGAAGGAAATGAAGGGAGCACTCAGTTGCTAGCCAAAGTGCAGAATGAAGTGACTCTGGAGCTTAAAGTGGAATTGGGAGTTCTTGGAGTTTCTCTAATAGACCATAGGCCAAAAGAGTTGTCATACTTGTACTTTGAGAGGGCCTTCATACCTTATTCAACCTGTTACGATAAGGGACAGCAACCAGATTCAAGCTCATTCTGGGGAACTTGTAGATTGATAACCAGCTCCCTTTAACCGTCATGTCTGTGTTGTTAGCTCCAGAGCAAGCCACTAACTTGCATCATCCAGAATTCAAAATAATTGTCATGGTTTGCAATGAAAACTCTGATGGCATTGTGGTCCACCCGTGTGTATACACACGGGTGACAGATAAGTAGGAAGGCTACAATTGATTGATGAAGCAAGGAAATGTTGGATAAAATAGCACTGCAAGGTGAGGCTCCTCCTTTTAAGGTTCACAAAAGGCTCTCTGACATGTACTCGAGGGCCGACATAAAAAATAAGGCTCTTCAAACTCTTGGTGCTATTGAGGCTAAGAAGGAGCAGTTGGGATCAGGTGACTTTAAAGAGTTGTGAATGGGCTTATAATTGGTGGTTCGCTCGAGAAGCTTAGAGGGTGCATGTGTTGATGGAAGCACAGGGTTTTGTACCATCAGATTCACTTAAGGTGGCTTTGATAGCATCTGAAGCTTTTGGCCTCAAGAGACCTGATATAAGAGCAAGTTGAAGCTGTGTTGGTCTTGGCGAAAGCAAGTGCAGACTTGTAATGGTGAATTTTGGTAAGGCGAGTTTTGAGAATGGCTTTAATGACCAAAAGCCCTTGGGATTCTCGAGCCATATACCCCCTTTAAGATCATACCCATCTATCACTATTGTAACAATATGGATGGGTTTAGCTCTCAAAGGCAAGACTCGATGAAGAGGAAGTTCCAAGACAGGAACTTGCCTATCTCGTCCATGGATAACTACTTGGCGAAAATCATGGCTGCCGCCACTCCGCTTTCTTCCTCTCCCTCCTTCGTGAAGAATAGTAATAACAATAGCAAGATCCTGAGCTCTATCGATTTTGACAACGATCCTGTGGTCGCGTTTGTGCCGCCCGTGACGGTGGCCATTGAGGGCCACTCGATCTACCACCGTATCAGTCTGCACAAACATGAGAGCTACCAAAGCCTCACCAAGGCATTGAGGCAGATGTTTGTAGATGATGCTGATGTCCAGGACAAGAATCTCAACTCGTCCAGTGCTATTCCTGGACACCTTATCGCCTACGAAGACATTGAGGATGATCTGCTTCTTGCTGGTGACCTTAATTGGAAGTTTGCTACGTTAATGAAGTGGTGCATTTTGGATTAGAGGATAATGTCACAACTCTTAAAAGTTAAAAATGAAAATAAATTGACTCAAATTGAATTTTTTAGGCCTAATTCGAGATTATGTTCGTGAAGGAATACATGACCCCGAATTGGATTTTTTAAATTTGTGATGGCTAACATGAAAAGGGATTTAAAAGAAAAATATTGATTATTTTTATGTATTTTTGTGGCCTCAAATGCTATTATTTATTAAATATTTTCCTAATTTCTAAAACAAAAAATATATAAAAAAATATAAAAAATATGAAAATTTATTTATTTTATTAAAAAAAATGGTTGCCTAAGCTTGATCAAGGCTTCTAAAGTTGATTTTGCAATTTTCTCATTTTTTCTTATTTTTTTAATGAATTTTTGAAAATAAAAATACTGAAAAATACTGAAAATATGAAAAACATTTTTTGGTAAAAATTAATTCTCTAGTATTAGCCAAGATCCCCAATGTTGATTTTTTTTTAATTTTATAAATTTTTATGGATTTTTGTTTATTAATTTTTAAAAATAAAAATATCGAAAAATACTGAAAATATGAAAAATCATTTTTGATCAAAATTGGTTCCCTAGGCTTGACCAAGGTCTCCAAAGTTGACTTTTTAATTTTTTGAATTTTTATGAATTTTCTATTAATTTTCAAAAATAAAAATGCTGAAAAACACTAAAAATATGAAAAATTATTTTTTGATCAAGGTTCTCAAAGTTGATTTTTTTTTAATTTTATAAATTTTTATGGATTTTCTATTAATTTTAAAAGAGTAAAGGTAATTAAAAAATGAAGTGTCAATATCTTCGTTTTCGATTGTTTCCTAAAGAGTTCTTGAAGAAATGTTAGAATTGCTCTCTAATATTCTCGTTTGAGACTCTGTGTATCATGGAGGATATTTACTAATAACCATTAGCAACGTTGTGGGGTAAATAATTCTTTAAAGAGAGTGCTATCATGCCTCAGAGTCTAATTTCTTTGTTCATCTCATACTACCATATTTCTTCAACAACACCAACAACAATAAACCCACACGCGGTCGTCCATCATATGTTGCCAAGACTTGACGATCCAACCACAAATTCAGCAAATCCAATACTCAAGGAAGCCTATCCACTCATAACCAATGAACCAAAAGGCGTTGCGTTAGAAATTTTCTCAACACCACCACGAATCCAAACCACCGTGCCACCACTTGCTCAAGCCCACCTTGATTCCTTGTGCGAAATGACCGTGAAATTGTTGCCTCGTCATACACAAGCCTCCATCCTTTCATCCTTGTGCATAGGGCCCAATACCCATAAATGATCCAATTTCAATTCACCTTAGATTGACGACAAACACAACAATCAAACTATAGAACTAGCTTACCTAAGACCTATGGTTACTAGATCAATTGAGGGGTCATCTTTACACAACTATTTCCCCCCACATGCAAACCATTCTTCTCATTGAGATACCCATAATTAAATGGTAGAACCACGCTGAATCAACGAATAACAACCAATCTAGTGGAAGGTTTAGAGGCACCACTTATCCTTGGCTCGAGCTTGAAGAAAATGGAACCAGATTTGCCAGCGAAACGAGTTTAAAATCTTTTTCCCTTCCTAGAAAACGGCATCTAGGAGGGATGCCGCAGCCACCAAGAACAAGCGAGAGGGAGGGAGCACGGGCATTAAGGACAAGCTGAACTAAGCACAGCTAGGAGAGCTAGTGGAATCGTCGCCGCCTCGTAGTATTGCCAGCCAAGCAAAGGGGACCGAGAGAGAGAGCTTTAGGCAAAGAAGAAAATGTGGAGGAAGAAGAAGGAAAAGAGAGAGGGAAAGCTCACGGTTCTTGGGGGTTTCAAAAATGAGAGAGAGAGAGAGAGAGAGAGAGAGAGAGAGAGAGAGAGAGAGAGAGAGAGAGAGAGAGAGAGAGGAGTCAAGGTTGGTTGGTGGTCCTTCCGCTCAAATCACGAACCGAGTTTCGTGTCGCTCCATTCTATGTACAATAATATTTAATGAATAAAAACACAAATGGTCCTATATATTTTCGCTTGAAATCCATTTGCTGAAAAAATCAGGCTACATCACCAATGACAAGCATAATGATGTGTGCAATGAATGTTGGACATACATCAACCCTAAGTGCAATCCATATGAGATAATGAACAAAAGTAATTACTAAAGACATGCAATTCACTAGGTAACATGTAACATGTGGCACGTTCATTATAAAACTAAACATGAATTAATTATATGATGATGCAATCAACATGAGATATTAATGGAGTGTTTTTTTTTCTATATGAATTAAAAATAGCTAATTACCCTAATGTATCAAATACATGAAATCCAAAATTAGGAAGTACATACATGTGAATATAATGGAAAATATGCAACATGTATGAATATAAAATATGCAACATGTATGAATACATGATAAAAGAGCAAAATCTGATGAAAGCGCCATATTATTCTTGATTAATTCAAGATTCTAAGTACTATATGCATACATGAATATCATAATTGAGGGTCCGACCTTTCTTGTTGGAGATAAGGTTTGATTCTCTTTCTTAGATTGATTGAATAAATATTGGATCCATGAGATTGGATATTAAGTCTATAAAATAGGAAAATATGGTTTCCTACTTTGTATTTCCTTGGATCATAATTTTTCATTTCCCAAATTCTTCTTTTCATTTCGGTTCATGGTATGAGGGCCTTCGTCTTCTGCCCTTGCTTTCGTGAAATCTTGCTGATTGCCTCTGGTCAGTCTTCTAACCGAGTTATTGAGAAAATATAATAACTTGCAAAACAAGGTTAGCACTGCAGATAGGAATTCCTAAACCGAATTTCTTTTTCACTACTACTATACTGAAAAATCAAAATTCAATCTCTTAAGAAAGCCATGATCTGGATACACCTGTCTTGGAAGAAGTCTTGGACTCACCCTTGAAATCAAGCTTCGGATCAAATTGATCCTGATAAAAGAAAATCAATTTTGGCCCAACAGTTCATTCGGGGGCAATCGGCCCAACCCACTGGCCACTGGTCCATTGGTTTCTCGTACAGGGCCAATCAATCCAATGGACAGCTACGCCAAACCAACTTTGGACTCGGTATGGTACACTCGAAGAAGATGTGGATGCTGTTTTTGGAGGCAGCTCAATAGAGGTGGCCTTATGCTCTCGAGATTGACTCAAATAGTGGACCACACAAGTCATTTTCGGGTCAGATACCCGAATTAGTTCCCCATCCCGATGTATGTTGTACCCGGTTCCCATAATCGGCAGCTACTCGAGCCTAGGGATCCATTCCACACATCAACGATCTACGGGCCAGAATTTCCACTCACCAACCACCAACTCATTGAATCGACAATTACTTGACCTGATCTAGGGAATTCCAATGAGCACTTGTGACAAAGAATAAGAATGGTTTCCTTGACAGAATCGTTCCCTTTGCCATCGATGACCGAGTGGTCTTAGGCTCATATCATCCCAAAAGCAAATCTTTTCCTTATACTTATAAATTGACCATCAACTGCTTCCACAACAAATATGAGAAAACCCCAACAATCTTCCCCTTACCCATCGAGCTTACGTTGAAGCAACAACAACCTTCTCTGGGTATCTTTTGGGTATTGACTAGTTAGGGCTTATTTGGTAATGTTTCTATTCCTCTATTTTTATTTTTTGGAACAAATTTGATTTTGATTATACTATCGAGAACAGTTTTGGACCAAAAATAAAGAAAAAAAAGTTGTTCCTAAAAAAAAGAACATTTTTTAGAATCATAAAAAAGAATAAAGTCTCTATTATTTTAAAAAAATTAAGCCCACGTGAATTTCTGAAATTTAAAAAAATTATAATTTGATTTAAAAATTTACTAATTACTAATTTTTTAAACACATTTTTAAATTAATTTGAAAAATAAGATTTAAAATTTTAAAAAAATTTAAAATTTAAAAAGGGGGAAATGTAAAATATAAAAAATGCAAACAAATTTAAAAAAATAAAAAATGAGGAGAAATTAAAAATATGTAATTTTTAAAAAAATTTAAACGTTAAAAAATATTTTTAAAAAGATAAATATTTTAAAAAAAGAGTTCTTGCCACTTGGTTGTTTCCGAAAATCAAATTTTATACAGTTATCAAATACATTTTTATTCGGATACAAAAATTATGTGTAGTTACTAAACGCGTTTTGATTCTCTAAAAAATCATTCAAGGAACGGTATAAGAAAATATGATTTTAATCAGAATCACTTTAGAGAAACAGAAACGTTATCAAACAGATCCTTAATAACCTAAGGTCTAATACCAGTGTTGGCAACAAGCTATGGTTGCTAGTGGGTGTACAAGATCAATTATAGGACATATGGTTCTATTGAACGTTCCAAGGCTCGATTAGTAGATAAGGGCTTTACACAACAAGAATGTTTTAATTACCATGAGACTTTCTCCCCAGTTGCAAAGGAGGTAAATGTTCCTTCATTTTTATCTACTGTTTCATTTCGCAATTGGCCACTAACCAAATGGACGTCCCTAATGCCTTTTTTCCATGGCGATTTGGATGAACAAATCTATATGGATCTCACATGGGGTTTACATAGACAAGAGGAGTCTTCAATATATCATCTTCATAAATCCATGTACAGACTTAAACTAGCTTCTCGATAATGGTATGTCAAGTTTACCACTACACTCACAGATGGAAGGTTTCAATATTCCAAACATGACTATGCCCTATTTACATGAATAAAAGGCACATCATCATTCTATTTATTTGTATATGTTGATGATACACATATTTATGAGAAATGATTAATCTACTATAAAAAATTTTAAAGTATATATGCACTCTGCTTCCTCATTAAAAATTTGGTACCTCCCAAGAATATCCTTGGTATTGAGATTTCTCGATCAGATAGGGAATTTGCCTCAACCAAAGGAAATTTATAGTGGAAATTGTATCAGAAGTAAGACTATATAAGCTCACTATTATTCCAATTGAACAAAACGCCAAGCTGAGGACCCTTGAATATGACATGAGTTCATCATCATCTAATGAAGACCCACTACTCAAAGATTCATCAAGCTATCAATGTCTAGTCAGAAAACTAATTAATCTTACCATGAGTAGATGCAATATATGCTATGCAGTGCAGATTCTCAATCAATTTATGCATAGTCCAAAGCAATCACATATGAATGTAGCACTAAACGTTGCGAAGCATTTGAAAGGATGTAAAGGACATAAAATACTTTTATCTAATGACGGCGACATGAAAATGACAACTTACTATGATGCAAACTATGCTGCCTATCCAATAACCGAAGACCCATTTCTAATTTTTGCATTTAATTGGAAAAGTCATTGATTTCATTTTAAAAAAAAACAAGGAAACCGTCAACTATTTCTTTATTATGAGCTGAATCCAAATATCAAGCTATAGTAAAGGACGTTTGTGAGATAGTCTAGATACAAGGCATGTTATGTTGCAACAATGACGCTGCATTGAAATTTGTGGCAAACCCAATCTTTCATGAAAGAACAAAACATATAGAAGTCGATTGTCA
The DNA here is from genome assembly GCA_016432845.1 of Psidium guajava. Taxonomy (NCBI): domain Eukaryota; kingdom Viridiplantae; phylum Streptophyta; class Magnoliopsida; order Myrtales; family Myrtaceae; genus Psidium; species Psidium guajava. The sequence continues at coordinate 36,544,348 of CM028234.1, read as the reverse complement.
TTATACTCAAGACAAAGTCCAAGAAGGAATAGTTACAACAAGAGGAAATTGAACCACTAAACAACTTGCGGACATCTTCACCAAACCATTATATCAAATACAAAACACATATCTATTAAGCAAGTTAGCCATCTTCAACTTATACAAGCTGTCAACTTAAAGGGGAGTGTTGGAGATAGAGTTTGATTCTCTTTCTTGGATTGATTAAGTAAATCTTAGATTGATTGATTAACTAAATCAATCAATCCATGAGATTGCAGACATTAAGTCTATAAAATAGGAAAATATTGTTTCCTACATTATATTTCCTTCTATTATATATTTCCTTGTGTACATTTAAGAAATGATAAAAAAAAAACCCTACCATCGTATGTCAACCTTATTCATAAGCGGTTACAATTTCTTAAGTGTAACTGGGTTTAATTGCTAATATGTATCTTCACTTTGTCTCATTTGTTCATTTCCCTACATCCGATACTTGGCCATATTTACTATAACATTGGTCATATATAGGTTTTTTCTATATGTTCATCAACCATTCATCCATTGTGTGTCAATAGCTGTATTCCATGGTTGTTGATAATTGTTATACGTAGGAATCGATTAGTCTCGCCATAGTCAATAACGATATTATACAACTAACAGTGAATGTCACATCACTTGTCAATAGCCATATCAATAACATAATCAAGCTTTATGTTCGACCAAATCAACTCTATATTGATTATAAAGAGTTGGTCATTGTTTTTTCAGTTAAGCCATACACAACTTATACAAAGCTACTTGGTTTCTTTGTCATTCACTCGATGCACTTTCTTGGGAGCTAAATAATAGTTGACAATTCCAATTGTCAACTTCTTGTAATATTTAACTAGAATAAATAGAGAGAGTGGTTTTGGTGAAAGAGGGGATTTACTAGTGGGATTGAACTGGTGATTGCCCAATGCAGCCTAATGAAGATTTAGGTTTTGATCACATCTCATCTGTTGAAAAGAAGTGACACTGGACTTGTGGGGGGTAATAGGGATGTATCATTAGCATGAAGCTAGATTGTTCCAGGTTTTGATAAGAAGACACGATGAATGGGTGGAGGAGGGCGCACTAAGGTTGCGTTTGAGAATAGCTTTGCAAAGCCCTTTGGACCTCTAAAGGCCCTTCGGCAAATGCTACAGTGTTTGGCTTTTATTTTTAGGAGTCTATTTCCTAAATGCTAGCATTTTCAAGGGTTTTAGAAGGCCCTTAGCATAAAGGCTCCCTCACACCTGCTTTGACTTTCTTAGCTAGTCTTAACTTAATCAATTTTTTGAATTTTTAATAGTACCCTCACTTATTAATCATAATCCAAATTCACCTTTTTTTAAAATAAAAAAAGCCTTTGATCTAATGCCTTTCCCTTCCCTCACCTCTTTCCGCTTGGGGGCACGCCTGATGAAACCCAGCTTTCTTGCCTCTCCTCACGAGTGTGACATTGCTTGCCTAGTCACCTACGGTTGATAGTTGTCGCCGATCATCAGATTGATGGTTGCACCGTTGCTCCAGATCTATTGTCGCGAGGCTTGCTGAGGTCGCTAGACCATGGCCTCACCACGCTTGGGGTCTAGTGACCTCAGAGTCCTTGCTTGGGCTCCGAAGTATTCCCTAGAAATCTTCTTCTTGTCTATTTCCATGCACTTGTCATTGAGCTGAATAATTTTTCCCTTTACTCTCTCACACCACCATTAGTAACGCAAAGGCAGGTCATCTTAGCAAAACCCGATGATGAAGGCCGTCGTGATCACAAACCTGAGGGAATCGAAAGTGCTCCGGCTGCAAGAGGTTAAGGGTCCAAAGCTTGAGGACGACCATGTCCTCATCAAGATCATGGCCAACACGCTGAACAAGGTTTACACACTTCAAAGCAAGGGCCTAGACCCACCCCTAAAAGGCGCAAGCAAGTATCCTGGTCTCGAATGCTCTTGAACAATCGAAGCTGTTGGGAAGGGTGTGTCTCGCTGGAAAGTTGGGGATTAGGTGATTTTTGCCTCTCTTTTTTTTTTCTCTCTTTATGAACTGAATTTGTGGGTGAAAAATGTTGAATTTGTTGGTAGTTCTTTGTTATAAAGGTCGAGTTATGTGAGATGGGCATTATCGTGCAGCTCTCTGTGGGACTTTTTTTGTGAATACAATCACTTTTTTTCCTATTAGATTGAAAGGGTTGAATTTCCATAACTTGAGGATGAGAAGACATTGAGGAAAGCTGCCATTAGTTCTTTAATCATGCGGGGCACTAAGCGTCTATTTACACCTGATTTTTAATCATTTTCTATAAAAAAAATTAAAAATACAATAAAAATTTATAAAATTTGAAAATCAATTTAAAAAGCCTTTTCCAGGCCTAATGAACCAATTTTGACAATATATATACTTTCAGAGTTTTTTTGAATTTTTGGAGTTTCTTTTAATTGGAAAATAACCCAAAAATAAGAAAAATAGCATTTGTGACCAGAAAAATATGAAAAAATAGTCATTATTCTTTTCAAGTTCCAATTGCATTTTAGTGACTTCGAAATTTAAAAATTATATTGGAAACATATTTTTTTAGATTTTTGCATCTAGGTCCCTAATTTTCCAAAGATATCAAATTTAGCCCTTTCTAGAATTTTTCTCACTTTGGGCTAGTTATGAGATTTGATCCTTATGCCTTCAACTGCATTATTTTCCAACAAATTTCATAAATTAAGCAATTCAAAAAAATAAAAATAAAAAGATCTTTTCGATTTAGTCCTCTATTTTCAATTAAAGTCAAATTGGGCACTCTAAACAAGAATCCATGCACAAATGAACCTTTACCCATAAGTTTTTCTCCTTTTAAATCCATTAATAGTGCTGGTTTGCCCTGATTTGATCATTTGGGGTTTGGATTAATCAAATTTCATTTTCAAATTAAACTTGGAATTTGAGGGTTTTGCATAAAATTAGAACAATTTAACTTAACATATTTTTCGCTGAAATGCATGATGTAGAATCCAATTTTAGCATTAATCCTTGTAAAATTTGAAGATTCAGGGTCTGATTTGACCAATTTAGGTGATTCAGGTCAACTGGGTTGGGCGAACCTGACTCCATCAACCCGGGTCAATACGGGTTGATGACCTTCTTCTTCCTCAGGCCGTTTCACATGCAAGCGCAACCATAGAGGATCGAAATTCAAGTTCTAAATTGATTGCTAGTTTGACGATAATCAGTCATGCATTGGGTGGGCATTTTAGGCCACTCTGTTGACACATGATTTATATTCATCTTTTTTCTTTTAAATTAATAAAAAAATCCATAATAATTTATAAAATTAAAAAAAAATTAACGTTGGGGACCTTGGCCAAGCCTAGAGAACCAATTTTGACCAAAAATGATTTTTTCATATTTTCAGTATTTTTTGATATTTTTATTTTAAAAATTCATAAACAAATTCAAGAAAAAATGACAAAATTGCAAAATCAACTTTGGAGGCATTGGCCAAGCTTAGGCAACCATTTTTGAATAAAAAATAATTTTTCATAATTTTTGTATGTATTTATATATTTGTTAGAAATTAGAGAAATATTTAATCAATAATAGTATTTTAGGCCACAAAAATACATAAAGATACTTAATATTTTTCTTTTAAATCCCTTTTCATGTTGGCCCTCGTAAATTTGAAAAATCCAATTCGGGGTCGTGTATTCCTTCACAAGTATAATCTCAAATCAGGCCTAAAAATTTCAATTTGAGTCAATTTATTTTCATTTTTCACTTTTACCAGTTTTGACATTGTTCTCTAATATTTCAATCTTTCATATTGGCCTAATTATACCTAGAATGAGTCAATTTTGCAAAAGGGTTTTAATTAAATTTTGTATTATTTTCAGCGGTAAGAAATGAGCTTAAATTTGACATGCAGTGAATTTCGACTAAGCGTAGGGGAGACGTGTCAAAAATTATGAGGAGATTTGGACTTAAAAAAATATTTTTCTAGGGACTGAATTGCAAATACTTAAAATCTCAAGGACTAGAATACAAATACCTAACATTTAAGGGATTATTTTGCAAATAACAAAAAGAAGAGTTAGTGGAGAAATTAGAATAGAGAAGGGAAGATGGAGAGGAAGAGATGAAGAAGAGAAGATGGAAAAGAATTGTTGACACCTGATTTTTAATTATCTTTTCTTTTAAAATTAATAAAAAAATGCATAAAAATTTATAAAATTGAAAAATCAATTTTGGAGACCTTGGCCAAGCCTAGGGAACCAATTTTGACCAAAAAATAATTTTCCATATTTTCAGTATTTTTCGATATTTTTATTTTTCAAAAAAAAAAAATAGAAAATCAAGAAAAAATGAGAAAATTGAAAAATCAACTTTGGAAGCCTTTACTAAGCTTAGGCTACCATTTTTGAACAAGAAATAATTTTTCATATTTTTTGCATTTTTTAATATTTTTAGAAATTAGAAAAATATTTATATAGCATTTGAGGCCATAAAAATGTGAATAAGTAGTCAGTATTTTTCTTTTAATTTTCTCTTCATTTTGGCCAAAGAAAATATGCAAAAATTGATCTGGAACGGGGAATTACTTTGTTAATCTCATTTTCCGGTTAATTGAAAAAAAATTACAGAAAATTCATTTTAACTTTGTAATTTTCGATTTTTGCATTCCTGAAGTTGTGTCATTGTTCTCTAATGGTCCAAATTTTTCGATGACCTGATAGTATATTTTTCATTGTGGCGTTCGATTTTCTGAATCCAGTTTTTTACTTTTGCTTTTTCTCGAAATGCGGGTGTTGGGGGTTAAAACCAAATCTAATCACGATCATGGGTCTTCGCCCAAGCATGGATCACTCGAGTTTCTTCCGAGAAAGGGAGTTAAGCTATTAGATATTGGGCTGACTAAGAAGGGTCGCACCATATTGTTGGGAAATTTAATAAGGTCTTCAGCAGAAATTAAGCCTCAATAAAGAAAAGCTGCACATTATTATTTTTCAAAATGAGGGGCTTGAATAAGCTGTCATTGTACTTTCTAGTGACCTTTTGGTGGTTGATTTTCACTTCATGCGCTCACATAAATCTTGGCAATACTCTTGGAGGATTAGTCACGTCAGAGGATCCAAATGCAAGAATGCTCATTGTGAAGACCCAAGCTCGGACGCAACCAGTGGTCAAATGGAGTCTAAGCAAGAACATAGAAATTTTGCTACGGATTTTGAAGAGCAGAGTGAAGTTAAGAATTCTGGTGTGCAAAAGTGGACTGGTAGATGACGGGGAGATATCATGAAAAATGATTATGAAAGAAACGAGAGGGTCAGGAGAGGAAGGCCAGGTTCGTTGGAGGTGGGGGTCAAAAACTTTCGGTGGAGGACAAAATGGGTGGTGGACGGCAAAAAGAAGTTGAGTGGAGGGGGAATCTTTGACTAAGATCAAGTGGAAAAAAAAAAAGAAGAAAAAGAGAGACAAGTTGAGGGGAAAGGCAGCATCCTAAAAAAAAGATACCTCTACTAAGATTTCTAAGGGAAGAAGGAAGTTCAGAGAGCTCAGAAAGGCCGAGTTGCTCAATCTACATGTACAATGGATGGCAACATCTGGGGAAAAATTCCCATCTAGACATGAGCCTGAAGCCATCAATCCGTCTATTTTCTAGGGCACTAGCAGATTCAAGGACCAGGATCGTTGAACTCGTTGTTCATGTCCGAGCATCTACCATTGTTGTATATGCGTAATCGTGTACTGGGAAGACCGAGTTAAGTCAAGAAGAAGGAGTCCCGTGGCTCCATTCGTCGCCAATAATAGCCATGTAGACCAGGTTTTGGTGGAGGAGAAGTCTTTTACGAAGACGCTGATGCTAAGTAGGCCTAAGCAACATGCTAATCGCGTACGTTGAGGACAGTGTGAGTTGGGCCTTGGGGTTTTGGTTACGTGTCCGCTGCTCCAGTCCATATGCTCGTTGATCTTAATATTGACCTAATTGGGAAGTTAACGCTGCTAGAGAGCTGCATGTTGAGGCATGTGCATCCCAAACATCGAAGTCGCGCCGGCGAATGGTGTGTTCATCGGTGTTAGGTCCGATTAGACAAAGAGTTGCTGCGTTTTCCCGTCGGCAAACTCGATGAAGCTCATGGTCTTCTCAAAACTGCCACTTCCACTGGTTAGTCTAAGGAAGCCAAGTTGGCTACGCGGATCTAATATAGCTACATATTCTGGAGGGCGAGTTCAAATTCTGGCTGGACAGTGACAATGGAGGGGACTCCATTTTCCGAAGGATCCACTTTCACCAACGATTCTGATTTTACCGAGATCTAGCAAACTCCTCACCCTGAGTTCCCGAGCTCATGTTATACGAAACGAAGCATCGAAGACGACCAAGCATATGATGAAAAGGACGCCTGGCCTCAGTCAAATAAGATCATCGCCACCTCCTCAACAGGGTCAGGGGAGCTACCACCAGAGTCATGAAGAGAGCTCAGAGGCTGCAACAAGAGCACAATTGAAGCATCAACGGTGAACGATGTTTCTAGGATTTTGGTCCGAGTCCGAGAGAATGGGATGAGTTCGAGCAGTCCAAGCGAGCCGTATACGTGAGCATTCTAAAGCAGACAGGAACGGTGGCATCTCTTCCCAGCTTACCATTCGTCGACGGCTCTTCCTGCAAATTATTTAGCAGTGCCCCAGGGTCGCCTCAGCCCTTGATCGACACTCGGTGAATCTCTAGTAAGCATCGCGGAGCGGTATAACTTGCCAATGTCCCAGTCCCACAGAAGCCCTGCAGCTTCCATAATCTTCCCCAGCGTCGGAGAATTTGAACCGAGGTCTTTTAAACATATCCTCGCTTCATTCAGGCGCATGCCCTCATCCTCGGCGATCCTCCTTATCGTTCCCAATTCGACGTCAAGCTCTCCTGCCATCTCTGCTTCAGAAGGATGGAGTGGCCAAACGAAAGCATGGGAGAATCCTTGAAGATTTAAAGATAATGGTGAAGTGGCGTACTCCTCATTTTTCAATGATCGTCCCAGCCTCATCTGCATGCACCATACAAGAGAACAACACTGGAAAGAAGCTCATTTCCAAATGCTGCGAAACCTTTCCATATAAAACAAGAGAAGGGCAGGAACAAGCTGCATAGTGGAGGGAGCAGCTTCGGCAAGATCTTGGTTAGAGTTATTTGAGTTATATTGGCGTCGTGCGTAGGATCTTGATCGAATCAGGGTTGCAGAGATTGTGAAAGCCCACGTGATAGGGGCAGTCAGATTATTTATGCCGCCAGAACCATTATCTTGGGATGGAAAGGACTTCTTCAAGGAGTGGAAGCAACTCTATTAGTCAGAGATGATGAGGTGGGGGCATAGAGGAAAACCACGAAGGGGGCCTTCACATCCTGTACATCAGAAGAAGTTTGGAGGTTATCCAAAGGAGAAGCAACCACCATTCAAGGTACTGCGAGCTCAGCCGGTTTTTGTTCCGTTACCTGGGTTGGGTGGAGTGAATGCTCAGAGTTCTACTCCTCCATTCAACTTGCCCATCCTCCATTAGCAGCTATATGCGCTGTGCCACATCGACCAACCTTCATCTATAAAGTGAGTGGTCTACCAACTCCTGTTCCAGTCCCAGTTATGGCGGCAGAAAGAGACATCCTCTGGGTGTTCTATCGAATGCCCTGATTCCAACATCCCGCACCATGCCAGTCCGTCCAACTTTCGCTCGTAAGGGGAGTAACAATCCAGTGGGTGAGCAACAGCAAGTCCATGAAACTCCCTCACATCCTTTCTGAGTCGGGCCCTAACTCTTCCCTGCGAAGCCTCAAAACGCTGTCGCAGGTCTCCTCCGTCTGGAACTGGGAGAATTTCTGCCTTCCTTTTCCTTCCGACTTTGAGCTCTTCGATCAATGCGCTCAGCAACGGGTACAGTTCAAAAACAATGAAGAAAGGGACGAACACTCATCGACCTCGTTGGACTCGGAGCTGTTGAGGTATTTCCGGGTGGTGGAAGAGGCCGTAATCTTGTTGCCCTTGATTGTGGTTCTGGCATTGGAAGAATCACCAAGAATCTTCTAATCAGATGATGACTTTGTGTCCTTCTTCGTGAGAGTCAAGGCTAGCCTCAAACCTGGTGGTCGTTTCGTCCTGAAGGAGAATATTGCCAGAAGTGGATTTGTGTTAGACAAAGGAGATCGAGGCATCACTAGGTGCGATACGTACTTGAAGGAGCTCGTCCAGCGGTGTGGATTGCATATCTTAAAATCAGGGACCAAAAGAGATCCGTTCGGGAGGCCACTGGATTCCTCTTCCTTCGTCCGAAGAAGCTCATAGAGAGCTAGGGAGATAGAGGGAGAGAGGGTCGCAGCCGATCGAGAACTTGCTGCTGTCGGAGTACCACCGAAGCTCGACGTCGCTTAGCCATTGCGACGTCTCATGGAGGAAAACCAGCAAAATCGAGAGTCCCTCTGGCCTCGCTTGAACATCTCGACTACGTCGGACCAAAGATGAACCAAAGTTGTTGCCGCCATCATCGCTTGACGACCCCTCAGCCGGTACGAATTCCACTCTCCCGATTCCACCACACCAGGTCCGTGCGTTTCTTTTTTGGTCTAGACATGGCTGGAACATGCATGCCGTTGGTATGATTTATTTCCTCGCATCTGTCTGCATGGTCGGGTGGTGGGTTGGTGATGGCCGTCTCTATCCACCGCTGAAGGTGTGAGGCCGGTGGTAGCGAATCAAAGTTAGTGAACAGGAACTATGATGTTGGTGCCTAGTGGGTCTGGGAGCCGAGAGAAACCAGTGTTGCATCTGTGGTTATTCAGCACGAACGCTCGAAAGAACTCGAATTAAGGAGTCAGGGATTACGGCATTTGAGGCAGGTGGTGTCTCGGTACAAAGAGTGGTTGGGGACTCTTGAGGTGAACACCTACATGCTCGCGAATACACCTAAAGCAAGCTCAACGAAGTAACTCCATCCCTAGGCATTTTCACCCAGGTAGGTGGTGTCATGGTCTGCGTTATGACGTGCGATAGTCGAGGTTCTAGCACAACATTTTACCTGCAAGGCTTCATACACAACCTTGGCGAGGATGGTGGCAGCATCAGTATTGCTTTAGAGTCTCACCGTGGTGATCCTACTTTCTCCAATCTTTTCGGGAAGACGGTACAAATTGATCGTATACAAGGATTAGCAAGTGTGCTGACATATGAGCGCAACTGTGAAGCACTTATGCTACTCCAGAAAAATGGCCTACATAAGAAGAAATCCTTCCATTGATGCGGTGGCTACTCCATTTGGAGACGAGAAAAATGTTGCCAGCCTAGAGTTCAATCAGTTGGTGGATTAAGCCGAAGCAAAGCTGGAAGTATCGTCGGATATTGTTCAATAAGGTGAAAGGGTGCTCGTGACAGCACCAACAAATACAGCTGTTGATAACATGGTTGAAAGACTTTCGGATATTGGGCTTGACATTGTACGAGTGGGCAATCCGGCGTGTGTATCTGAATTGGTAGCCTCCAAATCATTAGGAGAAATAATAAATGCAAGGCTTGGAAATTCCCAAACAGAATTTGAAGGAAGGAGAAGAGACTACGAAAGAGGAAAAGCGTTGTATACTTGTTGGTGATCAGTGCCAGTTTGCTCCTGTGGTTTTATCAGAGGAGAGCCCTACAAGGAGGCCTTGGCGTATCACTGATGGAGAGAGCTGCGAATTTGCATGAAGGAATTCTGGGAACCTCACGGACAACACAATATCGTATGAATGATGCAATTACAAGTTGGGCCTCTAAGGAGATAAGGCCATATGGAAGTCTTGTAGCTGGTTGTGAAGAGCATTTGGACCCAACTGAAATAGGCCCCTTTTACAATGAGGGGGAAGCAGATATTGTTGTCCAGCATTGTGTTTTCCTTGATTTATGCTGGTGTAAGCCCGAGAGTAATTGCCGTGCAATCTCTTTATGTTGCTCAAGTACAACTTTGGAGAGACAGGCTTGATGAGTTCCCAGAGACAGCATGTGTTGAGGTTGCAACCATCGATAGTTTTCAACGTCGGGAGGCTGATGCAGTCATTATATCTATGGGCTTGAAACCGGGCTGATGGGCGTGAAAGTCCTTGTACTAGATGAGGCTGATCGTCCGTTAGACATGGGTTTTCACGAAGACATTGAGAAAATAATTGATGCTATCCTAAAGCAGCGGCAGTCCCTTCTATTTTCTGCGACTGTTCCAGCGGGGGGTTCGATAAATGTGCCACATTGCTTTGAAGCGAGACCATGAATTCATTAACACCGTGCAAGAGGGAAGTGAGGAGACACACTCACAGCTATCCAGAGAATTTTGCCGCAGGTGATTTGGAGTTTCAATCAAATCCAAAAGACGCAATTTTGAACGGACCCCAGTTTGCGAGCGTGCGTGATTTTTGGCTTGAAAAGGTAAAATTCCTTACCCTTTTTATCTTATTTTATTGCAAATTGTATTTGTTTTATTTAGAAAATATGCATTTATGTTCTGTCGTTTTAGCGAGCGTATTTGATTTGCAATTAAAGTGAAAATTCTATCCTTTTTACTAAGTTGTGCTAAAAATCGAAAATTGGGTCCCTTTTCTAAGAAATTCTAATTTTTCCGGATTAAGTCAATTTGATCATGAAATCGCGCGATTATTCTTGAGAATCGATGTAATTTGATTGGGAAAATTCTTTTCTCAAAGTTAAGTCTTGTTTGGCGTTTTTGTTTATTTATTTTTACTCAATCTCTACATTTCATTTGTCGTTTAGTTAAATGAAAAAAGAATTTGAAAAATCCAGAAAAATCTCAGAAATTAGGAAAGGGGTCATTTCAACTGACCAATCCTATTTTTGATGAATTTCCTTCCTGATATTTTCAAAATGACGATTTTGCCCCTTATGGGTAAATTGTCTCGAAAAATTCTGAAAAGTTCAAAAAATCTCAGAAATTAGGAAATGGGCCATTTCAACTGGCCAATCCTACTTTTGGATGATTTCCCTCCCTGGTCTTTTCAACTCAAAAAAATTCTGAAAAATTCTTAGAAATTATGGGAAATAAGGAATGACCACATTCAACTGGTTTGACCTGTTTCCACTTCCTGAGCCTTGAAAAATGACCATTTTACCCTTCTGATCAGTTTGACCCAAATCTTTCCAAATCACCCCAAATGAATTTTCATGAAATTGGTACCGAAAGGGCGTTAGAGTAATCTAACGTAATCAAGTCCCCGAACTCATTTTCTCTGGTTCGCAGAAATAAATTAGTTCTCCCGCTGATTTATTTAGGTTTCTAATCGACCTACCAAAAATGATTAGTGGCGACTCTAAATTCTAAAATCATTCAAACAAAAATCAAAGTCGCGATTTAGTAGAGCTTGGGAGAGCTCAAGCTAGGTTAGTTAGTTTAATTAATTAATCTGGTAATCCATTAACCTGAAAACAAATGAATTTTAGGTCGCGACAAGAATAGATAGAGAAAATAAAATGAGAATAGAGAGGAGAATATGGATATAAATAAGAGTTAGTAGAATGGGAGATAGATATGGAGAAGGAAAGATGAAGATGAAGAAGAGTTAGTGGAGAAATTAGAATGTGAGATAAAGATGGAGAAAGCAAGATGAAGATGAAGAAGAGTTAGTGGAGAAATTAGAATGAGAGATAAATGAGTGGGCTATAAAAGGAGGAAGAAAAGAGTTTGGAGGGGGATTTTGGGGAGAAAAAATTTGAAATATTTGAGGTGGTTCTAGGAGATTGAACAAAAATTAGAGAGAAAGAAAAAGGAGAGAGAATTCTTTTCCAAAAGAAAATCTTGAAGATGATGGGAGTTTAAATCTAGGTGTTACCATAATCAATTTCTCTACCGATCAACACAAGTCACAAGTTTATCTTCATCATTTGAGCCGGAATCTTGATCCATAAGGTGACACGAGATCCAAATTCGGTAGTCAAATTCGTCAAATCAGGTAACGATCCTAACCATCTGAATCTTCGAGAATGTTGTTACTTCAATGGATTGATTTAAATTTCGATTATGCCGTGTCATATTCACATGTTGTATTCGTATTGCAATTTTCTGCATTTTTCGTTTAAAAGATCCGAATCCAAAATTGCGGCAGATTCCGCCCCATATTTGGTGGTGTAAAGATCTCTTGTACTTTAGTTTTTGCAATTTAATTTATGCACCATCAAACCCCAAAATGGGAAGGCTGACCCACTCGTTAGAGGTTCTTTATTTACTGCAATTTAATTTCTGTACCATCAAACCCCAGAATGGATAGGCCAAACCAAGGCTGAGTCCCTCGTTAGAGGTTCTTTATTTATCGTGAGTTAATTTCTGTACCATCAAACCCCAAAATGGGTAGGCCAAGTCAAGGCCGAGTCCTTCGTTGGAGGTTCTTTATTTACTGCAATTTAATTTCTGTATCATCAAACCCCAGAATGGGTAGGCCGAGCTAAGGCAGAGCCCTTCGTTGAAGGTTCTTTATTTACTGTAATTTAATTTATAGTAATTTAATTTCTATACCATCAAACCCCATAATGGGTAGGCCAAGCTAAGGCCGAGTCCCTCGTTGGAGGTTCTTTATTTACTATAATTTAATTTCTGTCCCATCAAACCCCAGAATGGGTAGGCCCAGCCAAGGCTGGACCCCTCGTTGGAGGTTCTTTATTTACTGCAAATTAAATTTCCTGCAATTTGATTTCTGTACCATCAAACCCCAGAATGGGTAGGCCGAGTCAAGGCCGAACCCATCGTTGGAGGTTCTTTATTCACTGTAATTTAATTCCTTGCAATTTAATTTTTGTACCATCAAACCCTAGAATGGATTGGCCGCGCTAAGGTCGAGCCCCTCGTTGGAGGTTCTGTATATACTGTCTTTACTTTCAGTAATTTAATTTTCTGCACCATCAAACCCCAAAATGAGTAGGCCAACCCAAGGTCGAGCCTCCCATTGGAGGTTTTGTATTTGCTGCATTTACTTTTTGCAATATAATTTCTGAATCATCAGACTCCAGAATGAGTAGGCCGAGCTACCTACTGGAAGTCGCAGCACTGCACAGAAATCGTTAGTTTACTCCCTCTTTCTGGTTCAGGGAATTTTTAATGCTTTGAAAATTCAAAAAAAAAATATCACTCACATATATTTCATCTAAATAGTGAAAATACAAAAAGAGAAAATCCTGCTAGAGCCTTAGGAGTAAACTAAGCTTGAGTTGCCAAAATTAAAATATCCATGGAATTAAGGTACCGAAAGGGCATTAGTTTTAATTAACTGATGTAACCATGTCCCCGAACTCATAATCTCTAATTCGTAGAAGTAATTTATTTCTTTTGCTAATTTACTTAGGTCTCTGATCGACCTACAAAAAATGATAAGTGGAGACTCCAAATTCTGAAATCATTTAAATAAAAATCAAAATTGCGATTCGGTAGAACTTGGGAGGGTCCATATTAGGTTAGTTAATCCAATTAACCTGATAATCCGTTAACTTGGGAATTTTCCACCAATTGAAAATTTTTAGGGTCACGACTGCTTGGCGACTCCGCTAGGGAATTGTTCTTAATTTTTGAAAAAACTTAAGAACCTAGTGGACTTAGGCTTGAAAAATTTCATGAAGATTTATTTGATTTGGTAATTGCTTGGAACTCATTCTATAGGTGTAATATGTTTTTGCAGATGAGAGTTATAAGAGGTGGAGTGTTTGACTAACCCTTTATTTTACAGGTCTGGTATTGGAATTATTTATTTAATTTCATACATTTTAGTAGCGTTGTTTTGATACCAACTACTGTGCGTGTCTCGCATATTCTGAGGATCACAACACCTACACACACAAACGCCTAAACCCAAGCCGCGAAATTTTCCTAGGTAGCCATATATAGGGATCAATATGGAAAGCTCTAGCGTTTAATTGCACTGGAGTTGACCATATTTGTTCCCGCTCGTTATCTGAATTGACAATTCTTCCCACTTGATATTTGATTGTGCTTGTAGGTAAAGTTGTCGGCTCGAATAATGGGGGCTTTTTAGGTCCATACCCTGTCTATCCTTTTTATTTTCTAGAGTCCACTCCTCATTTGAGTCATACGCATGTCTATGTGATTTGCATTTTTCCAAGGTAAGAGTAAGTTCTTTAACTTTACCTTGTATTTATTTTTGGTCGGTCCATGTTAGGTGTCGATCAAATTTTGAACTTAATATTGTGGTCATTTTTTCAAAAGAAAATGAAAGTTAAATTAGTATCCCATTTTCAAAAAAAATGTGGAAAAATCCCTTCGGGGAATTTTGTTAGCCAATGAAAGATTTTGTTACATTTTTCCTTAATGCTTCAATGAATACAAGATTTTCTTGACAAATTTACCCATGCAAATTCATTTTGATAAAAAAAAAAGAAGTTTTTATTTTTATTTTTATTTTTTTCAAAAAATTTAGTAAACGTCAAGAGATTTTATCACATTTTTAAACTATAAAAACCTGCAAAAAAAATTATTTTTGAAAAATTTACCTGTATCATCCTAAGAAAATTTCATCCGATTTCTCAACAAAATGAAAAAATAAAATTGGACTAATATAGGAGCCATGGACCAATCTCCTTGGATCACATAGTAATCGTGTCATTTACTTTTGTAGGGAATTATAGATACCCTAGGCGGGAGCAAAATTAGGTTCAATAATACATAAGGAATAATCTCCAGGAATATGAGAGGACGGAAATGGCCGATGCCTCAACCGATAATCTTGGGGGCAGGGAAGAGGTCGACCCTCCCGAAGTCAGAAACGTGTCGATTAGTGAGCACGTATAGGCTATATTGCTTCTTCAATCGAAAGCACCAACTTGGAGAGGAAATACAGGGTGTTCCCACATGTCTTTATCAATTTTCTAGAGGCCTACCGAAACACCCAGGAGATGGTCACTTTAGCCTGCGTCGTGAAGGCCCGCAATCGGGATCGATCTGAATGCTTGGAGTTTGCAGAACACTCGGTTACTCGATACAAGAAGGCCGTCAAGTCTACTGATGAGCAGGTTTCCCTGTTGATTCATGAGAGAGAGAATCTGGTAGAGCGTCTAGCTTTGAATCAAACTTATTTTAAGCATGACTCGAGAGACGTTATGATGAAGTTTAGATGTGAGTGGCTAAAGGAGAGGCTCGACGATCTAACAGCGGATATAGCTTTCAAGAGGGATCTGATCGGTAACTTAAAACTCGCCATTGAACACCATGAGATGAATGCAGCCAGGTACAAGGAGAAATGTACCCGTCTGTTCTTCAACCATGCAGATCTCGACTCCCAGATTGCTCAGTGTAGGCAGAGCATTAATTTCATGGAGAGCCAGTTGAACTCTTTTGTGATGATTATTAGGGCTCAGTTTGGCTTTACTTTTCCTCCTAGTAAGTTGTTGTAAAACTCGTTGATGAATAAAAAGAAAATTTCGCATGTTTGTATTTTAATTTTCAAGCTATCCCTTCTCCCGGATATCACGACAGATTGATTCATGGCACAAGAAATACTGGGGCTTAACATCCTTCCTGATGTTCTTGTTTGCTGCGGTAGATGATGGTATCAAGAACGCTGAAGAAACATTCGGCGATGGGCCCCACTAGCCGCCTAGAGACCCGCGTTCAATAATGTAAATTGGTAAAGTTGTGACCACTTGGTTAGTCCGCCAATAAATCAAGTCGCCTGTTGTGTGCCCCACTTCTTTTCACATTATATCTCTTTCGGCGTCCACTGGTTTGTGTCAGTAGCCTACAGTATTGGCAGAATGCCCTATAGCGTCGGCAGAAGCGCCTGTGGGCCACGCTCAGTAATAAAATACTGGTCCTCCAAAATTCGCCATATTGTTCGAATCCGATGAAGCTAAAGGGCAAGCCTCTAGTTGATTTAATCAGAAAGGCATTCGCAAGGTCGGGTTAATAAACTTGCCCCATGGGTTTTGATTACACAATCTCTGTTTTCTCAACAAAAATACAGGAACCTTTCTAATACATTAAAAATGTCCCCAGGCCTGGTCCGGATACATTCATTACCCCCATCAAGATACATGGCCCATACGTGCTGACTGATTGACACGATTCTGTTTCTGGGATTTCTTTGCTTGCACTTAGAATTATTAGTTGCGGCGTCGGTCATTTCCTATCCTTTCGTATTCATGATTTTGCTCTCGCCTGGGGTACCTATCATTCCCTGCAAAAGTAGACAAAATAATTAGTATGTGATCCGAAAGAGGTCGGTCCATGACTCCTAGATTAATCCAATTTTGTTTCTTCCTTTTATGAGAAATCAAAGAAAATCTTCTTAGAAAAACATGATTGAATTTCTTAAAAAGGATTTTCTTACAACCTCATAACTCGAAGAATGTGTTAAAGTCGTTCGAGCTTGAGTAAATTTCCCGAATGAATTTTCTTCTTTTTATCACAATGAATTTTTTTTAATGATAAATTTGTCAAGAAACTCTTGTGTCCATTGAAGCAATAAGGAAACTGTGACAAAATCTTTCATTGTTCATTAAAAACTCCCCTAAGGGATTTTTCACATTCATTTCATTTTTTTTAAATGGGACACCAATTTGATTTTTATTTCCTTTTGAAAAATGGCCTTGATGTTAAGTTCGAAATTTAATTGACATCTAACATGGACCGACCAAAAATAAATACAATATGAAGTTAGAAAACTTACTTTCACCGTGAAAAATACCATATAGGTCACATAGACATGCACATGAATTGTGAGTTTAAATCTTAGCCTATCTACCCTAAAGGCTGACAAATTAAAGCGAAAGACTTACGGCAAGGCGACAATTTTGCGCACATAATCAAAATTTGCCGTAATTCCACGACGTAATCAGGATTAGCCGGGCCTTCCCACTTCGGCTGCTCGAGCTAAAAATTAAAACCACCGCTTTGGTAATCTTACCAAGCCTGAGGTTTAACTTTTAAAACTCATTTTTGGAAAGAGGTTTGGGATTGAATCTGGACTAACTTTCGACGTGATCTCACGCCGAACGCTAGAACCAAATCACAATACCATTCTAAAACTAGTGGCCCAGGTCCGGCCATAGGACGTGTGTGATGTAGTGCTAAAACAATTAAACATGCACAATAGTTAAATGCAAACACTGCTTCAATATTTCAGAAATTAAATAATAATTTTTACACGCCAAACCTGCAAAACAAAGGGTTAGCTAAACACTCCACCTCTTATAACTCCCATCTTACAAAACCATTTAACACCTAAAGATCAGAATTCACCAAATTCAGATCAAATGAATTTTCATGAAATTTTCTAGCCTAAGTCCTCTAAGTTCTTAAATTTTCAAAAATTAAGAACACGTCCCCAGCGGAGTCGCCAAGTTGTCGCGACCCTAAGAATTTTTTTTCGATCGGGTTAATGGATTATTAGGTTTATTAGATGAATTAACCTAATACGGACCCTTCCAAGTCCTACCGAATCGCAACTTTGGTTTTTGTTCAAATGATTTTAAAATTTGGAGTCGCCACTAATCATTTTTTGTAGGTTGATTAGATACCTAAGTAAATTAGCCGGAGGACTAAATTACTTCTACGAACTAGAGATTATGAGTTCGGAGACTTGGTTACACTAGTTAATTAAAACTAATGCCCTTTCGGTATCTTAATTTCATGGATATCCTAATTTGGCAACTCAAGCTTGGTTTATTCCTAAGACTCTAGTAGGGTGTTCTCTTTTTGTATTTTCACTTTTTAGATAGGATGCATGGATGATATTTTTTTTTTCAAAGTATTAAAAATTCCCTGAAACTGAAAGATGGAGTGTGTTGACGACTTTTGTGCAATGTTACAGTCTACTCACTTTGGGGTCTGGTGATTCAAAAATTAAACGGCAGGAAGTCAATAATAGTAAATAAAGACCTCCAATGGATGGCCCAGCCTTTGCTTGGCTCTCCCCTTTGGGGTTTAATGGTGCAGTAATTAAATTGCGGAAATTTAAATAACGGTAAGTAAAAACCTCCAATAGACGGCCTAGTATTAGCTTGGCTCTTCTTTTTGGGGTTTGATGGTGCAGGAATTTAAATTACAATAAGTAAAAACCTCCAATGGGCGGCCTAGCATTGGCTTGGCTCTTCCCTTTGGGGTTTAATGGTACATGAATTTAAATTGCAGTAAGTAAAAACCTCTAATGACCGGCCTAACATTGGCTTGGCTCTTCCCTTTAGGGTTTGATGGTGCAGGAATTTAACTTGCAGGAAATAAACGACCTCTAGTGGATGCGCTTTGCCTCTCCATTCTAGGGTTTTAGTTCTTTAAAATAAAATACAACAAATTGTTTCAACAATTTGAAGTAAAATCCGTTGACGGGTCGACTGCAAATTTGATGGGCACCTTGGAATTTGTTTGGGCTCACTTTACAGCTCCATGGAATTTATCGTTGATACGAAGTTGTGCCTTTTTTTTTTACTTGTCATAAAATATGGGAAAAAAGGGAGATGGAGAAAGTGTATACAATTTGTGCTAATTTGAGACTAAAACCACAAATAAATGAATAAATAAAAACACTTAGCTCGAATTTGCTTGCTCGTTAATGAAGATGAACTCTTGATTTAAGTTGATCGATGAAGGAATTGGTGATGATAACTCCTAACTTTAAACTCCCACCATCTTCAAAATTTTCTCTCTCTTTTGGTATTTTATTTCTCTCAAATTTTTCTTCAATCTCCCAAAACCCTCTCAAACATCTAAAATTTTCTCTTCAAAAAATCCCCCTCTTAAGCTCACTTCTTCCTTCTTTAATAATCCACTCATCTATCTCCCATTCTAATTTTTCCACTAACTTTATCTCCCATTCTAATTTCTCCACTAACTCTTCTTTTTGTTATTTGCAAAATAATCCTTCAAGAGTTAGGTATTTGCACTATAGACCCTGAATTTTAAGTATTTACAATTTAGTCCCTGAAAAAAAATATTTCTTTAAGTTCAAATCTCCTCACAATTTTTGACACACCTCCCCTATATTTAGTTAAAATTCACTGCATGTCAAATTTAAGCTCATTTCTTGCCGCTGAAAATAATGCAGAATTTAATTAAAGCCCTTTTGCAAATTTGAGTCATTCTTGGTATAATTGGGCCAAAATGAAAATGTGAAATATTAGAAAACAATGTCACAACTCATAAAAGTGAAAAAATGAAAATAAATTGACTCAAATTGAATTTTTTAGGCCCGGTTCGAGATTATGCTCGTGAAAGAATACACGACCCCGAATTGGATTTTTTAAATTTGTGATGGCCAACATGAAAAGGGATTTAAAATAAAAATATTGACTATTTTTATTTATTTTGGTGGCCTCAAATGCTATTATTTATTAAATATTCTCCTAATTTCTAAAATATATAAAAAAAATACAAAAAATATGAAAAATTATTTTTTGTTCAAAAATGGTTGCCTAAACTTGGCCAAGGCTTCCAAAGTTAAGTTTGCAATTTTCTCATTTTTCTTGATTTTTTTTTATGAATTTTCGAAATTAAAAATATTGAGAAATACTGAAAATATGAAAAATTATTTTTTGGTCAAAATTAGTTCCCTAGGCTTGACCAAGGTCCCTAAAGTTGATTTTGTCAATTTTATGAATTTTTATGGATTTTTTTATTAATTTTAAAAGAGAAAAGATGATTAAAAATCAGGTGTCAACACTCATCAACATCATTAAATTCCATACCCATTTGTGGTGTCCAGTTATTACAGCTGATGAAATCATACATAAAAAAGTGGACAAAGTGGCGTCATTGGACGATAAACTTAAAAAACAAATAATGAAACATAACAAAAGCTAACATAATTTCATGAAGATATTAATTACCTTGTGCCATCATCTAATTGAGAGAGAGTCTCAATTTGAGGCATAATTTGACTGCTAGTCATACTCACCCTTTTAAAACCAAAGGAATACCTACATACCAAAAAACCAAATTAGTGTACAAAAAAATCTGAAGGCATTCAGATGCTTGTAGGTACACATGATTATTTATCTCAAAAAAATAGATACACGTAAAAGAAACAAGAACTGAATATAAGCAAAGTAAACAGAAGAAATTACTTTGCTCGGGAAATGCATTCTAAAACTGCCTAGAGGAATACATAAACGGACAAGTAGATAATCAATTATCCTGAACTAGGGGCAACTTAGAAACTTAGTTCAAGTTCACCAAATAAAAATCTAATTTCGAATATTTAATGTAAAATTCGCCTCAAACGTATAATACACCACTAACAAAATCGGCCATACAAAAGATAGAAGCTGCTACAATTTGGCCATCACTGGAATTAGATTAGTGTCGCAATTTACTAGAGGAACCGTACGGTGAAAAGTATAGACATAGTACAAAAGATACAACCGCATGGTTGATGCCAAAATTGGAACAGGACAAACTGCACAAAAAAAAGCATGACAAGTTCTCCAGTCAAGTACAAAAGAGGAAGTAAAGAGCACAAGCCACATTATGATTCCAGCAAAATAGATGGAAAATAAAAATATTTAATATCTTGTTCAAGGCACGATCTGGCAAATTGTTATCCAACCCCGACAGAGGGGTAAAGTGAACACTGCTTATTTGCTTGCCTTCAATACTAGCAGATATTTTAAAGCATCAAACTTCATAGTCTTCCTCTAATTAATTTCAATTACTAAACGAGTCTAATTTTAATTTGACCCTCTTCTCAGAAAGACGCCGAGAAATTCAGGTGAAGAAACTTATAGCTGAAACCACAAGTATAACAAGTCCACATGCAATAAGTTGAACATAACACAATGGCCAGTAGCATACTAATTCCTAATGCAGCAACGGGCCAACAGCAAAATGCTAACAAAAAAATCTAGAAAAAGAGCCTACCAATATGTTAGACCTGTCAAACAATGCCTACAAACTAGAGACATCACAATAATGAAAGGGGACTATATTGAGCAATGACCACAAAGTGCCAAGAAAAGACTTGATCGATTAGAACCAGTACTACTAAAAAGTGCAGATGATTCCGTTTTATCAAAAGGCATCGTACAAAATCCACCTAGAGACAATGTACCATAATTTTCCACAATTTTTTAAGATCGTGTTTGGCTGTTTTCAAAAGTGCTATTTTCCACAGAGGCCAATGCACCCCCAAATGACACTAAGATTTGCCAGATGAGTGACCAAAAATATTATTCCCAGACATCACCCTCAAACTCTCCATGAATGACTATGTTACAAAAGCTTCCACCACACTCTATCACACTTCATTTGATCTAATTATTTTAGGATATTATGTTTAATAGAAAATAAAAGGATAACAGACAACGGCAAATGAAATATAACGAACGAGCCCAAAAGAAATCATTCCATGAGAATTCATCTTCCTCAAAGAAAAGAGGAAACAACTTGATGGTTTATCCTATCTCACTACTGCACAAGAGAAACTTTCAAGCTAGAAACATCTAAAGGCAAATGTCAGATATCTAGAGCAACGACAATTGAAGTTCATTCATGTATTTGCGAAAACTTCTATATAGGCACCCTACATCTTAACTAAATACGCAAACAACCAATGAGGGATGGTCATGTGAAGGTTGGGCCTATAGGACATGACCGACCAGTAGAAATACTCCAACACTTGCTAGTAGACTAAGCCTACGGACTGATGGAACTGCTTACAACCAGAAGATTGTTGCTAGTGCAAGAAATTCTCATGTAGTGTAAACCCATTCTCGTAACTTCCCACCCCAGATTACTTCCCAGGCCTAACAATAAGCTGATTAATCGGAAGAAGCTATCTTCTGTGAGATTTTCACTAGTGAAAAAAAATGTAAAAACTACGACATGATCAACAGATCTCAAACCCACAATGTTCGTATAGGTCAACGACTGGCGCCGATCAACATTGAGACGAACCCAGATGAAAGAAGGATCAAACACACTCGAGCAAGATCAAGGAAAGAGGAGAGAAAGATACCGGGCCAACAAAAACCATTGCAGCCTCAGACTTGTTCGACACACAGGCAAAGGGGCGAGAGCGACGGATCGATTTGTTGAAGATGTCGTCCTTGCCTTAGTCGTGCGAATTTCGTGGTGAATGGTGCTCCGACATAATGAGAGAGCTCAATTGGGAAGGGAAATTCCTATACCATAAACAAGATCAAGATCTGCGTGCAAGTCGAAACCAAATCCTCAACATAAGGGTAATTTCCTATTGGGCTGTGAAAAAGTCTTCTTATAAGTTTATTCTAATATCAATTGACCAACACATTGAAGCGGTTTTGGAATGTGTTTTAACAATTCGAAGGATACCATAGAAGGCGGTTGTTTTGTTACACTTCTCGATTCGATCAACATTGAGATGAACCCAGATAAAAGAAAGATCAAACACACTCGAGTAAGATCAAGGAAAGAGGAGAGAAAGATACCGGGCCAACATAAACCGCTGCAGCCTCGGACTCGTTCGACACACAGGCAATGGGGCGAGAGCGACGTATCGATCTGTTTAGCGATGTCGTCCTTGCTCGACAGGAATTCCAAAAGCAAGGGGGCGAGAGAAAGAGCGAGAGCGAGATATGTTGCTGGTGTTGCTTCCTCACTCTACAGGGATTCCAGCGGCGAGAGCGAGATCTGTTTGCCGGTGTTGGTTCCTCACTCGTCAGGGATTCCAGCGGTGTTGCTTCCTCGCGAGAGCGAGATATGCTTGCCAGTGTTGCTTCCTCACAAGAGCGAGATCTGTTTGCCAGTGTTGGTTCCTCACTTGACAGGGATTCCAACGGCAAGAGCGAGCGAGATCTGTTTTAGGCTTTTTCTTTTTTGTTTTCTTTGCGCGACGACAGCCAGCCAAGCCAAGCAAGTTCCCGCCCAAAATTTGGGCTAAATCCCCCGGCTGATGTGGCGGAATCTCGGCCGTCAAATTTAAATGGACGGCCGAGATTCATTTTATGTCACCCCTGCCATAGAGTACCTATGGCAGGGGATCCGGTTCCATGTAGCAGAGAGAGTTTACCAAGAGGGTGCATGAGGGAGAAGACAAAAAAAAAAAAAAGGAAGGGGTGTACTTTGTGATCTCGATTTGAAGGCCAAACGTTATCGAAATTAGCTTAAATTTTACTACGTTTTTCGTGAGATCGAGGCGTACGAGTTGATCGATTTTTTTCATTGAGAATCATCTCTAAGATTTTCTTGCTCTTTTTATATTGTTTCATCTTTATGATAATGAAATGCTCTTTGAACCTCTAGTATATGACTAGAGAGAAATAATGTCCTACTATTCTTAGTGATTAGTAGAAGTTTTGGATCACATGCAATTTTTTTCGTTCTAAGGTTTCCTCATAAATCTTAATACATTATCTCCTAATTATTCCGCTATCATATTTATTTATTGTGAGATTATTTTGCTAAATATGTATTGTTGATTATTGTTGGATTAAGTTGATTTAGTTTTGGAAGAATTTTTTATTCTTTATTGACTTAGTTTGTGGCAAAATGTTGCCTTTTTTTTTTCTCAATACAATGGGACCGTAGAATGGGAAGAGCTAGCTATTGGGATTTCGATATCACCACCATAAGCTTAACTTTCAGTTATTTATTTTCGATTGCCCTCAACGTGATCGATTACATAAAATGCAAGATGCCCTCGACACCATGTCCAATCCAGACTCCATCTCAGCTCACCTCGTCTTTAACTCACAAAAAAGGAGGCAGGGTGTGCGCAAGGCCAGCAACGCAGAAGTCAGAACGTGCGGCACGAAAAGGTTGGGTTGGCCAGTGGCCGCCTTCGAGAAGTGACCGGTCAAGTCAACCCCCAAAAAAGCCAAACCAGACAACACGAAATGGCAAATCTCTGACTATTATTCCATCAATCACCCGGTCGGGATTCAAGAATAGGAGACATCATCTTTGAATATGCAGTCTAGCAATCCCTCTCATTGTACCCCACCACTGCACCCCATAGTGGTCTCTCTCACACACACATTATCTCTTGAAACTGAGAAAGCAACTTCCTCCCACTCGCTCGTTCCCGAAAAGCATCCAGCCAATCCAGTCGTGATCTTCTAAAGCTGGAGGAGAGGATGGGAAGGAGACCACCCTCTGATTGCTGCGTGTTGCTCGCCATAATTTTTAAGGAAAAACCGCAGGCCACGTCCTGTCTAAATGATGAAACGCGTTACTGATTGCCTAATTAATTGCACTAAGGGTTTAGTATTCGAACGTGATCAAGGGGGTAATGCCCTTCTTTTTCACCCCAGCTGGAAGTGGCGTTTGGCATTTAAAGTGTCCTTCGGAGCCGCACCATTGTATTCTCTTAAAAGAGTATAAACCACTAATTATTTTATTGTCCAGTGGGCATGACTCATCTCATTCTCATCTCCACCTTTGTCAAGTCTTTCACACTAGTGTAGTCCGTTTGCTTCAGCTAAATTCAATGCCAAAAGGAAAAGAAAGGAAGAAAGAAAGAAGCTTTTTGCTTTCTGAGGAAAATTAAGAATACCATTTAGATTTCAAAAACTACAGAAACAATGTATGATAGTTACATGCCGACCTTTGTATTTTAACAAAACTTCAAACATGTCGGATTTGAAAATGATACAATGGATAAGCTCTATGATTTTTCGAACTTCAAATCAACGCGTTAGTATATATATGCGGTATGATGTCAAATCAAGCCTAGAAGATGCAAATACTTGATTATAGAAGGAATCGCTCAGGAGATTACGAAATGTCTTATTAGATAACTATTGCTCTCGTACAAGAAGCGTTCTTCTCATTTTTGTCAAAGAATTGTAAAGTCCAACATATAAAAGAACCAGAAGAGTTGGTAGTGCGATCTTTTAATGACGTGATGATGGGGTGAATCCTTGGCAAGCCAAAACCATTCCAAGGGTTTGATTACATAGTCCCAAAGTCCTAAGATTCTATGATGAAATTGAGCATTATATTTGCTACTTTTATCGTGTAAACCTGCACAACATCGAAAGCATACAAAAAAAAAAAAAAAGAAACACAACTATTTGCTGCATGCAATTCCGCAAGAATTTGTAATATGGTCCAAAGTTGAGATATAGTGCAAAGTTGTACTTCATTTCTATTTTTAGATCGGGTTTGTTTTGATGCCACTCGTGGATGGATTCCTTGTGATCTTGTCTTGCCACAAATCGCTCGATATCCCTCGACTTGCTCCGTCAAGTGCTTCTTTCATTAGTCTCCGTCCTTGTCTTGAGCATCTTATTTATCGATACCCTCGTTATCTTCGGTTGACACATCCTTTTAGGCGCTATATTTACCGTGTAAGGAAGGAACTCATTGACCACTTTTGACTTATTGAGTAATCCTTTTAATTCCCAGAAAATTAACAAAATGAAGCATTGATGAAACTATAGCCAATGAATGGCGATAGAAGATGGACGATGGAGGAGGAGCATCTTGGAATGGGTGGAGCACGTGTGAAGACTGGGTGGGGCAGCCAACATGAATCCATGTAGACACGCATTGTTCGGTATCTTTCAAGTCTTTTATGGGATGGGGTCGTCGAATTCCCCCAAGGAGGAGGAGTTGCCATCAACAGAAGAACAACTCCATGTAGACACATTTTTGCCCATGCATTCCCGCCGCTATATAAACAAACCTCCCTCCCTCCCATTCCACACATCCAAACCATCCTCCTTCAATCTCATTCCTCATCAAAACTCTTTCATCCTGATGATGATGATGATGAGCTCCTCATATGGCAGCCTTGTTCCTTTCCTCCTCCTCCTCACAGCACTGATGATGGCCGCTGGGAGCGAGAGTCGGAGGAGCTTTCAAGAAATTGTGTCCAAGTCTGGTGGGGAAAGTAGCGGCACTCGATGGGCTGTTCTAGTTGCCGGGTCCAAAGGTTATGATAACTACAGACACCAGGTGATCTGCCACCCGAACCTCACAAAAGCTACAACATATCATCATATTCTCTTACTGTACATATATAAAACGCACTATGAACAACTTGCTAGCCGTGCCCTATGTCCGTGCTTCACACACACACACACACACACACACACACACACAAACATAATCAAGAAATGGATTGACCCCGTGTGATGTGTATCTATGCAGGCTGATGTGTGCCATGCATACCAAATCCTCAAGGCGAATGGATTGAAAGATGAGAACATCATCGTGTTCATGTACGACGACATCGCCCGTAGCAAGAATAATCCCACCAAGGGTATCATCATCAACAAACCCAACGGCCCCGATGTCTACCGTGGAGTTCCCAAGGTCTTCCATATCTAGCTACTTTTTTACATCCGCTAAATAGGACGACGCATATTGGGCGGGATTGATTTTCGACCCTAATAAACCAAGTGGGTAATATTGCAGGATTACACGGGTTATGCAACCACCGCAGCCAACTTGTATGCAGTCCTTCTTGGGAACAAGGCAGCTCTCAGCGGGGGCAGTGGCAAGGTTTTGAACAGTGGCCCGAACGACCACGTCTTCTTCTATTATGCCGACCATGGGAGCCCGGGACTACTTGCCATGCCTGTGGGGAACAACATATATGCGAACGACCTGATGAACGTGCTGAAGCAAATGTATAAGTCGAATAAGTACATGAACATGGTGATATACATAGAGGCGTGCGAGTCGGGGAGCATAATGCAAGGATTGCTCCCCAAGGACATAGGGATCTACGCGACCACGGCGTCCAACGCTGAGGAGAGCAGCTATGGCTACTACTGCCCTGGCGAGACGACTGACGGTGATCCATCCAAGTATGACACTTGTTTGGGGGATCTCTACAGCATCTCTTGGTTGGAGGACAGGTATTATTCTGCCGCTCTTCTCTATTTTTGAAAGCAACTGTACGTGCACATTCGGTGGTAAAACGAAACAGCAAGAAATGACTCTCTCTCTCTCTCTCTCTCTCTCAGAAGGAAAAAAGAAAAGCTAACTAGATGAGCAAATAACAAGATTATGTGCATGTACTCATTCTCTGTTCTATCTGTTTCTGTCTCCATCAATCCGAACTCGGGCGTGGGAGAACAGTGATGCCAACGATTTGGGGACGGAAACGTTGCGGGAGCAATACTTAAAGGTGAAGAAGAGGACCAATCTGTCCCATGTGATGCAATATGGGAACACAGTTCTCAGCCAGGCCTTCCTCTCTACTTACATGGGCCAAAGTTCCAAGAAAGTCTCTTCCGTTCGCTCGGATGAGCTCTCTTCTTCGACTTCCCAGGCAGTTCCCCAACGGGATGCTGATTTGGTCTTTTTCCGTCGACAGGTCCGTCTCCACCACCATCGATTATATTGCATATTGAGTTACCTGTTCTGACAGGGTAATTGAACAAAGGAACATGGTTCATTTTAACTAGTGTTTCTTGCTATGTCTGTCTTGCCTCTTCTTATTGAAACACCTAGTCGATTTACTACTTGTGGGTGGTTGTAGGTGCTAAAAGCTCCAAAAGGGTCTGCTGAGAGAGTGGAAGCACAGAAGAGACTGGACGGACAAATTGCTCGCCGATCGCATGTCGACCGCAGCATCAACCAAATTGTCAACCACCTGTTTGGTGGTTCCAATGCTGCAAGCATGTTGACTGCTGCTCGACCTGAAGAACAACCTGTTGTTGATGACTGGGACTGCCTCAAGACATTTGTGAGTCTCCATGATCTCCTCATCAATTATTCGTCCAATCAATATGTGCTACACGTGTGTGCACAGCTAAATTGTCTTGTGAACAGTTTCTAATGTCTAATTTGTTTCGTTGTATCGTATAGGTGAGGACATATGAGCAATATTGTGGACGGCTGAGTGAGTACGGAATGCAATACACAAGAGCCATGGCGAACATGTGCAACGCTGGAGTAGACAAGGACCGTATGGTGGCGGCCTCTACTCAAGCTTGTTCTGGGAAAGCATAGTGAGAAGGATGATCAGTGTTCTAAATGACGCTTTTGTAAACAGTTTCTGAATGACATGTGCTACTTCTAAGAAATTGGAATAAATTATCAAACGGTTAGTGATATGGTCGGTTTCTTTCTTTTGTGGCAACTTGTAGCGAATCGTCTTTATGAAACATGTAATTGAACATGCACAGCAACCTTTTCAACCTAAATAAGACAGACTGGATGATGACTACTTCCTATGTTGCGGAAATACCCGTAGATAATACAAGTGGTTCACCTTGCTTCCTTTCATCACAACTAGATTGCCTTTGGAGACTTTGAGAACTCCACCTCCACCTAAGTACATACACTCAATGGAATCCAAATTGCTCAACAAGATAAGGTTTCTATCGACAATCGCTTTGTCTTCTACAGAGGCAGAGTATATGGCAGCAGCAGAAGCAGTGAAAGAAGCTATCTGGTTAAGGAATCTTGTTCAGGAACTTGGGCTCCAGTAGGAAGACAATTCAGTTGTCTTTTGTGATAATCAGAGTGCTATACACTTAGTTAAAAATCAAGCATATCATGAAAGGACTAAGCACATTGATGTCAGATATCACTTTATTCGAGGGGCAGTTGCTGAGAGAAATATGATGGTAAAGAAGATTGGCACTGCTGACAATCCTGCTGATATGTTGACCAAGTCAATCCCCGCCAACAAGTTTAAGCATTGCTTGAACTTGATTGGCATGCTTGTTTGAGGTTTGCCCCTTTCTGGGGCTTGGTGGCGAAGTGAATGAAATTCTACCTTTGTTTAAAGAGGGCATATTCTTTCCTTTGTTACATCCCTTGTTTCCTACACCGAGTTAGCTCACGTAGGCTTAGGGATACTGGAAGAACATGTTCGGCTTCTTGACTTATTAAATTCAAGCCAAGGTGCAGAATTGTTAAATATGTCTTGAATTTATGACATATTATTTGAGTGGGCCGTAGGCCCAACCCAGAGGAATTAGGTTTTTTCTTTTATGTTTTGAGACACAATATATATATATTGTGATTAGGGTTTCAGAGAACCTGGCTCTGATACCAATTTGTTGCGAAAATCAAGCGAAGAACAAAAGTGGAACACAGAGATTTACGTGGTTCGATCAAAATTAATCTACATCCACGAGCGAGGCACAACGAAAATTCCACTATATTCAAAAGGAGAGTGCATAATACAATGAAACCCTAATCACAATATATATATTGTGTCTCAAAACATAAAAGGAAAAATCTAATTCCTCTAGGTTGGGCCTACGGCCCACTCAAATAATATGTCATAAATTCAAGACATATTTAACATCTTAGGGTAGGTTCCACTGAATGAAAAGGATTGACGACAAACATGAGAAGCATGCGGACAAAACGACAACTTTTTCTTCATATACCTAATGCATCATATGGAGACAAAACGATGACAGAAAACGAGCAGCATACGCTCAAGCATGTACTTAAATTCACTTGATGTACTTTCTTAGGAGCTAAAATAACATTTTTTTTAAAACTAAAATAATTTTTCCTGAGGAAGGGATCTGCCAGGGGGCTTGAACGCAATTGAAAATGCTTGATTTTTTTCCCCCGGATTCGCTTTGATCAATTTATCATTGTCAACTAATGGTGAAATAAAAAGGTTGATTTAAGTTGACCGAGCATAAAAAGTCTTCTCTTTCATGCGGAAAGGTGATGACTCTTCTGCTAAAGGGGGCCAAAGGCAAATCCATCTCTTGATATCAAGGAAGCAACTTGCCCGTCCGATTCCACTTCCACTTCAATGCTCACCACAGCAAATTCTAATAAAGATTGGTAACTTTTCTGAATCCTTCTTTATTGACCCTCGTCAAATAAGTTATTCTCCCAGGGGATGCATCCGTGGAGATTAGATTAAAGATTGTTTTGTGGCTGTAAAGTTGACCAATTGTTAAAATCGCAGGCCATGTCTTTGGATGGTCACTGTTCTAAATGATCATGCGCGATATTGAATTGCACTGAATTCTAGTTTTCGAACATAATTAAGTGGGTAATTGTAACATCCCCAAATTGTTCAGCTAATGGACAAAAATAAGTTCAACACATTTAAGCCACTTTTCTCGACTTTTCCTCTCACTTTACTCTCTCCATTTCAGCTGAAGCCTCCCCCAGTAACGTATTTGCCCTCTTAAATATTCACTCCACTTTGCAGCTAAGTTGGAGTCCTTTCTTTGGCCAAATTTGCGGCTGAATCTGCTCCATTATCTCTGCTGAAGCTATTTCCCATGCAAATAAGACAACTTTCATTAATTTCAGACTATCAACTTTCTGTAGAGGGCTATTCATGCGTGAACGTGGCTTCCTTACGTCACTTTCTGCTTCTCTTTCTTGGTGTTTATTGGCTAGTTTGTTGGGGGAATTGGCTGCTCCCATGTGTGAACCTGCGGCTGCTCTCTTCCTCATATTCTCCTTGTTTGCTTCAGCTGGTTCATTGAGCTGCCGCGTCCTTCTTCTTCGTCTAGAGCTATCGTCTTGCTGCTAGAAAATTTTGCTACTCCTCCCTTTCTATTTTCTCTCGGCAGCTGCTAGAACCCATCCCTCGGTTGCACAAAGAATTTTCTGTTCTTGGACTCCGCTCCTTAATCTTCCTGCTCGAAAGAATTTGCTGATCTGCTGGAATTTTCTTTAGCTGTCTCCTCGGGTGCTCGCGTTCCAGAACGCGCACCTGGAGGAAATTGGCTTGTTCGGGGTCGTCTGGAGTCCAAATCGAGCTCCGTTTTCGGCTGTGTACTCGTAAGACTTCAAACTTCAATATTCTGAAAGTGGGTCAGCAAAATACCTCCTGGAAGATTCCCAGTTTTGATTCAAAGTTGACCCTGATTTGCCCGTGTTTGTTTATAGCTAATTCCTCACCCTCTCGGCTAAAGTTACCTTGCTCGAAGCTCGATCATCGTTATCCATGGCCCAAGCTCAAAGTTGGATTTTTAGGTGAGAACATTTCTAGACTTGACTTAGAATGTCGGGTATACTAGGGACTAGTAGGGAAAATTTTATGATGAAAAATATTAAATTTCTTGGACGTCAAATATCGATTATTTATTGCTGATCATAGGGGTCAATCAGTAATTTTCATGGACTCTAGAAATTGCCCTGTGTGCCAGATTACTTACCTTTGAGCCTAGGTAATTAGAATGAAAACCAGGTCCTGGAATGCGAGTTTTTATAACGTAAAATGCTTGGTTATTATATTTGATTTATTTTGAGTTGAATGGTGTGCTCTGGTGAATAATCTTGGGAAATGTATGTGGCAAAGTTGACTTGCATGAGTGTTTACGGGGTGGGTCAATTGAGAATTCTGTTATGCTCATCATTGATCTGCATACTGGCATAAGACATGTGTGTTTAGTGGAGTGCGTAGAATCGTGCGGGACGGCCCGGCAATGTCTAGGGGGCTACCGGGAATGCGGGGTGATAAGGAGGTGCCGATCACAGTGCTAATTGAGCCACGATCTTACACTTGCGCCTAAACGTGCTCGGCACGGGGTAACT
Organism: Psidium guajava; assembly: GCA_016432845.1. Classification (NCBI taxonomy): domain Eukaryota; kingdom Viridiplantae; phylum Streptophyta; class Magnoliopsida; order Myrtales; family Myrtaceae; genus Psidium; species Psidium guajava. Next base: position 36,512,950 of record CM028234.1, on the reverse strand, counting down.
AGAGAGACAAGGGTGCCAACTTCGATGTGATTATACACGGGTTGAGGCACAGGCCTGAGACATCTATGACGTGGCCAGGATCGGAAGTACTATTGAGCCACCGGTGGGGTTCGGTCCGAAAGAACTAGTGAGCCATCGGGGACCCCAAAAAAACTAATGAGCATCTGCATTTGCATCTGTTTGACTTGAAGTAGTAACATGCATGTGATGATTTAAATTTCTAGCCTGAGGTATATGCTTTATTCTAAATTAAGTCTAGACGTGTGTTCACTGAGTTTCCACTCATATATTTTTGGCTGATCGCCATTTCAGATCCTGGATCATAGACCTAATTATTCTCTGATATTCGAGAAGTTTGATCTGGAGGAGTGGTCCTTGCTAGAGGACGGGTAGTTCTGATGATACGTAATGGAGACTAGTGACTTTTTAGTTTGGCCTATTCCTTTTTGTTAGTGGCCAACTCAGTTTTTGAGGTTCAGATGATAGTCTTCGTCCCAGGATGTACAGAACTATTACTGTTATGTGTAAATTAAGTTTTTTCTATCTCTCTATCCCACATGTGTATTTTTTAGGGGATGCACATTTTCGTTATTGCATTTGTTAACCATTGTTTGGCCGCGACGAGTCTTGGGCCGTCGCTAATGTTGGTCAAACGATAAGAGAATTGACAAGAGGCGGGATGTTCCGTGTTTGACGGGTACGTAGCGTGACATCCCCGTTCGGAGTGGTATCAGAGCAAGGTCAGCTCGATAAGAAATTATTCGAGGCTTGGAATGATAAGGTTGACGATTGTGGGATAGTCAGATATAGAGAGACCCCTAAGTTGGACTAGGGATTGGGCGCATATGCCTGTTCTTGACTAGCGCATGTGATTGCTATAATTGAGAGTGCCTTTCTGTGGCTATTACTAGTAATCTAGCATGCTATTGCTCGCTACTAGACCCTGATTGGTGGTATGGGTCTTAATTCATTGATGGGATTATAGTAGGTATAAGTGAGTCAGATCAAGGGAAATGAGCAAAAGAAATAGACTGAGGAAGTATGTAAGTGTGTCTGGCTCAGGTGCTCCAACCGCAAGAGCTCAAGCTGCCAGTACTTCAGCTACAGGGGGTCAAGATGCAGGTGCTCTAGCTGCAGGAGCTCAAGCTGCGGAAAACCCAAATATATGAGATATTATGAGGGTATTAACGGAAGTCAGTACCCCGATGGGCTGGCAAGCTGAAGAAAGAGCTGCCACTATAGCCCAAGCTGCTGAGGTCGCTTTAGCTACCATGCATGGAACCAATGTGAATAATGCCCTGGGCAATGGAGGTCGGCAGACACCTCATCTCGTGGAGCAATTCCTGAAGTTGCGTCCATTGAAATTTGATGGGACGGGAGGACCTGAAGCAGCCTCCCTTTGGACAAAGCAACTGGAGAAAGCATTTGAAGTGCTGGGCTGTACTGGGGAAGAAAGTTTCATTAGCCGTCTACCAGCTCCAAGGCACTGCAGATGATTGGTGGAAGGCCACCCGAAGAAGAGTCTTCCTTGAAGGTATCATGCCGGACTGGACAGCTTTTTGTGAAGCGTTCAATGGAAAGTATTTCTCGGAAGCCACGCAGGAAAGAAAGATGGAGGAATTCCTGTGGCTTCATCAGGGTTAGATGACAATAGATCAATATGTGGTGGAATTTGCATGACTATCCAAATTTGCTCTGAGGATGATAAAGAATGCCTGGGACAAGGCAAAGAGGTTCTGTGAATGACTGAGGCTAGAACTCCATAGTCGACTGATTACTGTAGGATTGAGGGACTATAGAGCGATGTATGAAAAGGCTCAGGAGTTCGAAAGAGACATAAATGAAAGAGCCGCCGCATCTAGATCGCGATTCATGCCCAGACGAGATGATAAGAGTTTTGGAAAAAGGTCAATGATGGACAATAGAAGGCTTGTCCCTCCACCTCGAAGGACTTTGAAAAAATCAACACCTCCTGGTAGTGCAAGATGTCGCAATTGTGGACAGAGACATCCGAACAGTCTGTGCCCAAGGAAGACAAGAGCATGTTTCGAATGAGGACAAATGGGGCATATTGCGAGGCATTGCCCAAGAAGGAATCGTGGACCGCAGTTTCAACCACAAAGACCACCAGTTGGATCATAGGTGATAACTGCTCCCCAAGAAAATCTGAATCGACCGCTAGCACAAGGAAGAGTGTATGCAATGGCGCAAGGAGAAGCTGAAAATGTGCCAAATGTGATCACAGGTACCGTCTCTCTTTGTGATCATGCTGCTTATGCCCTATTTGACCTTGGAGCATTGCATTCATTTGTGTCTGAACAATTTGTTGCTTTGGCTGGTATGGATGTGAGACCATTAGAAACACTGTTCCATGTGGTCACCCAACTAAAGGATAAAATGATCATCTCATTAGGATGTCAAGGGTGTAAGATATCCTTGGGTGGTAGAGAGGAATTGATTGATCTGGCTGTCCTACCCATGTTTGACTTTGATGTGATAGTAGGGATGGATTGGTTAGTTAAACATGGGGTAGTAATTAATTATAGTAGTAAGGTGATTCAGTTTAATTCGACTGGTCACCCTAGATTTGAATTTCAAGGAAATCGAGAAGGAACCTCGATCCCTTGGATATCGTCACTGGAAGCAACTAAATTGATAGACGAAGGATGCCAAGGGTATCTTGCCTCTATAGCTGATTCATCAATTGAGGAAGTAAGACTTGAAGACTTACCTATAGTGCGTGAATTTCCGGATGTCTTCCCACAAGAGTTGCCAGGACTGCCACCTCAAAGGGAAGTAGAGTTTGCAATTGAATTGGCTCCTGGGATAGAGCCAATATCTAAGGCACCTTACAGGATGGCATTGTTGGAATTGAAGGAATTGAAAGTTCAATTATAGGAACTGCTGGATAAAGGATTTATTCGCCCAAGTGTTTCGCCATGGAGTGCTCCAGTATTATTCGTGAGGAAGAAAGACGGGTTATTGCATCTGTGCATTGACTATCGGCAGTTGAATCAGGTGACGATAAAAAAATAAGTACCCATTGCCTAGGATAGATGACTTATTTGATCAACTGCAAGGGGCATCTGTGTTCTCTAAGATAGACTTGAGAACATGCTATCACCGGCTGAGGATCAGAAAGGAGGACATATCGAAAACATCGTTCAAGCCAAGGTATAGGCACTATGAATTTACAGTCATGCCATTTGGATTGACCAATGCTCCTGTCGCCTTCATGGATATGATGAATAGGATATTCAAGGAATTCCTAGACCAGTTCGTAATAGTGTTCATCGACGACATACTGGTGTACTCGAGAAGTTCTGAGGACCATGAACAGCACTTGAGCATTATTCTACAGACCTTAAGGGAATATTCGCTTTACGCTAAGTTCAGCAAATGTGAATTTTGGCTTAATCGAGTGGCGTTTCTCGGACATATAATTTCTGGAGAAGGAATTACTGTAGATCCGTCAAAGATTGAAGCAGTTGAAAAGTGGCCTAGACCGACAACCATGACAGAAGTGAGAAGTTTCTTAGGTCTGGCAGGTTACTATAGACGTTTCGTGGAAAAGTTTTCTATGATAGCCGGACCCTTAACACATCTGTTGAAAAAGGAGACGAAGTTCAAATGGATGGATAAGTGTGAAGAAAGCTTTCGAGAGCTTAAACATAGATTAACGACTGTGCCAGTATTAACTATTCCATCTGGATCTGGAGGATTCGAAATTTACAGTGATGCATCTTTAAGAGGTCTAGGATGTGTCTTGATGCAACATGGATAGGTTGTAGCCTATGCATCTCGACAGCTGAGGCCACATGAGATGAACTATCCGACATATGACCTAGAATTGGCAGCAATAGTGTTCGCACTGAAGATCTGGAGACATTATCTGGTTGGAGAAAAGTTTATGATTTATACAGACCACCAGAGTCTGAAGTATATATTCTCTCTGAAGAAGCTGAATTTGAGACAACGTCGCCGGATGGAATTATTGAAGGATTACGACTGCGACATTCTGTATCACCCTGGAAAGGCGAACAGAGTAGCTGATGCACTCAGTCGAAAGTCGAGTATAGCGCATATGATGGTTAAAGAGTGGAAGTTATTAAAGGGGATAAGAGACTCGGAATTCAAGATAAAGGTAAGACACCTCTCGAGTCTGATGGCCACCTTGAGAGTTGAACCGAAAATTCAGTCGATGATCAAGGAACTACAGTCTACGGATCCCGATATTCAGAAGATCTTAACTGTGGATGTGGCAAAGAGGAAACCAGAGTTTCAAGTGACAGATGATGGAATTTTAAAGTTCAAAGGACGTTTGTGTGTGCCAAATAATGAGGAATTAAAGGAAGAGATTTTAACAGAAGCGCATCGTAGCAGTTATAGCTTTCATCCAAGTAGCACGAAGATGTATCAGAACCTGCGTCAGCATTACTGGTGGAATGGAATGAAGGTGGATGTGGCCAAACACGTGGCAAAGTGTTTAACCTGTCAGCAGGTGAAAGCACAACATTGCAAACCTGGAGGATTGCTACAACCATTAGAGATTCCAGAATGGAAGTGGGAACATGTTACGATGGACTTCGTGACTGGTTTACCAAGGAGTCAAAGAGGCAATTATTCGATTTGGGTTGTGGTCAATAGGCTGACCAAATCTGCTCACTTCATAGACAAAAGTACACCCCAAGTGCCAAAACTTGTGTACGGCGTGCACTTTGGTGCTAAAACTTTCAAATCCTTCACTTAAGTTCCAAGTTTAAAGGAAAGCGTGTACTTCAGTGCCAAGTCCGATCAAAAGCATAGGTGGCATGCCGGAAAGTCTACGTGGAATTTTTACATTAAAAACTTCGGCTGATGTGGCTCGCCAGAGGTTGAGTTAGCAATTTGAAGACGAAAACGACGTCGTTCATTTCGCTTTGCCCCATAAACTCGTAAATCCCCAATTAAACCCCAAATTAAAAACCCTAACCGACTGGTCCCCAAAGCAGAGGAAGAATGTGACCAATGAAATCAGTTTCGGTTCGTCGAGCCGCTCGAAATTCGACGACTATTTCTTCCAATCCTCTCATCATATCACTCTTGTGAAGGCATTCAAAAGGTTTATGTTCGGCATCCATTTTCTTGTCTGTGATGGTTTTTTGCTAACTGATATTCATCTTCTTTCCTTTATAATAAGAAAACAAGTGATTTGTCATTGTTTATTTGTTTTCTTATATCTACATAAGCTTAAAAATCGTAAAACGGCCCATACTTCAAAATAGAGAGAAAGAGCTTCAGTAGCAGCTCAAATTCGTTTCGACCAATTGAAGAAGATGGTGAGGTTTACTGTTATTGTGAGTTACCTAGTCCAAGAAGAACATTGGACTCGATTGAATCCAGAGAGAAGATTCCATGGATGTGGCAAGTATAGAGAGGGACCCAAGTGTAAATATTTCAAATGGGTAGATCAAAAGTTATCCGGCCAAGCCACAGAGGTGATATTGGAGCTTCTTGAAAAACGACATGAATCTCCACCTACATTCATGGACGAGGAGTTGGATGATGTCGATTCAAGGGAAGTTGAGATGAAGGCTGTAAAATCTGTGACCAATAAAATAAAGAAGGAAGTATCAACGTTGAAAAGACAAAGAAAGCATCATCGAGTGTTAATTGTATTTTTGTTCTGTTGTGTAGCTTATTTAATAGTAAAGTGTAAGGTGTGTGATGAGAGAAAGTTTCTCAGTCTACCATAGGTGAAGATCACTTGGACATATACTTGTATTGGAAAATGTATAAGTAAGGGATGATTTTTGTATGGATGAAGACGTTGTTATGGTATTTTGTTGGAAATGGAAGGTTGTAATGTAGTGTTTGCTTAGTTTTTGCTCAGTTCTTGGACTATCTATGTACTATCAATTTCTATTCGCTTAGTTTTTGCTTCACTTGTTTGGTTTGCTGCAAATGTGGCTGCTGGTATGCTGCAAATGGGCTACTGGTTTGCTGCTCGGTTGCTTTTCTGGTTTACTGCATTTGCAAACCAGGAAATTGCTGCAAATGTTGGTGATTAACTTGTTAGAATTTACAGGTAATTGGGTTGATGATTTGCTACAAATCCTGCTTCCCATGGTTATTATTTAAGTGTCATAGTTGGAAATTATAATGTAGTGTAATATTTGCTTAGTTCTTGGACTATCTATGTATTGTCAATCTCTATTCACTTAGTTATTAAAGGTTTGCTGCAAATGCTTGGTATGCTACAAAAGGCAGTTTGGTGCTCGGCTGCTTTGCTAGTTTGCTGCATTTGCAAACCAAGAAATAAAATGGTGATTGACTTGTTAGAATTGTAATTGGGTTGGTGATTTGTTGCAAATCCCAATTCCCGTTGTTATTATTTAAGTGCCATAATTTGCAAATGATCATCACTTAAGTACCAGTCGAGGGTAAAAAGTGATCAATTAAGTTCAAAATTATCTCTAAAAGAGATCACTTTAGTACCAAGTTATTGTCAAAGTGATCATTTAAGTGCCAAGTTGTTGTGAAAGTGATCACTTCAGTGCTAACTTGTCATGAAAATGTTCACTTAACTGAAGCACATCATCAAAACTTGCAATACCAATTCGTGCACCATCAACTTTCTGATATAACTTGACTTGCAATATCTGCCCTTAATGCACCAGCAACTACAATTACCATTGTGCGCCAGCAACTTAGTTCACAGGAATTGACAAGTATGCACAGCAAGAATGCATTGACAAGTACACCGGTAAGAATGCATAGCAAGTTGTTTGTGCATTCACAAATATGCACCATAAAGTAGCTGGTGGCCTAGTGCACCAAAACAGTATGCATTCATAATTGACAACAATAGAATTTACAATATTAACAGTATTCACAGTATGTACGGTATGCACCAAAATAGAATTCACAGTAAGCATTCACAGTTATAGTGCATTCTCTATTGACAATAATGGTGGCAAGCACAGCCACCATAGCAATATAAATAAGAAAGCAAAATAGCAAAATTTCACATTACTCCGTTGACATAGTTTTACATAAATTGAATTAACAACCATGTCCTTGCTAGCAAATGTCCAACACACAGACAATTGTGCTTCCCACAGCTCTTTTTCCTTTCTATGGCTTTTTAACTTGGTTCATAAGCCTAGCACTCTTTCTAGCAGGTTATGGTTCTTTAAGTGGTCTTTCGAGGCTTGATTGAGGTAAAACTCTTGCTGGCCTCTTTCTTGGTTGCTGTTTCTTAGCTGCGACTGTTCTCTTCTTCTTTGTCAATCTCTTTTTTGGTGCAGCCATTGACTCTTGGGTTGGGTTACCTTCAGAGATAAGTATCTATGAGCTTCTCCCAAGCTACAACAATATAAAAGCAAAAGAAAATGGGCTTTACAATTGCAAATGCCGTAAATTAAGAGCGTAAATTAAGTGCACAATTCCTTTTAAACTTACATGCAATATAGTTATTCCAGTACGTTCATCTTGGAATAGGCCATAACCATATTTCCTCAATCTCTTATCAAGAGCCCCTCTTGTTCGTCGTAGAAGTAATGGCTGTGCAGCAGATTCTGTTAGCTCTTGAGCCGGTGGTAGTGGCCGCCGTGTAGCAAGTTATGTTAGCCCTTGAGGAGATGGTGGTAGCGGCAGCTGTGCAGCAAGATCTGCTGGTCCTTCAGGTAGTGGTGGTGGTTGGGCAGCATGCCCTGCTCTTGCCCTTCTTATAACCTGCAGTTCGAAAGAAGATTAGACTACTGGCCATAAAACAAGAAAAACTGACAACTTGCAACTTACTGGATATTTTCTCCTTTGTTCAACAGTAGACTCAGTACACTCCTCTGTTGGCCCTTCATCTGGTTGCACAACATGCCCTATTGTTGGCATTTCAGTTGGCTATGAAACATGTCCTTCTGTTAACGCTTCAAGTGGTGGTGGTGGTGGCGGCTGTACAGCAAGTTCTACGGGCCCTTCAGGTGGCAGTGGTAGCGGCGGCGGCTCAGTAGCATGCCCTGCTCTTATCTTTCTCTCACCTGAAGTATGGAAACACAGTTAGACAAGTGGCCATAAAACAAGATAAACAAACAAGCAATAGACAACTTACTGGATATTTTCTCCTTGGTTATTGAACAGTAGACCCGGTACAATCTTCTGTTGGCCCTTAAGGTAGCTGTACAACATGCCTTTTTGTTGCATTTCTCCTCAGGCGAAGTGTGGAAACGGGATTAGATAAGTGGCCATAAAATAAGACAAACAAACAATGTACAACTTACTGGATATTTGCTCCTCGCTTGTTGAACAGTAGACCCTCCTATTGGCACTTCAGTTGACTGTCCAACTTGTCTATATGTTGGCCTTTCACTTGGCTCTTGTATGGGATCTGCAGTAAGCCGTTGCTTCCTTAGTTCACAGCCTTTTTTATTGTGACCTTCCTTATGGCAATATGAGCACGTCATCTTTACACCAGCCTTAGTCATCCATTGCATTGAAATCTCCCCTTCTTGCATTCTTGGTCTTCGCTTTGGCCTTCTAACTTGCTTCTTTAGTGGCAAAGGTGCAGGGGCATCCTAATTTGTTGGCTCTCAGAATTTGCTACTTCTAATGGGCTATATCATGAATTGGTACATGTCAAGATATGACTTTTTGTTGTAGCAATCAGCTAGGTAATCTTTTGGGTTTTTTTGCAGGTTCTGGATTGCAGAAATGGAATGTGGGCAAGGAATTTCAGTTAGTTGCCATTCTCGATATGAACATTTTCTCCTCTCGAGGTGAACGACATACGTGTCGTCATTCTTCTTGATCTCAAATCCGTTATCACCATTCCAAATTGGATAGCAAAACCTGCTACCAGCCAAGTTCTCATCTAATCTTTTGGCAATCCTAGGACCACATACTCTAGTCCACTTTCTAGCCTCGTCTCTTATATTGCGCAGCCTAGTCATTACCATAAGTTGTATATCCTCAAGCATAGCAATGATTGGTTTGCACCTCGCGGCTAATATGCTGCCATTGAAAACCTCGTTGAGGTTGTTGTCGATAATGTCGCACTTGAATTCCTCGCTGAAGAAGGCCTTACACCGATGCTTCGCTTCAATTTCGAATAGTGCTTCGAAACCATCCTTGGTCATGTGAAGCAAGCCCTCTTTCGCTATTCAAAATTCAGCCATGTTTGTGCTCTTTGCAATTTACCAAAATTGTTTTTGCAGCCCATCCCCTTTGTATTTCTTTGACCAGTTTGCATATATGTGTCTTGCACACATCCTATGCTCGGCATATGGCATCAACTCAGCCAATGCAGGAACAAGTCCCTACAATATTAAATCAAGACATAATTGTAAGAATAAGGACAAATACAACATAATGTAATTAAAATTTTGAAAGAAATAATTGACAATGACATTACCTTCTGTTGGTCGCTCATTGAAAGCCCAACCTCACCCGTCAGTTGTCTCCAAGTTAACCATCAAATTTTTTATGAACCAAGACCAAGTATCTTTGTTTTCTATCTTTACAACTGCTCAAGCTATTGGAAACATTTGGTTATTGGCATCTCAACCAACTACATCCAATAATTCTCCTTTGCACAAACCCTTTAGAAAGCACCCATCCAATCCTACAACTCTTCTACAACCAGATAAAAATCCCTGCTTGCATGCATCGAAGCACGCATAAAACCTATCAAAGACAGTCCCAAAATCAGGCAATGGCCTCTCCACAACCTCCACATATACTCTACTTGGTGCGTTTTAAAGTCTACATTCATAAGCATAATCCCAAATCTGGCCATATTCTTTCTTGTACTGACCCATGACTGTTTTCATGGCCTTATACTTGGCTCTCTTGCACTAAGTTGCTGACACATTAATCCCTACCTGCTCCTTTACCAGCTACTTTAAGTAAGGACCCCTAATCTCAGGCATTGCCTTGATCGTGTTGAAGAAGTGTTTCGACAACCACTTACTTGTTACCCTTTTATTGTCAAAAACAATTGAACACATATGTTCCTCCTAGAATGACCTAATTTGGAATGACCCGCTCCTCTTACTTAGTGAGCCATAGATCTTCCATGCACAATTAGGTTGTAGATACCTAGCTCTCACAAAATCCTTTGTATTTCTAACAAACTCAATAGTCCTTTGTTCAGCAATAGATTTCTTCTGAATAGCATCCTTGAATTGTTTCGCATCCTCAAATTTCATACCAACACACAAAATAGGGCATGTTAAAGTTGGATCATATGAAGGATACTTACTTTTTCTACGCTCAGGTGGAGTTACTCCTTCTTCTTCAGGCTCGTTCTCGGAAGTACCAATCCAGTCATCACTGGTACTTTCTTCAGGTGCACCAGTAGCTGTAGTAGGTGTAGGTTCTTCTTCCCTATTTACTAGTCTAGCTCCCTCTAAGTCTCCAAAGACTGCTTTTTTCTTTCTCGCAAACTCCTTGCGATTTTGCCTTGACTGTACAAGCTCTTCATCGTCATCATCATCGTCATCATCAATACTTAAGAAACTGACATTTCCCGAAACTTCATCGTCATTGACACTGGATTGTGCAAATTGCCAATGTAATCCAGTGATTTCTTCATCACCTATATGGCTTACTCCCCTGTCCTCCCCCTCCTCACAATTCTACCTATCCTCACAATCCTCCATGTCTGCCCACTCCTAATGTCCCTCTACGATGGTATCATCCCCACCATGAGAAGTGGAATGAAGGCCTACTTTTCTTGTTTCAATTACATCTTCATGCTGAACATTATCATCATATTCATCATCGCTATCACTGTCACTGTCAACATACACTTTTGCTTCGTTGCCATGAAGATAGTGATAAATCAGATCCTTAAATCCACTCTCATCCAACAATAGTCACAGCCCATCCCTCAAGCCCTTTCTAGGAACACAATAAAGCAATTTACCTACTTTGCAGCCTAAAATGTGTACTATATCCCTCACAAATGAAACATATGACGACGTCCTTACATCAAGGAAAATGGTTCCTTCGTTTCCACCTTCGTAGTGCCACTCATCGGTGCCAATCACAAAATCCCCACGATAGCAGACAATGACAGCAACAAGATTCTTGTCCATGCCTGCACCAAAGAGAAAAAAAAAGTCAATAAATGTATCAGCTTTTGGGACCACAATACAAAAGGTACAACAAATTCACATGGAGGTCCCTATAGGCAAACTTTTGATTAAAGAGTCATTTTTGTTCGGTAGTGACCACAAACTAATAGGAAAACCAATGCACAAATGCACAGTGCTTTACACGAATGAATTTGAGGTCCTTGTCACTGTCGCGACCCTCTAAAAAAAATTTTAAATTTTAAAGGGGTTAACGGATTATTAGGTTAATTAGATTTGACTAACCTAACGCGGACCCTCCCAAGCCCTACCGAATCGCAACTTTGGTTTTTGTTTAAATGATTTTGAAATTTGGAGTCGCCACTAATCGTTCTTGGTAGGTCGATTAGAAACCTAAATAAATTAGCGGGAGAACTAATTTATTCCTGCGAACCAGAGATTAGGAGCTCGGGGACTTGGTTACACTAGTTAATTAAAACTAATGCCCTTTCGGTACCTTAATTTCATGGATATCCTAATTCGGCAACTCAGACTTGGTTTATTCCTAAGGCTCTAGTAGGGTATTCTCTTTTGTGTTTTCACTTTTTAAATAGGATGCATGGATGGTATATATTTTTATTTGTTATATTTTTTTAAGTGTTAAAGATTCCCTGAAGCCGAAAGAGGGAGTGTGTTAACGACTTCTGTGCAGTATTACGACTTGCTTATCTTTTGGGTCTGATGATTCAAAAATTAAATTATAGGAAGTACATGACAGTGAATAAACACCTCCAATGGGAGGCCTAGCATTGGCTTGGCTCTTCCCTTTGGGATTTAAGGTACAGGTATTTAAGTTGCAAGTATTTAAACTACTGTAAGTAAAAACCTCCAATGGGAGGCTAAGCATTGGCTTGGCTCTTCCCTTTGGGATTTAAGGTACAGGTATTTAAGTTGCAGGTATTTAACTACTGTAAGTAAAAACCTCCAATGGGAGGCTAAGCATTGGCTTGGCTCTTCCCTTTGGGATTTAAGGTACATGTATTTAAGTTGCAGGTATTTAACTACTGTAATTAAAAACCTCCAATGGGAGGCTAAGCATTGGCTTGGCTCTTCCCTTTGGGATTTAAGGTATAGGTATTTAAGTTGCAGGTATTTAACTACTGTAAGTAAAAACCTCCAATGGGAGGCTAAGCATTGGCTTGGCTCTTCCCTTTGGGATTTAAGGTACAGGTATTTAAGTTGCAGGTATTTAACTACTGTAAGTAAAAACCTCCAATGGGAGGCTAAGCATTGGCTTGGCTCTTCCCTTTGGGATTTATGGTGCAGGTATTTAAATTGCGGATGGACTTTGTCCTCTCCATTCTGGGGTATGAATTCTTTAAAATAAAATACAACGAATTGATTCAACCATTTGAAATTTGTGCGCGCTTGAGGACTCCTCCAAGCCGATTTTATGCTTCCATAGGGTTGACCATTGATATAAAGCTGCGGCTTCCTGACATAAAATAGAGTGAAATGTCAGTATACAAAATATATGCCAATCTGCACCTAAAACCAGAAGAGTGGAAAGAGTACTTATCTCCCATTTTTTTGGGAGGGATTTCTATAATTGATTTTCGCTCTCTATGTTCCCAATATAGAGAGTCTCTTTTGAATTAAGAGGGACTTTTAGTCACAAATCAACTGAGAAATCGGTGGACAGCTTAGGAGCTTGTTTGGGCGATTTTTGCATCTCTACGAGATTTTTTGCCGTTAACGTAGAGATATCCTTCTCCTGACATAAAATATGGGAAAAATGGAGGTAGGAGAAAGTGTATACAATTTGTGCTAATTTGCTACTAAAACCACAAATAAATGAATAAATAAAAAACACTTAGCTCGAATTTGTTTGCTCGTTGACGAGGATGAACTCTTGATTTATGTTGATCGATGAAAGAATTTGCAATGATAACCCCTAACTTTAAACTCCCATTATCTTCAAAATTCTCTCTCTTTTGGTATTTTTTTTTCTCTCTCAAATTTTTCTTCAATCTCTCAAAACCCTCTCAAACATCCAAAATTTTCTCTCCCCAAAAAAATCCCTCTCTCAAGCTCACTTCTTCCTCCTTTTATAATCTACTCATCTATCTCCCATTCTAATTTTTCCACTAACTCTATCTCCCATTCTAATTTCTCCACTAACTCTTCTTCATTTTCATCTTCCATTCTCCATCTCTATCTCACATTCTAATCTCTCCACTAACTCTTCTTCATCTTCATCTTCCCTTCTCCATATTTATCTCCCATTCTAATTTCTCCACTAACTCTTCTTCATCTCCATCTTCCCTTCTCTATTCTTATCTTCCATTCTAATTTCTCTACTAACTCTTCTTCATCTCCATCTTCTCTTCTCTATTCTTATCTTATTTTCTCCATCCATTCTTCTCTAACTTCTCTTCTTCATCTCCTCTTCTCCATCTTCCCTTCTCTATTCTAATTTATCCACTAACTCTTCTTTTTGTTATTTGTAAAATAATCCCTCAAGAGTTAGGTATTTGCACTCTAGTCCCTGAATTTTAAGTATTTACAATTTAGTCCCTGAAAAAATATTTCTTTAAGTCCAAATCTCCTTATAATTTTTTACATACCTTCCCTATACTTAGTCAAAATTCACCACATGTCAAATTTAAGCTCATTTCTTGCCACTGAAAATAATGCAGAATTTAATTAAAGCCCTTTTGCACAATTGAGTCATTCTGGGTATAATTTGGGCCAATATAAAAATTTGAAATATTAGATAACAATGTCACAACTCCTAAAAGTGAAAAAATGAAAATAAATTGACTCAAATTGAATTTTTTAGGCCCGGTTCGAGGTTATGCTCATGAAGGAATACACGACCCCGAATTGAATTTTTTAAATTTGTGATGGCCAACATGAAAAGGGATTTAAAATAAAAATATTGACTATTTTTATATATTTTTGTAGCCTCAAATGCTATTATTTATTAAATATTCTCATAATTTCTAAAATATATGAACAATATATATAAATACAAAAAATTATTTTTTTGTTCGAAAATAGTTGCCTAAGCTTGGCCAAGGCTCCAAACTTGATTTTTCAATTTTCTCATTTTTCTTAATTTTTTGTTTTTATGAATTTTCGAAAATAAAAATACCGAAAAATATCGAAAATATGAAAAATTATTTTTTGGTCAAAATTGGTTCCCTAGGCTTGGCTAAGGTTCCCAAAGTTTATTTTTCAATTTTATAAATTTTTATGGATTTTCTATTAATTTTCGAAAATAAATAAATAAAAAATACGTAAAAATACTAAAAATATGAAAAATCGTTTTTTGGTCAAAATTGGTTCCCTAGGCTTGACTAAGGTCCCCAAAGTTGATTTTTCAATTTTATGAATTTTTATGAATTTTCTTATTACTTTAGCAATAGAAAAAATGATTAAAAATCAGGTGTCAACAGCTGCCCCTCTTTGAAAGGAAGCTCGGTAGAGGTTCATTTCAAAGACGAGATGACACCTGAATTCTAATTGACTCAATACAAGGAAATAAAAAGAGTCGTGACATGAATGTTCCACTAAAAATGAAATGAGAACCTAAGGATTCGTTATATAAAAAAACTTTAGGGTGGTTGAACTTGAACCCGTATGGTAGATCAACCCATGGTAGATTCCTAATAAAAAGATTCTACTGATTAAAAATTGAATTAAAATTTGACCCGTATGGTGGGTCATACCATTTGACCCGTATGGTGGGTCGTACCATGGTAGATTCATAATAAAAGGATTCTACTGATTAAATTTTGATTGAGATTTGACCCGTATGGTAGGTCACCCCATGGAGATACCTGTAAGAAGGACTTGGTGCCTGTAGAAAGGACTCGGTGCCTGTAGAAAGGACTTGGTGCCTGTAAAAAGGACTCGTGCCTGTAAAAAGGACTTAATGCCTGTAAAAAGGTCTTAATTTGCCTGTAAGAAGAACTTGATTTGCCTGTAAAAAGGACTTGATTTGCCTGTAAGAAGGACTTAATTTTCCTGTAAGAAGGACTTACTTTGCCTGTAAGAAGGACTTTGTGCCTGTAAGAAGGACTTAATTTGCCTGTAAGAAGGACTTTGTTTGCCTGTAAGAAGGACTTTATGCCTGTAAGAAGGACTTGATTTGCCTGTAAGAAGGACTTTGTGCCTGTAAGAAGGACTTGATTTGCCTGTAAGAAGTACTTTGTGCCTGTAAGAAGGACTTTGTGCCTATAAGAAGGACTTGATTTGCCTCTAAGAAGGACTTTGTGCCTATAAGAAGGACTTGGTTTGCCTGTAAGAAGGACTTGGTTTGCCTGTAAGAAAGACTTAGTTTGCCTGTAAGAAGGACTTGATTTGCCTGTAAGAATAACTTGATTTGTCTGTAAGAAGGACTTTGTGCCTGTAAGAAGAACTTTGTGCCTGTAAGAAGGACTTAATTTACCTGTAAGAAGGACTTGATTTGCCTGTAAGAAGGACTTACTTTGCCTGTAAGAAGGACTTTGTGCCTGTAAGAAGGACTTGATTTGCCTGTAAGAAGGACTTAATTTGCCTGTAAGAAGGACTTACTTTGCTTGTAAGAAGGACTTTGTGCCTGTAAGAAAGACTTGCTTTGCCTGTAAGAAGGACTTAATTTGCCTGTAAGAAGGACTTGGTTTGCCTGTAAGAAGGACTTTGTTTGCATGTAAGAAGGACTTTGTTTGCCTGTAAGAAGGACTTTATGCCTGTAAGAAGGACTTGATTTGCTTGTAAGAAGGACTTTGTGCCTGTAAGAAGGACTTTGTGCCTATAAGAAGGACTTGATTTGCCTGTAAGAAGGACTTTATGCCTGTAAGAAGGACTTGATTTGCCTGTAAGAAGGACTTTGTGCCTGTAAGAAGGACTTGATTTGCCTATAAGAAGGACTTGCTTTGCCTGTAGGAAGGACTTTGTTTGCCTGTAAGCAGGACTTGATTTGCCTGTAAAAAGGACTTTATGCCTGTAAGAAGGACTTGGTTTGTCTGTAAGAAGGACTTTATGCCTGTAAGAAGGACTTAGTTTACCTGTAAGAAGGGCTTGGTGTACCTCAAAGGGTGCCATTCTGAAATCTGGGGAGACCAGGAATCCTGCGGAAGCTCAAACCCAAATTATATTCTCTTGTCGCTTTAGGAATAAATCAAAGAGGCAGAGATCAAAAGGTCTCGAACAATTCTGTCCTTGAGACAAATCATGCTTTATTGAATAAGGTGGATACCTGTATATACCGCAATGGATTCGAGTACCCCAACAACCGTCAGAATTCATTCTCTTGAAAGGTTCAGGTTGAAGATATACTTACCTGAGAATTTGGAAGAAATGCTTGGTGTCTTCTCGACAACCAGGCTTGTTCATTCAATAATCGCCGAATGAATTTCAAGACTTTGGAAGGTAACTCAAACACCGGGAATGTGTTGCCTGTCAGGCAATGTTAGAGCTAACATGTGCAAGCATTTTCATCAATGCGTTCATTGGTTCATACAAAATTGTTCAGCTAAGTTGGCAATGATTAGAAGTAGTCTGTGTGATAACTCATGATGCAATCAATCAAAATGTGGATCATGCAAAACTATTCTGTCAAGTTTGCATTACCAATTCTATTTAAGGAGGTTCTCATAATATGAACGCCTCGAATGTAATCTGAATGGGGGACTTTAGTCCGAAGGGGTTTTCTCTCACTCTGGGGAAATGCTGTTTATCCGTAGGTTAAAATGTTAGACTTGTGTGGAAATAGTTTGCCTTTCCTCATCCTGTTATGCCCCATTCTGCACATTTGATGTCTCCTGTGCAGTTTATGCTCTAAGTTGGAATTGGTAAATTAAACACGCGGAATGGTCATGCATAATTCATGAACTGTGTAAACACAATGCAGATATGACAATTTTTTAGCATAATGTGTGTTTATATAATGTGCAAATATGGGCGGATTTGAATTGCCCCTGGTATGTGGGCGGACCGAACAAATTGGGAAGCTTACTCCTTATGTCGAGGGGCGGTTCATCTCAACTTTGCCCCTGTGCGATGAAGCATATGGGTGATGGAGCATTTCAGTTTGCTTAATAATAGCGACTGCCGTGGTTTAGCGTTTGAATGCCCCTGCAAAAAGCAGAGAAATTATTCTTGAAATCAAACGAGATAAGGAAGACGTATTTGCTTTTTTTGTTTCAGAACTTGTGATTAATTTGCCCCATTTTTCACCAAAATAGATCTTGTCAGATGATCATAATTTTCTTTTGGGATTTGTCTCCTTCAACATGTTAAATGTTAGTATAAATATTTCCTGTAAAAAGAAAAGGAGACATGTCAGCCAGTATTAAAAGGGATAAATTGGAAACGATACTGATTTATCATTCGTCTTGAATGCCTTGCACGAGTCTTTTACCAGTTTTGCTGGATTGAATTTTCCTCGACTTTTGTTGGGCGCCTCACCATTATGGCAAGACTATGGTAAAATACTGACTTTGATATTACTTGTCGAGTATTCCTGTTTGCAAAAAGAAATGCACAAAAAGTTGTTTCATTTATTTATAATACTTACAACATTCCCCACCCTTGGGGATCGAACTCGGGACATTTCGGACCTACTGTCATCCCCTCATACCATTCGGTCCATTGGACCGTAGGTGTCCATGAGGCTTTCCTTTCAAAGGTTAATCCTTGGGGATAACGCAGCCTTGTTGTATCACCTTGGGCCATGTTACGGTATTTTCTCGAGGTAATTTGCAATCCCTGTTAAGAATGGAATAAAACAATTCGAGACTTGAGATGATTATGTGTAAATTAGAACGATACAGAATTACCCATGTCTGAGATTGTTCGGATCTTTCGCTTGTATTTTTCTTTAACCGAAGCTGTCCATCCCGTGGTAATGTCCATGAGTTGATTTGCCCCCAATTTAGCCCGACCAGGAAATTTGGTTTTTGAATACGACTGTATTCTCGAGTCGCCTTTGCAAATTCCTGAAAATAGAAGGGATCAAATTTAAAACCAGAGCAATTTAAGGGTAAATTGGAACGATACGGATTTACCCTTCATATTTACGCGGATTTCGTCTCGATATTAATTTTTTCGAGTTTGGTGCGGTTAACGGCTCCGAGCATTTAATATGGGGGAAAGGGAAATGATTACTTCTAGCTTGTACATTAATTTTGGACATCGACAAAAAGCGAGAACGTGCGATGAAATTAAGTAGACGTATTCGTCTAGGTTTAATCTTCTTCATGATGCTCTCATGGGTTGCGGTAGACGATGATATCAAGAACATTAGAGACGCATTCAGTGTGGCTTTCCACCAGCCGCCTAGAGACCCGCGTTCAATCATGTAAATTAATAAAGCTGCCACCACTCGATCAATGTGCCAATAAATTCGGCCATTTGTTGCGTGCTCCACTTCAACCGTGTTTTGTTGCTTTCGGCGTCCACTCGTATGTATCGGGCACCTGTAGCATCGGGGGAGTGTCCGTGGGCCACGTTCATTAATAAAACCTCGGTCCTCTAAAATCCTCCGCGTGTTTCGGATCCGAGAAAATTTTAAGACCGGTCTCTGGTCTATCAAAGATGGACAGTGTTCGTTTGCCCCCCTGAATTAATGGTTGAAGCCCCGTGTTTAATCAGTATAAATCCACCGTCATATCAGAATACACTGCCCATACAAGTTTACGGATTGACACAACTCTGTCTATCAAAGATGGACAGTGTTCGTTTGCCCCCCTGAATTAATGGTTGAAGCCTTGGTGTTTTTCGTCTTTTGGTATTTCTGAAGATGATTCTTGATATATTATTGAACTTAATTTTTACACCCGTCTGGGGTATCTAGGATCTCCTTGCAAAAGAAAAGGATATAATTAGTATGCGACACAAGGAATGTCGGTCCATGACTCCTATATTAGTCCAATTTGATTTTTTCTATTTTATAGAGAAATCAGAGAAAAAAAAATTTCTTAGGAAGAAATGGGTTAATTTCTGATGCAGAATTTTTTTGCAGATTTATTACTCTTTTTATTATTTTTTTAAAGGAATGTGACAAAATCTCTTGACGTTTACTAAAATTTTTGAAGGAATTTCCTTTTTATCAAAATAAATTTTCAGAGGTAAATTTGTCAGGAAAATTTTATTTTTATTTAAGCAGGAAAGACATGACAGAAATCCTTTATTGGTTAACAAAATTCCCCCGAGACATTAGTTTAATTTTATTTAGAGAAAATTTTCTTAGAAAAACATGAGCGAATTTCTCGAAAAGATTTTTGTTGCAAGTTTTTATAATTTGAAAGAATGTGATAAAATCACTTGATGTTTACCAAAAAATTTTTTTTGAAGGAATTTTTCTTTTTATCGAAATAAATTTTCAGAGGAAAATTTGTCAGGAAAATTTCATTTTTATTGAAGAAATAAAAACATGACAAAAATCCCTTATTGATTAATAAAATTCCCATGAAGGGATTTTTTCACATCATTTTTTCAAAAAAAAAAATAAAAAGAAATGAGGGACAAATTTAATTTTTATTTTCTTTTAAAAGAATGGTCGTAATATCAAGCTCAAAAACTAACTAACACCTAGCATGGACCGATCGAAAATAAATACAATATAAAATTAGAGAACTTACTTTTACCTTGGAGAAATGCAAATCACATAGTCATGCGCATGACTCAAGTGAGGAGTGGACTCTAGAAAATAAAAGAAGGAGAGACAGGGTATGGACTTAAAAGGCCCACACTATCTGAATTGACAACCTTACCCTCCGCGCAATCAAATCACAATGGGAAGAATTGTCAATTCAGATAATGAGCGGGATAAAATATGGTCAACCCAAGCGCAATCGACGCAAGAGCGTTGCATATTCGATCCCTATCTATGGTTACCTAGGAAAAATTTCGCGACTTGGGTTTAGACGCTTGTGTGTGCAGGTGTTGTGATCCTCAGAATATGCAAGACATGCACAACAATTGATATCAAAACAGCGCTTCTAAAAATGTGTGAAATTAAACATAATCCCAACACCGAGCCTGCAAAACAAATGGGTTAGCCAAACACTCCGCCCCTTATAACTCTCATCCTGCAAAAACATATAACACCTATAGAATGAGTCCCAAGCAAGATCGCCAGAAGCGAGATATCCATGAAATTTTCATTGGCCTAAGTCCACTAAGACTTTTAAAATTTCGAAAAAATTTAAGTATTCCAATTGGTATCTTTTTTCGAAAATTTAAAAATCTCTATTCCCCAGCGGAGTCGCCAAGCTGTCGCGACCCTCTAAAAAAAATTTTAAATTTTAAAGGGGTTAACGGATTATTAGGTTAATTAGATTTGACTAACCTAACGCGGACCCTCCCAAGCCCTACCGAATCGCAACTTTGGTTTTTGTTTAAATGATTTTGAAATTTGGAGTCGCCACTAATCGTTCTTGGTAGGTCGATTAGAAACCTAAATAAATTAGCGGGAGAACTAATTTATTCCTGCGAACCAGAGATTAGGAGCTCGGGGACTTGGTTACACTAGTTAATTAAAACTAATGCCCTTTCGGTACCTTAATTTCATGGATATCCTAATTCGGCAACTCAGACTTGGTTTATTCCTAAGGCTCTAGTAGGGTATTCTCTTTTGTGTTTTCACTTTTTAAATAGGATGCATGGATGGTTTATATTTTTATTTGTTATATTTTTTTAAGTGTTAAAGATTCCCTGAAGTTGAAAGAGGGAGTGTGTTAACGACTTCTGTGCAGTATTACGACCTGCTTATCTTTTGGGTCTGATGATTCAAAAATTAAATTATAGGAAGTACATGACAGTGAATAAACACCTCCAATGGGAGGCCTAGCATTGGCTTGGCTCTTCCCTTTGGGATTTAAGGTACAGGTATTTAAGTTGCAAGTATTTAAACTACTGTAAGTAAAAACCTCCAATGGGAGGCTAAGCATTGGCTTGGCTCTTCCCTTTGGGATTTAAGGTACAGGTATTTAAGTTGCAGGTATTTAACTACTGTAAGTAAAAACCTCCAATGGGAGGCTAAGCATTGGCTTGGCTCTTCTCTTTGGGATTTAAGGTACATGTATTTAAGTTGCAGGTATTTAACTACTGTAATTAAAAACCTCCAATGGGAGGCTAAGCATTGGCTTGGCTCTTCCCTTTGGGATTTAAGGTATAGGTATTTTAGTAAAAACCTCCAATGGGAGGCTAAGCATTGGCTTGGCTCTTCCCTTTGGGATTTAAGGTACAGGTATTTAAGTTGCAGGTATTTAACTACTGTAAGTAAAAACCTCCAATGGGAGGCTAAGCATTGGCTTGGCTCTTCCCTTTGGGATTTATGGTGCAGGTATTTAAATTGCGGATGGACTTTGTCCTCTCCATTCTGGGGTATGAATTCTTTAAAATAAAATACAACGAATTGATTCAACCATTTGAAATTTGTGCGCGCTTGAGGACTCCTCCAAGCCGATTTTATGCTTCCATAGGGTTGACCATTGATATAAAGCTGCGGTTTCCTGACATAAAATAGAGTGAAATGTCAGTATACAAAATATATGCCAATCTGCACCTAAAACCAGAAGAGTGGAAAGAGTACTTATCTCCCATTTTTTTGGGAGGGATTTCTATAATTGATTTTCGCTCTCTATGTTCCCAATATAGAGAGTCTCTTTTGAATTAAGAGGGACTTTTAGTCACAAATCAACTGAGAAATCGGTGGACAGCTTAGGAGCTTGTTTGGGCGATTTTTGCATCTCTACGAGATTTTTTGCCGTTGATGTAGAGATATCCTTCTCCTGACATAAAATATGGGAAAAATGGAGGTATGAGAAAGTGTATACAATTTGTGCTAATTTGCTACTAAAACCACAAATAAATGAATAAATAAAAAACACTTAGCTCGAATTTGTTTGCTCGTTGACGAGGATGAACTCTTGATTTATGTTGATCGATGAAAGAATTTGCAATGATAACCCCTAACTTTAAACTCCCATTATCTTCAAAATTCTCTCTCTTTTGGTATTTTTTTTTCTCTCTCAAATTTTTCTTCAATCTCTCAAAACCCTCTCAAACATCCAAAATTTTCTCTCCCCAAAAAAATCCCTCTCTCAAGCTCACTTCTTCCTCCTTTTATAATCTACTCATCTATCTCCCATTCTAATTTTTCCACTAACTCTATCTCCCATTCTAATTTCTCCACTAACTCTTCTTCATTTTCATCTTCCATTCTCCATCTCTATCTCACATTCTAATCTCTCCACTAACTCTTCTTCATCTTCATCTTCCCTTCTCCATATTTATCTCCCATTCTAATTTCTCCACTAACTCTTCTTCATCTCCATCTTCCCTTCTCTATTCTTATCTTCCATTCTAATTTCTCTACTAACTCTTCTTCATCTCCATCTTCTCTTCTCTATTCTTATCTTATTTTCTCCATCCATTCTTCTCTAACTTCTCTTCTTCATCTCCTCTTCTCCATCTTCCCTTCTCTATTCTAATTTATCCACTAACTCTTCTTTTTGTTATTTGTAAAATAATCCCTCAAGAGTTAGGTATTTGCACTCTAGTCCCTGAATTTTAAGTATTTACAATTTAGTCCCTGAAAAAATATTTCTTTAAGTCCAAATCTCCTTATAATTTTTTACATACCTTCCCTATACTTAGTCAAAATTCACCACATGTCAAATTTAAGCTCATTTCTTGCCACTGAAAATAATGCAGAATTTAATTAAAGCCCTTTTGCACAATTGAGTCATTCTGGGTATAATTTGGGCCAATATAAAAATTTGAAATATTAGATAACAATGTCACCACTCCTAAAAGTGAAAAAATGAAAATAAATTGACTCAAATTGAATTTTTTAGGCCCAGTTCCAGGTTATGCTCGTGAAGGAATACACGACCCCGAATTGGATTTTTTAAATTTGTGATGGCCAACATGAAAAGGGATTTAAAATAAAAATATTGACTATTTTTATATATTTTTGTAGCCTCAAATGCTATTATTTATTAAATATTCTCATAATTTCTAAAATATATGAACAATATATATAAATACAAAAAATTATTTTTTTGTTCGAAAATAGTTGCCTAAGCTTGGCCAAGGCTCCAAACTTGATTTTTCAATTTTCTCATTTTTCTTAATTTTTTGTTTTTATGAATTTTCGAAAATAAAAATACCGAAAAATATCGAAAATATGAAAAATTATTTTTTGGTCAAAATTGGTTCCCTAGGCTTGGCTAAGGTTCCCAAAGTTGATTTTTCAATTTTATAAATTTTTATGGATTTTCTATTAATTTTCGAAAATAAATAAATAAAAAATACGTAAAAATACTAAAAATATGAAAAATCGTTTTTTGGTCAAAATTGGTTCCCTAGGCTTGGCTAAGGTCCCCAAAGTTGATTTTTCAATTTTATGAATTTTTATGAATTTTTTTATTACTTTAGCAATAGAAAAAATGATTAAAAATCAGGTGTCAACAGTCACATTAATTTCATTATTTCCTACCAAATAAAAAATAGTATTTCAGTCTGCAAAGGCATCTAAGGTTGTTGACACTTAAATTTTGGATTTTTCTTTTCCATTCATATTGCATAGAAAATGAGGATTAGAATTTTAGTTCTCACAAAAAATAATTTTTCATGCATAGCATATTTTATTTTATTTTATTTTATTTTATTTGCATTGCATTCTAGACTGGCAGAGGAATTGAGCTTAAATCGACAAGTGACGAACTCGGCATTGCACGTAAAATTTGGCTAAACATGAGGGGTTTTTGCTGAAAATTGTAAGAGGGCTTGGACATCATTTTTAGATTTAATTCATCTCATTTTTTAGCTCACTTTAATTGTTAAAAGGCATTTAATTAATTATCTATTTAATTAATTATAGCCCGATACGAGCCCAAATGCGCGATAAGCCCATAAGGATAGGATTTTTCGGCTGGCCCGAAATTACAGCATATTTTTATTATTATATTAGGACTTTAATAATCAGAATTTTAGATCCTAAGGTCCTAATATAATCTTAGATGTCAAGCCTAATCTAACGGCTTATAATTAACCCTAGTGTCTCACTATATATACTTTCATTCTAGGGTTAATTAGGGGGGTTGGCTATTCATAATTTTCAGAGAAAAATAGCAAGAACAGAAGTCTTCTTTTACAAGGTCAAAGGGAGAGGCGTATAGATAGAAGCCGCATTCATTGAAAGTAAGGAGAAGAAAAGTCAAAAGTCCTTAGCAAGCATTCTCCTCAGCGTTTTGGTGTTCGTGCATATCAAGACCACTTCAAATTGTGACAGGTTCTACTTACTGTCTAGGGCTGATTTCATCACTGCTTGTGCATGATTTCCTCTGCTATTTGGCATTCGATCCCCCTGCTGTCTAGTGCCGATATCTGCTATGTTCGGTGTCAATTTGGTCACTGTTTAGGGTCAATTTTCCTGCTGTTCGATCCCAAGTTTGCTGTGGATTTGGGGGTATAATCTACTGTTGTTCGGTGTCAAAACAGTAGTAATTCAATCAGTTTTCCCTTGATTTTTAGTGCAGTTTTTTCGCAGATGTTTAGAGTCGATTACCTCGTTATTTGGCGCAATACTTTCGTTGTTCGTGTACCGTTTCTGATGCTGTTCAAGTTCTTTTTTTTTTTGCTGAACTGTGCCGAATTTGAGCTGCTTTTGCCGTGTTTTGAAGTTGCTGTCCAGTAGTATTTTACCGCTATTTAGTGATCAAAACAGCCCCTTTTTGGAGCCTTCTCTCTTGATCTTTGCTGCAGGTTTTTTGGGTTAACCATCAAGCGAATTCCTTGTTGATAGGCGCCAATCAAAGCCCAAATTTGCTGCTGTGACGGGGATCAATTGGTGCTATTCTTTGAATGAATTCTGAGTTCTTGGGTGTGCATGAATTCTTGGGCGATCAGTCCAATTGCTTGCGTGTTTGTCAAGTTTGGTTTTAGATCAAATTAGGTAATTTTCAAACCCTTTGAACATTCTGAAAATTATCTATTTGAATGTGAGTGAATATTTGACGAATATTGCATGAACATGGATAGATTTCAATTGTCTAATTTGAAGTATTCGAATTTGAACAAATTTAAGTCTTGAGCATATCTTAATGTCTTGCAGATAAACATTGGCTTGAATTGAAAATATCTTTCCAATCTGAGAATTATCTGAATATATTTTCAAGATCTCATAAGATAATTTTTCTAATTAAGAAAGATGTAATCCTTTGTGGATAGGGTCATTTCCCCTTCAAATTCGGCGATCCTTACCCTTTAGTGGTCGAGAATTTCATTCATATTTTATATAGTCTAAATCAAATATTTTTATAATATTCCTTGAGTGTAGTGCATGCTCCCTTGCGCCTTTGTCGCTCGGATATGTGCATTATGGATGATCATTCGATTTCACCCTCAAAGTACGACGTCATCCGTACAAATGAAATTATCCATCTCATCCCATAACTTTGGGACCGGACCGATAAATTTCATTTAAATTCACCGTCCGACCCCACCCTCGGGGTACGACGTGAATAAATTCCCTTCCGACCCTAAACCTCGGGTACGAAGCGAATTCATCGGAAAAATTCGGATCACATGGTGTACGACACTCAAGGTTGATTATATTTTGATTTAACTCTATTTTCATAAAAAAAATCACAAAAAGAACATCAAATCATGGTCTAAAATGGAATTAAATGTCAAGATACCTTTTAATATAAAATTAGACTTTGAGTGATCAATTTCTTAATTTATATTAATTGTTATCAACTTTCTGACCATCTTTTATTTTTGTCTTTTATTTAATCCGAAAATACCAAAAAAAATGTCATTCATGTGCATTTCACATATGGTAGATCATGCATGTTTACCATGTCATTTTTTCCATTCATGTATATTTACCATGTCATTCACGCAGTCATGATTTTTTTTAATTTTAACTTATTTTTTTGCATCCCTTTCATGTCATATAGGTAGATTTGCATCCCTTGCATGTCATGATTTTTTTTAATTTTAACTTATTTTTTGTGTGCCATATATGTTAGACTTCACATTCTTCTTGCATTAAAATTTGATTTTTTCAAAAGTCATCATGCGTGCCACATAGTTTGTCTGAACATCATGTAGTCATGTTTGCATTCATATAGTTAGGCTTTGCATTTGCATGTTGCATTCATTCAAATAAAAAAAAACTACAAAAATACCATTAAACCTTGCTTTATAAATCAAATCAATTGAATTTGCCAATTCAAGAAATCTTCACAAGAATGGTACCGAAAGGGTGTTAATTGAAAAATTAACATAATCAAGTCCCCGAACTTAAATCTCTGGTTTGCAGAAAATAAAGTATTCTCCCAATGCTTTATTTAGGTATCTAATCTACCTACCAAAAAAGATTAGTGGCGGCTCCAAAATTTAAATCATTTGAACATGAACCTAAGTTGCGAATTGGTAGAGCTTGGGAGAGCTCGCACTAGGTTAGTTAATTTATTTAATTAATCTAGAAATCCATTAACCTGAGAATTCCATAATTTTTTAGGTCGCGACAAAGGTCGTCATTAAACAAGTGGACCAAAAAGATCCAAACACATCAACTTCTCAAAAGGGACTGAAGGGACTGAAAGACATTCTCTTCCTTTATCAAGAAACCGAAGTCAGAAGTACTGATTAAACAAGTAGACATCCTTAACGCATCAACTTTGAGTTTTAATTTTACCATAAAACTGCTAATTTTTCCCTCTGAACCTTAATGTCCTCGTTGGAGCCCTAATTTTCCCGTCGCAACCCTAATTTTCCCGTCGGAGCCCTAACTTTCAAATTAGGATAAAAGATGCATACCTGGCAAGGGTATGATGGTGGTGAGCGACGGCGGCGACCGAGAAAGCGACGGCGGCGACTCCACCACATACGACGTGATTCGATTTTCCATAGTGGACCCACTCTTTCTCACGGGAGGGGGTAAAGTGAGAAGGAGAGATATCGTTTGTGTTATGATTTACACAAACGACGTCGTTTTTTATTTGAAGAAAATACTTGGCCACCTTTAATTTCCACCGTGGCATCAGCTTCTCAAAATGTGCCACATAACCTAATAAAATAAATTGTAAAATCCACGTAATTCATTTGGCCGGATTTTCGCCAGATTGGCACTAAAGTGCACGCTTTTCTCAGAACTTAGCACTTAAATGAACGATTTGAAAGTTTTAGCACCAAAGTGCACGCCGTACACAAGTTTTGGCACTTGGGGTGTAGTTTTACCTACTTCATAGCAGTGCGAAAGGACCTTGCTCTAGAAAAGCTGGCTGAGTTATATATTCGACAAATCGTTCGTCTGCATGGAGTACTAGTTACCGTCACGTCGGACCGTGACCCTCGCTTTACTGTGACATTTTGGAAAAGTCTGCAGACCGCGCTAGGAACTGAGTTGAGGTATAGCACGGTATATCATCCACAAACCGATGGACAAACAGAAAGGACGATTCAGACATTGGAGGATATGTTGAGAGCCTGCGTGATAGATTTCAAAAGTGGATGGGAAGGACAATTGCACTTGGTGGAATTTGTGTACAATAACAGCTATCAGCAGAGCATCAGGATAGCTCCATTTGAGGCTCTATATAGAAGAGCTTGTGGAACTCTAATCTGCTGGGACGAGATTAGTGAAAGGAGCATAACAGGCCCAGAATTGGTACAGCAGTCCATTGAGGCGGTGAAAGTGATAAGGGACAGGCTGAAAACAGCTTAGAGTCGCCAGAAAAACTATGCAGATAGGCGACGAAGGCCATTGGAATTTCAAGTAGACAATCATGTATTTTTGAAGGTATCGCCAAAGAAAGGTCTATCTCGATTTGGGAAAAAGGGAAAGTTAAGCCCGAGGTTTGTAGGCCCATTCAAGATCTTGGAAAGAATTGGAACACTGGCGTATCGTCTTGCTTTGCCGCCAAATTTGTCTCAAGTGCATAATGTGTTCCATGTTTCGATGCTGAGGAAGTACGAGCTGGACCCGAGCTATATACTCGATCATGAAGTCATTGAAGTGGATGACCGAGTCTCGTACGTAGAGAGGCCCGTTCGAATAGTGGATCGAAGAGAACACGTCTTACGAAACAAGACAATACCCGTGGTCAAGGTAATCTGGGAGCATCATGGAACTGAAGGCGCAACGTGAGAAAACGAAGACGAAATGAGGAGCAAGCACCCTCACCTCTTTATGTAATTAGTATTGTAAGTAGAATGAAAGTTTTGGGGACGAAATTCCTGTAAGAACGGGAGAGTTGTAACGTCCCCAAATTGTTCAGCTAATGGACAAAAATAAGTTCAACACATTTAAGCCACTTTTCTTGACTTTTCCTCTCACTTTCCTCTCTCCATTTTAGCCGAAGCCTCCCCCAAGCCACGTATTTGCCCTCTTAAATATTCACTCCACTTTGCAGCTAAGTTAGAGTCCTTTCTTTGGCCAAATTTGCAGTTGAATCTGCTCCATCATCTCTGCTGAAGCCATTTCCCATGCAAATAAGACAACTTTCATTAATTTCAGACCATCAACTTTCTGTAGAGGGATGTTCATGCATGAACGTAGCTTCCGCACGTCACTTTCTGCTTCTCTTTCTTGGTGTTTATCGGCTAGTTTGTTGGGGAATTGGCTGCTCAACATTCTGCTCCCATGTGTGAACCTGCGACTGCTCTCTTCCTCATCTTCTCCTTGTTTGCTTCAGCTGGTTCGTTGAGCTGCTGCGTCCTTCTTCTTCGTCTGGAGCTATCGTCTTGCTGCTAGAAAATTTTGCTACTGCATCCCTTTC
Source organism: Psidium guajava (assembly GCA_016432845.1). Lineage (NCBI taxonomy): Eukaryota > Viridiplantae > Streptophyta > Magnoliopsida > Myrtales > Myrtaceae > Psidium > Psidium guajava. Next base: position 36,484,110 of record CM028234.1, on the reverse strand, counting down.
TATTTTCTCTCGGCAGCTGCTGGAACCCATCCCTCGGTTGCACAAAGCATTTTCTATTCTTGGACTCCGCTGCTTCATCTTCCTACTCAAAAGAATTTGCTGAGCTGCTGGAATTTTCTTCTGCTGTCTCCTCGGGTGCTCGCGTTCCAACATGTGCACCTGGAGGAAATTGGCTCGTTCGGGGTCGTCTGGAGTCCGAATCGAGCTCCGTTTTCGCCTGTGTACTCGTAAGATTTCAAACTTCGATATTCTGAAAGCGGGTCAGCAAAATACCTCCTGGAAAATTCCCAGTTTTGATTCAAAGTTGACCCTGATTTTCCCGTGTTTGTTTGTAGCTAATTCCTCATCCTCTCGGCTAAAGTTGCCTTGCTCGAAGCTCGATCATCGTTGTCCGTGGCCCGAGCTCAAAGTCAGATTTTTAGGTGAGCATATTTCTAGACTTGACTTAGAATGTCGGGTATGCTAGGAACTAGTAGGGAAACTTTTATGATGAAAAATATTAAATTTCTTGGACGTCAAATATCGATTATTTATTGCAGATCATAGGGGTCAATCAGTGATTTTTGTGGACTCTAGAAATTGTCCTGTGTGCCAGATTGCTTACCTTTGAGCCTAAGTAATTAGAATGAAAACCAGGTCCTGGAATGCGAGTTTTTATAACGTAAAATGCCTAGTTATTATATTTGATTTATTTTGAGGTTAATGGTGTGCTCTGGTGATTAATCTTGAAAAATGCATGTAGCAAAGTTGACTTGGATTAGTGTTTACAGGGTAGGTCAATTGAGAATTCTGTGATGCTCATCATTGATCTGCATACTGGCATGAGACATGTGCATTTGGCAGAGTACGTAAAACCGTGCGGGACAGCCCGGCAGTGCTAGGGGGCCACTGGGAATACAGGGTGATAAGGAGGTGCCGATCGCAATGCTAATTGAGCCACGATCTTGCACCTGTGCCTGAACGTGCTTGGCACGGGGTAACTGGAGAGACAAGGGTGCCAACTTCGGTGTGATTAGACACGGGTTGAGGCACAGGCCTAAGACGTCCATGACGTAGCCAGGACCAGAAGTGCTATTGAGCCATCGGTGGGGTTCGGTCTGGAAGAGCTAGTGAGCCATCGGGGACCCCAAAAAAATTAATGAGCATCTGCATTTGCATCTGTTTGACTTGAAGTTGTAACATGCATGTGATGATTCAAATTTCTAGCCTGAGGTATATGCTTTATTCTAAATTAAGTCTAGACGTGTGTTCACTGAGTTTCCACTCACATATTTTTGGCTGATCGCCATTTCAGATCCTTGATCATAGACCTGATTGTTCTCTGATATCCGAGGAGTTTGATCTGGAGGAGTGGTCCTTGCTAGAGGACGGGTAGTCTTGATGATACGTAGTGGAGACTAGTGACTTTTTGGTTTGGCCTACTCTTTTTTGTTAGTGCCAACTTAGTTTTTGAGGTTCAGAGGATAGTCTTCCTCCCAGGTTGTACAGAACTATTACTGTTATGTGTAAATTATGTTTTTTCTATCTCTCTATCCCACATGTGTGTTTGTCGGGGGATGCACGTTTTCGTTGTCACATTTGTTAACCATCGTTAATGTTGGTCAAGCGATTAGAGAATTGACAGGAGGTGGGATGTTGCGTGTCTGATGGGTACAGAGCGTGACAGTAATCCCTTCTTTTTGACCAACTAGGATGTGGGGTTTGGCATTTTAAGTCTCCTGTGGAACCACACCCTTGTATACTCTCTCAACCACTAATTTTTGCTACAACTATTTTTGTCTAATGGACTTGACTCATCTTATTCTCACCTCCACCTTTGTCATGACTTTCCATGACATTATTGAGGCCCGTTTGTTTCACTGAAATTAAAAACAAGAAAAGAGGGCAGGGGAGATGGGGGACCTTTCTTCTTTTTGATGAAAATTAAGAATATTACTTTCAAAATTTCTAAAAAAAAATAAACCAATGATAATTTACATGTCAACCACTGTACTTATGAGCTCTCCAAACATGTTAGATTTGAAAATGACAAAATGGGCAAGCAGTATGATTTTTGACAATTCTATTGGGACAGACTTGAGCAAAGTTTTATTCTGTCAACCATGCCTAGAAACTTCTATCCTTGTTGGATGTGCTATTCAATTTACAGATGTACGTATATTGCTACAAATGTGAGTTGTATTAGGAAATCATACAACAGAGAAGTGATGAGGTATGGTATAGTTAAATATTCTAATTGGCTTAAGATTTTAAGTGAAAGATATCGGAGATGAATGCGGACACTGGAGATTCAAGTTAAAATGTGTTGATATAGAACATACCTAAATTAAGGAGCAGCAAATTTAACACTGATGTCACATGTGATGGGAATTTTTTTATGCACGTGTTAGTTGTGTAAAAAAAAACTCCCACATCAGAGTATTGGTGTGCTATGGAATATTTAACATTATCTTAACTAGCCAATTACTCATTGGCTTAAGTCTTAGTGCGAAAATGAGTCCACCTAAATATGTTAATAAGCCCAGGTTTCCTCTTAGTGACATTTATTGTGTTCTCCCAACAAATGATATAGAGCTAATGATTGTTTGGTGGCCACTCACAATTTGATGCGTGTGTGTATCATTGTGTACAAGTAAGAAATGATTAGAAAAACCCTATCATCACACAATGACCTTATCCATAAGTGGTTACAATTTTTTTAAGTGCCACTGGGTTTAATTGTCAATATGTATCTTCCCTTTGTTCCAGTTCTTCATTTCCTTGCATGTGATACTTGGCCAAATTTACTATAACATTCGCCATATATAGGTTTTTTCATCTAATCGATACATTCATCAACCATTCATCCATCGTGTATCGATAGCTGTATTTCAAGATTGTTGATAATCGTTATTCATAGTAATCGATTAGTCTCACCATAGTTGATAACAATATTATACAAAAGAGAGAGAGGGTCTTTAGTAAAAGAGAGTCTCATGAGAGACACCATCAGGGAGGTAGGCGATAGATTATCATACACCGTCATGAGATGACAGAGGAGTTTGGCCACAACAAAAAAAATCGTGAATGGAAAGAAAGAAAGAGAAGTCTTCTCTCTTCATGTTTCTTCTCTGCAGGTTCTGCAGGCCATGGAGGACAGTCCATACACGTAACCAAAAAACTTCAATATTCAAAGCACGTACAGGAAGAGGAAATCAAAGGTTAAAAAGATAAAAGGAAGTCTTCATTTTTGGACATGGGGAAGAAAGAAGACAAAAATTGATAATATGGAGAGAGATTCACACAGAAAAGTTAAAACAATAACGGGGTATCCTTTTTTAGTTTTCTTTCCCTGTTAGCAAATTTTGATGCTTCATGAGTCCTACTGATAGTTGTGGTTATTTGTTTCTTTTGCTCATCATGTTAGAGTTTTCTTGACGTGTGCTTATATTTATTGAGATTGTAATTTATCATTTTACGGGATTAATTTACTATTTACGGGATTAATTTAATAAAAAATGGATTTAAGGATTCTTAATAGAATGAATATGAGTTTGGCTAGTGTAGACTGAGTTCAGCTTGGCCCCGTATGGAAGGGCTCGGCTAGAACTCTATAAATAGAGCTAGGGCACTCCCTCTAGCCCTCATATTTTTCATTTTGCCACCTTCATAAGCCACCACCATCTTCGTATAAGGAAAGAGAGAGGAGAGAACAGTGGTCTCATCATGCTAAGCAATTCAAGGATCATATAGGGGAAGCGCTCGTGCGTCACATCATCCGAATTCCACATGGAAAAACGATGGATTTCAAATCAAGTACGCAAAACCTTTTCTTCTTCGTACAATGTGGTTTTAGTTTCTAGTCTTCGACTATAACGATTATTGGGTATCATTCACAACGATGGGTAGTCGTTTTCGATGGCCAATAGTTAGCATCAAAGCGGCTGTAGTTCGAAGCTAGAATGTTCTGTCTATGCTTATTTTTGGATTTTTTTCCTTCAATGAAACTAGAATTTTATTGCATATTTGGCTTCTATTCATTATGATGAATCAAACAAGTTGTTGCCGGCCATCGAGGGATCCTGCACATGCCCTCACGCACGGCTACGTTCTACAAGCATGAACCGCCTTAAGGCTAATGTCATCGCTGATATGGGCATGGTAATGGCCACCTTATGAAGGAGCACCACGTGGCATTATTATAAAGTAGACGCGGCATCACAGGAGGTTGCTACATGGTAGCTGACTTCATCAATGACGTTAGCCACCCGTCGCCTTAGTGGTCCAAATCGACCCAACCCTATTTGATCGGGTTAACCAAATCGTTTGACTAATCGAATTGGTCAACACGTCTACATGTGCCTAGGACGTACGATGAGTGAGTCCCACGTGCCGAGCCTTTAGGCGACGCATATAGGTAAATGTGGGGTCTACTTGGGGTGATGTTTGTATCTTGGTGCTCGTATGAAAGTTCTCTACATCATGATATATTTATTTTAATTTTTTTGAGCCTTTTAAAATGTAGAAAATGCATAAAATCCTTATATAAGTATAATTTTGGGGGTATTTTTGGGCATTTTTATTATATTTCCATATGGTTTTGCAAATACTAAGGCTAGCTCGCATATTTACGACTACATGCAAGATATGTAAAGTGTTATTGAGTGCTGACATGTATAAAATTTTGACATACATGAAGTAATATTATTGGCATCGTATGTGATTTTGATGACAACTGTCCATGTCCTCAGATTTAAAAGCACATGTATATGATGAATGTAAGACATGAAGTTTATATCCTTGGTATGTGAGAGTTTCAAAGGTTTAAGTTGGTTGTGATGGCCAAAGTAGCACATTTGATTGAGTTTGAGAAGTGTTGGTATCACACTATGGTGGGATGCTTTATTTTTAAATGCGCGATAATACTCCCAAAGGAAATAATCGTGTATTAATTCATGGAGGGATACATGTGCAGCATATGATTGAGAAGTGATCGATTCTAGTGATTCACACCTTTGATGTGGTGATTCACGAAAATTGGAATGTATTTTTATGGCCGTTATCGTGCAGAGAGCTGCAAACTGCATGTCATATATTCTTCCCAAAAGTGATTATGTGATGATACACGTGACCCTCAAGATGTGTACTTCTATAGTTTTCAAGTTACAAAGTAGTCACTTGATGTTGATAATATACATCGCTTGTCTTTCCAGTTACATTTTTTTTAATAGCAACTCCATTACAATTGAGATTTTCAATAGTTCAAATTTTTTGAAAATGGAAGGAGAATTTTCTATTTGCTATGGAATCGATGGATTTTTTTTTTTGGTAAAGTGGAATCGATGGATGTTCATGTTGCTCTTTATGAAGATAAGCCTGTGACAGTCTGAAAATTCGACCCAATTATCGGAATTTCTAAATTAATGGAAATTCTTCGTTAATACACTCTGATCGACGCTCACTCAGGATTAGCTACCCTGAGATGACTAACCGAAGGGGAAAGGCTACCTGGGAAAATTTCCTTAAACAGCCGCCCGTTGGTCTGAGACAGAGACAAAGTCAGTATTTAATGAAATTGACCACGAAATGAAATCGGATAGCGGACAATCGAATTAGTAAGACGAACACAATTAAGAAAGGAAATCAGATTCAGAAATGTCACCAGAAGGGCAGACAGCCGGTGTACGTCGAGAAGCAAGACGTAATTGGAAAATTACCGAAATGCCCCCGGTAAATGCTCAGTCCTTAGAATTAGATAAATTAGGATTTTTTAGAGTATATTTGGTAGATCGAAATCAAATCCTGTCTGAAATTCGTTCGCGCTTGGGACCCGATCGGTGCATTTGGCACGCAAATCGAGGCGAGTCAAATTAGTTGTCAAATCAATCAATGTCATGTCAATCCATCAATCATTCATGGCCCAATTTCCAGGGCAATCTTTCAATCTTGTCAAAGGTACACAAGTCACCCATCAAAGTACAAAATCAATCCATTCTACTATTTCAACCACCCTACTATCATAATTTGAATTTGTTATATCTTGGATAAACCTCATTCTCTCTCTCCTCTCCCCATTTTCTCCATTTTCGGCCGTGACTTTCTCCCTCTCCTCTCCATTTTCTTCTTCTTCCTCTCCCTTCCGTCGCCGTCCGCCCGACCCTCCACCGTGAACCGCCGCCTTTCAGCCTTCATCTCCGCCGGCCGCCTTCATCGTCCGACCTCCCCACATCACGGTAACCCTCTTCTCTCTCTCTCTCCTTGCCGTTCCATGGCTTGAAGGCTACCTTGAAGCCGTCCCGATCTCACCTCATCTCTCCCTTCTTCTCAGTCTCTCTAGTAACCATCGTCATCGTCGTCGTTCCCGTCCTTGCCACGCCATCCAACCACTTCAGCCGGCCTTGTCTTCATTTTGGTGAGTCCCCTACTCCCTCTCCTAGTTGTTTCCGTGGCCTTGAAGCTTGCCATTTGACCGAACCAACCCCAACCTCCCTTGTAGGCCGTGAGCTCCGAACCGACCGCTGGAGTCCCTTGCCGTCCTCGTCGTCATCCCCAACCCATTTTGGTAAGCTAATCCACTAATTGTAGCTTAGGACTAATGTATGCCTATGTGGGTTGCTGACTTGGTGGATGTTTAGGTGAATTATGAAGGGAAATGCATGATTAAGACTTAGGCTAATTAGTTGGGTTTAGGTGATTAGCTTGTTGGGCTGCAAATGAAGTATGTGGGCGTGAAATGAGTGGGCCGTGTATTGCTAATGGGCCTAGGGACTTAATTTGGGCCTAAAATACTTTAGCAGGCTTGTGAATGGACAAATTTAATAAATTAATTGGGCCTTAAAATTGTCAAATGTGGGCTGCCATTGTTGAATGAGGCGTGGATTAGTGGGCCGAAACATGTAAGTGGGCTTGGGGGTTCAAATTCTAAACTAATTAAGCCTAAACTAAACAAATTGGACCCAAATTGTAATGAGGGGCCTTAATGGACGAAAATTATAATTTATTGGGCCCAAGTTATCATCTTGAATATTAAAATATGAGGCCCAATAATGTATATAGGCTTAGGATAGCAAATTGGGCCTAAAATAGTCAAATTGGGCTTAATGGGTTAATCTTTAAAAATGGGCTTGGGCCTTGCACGAAATTAATATAATAATGGACCCAATTTATATATTTTAATTTAAGAAATAATTATGGGCCTTCAATCATAAAATGAGCCTTAGGCCCAATTGAATCCAAGCCAATTACCCGAGCCTTAATCTAAGTTAACCCCAATTCAATGAAACCCAAGACGACTAAGACATTAACCGTGGGTTACTAACTCCCAGGGAACTAACATGGGTTATTGGGCTTAGACCGAGTTACCGGGTCTGCTAAGTTGGAACTTTAATTTGTATGGGTTCAATTGGGGAATCGCCTATGGCGAGCGATAGTACAATGGGAATACATGTGAGATATTCAATTGAGCCTGGCTGGTCGAGGAACCGTGTGTGGGGCACTAAATCTATTGTAGTTTGGCTTGACGAGCACGTGATTACTTTAATGCTTTCTTGATGTGCTCTGTACTTATACTTATGTACCATTGCATGCATGCTCTGTGACTGAATTGCTGTTTGCAATCATTTGGGCCCCGCATACATTGAGAGCATTGCATGAGTCACCAAAGATGTGACATGAGAATGAGCCCCAGAGGCGTTGTTACGCGAGGGAAATGGAGGGATAAGGGAGTAGCCAACGTAAGGCGTCAGAGAACGCAGTTGAGGCATTTGCCGGATGGTACTGTTGGATACGCCCTAATGGGATTTGGAGTAATAGTCGGGCATGATCCGTTGGGATCCGCTATTGCCGGTTGAGGCCTAAGCAGGATCCGTGGATCCGATATAGCCGTTTGAGGCCTGCATCATTTGCATATGGCATTATGGATGATTGATTGTTATTGCCCGTCTGCGTTGTATGATCTGCATTGATATGCATTGTGCGCATGATTGTACGTTGGGGATCTGGTACCGAGGGGAATTGAGGGCGTCTGAACCTTGGACCGTAAACCCTAGTTCACTGGATAGGACCGACCCCACTTGTATACTCTACCCTACGCTAGGATTAATGGTGAGCTTGCTGAGTCCTCGACTCACTGGCGGTGGTCGCCTTCTTTTTCAGATCCAAGACGCCAGTGATGATCGCCCCACCAATGCTTTTTGGATTGCCAGTACATATGGACACCGATGAGGAGGATCTAGAGGAGGACCCCGAGCAGGATCCCGAGGAGGAGCCTGAGGAGGACTTAGACTTTTGGTGTTAGTTTGAGCGTAGGTGTCCTGACTTTAGGTTGTGGTTTCCTTTTTGGGGTCTGTAACTAACGCTTATGATATGTATATATTGTTGTTTGTGTTCTTTCTGTTCGTACTACCCCTCTGTTTTGTATGCATGAATGTATGGTTAGGAGGCACGTTTCCGCAGGTTCGCAAAGTTATCGAAGGACTCGTTGTCTGGTCGCAACAAGGAGACTCCCTGGGCCGTCGCATATCGTAAACCAGGCGAGCGAGATGAGATTCGTTTGCATGAACGGGATGCCGCGTGCTCGAATGGGGGTTCGGGGCGTGACAAACCTGCTAATATCATTAAGACCAGTACAGTGCCCGAGATAGCGTATTTTTCCGCTTATAAAAAAAAAGCAACAAAATCTACTTGTTATCAATGAAGTGGTCTATATAGAAACATTTAAAGAGCAGCCTGTCAGTTGACTACACCACTCAAGATATGACGAAAGCCTTAGAAGCTAGATATCAAGTATCTTTAAATGCTAAGGTTGAGAAACTTGTCCATGTACTTTTTAATATAAAATATATTGGAGTAAGAGGAGTTAGAGATTATATCTTGAGAATACTGAAATTACAAACAAAACTTAAGACCCAAGGTATAGTAATTCCTGAAACCATTATGGTGCATTAAGCCTTAAACACCCTTCTCCTTAAATTTGGGATATTCATGATCAGTTTCAATACACAAGATAAAACCTAGTCTATCAATGATTTGATAGCCAAAGTGGAGGGCATTATGCCCTCATTGCATCTAGTTCTAGTAGTAAGGAATGCAAAGGGTTTAAATTTCGTGCTTGTAAAGGAATTACTTGATCACTGGTCCCTCTAACAATTAGGGCCATAAGAAAACATCCTTCAAAAAAGATAGTGACAACTATTTTTTTTTTTGTAAAAAGAGAGGCCATATAAAAAAGGACTGCACCAAATATAAGAATTGGATGTCTAAACATGAGCATGCAGATAATGATTCCTTAGCATTTGTTTATGAATCTAACCTATATGAAGCCCCATTTAATTCATACGGTTAGATAATGGTGCAACTAATCATGTTGCGTTTACCATACAAGGTGTTCATAAATTAAAGGAAGTCAAATCTTGATGAATCAAAGCTCATAGTAAGAGATAATAATAAAGCTAACATTGAATTAGTGGGAGATGTCATTTTAATTTTAAAAACTCATTTTAATTTGATGTCAACAAACACCTTTTATGTACTTAGAACTTAGTTTTCATATTATGTTTGGACATGTGTGGTTACTTTTTTTATAAAAAAAGAAAAGTTGGTTTCTATATATTTTTTTAATTCAAATAAGATTAGTGTTGACACTTGATTTTTAGTCATTTTTATTTCTGAACAATTTTATAAAATTTACAAAAATTCATAAAATTAAAAAATCAACTTTGTGGACTTGGCCAAGCCTAGAAAACCAATTTTGACCAAAAATAAATTTTCAATTTTTCATTATTTTCTTGCATTTTATTTTTCAAAAATTCATAGAAAATAAAAAAATTATAAATTATAAAATCAACTTTAGAAGTCTTAGCCAAGCCTAAGGAACCATTTTTGAACAAAAAATATTTTTTCATATTTTTGTATTTTTAATATTTTTTTACAAAATAGAAAAATATTTGAGAATTAATAAAATAAATAGCATTTGAGGCCATAGAAATACAAAAAAGACAATCAATATTTTTATTTTAATTTTGTCTTCATTTTGGATGAAGGAAATTCACAAAAATTGATCTGGAATTGAGGTTTGCTTTGTTAATCACATTGTCAGATTAATTGCAAAAATTCTACAAATTTCATTTTGGCCATGTAATTTTTCCTTTTGCATTTATGGAGTCATGTCATCCCCCTCTATTTTTTAAAATTACATTCCAGTCCAAAAGTTCACAGAATTAGAGCAGATTTCGCTAAAAAAGACAAAAATTCAATTTTTGACTTTTGCAAATCAGTCCCAAAAACACTTGAAATGCAATTAAAAAATTTTAGGGACTGAATAAAAGATCAAAGCATGTCACCTTCTAGTCTTTGGCCTTCTGAATCCATTGGTGGAATTATTTCTTGCAAAAAAGGCCATCTAGGGTATGGATTTTGTGAAATGGTCCTACAGTCAAACTTCAATTGAAGGGATTATCGTCAATTGGAATTTAAAAAAATACCCAATCTTCGTCCCTAAATGTCATTCATGTCATAGAATCTAATTTTCAAGTCAATTTGATGATTCATGGACATTTGGGTGCCTAATTTGAAGGAAATACAAAATCTGGTCGAACCAGGTCGAGACAACCCACCAATTTCAGACCCAGAACCAATTTTGGTTCTATGGCGCGCGTGTTGGTTTTCAGGGGAAATGATTCTATTGAGGGCCAATAGATTCACAAGAATTCTTAGAGAGGATATAAGAGGAAGATTCTCTCATTTTGGATGGCTACAATGGAGGAGAGCTGACCAGAAATTAGAGAGAGAAGGAAAGAGAGGGAAAAAAAAAAGAGGGAGGAAGTCATCATTGAAGCTTCGACCAAAACTTAGATCAAGTTTGATCTTCACTCCTCAGGCTATTTGGAGCTACAAGACCACGTCTATAAGGTTTTGCAACCTCGAGGAGTATCTAGATCATCGTCGCTTTAAGTTTCGTCGAGAAATCAGGTAAACATCATACTTGAGCTCCTCAAGTTCTATCAATGGCGGATTCAAGAGTTCTTTAAATTTCTTTGAGATTTTTGAATCAAAACTATCTTGAATGTATACTGAACGCATATCTTCTTCTATTTTTTATTGCATCGCATTTAAACCACCGAGTCTATCCCCTAAACTTGCACATCTTATCCCCAGCTCATGAGGTCGTTGTACACGACCTAGAAGTTTTTCAGCATTCAAGTAAGTTTCCTCATCTGTTTGTGATGCTTTTCGTTGGATTAGGTTAGCATTTTAATGCTAGAATCGGCTAAGGCGTCACTTCGCCAGAGAATAGCCTCTTCTGAAGGTAGTTAGGTTTGTCTAGGTGCATTACTGAATGGAAATTTGCTTGTGATGCATTAGAAAATAGCCTGAGGTAATTTAGGCTTGATTAGGCTTGATTTCAGGTTGAAACGGTGACGTTTTAGCATCGATTTTGGCTTCGTCGGGGGAAACAGTGCCTTCGACGGCACTGTTCATCGTCTTCTCTAGTAAACATTGACTCGGTCAACCTTTGTTGACCGAGACAACACTGATGTGGCGCCACATGTATGCCACGTGGTAGCCACGTCAGCCCGAGGGTTTTGTATTTGCCTTTTTTGGATAATAGAATCAAAATTAGATCCAATGCCTAGGGTTAGGCCACATGTCAAGATCTAGCATTTTCTGAGAATAAAGATGTTATCCAAATTATCCAAGCATTTTTAGAAATAAAAAAAGAGAATATTAATGAATGGCTAAGATTTAGTCTATCCTTTAGTATAGGCGATCCGATCTGGGATGCTATTTGGACGGTTAGGATTGGGTCTTAAGGTTAATCTCAACCGCTGATTTAGTAGGAAGGAAGAGCGGCTGGATTAGGGACACGTGGCAAGATCTCAAGCCCTCAAATTAGAAATAAGCGGGAAAAATAAAAATGGGATAAAAAATTAAAAATTCAAAAAAAAATTATCCAAAGCTATGTCGTTTTTGCACCGGGTTTAGCGTAGTGGGCCTTGGGCCGAGTCAATTTGATATGGTCCATATAACAAAATAAAAATAATAAATAATTCAAAAAATCATTAAAATCATTAAAAAAATTCTAGAAAAAAATAAAAAAAATATTTAGAAAATATAGAAAATTTCTATAAAAAAAAGGAAAAACTCTTAGAAGGTCTTAAAAAAATTCTTAAAAATTCCAACAAATTTAGAACAATTCAAAAAAATTCTCAAAAATTGTGAAAATTAGGGAAAAACGACATTCAACTATTTTGACCTATTTTTGCATTTTTTGATTTTCTAACCCCTGGAAAATGAGATTTTGCCCTTGTGGTCAGTCCGACCCAAGCCACTTCGAATCACTCATGAATCTAATTGGCATGTTTCCTAGATTTCTAGGACTCTCCTTGACTCGTTTTGACTTGATTTGATGTGATTTCTCCATATATGGATTCCTTGATCTGCACACTTACTTTGTTGACTATGATTAATAGGATAGAAAAATCCCATCTGCATGATCCTTTTAGATCTCTTAGAGCCTACCTCATCCAAAGAGCACTTGCATGAATTTCCTATATTAGGAAATCACCTAACTAGGTATCAAAAGGGCATCAATAGCAATATTAGGGTAACTAACTTCCCGAACCCAAAATCTTTGGTTTTCTCAAAATCAAGTGATCTGTCGCAATTGCTTGATAGGGTTTCTAGTCATACCCCCTAAAAATGATTGGTGGCAACTCTAAATTGCATGAATACCGATGCATGTCACCCGACCACACTAAGGTCAAACATAAATAAACTCGTCTCGATTTGTTATGGGCTTAGGAGGGCCCAAGCGAAGCCTCAATTTTAATAACAGGCCTAGCAATCTATTAAGCTGATCGAAGATCGGGTCACGACAACTGGCAACTCCGCTGGAGACTTGGTTTTATACCATTAGAGGACTTAAGCCGATCAAAAAGTTAAGTGTTTTCTGACGTATTTTTCTGCAGGTGCTCTTGAAGGTGAAGTAAGTCACTTAATCAAAAGTGTTAAATATTCTTACATATGAGAGTTATAAGGGGTGGAGTGATTACTGATATTGTTTTCTACAGGTTGGAGTTTGAGAATGTATATTTGTGAATACGATTATAGAAGCGATGTTTTGATACAAACTGCTATGTATGTATTATATCTCTGACGATCATGACACCTCACACACACGCGCGATCAAACTCTGACTGTAACCACCTTCTAGGATTACCTTAGATAGAGAAAGGGTACGAAAGGATCTAATATTTGATGGCACTTGAGACTCTCATATTCGCTCCCGCTCATGGTCCTGATTGGCAATCTCTAACCCCCTTGGGCGGGTGCTCTTGGGAGAGAATCTGCTTCATTTAGATCATGGGAGCCTTGGCTATAGGTTCCATAACTGCGCTTTTGATTTTAGAGTTTTACCTTCACTTGTCTCATGCACATGTGAGTTGGATGGTTGGTATACATAAAAAAAAAATCTGCTTGCTAAGAACCTCAAACTTTTAACTTGTAATTCATTGCCATACATTTTAAATTGTGCATACCATACATATCATGCATCGTCTCATAAAACATTATCATCTGAGTGATTGGTTTGAAAGCCACTTTTAGGATAGAAGGATAGTTTCCCAAGATAGTTTGTAGTTCTTGAGATGACCACAAGAGGGTAAAGGAGCATTTCACGCCACGGTACCAACATGGAGTCATTTGAAGCATGTCGATTCGCTTGTAGGAGGGAGTTCCAAGATGGATGGATACATATGTTAGCTTGAAGGAACCCAACTTCAACCAAATGACTTCATCTGAATTTGGGGCATCTTTAGTGTTTATCACACCTATTTACCATAGATTTCATTTATGAACTTTGTACTTTGGATTTCCTCATGTGGAGATCATTTCTATCTCATCCCTTTAGATTTGATGTACTAGGGATCTTTTGAGATGTATATACACTATTCTAACTGCACTAAAGATTTTAGTAGATAAGTGTGATGGTGGCTTTCATTCCAATCACTTGAGTGATCCTAATCAATTGCATAATCATCTTTGAGAGAAATCTAGTTTAAAACTCTCCATTAGACATCCTTTAGTCAAATAAGAGTGCTTAACCCTTATTTCGCCAAAAGAAAATATGAAATTAAATGACTTATGTATATATCATCTCATTTCACATAATTAGCTTTTTTTATGTAAATGATAACTAATCAAAGTCATCCATGTTTTCTAAATTTAAGAAAATATTTGATATTCGAATTGTTCCCGTTTCTAATAAATAGCTTTAATTCGAATGTCCTATAATTTGTTGAATTTAGGACACATTAAAATTGCACTTTGCATTTTTTAACCATTCCATTAGTTTTCCTTGCAATTGGTCAAAAACAGTTATCATTGATTACATTCCTTTTAATGATATGCTTTCTTATGAAAAATATTGATAAGAGCTTTCCATGCAAGACTAAGGCTTGTGTGAAGATCCTTATCTTTATTAATCATAAAAAGGCATAAAATTGAAAGGATTTATGCTTTCTTTTCTATTTTTCTCTTCTAATACATCTATTTCATTTAAAAATTAGGTAATAAAAATAATAGACGAGAATCTCACAATCCACTCGAGGGTAAACAAGGATGATAATGACACTGATGTGCGACTTACTAAGCTAGAGAATCAAGCGGCTCAGATTTTTTCCATACTCTCAAAACTTTCAACATAAGATAAAGCTCTCGCTTCATTGTTTACTCTAGAAAGCCCTGCAGTCACACCTATCGAATCACTAGTCAAATACCGAAGAGGATAAAGTGACAAAAGAACCCTTTTAAACCCACGCTCTATCTTGATGAAAGAATCTAGCTGCTTAATAGAATGAGGAAACCATGCAAATTTAACCAAGGTCAAAATTCATCTATATATTCCCCAAAAGGACAACACATTATCTCCTCGCCTTGTAGAGAAAACTCATGGTATTTTTTAAAGGCCAGAATTTGCCAAGAAGTACGATGACATTAGATGTCCAAAAACTCATACCAATCACTTTTTGGAAGAGATGACTAATTATGTTGATGATGATTCACTCTTGATCCAGAATTTTCGATATACTTTGATTGGTCCTGCTCTATCATGGTCTATGGCGCTTGATATTAGGGGTATCGAAGAATGGGATGATCTTGCTAATCAATTTCTACAAAAATATAAATACAATATGAAGACTATTCCCACCAGAATGGATTTAAAACATGTAGAAATGCGAAAGAATGAATATTTTAGATCATTACACGAAGATGGAGAGCGAAAACTGCTTAAGTACAACCCCCGTTGGATGAGGACGAGTTGATAGTGTACTTTTTGATAGCTCTTCCTGTCGCGACCCCCTAAAAATTTTTATTATTTCTAAAGGGTTAACGGATTATTAGGTTAATTAGATTTGACTAACCTAACGCGGACCCTCCCAAGCCCTACCGAATCGCAACTTTGGTTTTTGTTTAAATGATTTTGAAATTTGGAGTCGCCACTAATCGTTCTTGGTAGGTCGATTAGAAACCTAAATAAATTAGCGGAAGAACTAATTTATTCCTGCGAACCAGAGATTATGAGCTCGGGGACTTGGTTATACTAGTTAATTAAAACTAATGCCCTTTCGGTACCTTAATTTCATGGATATCCTAATTCGGCAACTCAGGCTTGGTTTATTCCTAAGGCTCTAGTAGGGTATTCTCTTTTGTGTTTTCACTTTTTAAATAGGATGCATGGATGGTATATATATTTTTTTAAGTGTTAAACATTCCCTGAAGCCGAAAGAGGGAGTGTGTTAACGACTTCTGTGCAGTATTACGACCTACTCATCTTTTGGGTTTGATGATTCAAAAATTAAATTATAGGAAGTACATGACAGTGAATAAACACCTCCAATGGGAGGCCTAGCATTGGGTTGGCTCTTCCCTTTCGGATTTAAGGTACAGGTATTTAAGTTGCAAGTATTTAAACTACTATAAGTAAAAACCTCCAATGAGAGGCTAAGCATTGGCTTGGCTCTTCCCTTTGGGATTTAAGGTACAGGTATTTAAGTTGCAGGTATTTAACTACTGTAAGTAAAAACCTCCAATGGGAGGTTAAGCATTGGCTTGGCTCTTCCCTTTGGGATTTAAGGTACAGGTATTTAAGTTGCAGGTATTTAACTACTGTAAGTAAAAACCTCCAATGAGAGGCTAAGCATTGGCTTGGCTCTTCCCTTTGGGATTTAAGGTGCAGGTATTTAAGTTGCAGGTATTTAACTACTGTAAGTAAAAACCTCCAATGGGAGGCTAAGCATTGGCTTGGCTCTTCCCTTTGGGATTTAAGGTACAGGTATTTAAGTTGTAGGTATTTAACTACTGTAAGTAAAAACCTCCAATGAGAGTCTAAGCATTAGCTTGGCTCTTCCCTTTGGGATTTATGGTGCAGGTATTTAAATTGCGGATGGACTTTGTCCTCTCCATTTTGGGGTATAAATTCTTTAAAATAAAATACAATGAATTGATTCAACAATTTGAAAATTGTGCGCGCTTGAGGACTCCTCCAAGCCGATTTTGTGCTTCCATAGGGTTGACCATTGATATAGAGCTGCGGCTTCCTGACATAAAATAGAGTGAAGTGTCAGTATACAAAATATGTGCTAATCTGCACCTAAAACCAGAAGAGTGGAAAGAGTACTTATCTCCCATTTTTTTTTGAGGGATTTCTATAATTGATTTTCGCTCTCTATGTTCCCAATATAGAGAGTTTCTTTTGAATTAAGAGAGACTTTTAGTCACAAATCAGTTGAGAAATCGGTGGACAGCTTAGGAGCTTGTCTGGGCCGATTTTTGCATCTCTACGAGATTTTTGCTGTTAACGTAGAGATATCCTTCTCCTGACATAAAATATGAAGAAAAAAAAAGAGATGGAGAAAGTGTATACAATTTGTGCTAATTTGCGAGTAAAACCATAAATAAATGAATAAATAAAAACACTTAGCTCGAATTTACTTGCTCATTGACGAGGATGAACTCTTGATTTATATTGATCGATGAAGGAATTTGTGATGATAACCCATAGCTTTAAACTCCCATCATCTTCAGAATTCTCTCTCTTTTGGTATTTTCTTTCTCTCAAATTTTTCTTCAATCTCCCAAAACTCTCTCAAACATCCAAAATTTTCTCTCCCCAAAAAATTCTCTCAAACACTTCAAATTTTCTCTCCAAAAAAAGTTCCTCAAACACTTCAAATTTTCTCTCCAAAAAATTTTCTCTCTCAAGCTCACTTCTTCCTCCTTTTATAATCTACTCATCTATCTCCCATTCTAATTTTTCCACTAACTCTATCTCCCATTCTAATTTCTCCACTAACTCTTCTTCATTTTCATCTTCCATTCTCCATCTCTATCTCACATTCTAATCTCTCCACTAACTCTTCTTCATCTTCATCTTCCCTTCTCCATATTTATCTCCCATTCTAATTTCTCCACTAACACTTCTTCATCTCCATCTTCCCTTCTCTATTCTTATCTTCCATTCTAATTTCTCTACTAACTCTTCTTCATCTCCATCTTCCCTTCTCTATTCTTATCTTATTTTCTCCATCCATTCTTCTCCAATTTCTCTTCTTCATCTCCTCTTCTCCATCTTCCCTTCTCTATTCTAATTTATCCACTAACTCTTCTTTTTGTTATTTATAAAATAATCCTTCAAGAGTTAGGTATTTGCACTCTAGTCCTTGAATTTTAAGTATTTACAATTCAGTCCCTGAAAAAATATATTTCTTTAAGTCCAAATCTCCTCACAATTTTTGACACACCAAAATTTACCACATGTCAAATTTAAGCTCATTTCTTGCCGCTGAAAATAATGCATAATTTAATTAAAGCCCTTTTGCAAAATTAAGTCATTCTGGGTATAATTGGGCCAAGATGAAAATTTAAAATATTAGAAGACAATGTCACAACTCATAAAAAGTGAAAATTAAAAATAAGTTGACTCAAATTAAATTTTTTTAGGCCCGATTCAAGATTATACTCGTGAAGGAACACGTGACTCGAATTGGATTTTTCTGAATTTGCGATGGCCAATATGAAAATAGATTTAAAATAAAAAATATTAACTATCTTTGTGTATTTGTTTGGCCTCAAATGTTATTTTTCCTAAATTTTCAAGTATTTTTGTATTTTTTTAAAAACAATTAAAAATATATAATATGAAAATTTATTTTTTGGTCAAAATCGGTTCCCTAGGCTTGGATAAGGTTCCCAAAGTTGATTTTTCAATTTTATGAATTTTTATGGATTTTCTATTAATTTTCGAAAATAAATAAATAAATAAATAAATAATACGTAAAAATACTGAAAATATGAAAAATCATTTTTTGGTCAGAATTGGTTCCCTAGGCTTGGCTAAGGTCCCCAAAGTTGATTTTTCAATTTTATGAATTTTTATGGATTTTTTATTACTTTAGCAATAGAAAAAATGATTAAAAATCAGATGTCAACACTTCCATACAAATTATTTAATCCGTTGCATACATCTAGTTGTCAATCATTTTCTCATTTGGTAGACGTAGGTGAAAGGGTGGAATGGACCATACGAAATGACAAGTCCAGAAATAAGAAAAATTATGGGGAATACTCTCAAGTCAATAAAGGAACATCTAATGAAGCAAAGGCCGCGTATCAAGAAATTTCAGCTACGAATCAAACTCCCAAAAATAAGTCGGGATACCAATTATATGTTTTCACTTCTCATATAGGGCAATATAGGCCTAAGGTAGAGAAATCTCGAAAATCTAACCTAGTGAAGAAGCTTCCACCAAAGCAATTCACTCCACTTCCATATCTTTACTCAAAGCTGCTTTCAATGTTATTAGAAAATGGATTAGTTGCATATGAGCCACTAAGGATGAATCCCCCAAAAACTTCTCCGTTTATGATAGAACTACAACATGTGCATATCACTTGGGTAAAATGGGGTATAACGTTAATAATTATTTGATTCTCAGGAATAAAGTTCAAGCCTTCATTAATAGTGAGATCCTCAAGCTTGATGATCTGGAGTTGAAAGTACTACAGAGCCATTCACTTGAGCGTTAAGGAGTAATCCTTATTGATGGCAAAGAGGAAGATAAAAACTGAATTTCTTAGTTGGCTTCCCTAAATCACAAGGTAATTTCAATTGTGGTATCATCATATCTCAAAGGAGTCCGTGGAAGAAAGTGATTCGCCGATATGAAGAGAATACTATGCTAGTATATGAAGAAGCTGGGTCATTCGCAGCTGTTTTGAATTTTGCAAAATAAAGCAGTCAATGCTAATTATTTGTATCTTGTCATTTCCATTAAGTATAACTTAATGGCACCTTAGATCTTCAGCTGTTGGTCCAAGGTAGTCTCCTTTGTAAAATGGCCTTACCATTTCATTCTAGTAAATGCATATGCACGTTTTATTAAGAACATACTGGAATATTCCAAACCGGCCCAATGATGACAGTTATCTTCGACTTTCGAAGACCTGAGGCCTGGGTTCCCGCATGTTTCCTAGTTTTCAAATGAATTTTACAAGAACGAGAATGTCCGATGATATGAGGACTAGCTCTCCCAATTCGTAATTATTATGTTGAAGACGTCTTTTAAAAGAATTTTTCAAAATATTTTTACATGAACTTTGATGTTGCTCGCACATCCTTATAAAAAAAAACTTTGATGTTGCTCGCACATTGATTTATATAGATGTCCCTAGGAATAGTGCTTCAAGAAGGTAAATGTGATCGTTTTAATGGAAACATCTCATATATAGTCTAACATGTCGACATATACCTCTCGACCTAGGTTGGAGGTGGTCATTTACTCAAATTGATGGAAAAGATATTAAAAAACGAACAAAAGGAGCTTAATAATTCTACTAAATGAGCGTATCGGAATAGCAAATGTGGGAAGTCACCCGAATGTGATCGCATTACCAATCAAGAAAAATAACAAGACTAAGTCATCCATTTTTGCAATAAAAAGAAGTTGTCGCGACCCTAAAAATTCAACCTACTGAAATTTCATATTAACGAATGATCAGATTAATCAAATTAACTAACCTAATTCGAACACTCCCAAATCCTACCGAATCGCAACTTAGGTACTTTTCGTAAAAAATTCATTCAATTTGAAGTGGCCACTAATCGTTCTTGGTAGGTCAATTAGAAACCTAAGTAAATTAGTGAGAGAATTAAATTACTTTTACGAACTAAAGATTCAAAGTCCGGGGACTTGACTATGCTAGATTACTCTAACGCCCTTTCGGTACCATTGAACCAGAAATCGAGTCATTTCGGGTACCATTGGGCCAAGGTAAAAATTTAGATTATTAGAGGATAATGCCACAACTCCTAAAAGTAAAAAAATGAAAATAAGTTGACTCAAATTGGATTTTTTAGGTCCAACTCAAGATTATGCTCATGAAGGAACACATGATGGTGAATTGGATTTTTCAAATTTACGATGGCCAATATGAAAAGGGAATTAAAATAATAATATTGACTGTGTATATTTTTATGGCATCAAATGTTATTTTTTCCGAATTTTCAAGTATTTTTGTATTTTTCAAATATAAAAAAATTACTTTTTATTCAAAATTGGTTCCTTATACTTGGCTAAGGCTTCTAAAGTGGATTTTTTAGTTTTATGAATTTTTATGGATTTTTCTTTAATTTAATTTTTTTAATTTTTTAAAGAGAAAAGGTAATTAAAAATCTGGTGTCAATAACTGCCCTTCTTTGAAAGGAAGCTCAGTAGAGGTTCATTTCAAAGATGAGATGACACATGAATTCTAAGTGACTCAACCCCGAGAAGAGTTATAGCATTTGATTTCCAATATCTCTCTATATAAGTTCTTATCCAGACCAGGTTAAGGAGGCTCTTATAAAGTAAGGGAGCTTACCTAACACTTATCTGCCCATCGTATGGCTATTGGTTGAGATGAATGCTCTTTGAACGGGTACCCAAAGATTCATTTCTAAGGATACTTCGAGGAGGTTAAACTCTAACCCATAGGTAGGTTAACCTATGGCAAAGTTCCTAATGAAAGGACTCGAGTGGCGATCTATCCTACTTATAGAATTCGCTCGATTTTGATCGTGTGATAGGTTAAGCCATAATGAATTTCTTAATTAAAAGATTTTGAAGACAACCTATCCTAATTAAAGGATTCACCTGATTGTTGACCCATATGGTAGGCCATCCCGTGCTAGATTCCTAATAATAGGATTCTACTTATTAAAAATTTATTGGGATTTGACCCATATGATAGGTCACCCTATTGCAGATTCCTAATTGAGATTTAACCCATAACAACTTACTATGAAGTGTGCCATTCCGGGATCTGGGGAGACTAGAAACCTGCAGAAGCTCAAATCCGATTTAAATTACCATGAAGGGTGTCATTCTAGGATCTGGGGAGACTAGGAATCCTACAGAAGCTTAAACTCAATTTATCTTACTAAGGAGGGTGCCATTCTATGATCTATGGAGATCAAGAAATTCTACCGAAGATCAAACCCGAATAATCTTACTATGAAGGGTGTCATTCTAGGATCTAGGTTGACCAGAAATCCTACAGAGGCTCAAACCTGATATAACTTATCGTGAAGAGTGCCATTCTGAGATCTAGGGAGATCAGGAATCTTGTAAAAACTCGAACCCGATTTAACTTACCATGAACGGTGTCATTCTATGATATAGGGAACTAAGAATCCTACAGAACCTCAAATCCGAATTATATTCTCCTATCGCTTTAGGAATAAGCTAAACAAATAGAGATTAAAATATCTCAAGCATTTCTATTTTCGAGACGAATTATGCCCCTACGATGATTATCAAGGAGTCATACGAGATCTTAATAAATGTAACTGTGATGCAGGAGGTCATCCATAACATCTTGCACATGGCACTGGTGATCAAAATTCATTGGGGTGGATTTTGGATCAAGTGATATGAAATCGCCAAAAGGGTTTGGTTAACGATCAATTGAAATACTTTCATCAAAGAGGACTTTTGAGATGCACGATGCATGTGTCAACCATGTTTAGATGAGCTCCTGCCCTCTTTTAGACATGCACATTGGTGAAAAGGATGTTAAACATTTTGCTCTGAAATTGGGGAGGACAAATCACTTTCCTATGAAAGTTTTGCAAGCATTCTACCTTACCGTGATTATATCTTTGAGGAAACCAAAGAGACGTCAAAAATTGCTTTCATAATCCGAGAGGATCAGGATAATACCTTTCCAACTCTGGCTGTAGGTCCTTGAATCATCCTTCATTTCCTATTGGAGAAATGGATTCACTTGAGGAATACAAGGGATATCATTTAAATGAATACATTTCACCTATTCCCATTGGTGAATAATTAAGAGATGCGTGCTACTTAATACACCTGATAAACACGTAATGAGAAACAATATGACCTGATTCATGGTAAGTGTAACAGAATTCATGAATCTATCTGTATTGCCAAACTTCACTGGGGAATTCATCAATGAGGAAGTTTGTCTGAACTTTTGACATATCGAATGAGGAAATTTCAAACAGAACGGACTTTTACTCACTCTCATGAAAAGGTTCTTTAAAATCTGACCACTGATACGGGTGTGAGAATCACTCAAAACTATTATCATCATGCTTGACAAGAGTCTAAGTATCCTCGCAATTAGTATGACCATATCAATCTGAGAGGTCTTTTTAAGGACTATAATTTAGGCTTGGTTAAAGGCTTATCAAAGGGGACTCATGAGAGTCACTTGACTTTGAAATGGAAAGATATCATCTGTTACATTAGGTTTACAAGTCAGGAACCCTGTGACATGAGGGAAAATAATCCTGCTCGTACTTTTTCAAGTGATACTTATAAACATTTAAAATCCTACGTTAACTCAAGTGTCCTAAATATAAAGAGGCTTTGCGTATGGGCTGTGAAGTAGGTTAAGGTAGGCTTGAAAATAAAAGGGCTATTCTTAGCAAAAGGGTATATCATGTATAGATCAGTGATCATCTATCTTCGACACTTTTATAGCTAATCTTTGCTTTAGTGATTTTAGAAGTTCTTTCTGAGAACTTGCCAAATGTTTTTCTATCTTTTGAGGAGCACATCAATTTTTGCGAATGCTTTCTACTCTCCTCTTTGATTTTTATTTCTTTTTCTTCTTCTCTTTTGAGAGAAATCTTTTTGCGAGGGGGGTTTTGCCCCTCTTTTAAAGAGAGAGAGAGAGAGAGAGAAAAAGTCCCACTTAATAGATTTTTCCTGTGCACTTTCCTCAAGGATTTTTCTTAGAGTTCTCTTGCTGTGAGTGGTTTCAAATCTTCATCATCCATTCATCATTTTTTGGATGATTTTCACTTTTCGTCATGGGATAATTACCAAGTGGGTTTTTAAGAAATGACTCAACGCTCAAATGGGATAAGTGAGGAATTAAAGTATGTAGGGATATCGAAGAAATGCTCTTCATCATGTCTAAAGCACTTGAACTAACCCAAAACTCACATGCAATAAACTCACTTGAAGATTGATGCAAGTAAAAGCAAGAAAATTCTAACCATCTTGAGCCTCTTTTGGAAATTTGACCCAATGTGGGGTTGTTCCTGACAAGGGTAGGAAATGAAATCCCCATTCAAATATGTTGACCAAAGAGCAACCTGTAGTATGTATGATAGAGGAAATAAATGCCTCTCATCATTCTGGTCGTCATATTTTTCACGAGATAACCCATTACCTTGTAAACACGAAATTTTCCACTCAACTAACTGGGGTTTGATATGGAGGACATGCAGGAGATGGTTCTCCTTTCAATATGATCATTTTTATAGAATGGAATAGATTGCCTGATTAGAACTCTTCCCTATTGAAGGTTAGCAATACAGACAAAATCATGTATGAAATTTTGCAACATGCAAATACCTTTTAAGCACACAAAATGTATCAGTGACTTGCATAGTTTCATTAAAGATTCATACCTATTCTTAAGAAATGAACTATTCAAGCATATTCAGATTTACGAGAAAACACCCAAGAATAGGAAGTATAGATTGCCCATACATGTGCAAATAGATTTAGCAAGTCCAAGAGCTAAATCCTTGGATTGGGAAAGACTCATCCTTGACTTTTGCCCCTGCACAAGGAAAAGCACGTGTGAATGAGTTGAATGAAGACTCGAAACATTCCAACCTGTTTAATGACAATAATGATCATGGTCGATCAAATGCCCCTCCTAGACTCTTTGTTTAAGCTCATTGGGCGATTCTTCGAGTTGTTTTGAACCTTAATCAATTCTTCTTAGCTACTTATGAGTTGATCATTTCATTCATTTTTTAAAACTTAAACTTCTCTCGTCAAAAAGGAAAAGGCACACATTAGTCATGAAATTAAAAAGGATAAATTGGAATCGATACCCAGTTACCCTTCAGTTTGAGCTCGCTACATTGGTGCTTTGTATTTTTCTTTTACTAACTTCACTATTTGATTTTGCTCGATTGAAGTCTAAATAAGAGGAGAATCCACTTAAGAAGTTGGGTTCTTGTCTTCTTTCAAGTTACTTCGGCACATTATCATCTCCCATGCCATTAGGCTCGAGGGGCCATAGGTGTCTATTGAGGCCTCCCTTCAATCTAAGGGCTAATTTTCGGTTGATATAATTTTTTCGTGTTGTATCGGATAAACTCCATTTTACGATGTCCCTAAGGTAGGTAACAATCTCCTATCGAGAAGGGGATAGACTCAACTCATAATTGAAATAATTAAGGGTAAATCAGAACAATACAGAGTTATCCTTCTTTAAGCTCGCCTAGACTTTTTACTAGCAATTTCCTTGTTTGAAGTTATTCATCTAGTGGCCATATCCATGATTTAATTTGCCCCAAGTTTTGTTCAATAAGAGAACCTCGCATTTAGGTATGATGAGGGATGACTGTGCTTTTGGGAAAATTTGCAAATTCCTAAGAATGGAAGGGATTCAATTTAGAGTTGGAGTAATTGAGGGTAAATCGAAATGATACGAAGTTACCTTTTGAGCTTTCGCGGACTTTTCACTCGCAATTAATTTGTCCCAAGTTTAGTGCAGTAAAGGATCCAAGCATTTAATAGGAGAAAGAAAAATCACTATTTTTTGTTCTTGAATTAATGTTAGACATCTATAAAAGCAGAAACTATCCCACCCAAAGGAATGAAACATATGCATTCGTTCAAGATCAGTTCTGCTTCTTTTGCAGGTTCTCCAATGGTCAGCTAGTTTCATTCTGAATCAAGTATATATTGGCAATGTTGAAGGACCTGTGATCACTGGTTTCGAAGTACAAGCTCTGTATGAAGATTACAACCTCAAAGCTTCATCAACATCGAATTAATTAATCAAGGCGGTAAGCTCGTTGTCAATGCCACTTGATTGGTGGTGATACATTTCCTTTTTCTTAGAAGGCATCAATACTGACCCCATAAGATCGGTCTTCTCGCATATTCCTCTAACAGAACGTGATTCTGTTAGGAACTGACCTAACTCACCTCTCAAACGGGCGTTTTCGATCCTCAGATGTTGCATTTTGCTAGGAAGAGGCCACCGCAGTTAGAGCAGATCGCAGTGTCAAAAGCTTCTCTATATCTCATGTTCTCTGCCCGGAATCTTTTATTTTCAGCTTTTAGGAACTCGTTTTCATGGCGTTCATGACGGGTGTTCACTCAAGTTCGCCTATTTTGAAACCAAAATTTGACTTGTGAAATTTCCATCCCTAACTCTTGGCTCAGATCCTTTCTTTGTCTGTTATCTAGGTTATGGCACTCTACGAAGAAATCTTTAAACATTTGAATTTGATACTCAGTATGGCGACGGTAACGCTTCTTTTGACTATTGTTGTTGTCGCCATTATCTTTGTTGAGATCTTGAACGTCGTTAGCGGAAGGGTTAGGTTCCATGGTCTTAGTGCTGAATACGGTCTCGAACTGTTCAAAATCTCCCATATTCATCGAGTAAAAATTGCTCTCAAATATGTTGGGTTGAGACACCCTTAATTGGTTACTAGTCCCTCAAAGTTTACTACTCTTTTTTGTATTTTCATTCTTTGAATTTTTTTGAGCAACCATGTATTCTTTAAGACTCTCTCTTTTGAGCATGAATAAAGACTACTAGGAGGACGCCTCTTTTAAAATTTAGATGTGGATTCAGAAATTATATCGCTTAAATTTGTCTTTCTCAACTTTTTTACCATATCTCTCGCTCGGTTTGTCTTCTTTCATCTTTTCATAGTGGTAGAACCCCTATCACTATTTCTTCCACCTATCTCAAATGTCGATTTTGCATGTGAGCTTTCACTCTGTCTATGAATGGAGACAAGTCCTCTTTTCTTTTCTACTAAAGTTTTCCTTGTCCCCCACTCAGATTATCTTTTTCTTATTCTTTTTCAAAGTAGTGGAGTCCCCTCAAACTTTTTTACAATGAGTTCAAATTTGTTTGGCTCGAGATTGTAGACCAGCAGTATACCCATGGATAGGGGATTCGAACCAATAGAGGTGATATAGAAAGAAAAGGGCGGATAGGTAAGTTCAACCAATAGAGGATGGCACTCTGAAATTAATACTTAATGAGAAGCGGATTAACACCTTCTTATTCCACTTGTCTACCTTAATTCTCTCCTCTATCATTTTCAACGATAACGACCAATCTCTCCTTGCACACTTTCTCGGTTGAAGTTATGATCAAATGTGAGAGAGACTTTATCACCTTCTTGGCTGAACCTATATTTATACAGCCCATCATCTAAGTGTTGAAGCTGAGATCTTCAGTTTGTTTAGGGAGATAAGTGCTTCTTCAATCATAGGCACCAATTTGGAGAGGGAACATATGGCATTCCCAACCATTTTTATCAACTTTCTGGAGGCTTACCGGAATACCTACGAAACAGTCACTCTAACTCGCATTGTGAAAGCTCGTTACCAGGATCAGTCTGAATGCCTGGAATCTACAGAACTCGCGGTTATCTGCTATAACAAAGCCATCAAGTCTGCTGATAAACAGACCTCACTGTTGGTCCATGAAAGGGAGAAGTTGGCAGAGCACCTAGCCTTGATCCAGACTTACTTTGAGTATAACCCAAGTAACATCATGATGAAATTTAGATATGATTGGCTGGAAGAGAGGCTCGAAGACCTAACGACTGATATAGCTCTTGAGAGAGAGTTGATCGAGAATTTGAAATTCGCCATTGAACATCATGAGGTTGGCGTAGCCAGTCAGAAGGAGAAATGTGCTCGCCTATTCTTTAAGCCTGTAGATCTTGAATCTCAGACCGCTCGATATAAGCAACGCATTAATTTCATGGAAAGTCAATTGAGCTCTTTTGTGATGCATATTGGGGCTCAATTTGATTTTACTTTCCCCCCTAATGACTTGTTGTAATACTTGTTGATATATGGAATGAGAGGAAAATTTTGCATGTTTATGCTTTAATCTTCCCACCATCTCTTCTTTTCTTTACAAAATCAGAGTTAACTGTGCTATAGAAAGTATGAACATCCATCTCAGCTAGGATCAGAACACCTCATGGAAGCACCTTCTTCACGAGTTAAACGTCTGCATGTTGTTTCCCTTGCAAATCCCCAATGGGATTTGGTTGTAAAAGAAAATTCCCTGTATGAGTCAAGTTACAAAAATATATTCATCCTCAAGCAACGACATTAGCAGAAGGTCGCACTATTCTCATATAACGATAGTGTTCTTTGAAGGCTATCCTAGAAGACTAATATAGGTGACAAATATGCGATTATCGCCAACGTCAAAAGCTTTTTTTTCCCCTTGATTCCCAATCCTAACCTATATTACAACCCGTAAAAGTCCTTTTAGATTATGGTACTTGAGTTAACATAGAGTTAAATGATTTTAAGTATCGCTCGAAGAAGTACGAGCAAGATTATTTCTCTCTCATTTTACAGGGTTCTTGACTTATAAACTTAGAGCAGATAATGAAGATCTTTTGTTCTTTAGCCTTGACTCATTTATGAGTCCCCATTGAAAACTTTTAACCAAGCCTAACATTACAATTCCTTAAAAGATCTTTCAGAACGATCAAATTATATGTACTATGAATAATTCTAAGACCCTAGGCATAGGTCCGAGAGAAGATCCAAGTGCTTCCAGACAAAAATTGAAACCTTCTTTGGAGAAATGGTGAGAAATCCTCTTTGATGAACGTACTTCAATTGATGTTTTAAACAAACTCTTTTGTAATTTCAGTTCATTTGATTCAAATCTTCCTCATAAGGAATTTTTTATCATGCTTGATATGTGGCAAGATGTTTTGGATAATCTCTGACATCACATTACATTCTTTGAAAATTTCTACATAACTCTTAGAGATATAACCTATCTCGAAGACTTGAGATATTTGAAAAGTTTGAAATCTTCTAACTCTTTCCTCTTTGGTATAACAATTTGGGTTTGAGCTTCTGCAAACTTTCTGGTTCCACCCAAATCCCAAAATGGCACCTTTCTTATAAGATAATTCAGATCAAAATGTCCAATAAATCTCAAAATAATGTCAAAATAAGATTTCCACATTTGAAGTCTTTTACAAAGTCTAAACCCTCCTCTGATTTGCGAAAGTGTTGTCACAGGTCTCCTTTAAAAAAAGAATCATAAATAAGCATCCAAGAGGACAGTTTGAGTTTGGAATTGAACAGCTTACGACTCGTCATTCTAAATACATGATGACTTTAATAAATCTTTCTATAAGTGTTCACAGGTTAGTAGTTACGAAGCTGTCATCCTCCGAACTGGATCGCCGACCTTCATTTTCAGAAGATTTGCTTTCTCCCCAAACCCTCCATGATAGGGATACTCCTCCAAGGTATCTTGAAGCACAATTTAAGTCGGAGCCTAAAGCGCTCGCGACTCACCCCTTAAAGATACAGTGATTGCTTTTTCCACAAGCGTGCATCGGTTAGTAGACTTGGAGCTTTCAACCCCCAAAACGGATAGCAGCCGATAGCCTCGGAAAATATTTTTTTTCCCCTAAAACCCTCTATGATAGGGACACGCCTCTAAGGTATCTTGAAGCATAGTTCGAGTCAGAGCCCAGGGCGGCCGTAACTCGTCACTTAGAGATACGGTGACCACCTTTTTCGCGAGCGTACGTCGGTTAGTAGTCTCGGAGCTTTCACCCTCCAGAATAGATAGCAGCCAATAGCCTCGAAAAAGATTTATTTTCCCTCCAAACCCTCTATGATAGGGAAACGCCTCCAAGGTATCTCGAATGACAATTCGAGTCAGAGCTCAAAGCACTTGTGACTCGTCGCTTAGTGATACGGTGACCGCCTTTTTCACAAGCGTACGTCAGTTAATAGTCATGAAGCTTTCAACCTCTGGAATGGATAGTAGCCGATAACCTCAGACAAGTTTACCTTTCTTCAAAAAGTCCTTCCTATAGGCATAGGCAGTTTCTTTGGTAAACGTTATTTCGAGTAAATTGCTTAGTAGAATCTTTCCATTAGGCATTTATCGTGGGGTGACTTACCATACGGGTCAAATATTAATTAAATTTTAATTAGTAAAATCTTTTCAATAGGAATCTGCCATGGGTCGACCCGCCATACAAGTTAAATCTTAATTAATTAGTAGAACCCTTTCACTAGGAATCTGCCATAAGGTGACCTACCATACATGTCCAAATTCAACCACCCCAAAGTTTTCTTATAACGAATCATTAGATTTCCAAACCGTCATCAACAGATCAGTCAACGACAACCGCAAAGCGGGTAAGTAAGCCTCAGGTAAATCCCTTGACTCTCTCTCTCTCTCGCTCTCTCTCCACACATCAAAATGAGCAAAAGGAATTTTGGACTTAAACTTTCAACGAAGAAACTAAAGTTGAATGTCACAACTTTTCATTTTTCTCGGTAGAGTCGGCTAGATCTCAAATCTCATTTTGTCTTTAAGAGTGATCTCTCACAAGACCCCTCTTAAAAAGGGGCAACTGTTGACACTTGATTTTTGATCACTTTTATATTTAAAAAATTTTAGAAAATCCATAAACAATTCATAAAATTTAAAAATCAACTTTGAAGATCTTGGCCAAGCCTAGAAAATAAATTTTGACCAAAATAATAAATTTTTATATTTTCAATATTTTCTTGCATTTTATTTCTAAAAAATCCATAAAAAAATTAAGAAAAAATTACAAAATTACAAAACCAACTTTCGAAGCCTTAGCCAAGCCTAGGGGACCACTGTTTAGCAAAAAAGTATTTTGTTTTAATATTTTTCACATTTTTTACTATTTTTAGAAAATAAATATGCTTGAAAATCAATAAAAAGAATAACATTTGAGGCCACAAAAATACGAAAAAGTAGTTAATATTTTTATTTTTATTTTCTCTTCATTTTGGATGAAGAAAATTTACAAAAATTGATTTGGAATTGGGGTTTGTTTTGTTAATCACATTTTTATATTAATTGTAAAAATTCTAGAAATTTCATTCCAGCCCTGTAATTTTCTCTTTTTGCATTTATGGAGTAGTGTCATCCTCCTCTATTTTCAAAAATCACATTCCAGTCCAAAAGTTCACGGAATTTGTAGATTTCGCTAAAAGGACCAAAATTCAATTTTTGACTTTTGCAAATTAGTCCCAAAATAATTGAAATGCAATTAAATATTTTTAAGGACTGAATAAAAAATAGAAGCACATCACCCTCTAGTCTTTAGCCTTCTGAATCCATTGGTGGAATTATGTTTTGCAAAAAAGGTTATTCAGGGGAAACGGATTTTGGTGAGGGCCAACAGATTCACAAGAATTCTTGGAGAGGATGTAAGAGGAAGATTCTCTCATTTTTGGATTTTTACAACGAAGGAGAGGTTACCAGAAATTAGAGAGAGAAGGAAAGAGAGGGAAAAGAAAAGAGGGAGGAAGTCGCCATTGAAGCTTCGGCCGAAGCTCATATCAAGTCTGGTCTTCACTCCTTAAGCAATTTGGAGCTCCAAGACTGCTTTCAGAAGCTTTCTGCAACCTTGAGGAGTATCCAGATCATGGTTGCTTGAAGTTTCATCAAAAAATCAGGTAAACGCCGTACTTGAGCTCCTCAAGTTCTGTTAATGGCGGATTCCCGAGTTCTTTAAATTTCTTTGAGATTTTTAAATCAAAACTATCTTGAATGTGTACTGAACGTATATCTCCTTCTATTTTTTATTGCATTGCGTTTAAACTACCAAGTCTACCCCCTAAACTTGCACATCTTATCCCAAGCTCGTGAGGTTGTTGTACACGACCTAGAAGTTTTTCAGCAATTAGGTAAGTTCCCTCATCCTTCTGTGTTGCTTTTCGTTAAATTAGGTTAGCATTTTAACGCCATAATCAACTAGGGCATCACTTTGCCGCAGAATAGCCTTGGCCGAAGGTAGTTAGGTTTGTCCAAGTGCACTGATGACTGGAAATCTGCTTGTGATGCATTAGAAAATAGCCTAAGGTAATTTAGGTTTGATTAGGCTTGATTTTAGGTTGAATCGATGACGTTTTAGAGTCGATTCTGGCTTTGCCAACGAGGTTGCCAACTGGAGCAGTGCCTTCGACGGCACCGTTCATAGTTTTCTCCAGTGATCATTGACTCGGTCAACCTTCGTTGACCGAGTCAACACTTACGTGACGCCACATAGCAGCCACGTCAATCCAAGGGTTTCATATTTGGTTTTTCTAGATAATAGAATAAAAATTAGATCCAATGCCTAGGGTTAGGCCACGTGTCAAGATCTAGCATTTTCTAAGAACAAAGATGTTGATCCGAATTATCCAAGTATTTTTAGAAATAAAAAAAGAGAATTTTAATAAATGGCTGACATTTAGTCTATCCTTTAGTGTAGGTCGTCGTATCTAGTATGCTATTTGGATGGTTAGGATTGGGTCTTAGGATTGATCTCAGCCGCAGATTTAGTAGGAAGGATGAGCGGCTAGATTAGGGACACTGGTAGGATCTTGAGCCCTCACATTAGAAATAAGCGGGAAAAATAAAAATAGGATAAAAAATTAAATATTCAAAAAAAATTTATCGAAAGCTACGTCATTTTTGCGTTGAGTTTAGGGTAGTGGGCCTTGGGCTGGGTTTGGACAGTGGGCCGGGTCAATCTGACCCAGTCCGTATAACAAACTAAAAATAATAAATAATAAAAAAATTCATAAAAATCATAAAATAATTCTAGAAAGAAATAAAAAAAATCTTTAGAAAATGTAGAAAATGTCTAAAAAATAAAAATTACAGAAAAATCAAACAAAAATTCTGAAATTTCTAAAAATAGGAAACATTCTTAGAAAGTCTTAAAAATTTTTAAAAAATTCCAAAAAATTTCAAAAAAAAATTAGAAAAATTATCAAAAAGTATGAAAATTAGAGAAAAATCACATTCGACTGGTTTAACTTATTTTCACATTTTTTTATTTCTCAGCCCCTGGAAAATGATGATTTTGCTCTTCTGGTCAGTCTGATCCAAACCACTCTAAATCACCCATGAATCTGATTGGCGTATTTCCTTCACTTCTAGGACTCCCCTTGACTCGTTTTGACTTGATTTGATGTGATTTTTCCATGTATGGATTCCTTAATCTACGCACTTACTTTGTTGATTGCGATTGATAGGATTGAAAAATCCCGTCTACATGATCTCTTTAGATCTCTTAGAGCCTACCCCACCCAAAGAGCACCTGCATGAATTCCCTAGATTAGGAAATCACTCAGCTAGGTACCAAAAGGGCGTCAATAGCAATATTAGCATAACTAAGTCTCTGAACCTAAAATCTTTGGTTTTTGCAGAATTAAGCGATCTCACCTAATCGCTTGATAGAGTTTCCAGTCATACTCTCCAAAAATAATTGGTGGCAACTCCAAATTGCACATATACCAATGCATGTCACCCGATCATACTAAGATCTAACTCAAATAAACCCATCGTGATTTGGTATAAGCTTAGAAGGGCCCGAGCAAAGCCTCGATCTTAATAACAGGCCTAGCAATCCATTAAGCTGATCGTAGATCGGGTCGCAATAGCTAGGTATTACAATATTTCAAATGGATTATACATATTATGTTTAACTCCTAATGATATATACGTGACTTGTATGGCTGAAAAGATTATCCAAAAGAACTCTATCTAAGGAACAGTTTTACATAATATGACATAATGTCTTGGCCACATTTCTAAGGAAAGAGTGGAAAGGTTAGTAAAGGCTGACATCCTACCTACTCTTAAAGATGACTTAGAAATTTGCGTAAACTATTGTAGAGGTAAGATGACCAAGAAAAAGAAGAAATCTATTGTCCAAACTTCAAACCTACTGGAGGTCATTCACACTAATATCAATGGGCCTTATGCTCTAACCTTGTCTAGAAATTTTTATTTTATCACTTTTATTAATAACTATTCCAATATGGTTATCTATACTTGATTAAAGAGAAGTATAAGACTCTTGATAGGTTCAAGATATTTCAGACTAAAGTCGAGAAATAATTGAGAAAAGTCATAAAGGATGCTAACTTTAATCAAAGTAGCAAGTAATATGAAAAACATGGTGATACTAGATAGCTTAAAGGGCCATTTACTAAATACTTATAGGATTCTGAAATAGTAGCACAGTTTACTATGCCTAGGAGTCCTAAACGTAATGGTATGGCCGAAAGGTGTAATCACACCCTTATGGATATGGTGAAGAGTAATCTTTCTTTGGGGCGAGGCTTTGAAAATAATCCTTTAAATGGGGTCCCTACTAAAGCTACTCTATTGACTCCTTTTGAGTTATGGACTGGATGTAAGCCTAGTATAAATCACCTAAAAGTTTAGGATTATCCTTCAGAAGTAAAGCTATATAATCTAATCTTAAATAAGTTGGACTCTAAAGCCACTCGGTGCTACTTCTTGTCTTATCTAGATCGTTTTAAAGGATATCAATTTTATAATCCTAATGGAGGCGCAAGGATTGTGGAATTACAAACGGCAAAGTTTCTAGAATTTGATGTGGTCGAAAAAGATAGAGAAGAAAAAGATAGTTCTCTAAAGACTATTGAAGATGATAGTATGGTGGGCATTACTGTGTCATTTTCTCTACCAATATAATCTATTATGGAGCCTCTTATACCAGAGACTGTGCCTATTGGACTTTAGGATTCTATTTTTGAAATTGTTTCTGATGAAGTTAATCAAGCCCCGTAATTGCAAGATCAATATGGAGTGGCCCCACTTAGGAAGTCTACCAGGTAGAGAGAAGCAGCTATTCCACAAAACTATATAATCTATTTAAGAGAACAGGACTACGGTATCGGATGTATTATTGATTCGGTCGCCCATACAAATGCTGTTTCCTATACTCAATCAGATTTTTGGTTGGATACGATGAAAGATAAAATGCAATCTATGAGACATAATAGCATTTGGAAACTTGTTAAATTGCCTAAGGGTCATAGGGAAATCGATTGTAAATGGGTGTATAAGATGAAAAGAGACTCCAAAGGAAAGATTAAAACAAATTTAAAGCCAAACTGGTAGCCAAATGTTTCACTCAAAGAGAATGAGTAAACTATGAATCAACATTTTCTCCAGTATCAATTAAAGATTACTTTAGAGTAATCACGGCGTTAGTAACTTATTTTGACATGGAGTTATACTAAAGGGATGTTAAAACTATCTTTTTGAATAGAGATCTCGAAGAGAAAGTCTATATGATGCAACCCGAAGGTTTTGCTAGTGATGATTCAGGTGAACTTATGTGTAGACTTAAGAAGTCTATCTATGGCCTGAAGCAAGCTTCTAGACAATGGCATTTAAAGTTTCATAGTATTGTCACTTCATTCGATTTTGTCGAGAATAGAGTGGATCAATGCACATATTTAAGGTCAATGGGAGAAAATTTATTTTTCTCATTTTTTATGTGGATAATATCTTACTTGTGAACAATAATATTGAATCACTGCATGAGACAAAGCAAATATTATCAAAAAACTTTGACATGAAGGACCTTGATGAAGCATCTTTTGTCCTTGTCATTAAAATCCATAAGGATCGTTCGAGCCATATCTTGAGTCTACCTCAAGCGCATATATTGATCATATTATGGAAATATTCAACACGCAAAATTGCAAATCATGAATTGCTCTTGTCTGTAAAAGTGGAAAATTGAGTCTTTTACAGTGTCTTAAATTAAATATTGAGAAATACCAAATAAAGAACGTATAGTACACTTCGTAGTATCATATATGCTCAAATTTGCACTATATCAAATATTGCCTTTGCAACAGAACTTCTGGGCAAATATCAATCAAACCCAGGTCACGATCACTAGGTTGCATCATTACTAGGTTGCTGTCAAGAAAGGTTTGAGGTACTTAAAGAGGACAAAATACTACATGCTAACTTACAAGTATGTTTATAACCTACAACTAGTTGGATTCTTGAATTCAGATTTTGCAGGCTATCAAGATGACAAAAAATCAACAACAAGATACATATTTATGTTGGCAGGCAATGTAGTATCATGGAAAATGAGAAGCAGAAATCAATATCATCCTCTACCATGCAGGCAAAGTTCATAGCATGTTTTTCGACTGCCATTCATGCTTTTGGCTCCGAAACCTCATTAGGGAGTTTACCGTACTTGGTTTTATTGATAGGCCCATGCAGTTATATTGTGACAATAACTCTACAGCATTATTCATTAATAACAATGGAAGTCTCAAATGGTCTAAACACATGGAAGTCAAGTTTTTGACTATAAAGGAATTCGTACAGAAAGGTGATATTACAGTAGAGCAAATCCCTATAGACCATATGATTGTTGACCCATTAACTAAGGGTCTTCACCTTTGTGTTTTTGAACGACATGTCATCAGTATGTACTTAGAAGCCTCATTAGCTGTTGTTATTTAGTGAAAGCTGCTTTGTTTTTGCTCTAATAAAGTTAGCATATGTTTTTGTTATGTTTTGTAACATACTGATATGTATTAAAGTGTTTATAGCACTATTGCTGTTTAATAAATATTTTTTATAAAAATCTTGACATGCGTGTAAACCTTGAGTAATGGCTATGGGCATTTGGTTATTAGATATATTTATATATCTTGTTATACGTACAAAGAAGTTAACTATAAAGATAAGACATATGTGGGTTCATTAAAACCATATGGATATTCTGTAGTAACACATTAAGTTTTGTGATACATAAGAAGAGAGAATAGTGTCCAACAAAGGGGATAACACAGAAAGTATAACTCTTTATAAGGTGCTGTCCATTAGATTAAGAACATTTGTGACCATGAATGTCTCTGTGTCTGTTGATGCAATTACCGCTATAATTCGGTGTTTATGACTTTATGGAATCAAATTGGCCACTAAAAATAATCCCTAGACCAATATACAAGCGCATGCTATATTACAATTTAAATTAATATTCACCAAAATAGGATAATATTAGAATTTTCTTGATGTGAGCTCATATTAATTGAAATCATAATTTACCGTTTTACAACATTTACGAGATTAATTTAATAAAAATAAATTTAAGGATTATTAATGAGTGAAATATGGGCCTACTTAGTATGGGCCGAGTTTGGCTCAACCCGCGATGGATGGCTCAGCTAGAACTTTATAAATAGAGCTAGGCCGCCCTCTCTAGCCCACATATTTTTCATTTTACCACCTTCATAAGCCACCACCATCTTCTCATAAGGAAAGAGACAGGAGAGAAGGGCGATCTCATCGCGCTAGGCAATCTAAGAGTGATAGAGGGGAAACGCTCGAGCGTGGCATCGTCAGAATTTCACATTGAAGAATGATAGAATCCAATTAGGTACACAAAACCCTTTCTTCTTCATACAA
Source organism: Psidium guajava (assembly GCA_016432845.1). Lineage (NCBI taxonomy): Eukaryota > Viridiplantae > Streptophyta > Magnoliopsida > Myrtales > Myrtaceae > Psidium > Psidium guajava. Next base: position 36,447,273 of record CM028234.1, on the reverse strand, counting down.
CGTGATTTTAGTTTCTAGTCTTCGACTACAATGATCCTTGGACGTTGTTCACAAAGATGGACAGTTGTTTTCGATGGCCAACACATCTTGGTCAGCAATCCTCTTCAGAATACGTATTGAGAGACACGTGAGATCTAAGGGGGAGAGGATGTCATGGTGGAGTCCTTTCATGGCGAAGTCGTCGGCTACCTCATCGCCAATGCCCGCATCTTGATGCTATTGTTGCTCCTCTATCGACCTACTCCAACGAGGTTGCTATCCAGCCCGAGAAAGCATAAAGAAGAGATGTTGAGAAAAGCACTAAAAATTCTCTTCACTTCGCGCTCAATTAAGCGTTATTCAGTGCCGCCCTGTGCTGTGTTTTTTCTTCCATTCCACACTAAATCGTGCTATTGTTGGTGCCGGTTGTCACTGTTGTTCGGTGCCTAGAATCCTCGCCGTTCCGTCCTTGAATTTGCTGTTATTCGAGGATGATTTCTCTGCAATTTGGTGTCCCGATCCCTTGCTGTTCAGTAATCAAAACTGCACTTGTTTGGTGTTCAAATCCCTCTTGTCCAGGTCATATTATCATCACGGTTTTCACCGCTGAATCAAGGCTGGTTTCACCGCTGTTTTGCTACAGGTTTAGGGCCGGATTCATCATTGTTTCGCCGCTGTTTGGGGATGGTTTTTTTCGCTGGTTCAACACTGAATTCCCTGTTGTTCAGTGCCCAAATTTACCACTGTTCAGGGCTTGTTTCACCGCTATTCGCTCCAAAAAAACAGCGGCTATTTACCCGATTTCACTTAGTTCTCAGTGCAGGTTTTTCGTTCATAGTCCAGGGTTAATTACCTTACTGTTCTTGTGCAATTTCTCATCATTCGGCGCTGATTTTTAGGTGAACTAGTTCTAAAAGTTGTCGTTGCAAAGAAAGTCTTAATAGAAGCACAAATCTGCCCTTGCGGAAGTTCTTTGTCTGGGTTATTTTCCCTTGGTTGAGCCGATCGTCTAATTCGATTTTGGCAACATTATCTCCGAATTACGCAACGAATGTCTATCCCTAAATATTTGTTTTGAATTCGTTGTTTAGATTGGTTAAGCGATATTATCCTTGATTATTTGATAATATTTTCATGTTATGGATAAGAAGCATGGTTGATTGGATAATATTTAGCCAGTTGTGAATATCCTTTGCTTCGGATGGTTATCACTAGCATGTGAGTTGGTTGGAATATTTATCTAGCAGATATCTTATCTTATCGCTGATGAATTTTCTGAATTTATTTGATTTGAGGGTAGGATTCAATTGAATTAGATAAATTATCCAAATTTTTGAGAAGTATCTAAAACATTTTTTGCAAATCTTAAGGATAATCTTTTCTCAAATTCAACATTGAATCTCAAGAGGAAAGCTAGCTCCGCTTGAAAATTTTGGCCACCCCTCTCTCATTTTCGAAAAAATCAAAAGAAAAGGAAAACATTTTTCAAGACAAGTTTGATTGTTTTATCTTTGGTCATGTTTGTTTAATTATTTTATTATATTATATAGTTTTCACATCTATAAAGAAACATTGTTGAATTACGTTATGCTCATAATATATGCTCCCTTATACCTGGTCCCCTCGGAAAATAAATTATATGCCTTAGCGATGATCTTATAGAATGGGATTATAATTTAGTATAGAATTTCGTGTTCAACGTTTTGGTAACAAGAGATGATGTTATTATATACACTTATTTATATGCTGACTTGAATCTCTAAAGATGTAGTGGATAAAATTCTACTCTAGCCCAAATCTTTAGATATGAGTGAATTTATCTAAAAATTTGGAATCAAAGGTATATTATGCGCATTTTTGTTTATTTTTGTTTAAAATTTGCATTTCTTTTTTGTTTACTTAAATAAAAAATCCCAAAAAATAACTCTCATTTTTCATAGTTAATCATACCAAAAGTCTGTTTTTATGTCAAAATATCACCTAATATAAGTAAAGACTTTGAGAAATCATTTTTTTAAGTTAATTGGATGATATCGCATTTTAAGACATGCTTTCATAATGATTGTCATTTAATCCAAAAGTTTTATGTAAAAAAAAATGTCGTTTGCGTATTATATAGTTTAGAGCATATCATGCAATGTCATTAATTCATGCTTCTTGCCATGTCATATAGTTTAGTTGCATTGCATTTTAAAAAAGAAAATCCAAAAAAAGAAAAGAAATAATCATTTCATTCACATCATCAATCAAAAGGTATCTTTCATGAAACTTTGTATTGAAATGGCATTAATTTTTTCAAATTAATGTAATCAGGTCTCCGAACTCATTTTCTCTAATTCGCAAAAATAAAATAGTTCTCTCGGTATTTTATTTATGTTTCTAATCAACTTACCATAAATAATTAATGGCAGCTTCAAATTGAATAAATTTTACACGAAAAGAACCTAAGTTGCGATTCAGTAGAACTTGAGAAAGTTCGAATTAGATTAGTTAATTTAACATGATAATTCATAAGCTATAACCTCATATTTTCAAGTTGCAACAAAGTGAGATTGGTGTTGTGGGGTAATAGAGATGCGTCATTAGCGTGAAGCTGGATTGTTCTAGATTTTGATAAGAAGTCGTGATGAATGAGTGAAGGAAGGTGCATCAAGTCAAGAAGCAAGAGGAGTGCGAGAGATGATTTTCTTCCGTTTTGCTCTACTAACCTAATTTCTATACATACATGAATCCGAAAATAATAAATGGCTACGTAGAGGGATATTCGTAATGCATCACAAACATAGTACACGACAGTCGAATAGGAAGAGATACCTATTGTGGTGTCGATATCACTGTCATAAGCTCGATTTTTAGTGATTTGTTTTCAATTGCGTCCGACGTGGTCGATTACATAAAACGCAAGATGCACGCCACGCCATATCCAATCTCGAGAAATGACAGGTCAAGTCAAACCCCACAAAAGCCAAACCAGACAACAAGAAATGGCAATCTCTCAGGGTTATTCCATCAATCACTCAATCTGGGATTCTAGAATACGAGACATTATCTTTGAATATGCAGCATAGCAATCCCTCTGATTGTACCCCGCCACTCGACCCCATAGCTCTCTCTCTCTCTCTCTCTCTCTCTCTCTCTCTCGATACGGAGAAAGCAACTTCCTCCCACTCGCTCGTTCCCGGAAAGCTTCCAGCCAATCCAGTCGTGGTCTTCTAGAGCTGGAGGGGACAATGGGAAGGAGACCACCCTCTGATTGCTGCATGATGGCTTCCCATAATTTTTAAGGAAAAACCGCAGGCCACGTCTTTGCAGGGTCAATAGCTACATGTGAAAGGCGTTCCTGGTTGCCTAATTAATTGCACTAAGGGTTTAGTATTCGAACGTGATCGACGGGGTAATACCCTTCTTTTTGACCCCAGCTGCAAGTGGGGTTTGCCATATAAAGTGTCCTTTGGAACCCCACCCTTGTATTCTCTTAAAGAGTGTATAAACCACTGAAGAGTGTATAAACCACTAATTATTGTCTAGTGGGCTTGACTCATCTCATTCTCATATCTCCACCTTTGTCAACTCTTTCACTGTAGTCCGTTTGCTTCAGCTAAATGCAAAGCCGAAAAGGTTTAAAAAAAATAGATAAGCTCTATGATTTTTTGAATTTCAAATCAATGCATTAGCATATATATGCAGTATGATGTCAAATCAAGTCTAGAAGATGTAAATACTAGATTATAGAAGGAATCGCCCCGGAGATCACGAAATGTTTTATTAGATGACTATTGCTCTCGTACAAGAAACGTTCTTCTCATTTATGTCAAAGAATTGTAAAGTCCAACACATAACAAGAACCAGAAGAGTTGGCAGTGCGATCTTTCAGTGATGTGATGATGGGGTGAGTCATCGGCGAGCAAAACCATTCCAAGAGTTTGATTACATGGTCCCAAAGAAAAGTACCTAAGACTATGATGAAATTGAGCATTATATTTGCTATTTTTAAGGTGTAAACCTGCACAACATCGTAAGCACACCCAGAGAGAGAGAGAGAGAGAGAGAGAGAGCAAAGACAACTACTTGCAGCATGCAATTCCGCAATATAATGTAATACGGTCCAAAGTTGAGACATAGTGCAAAGTTGTACTTCATCTCTATTTTAAGACTCGGGTTTGTTTTGATGCCACTTGTGGATGGATTCCTTGTGATCTTATCGTGCCACAAGTTGCTCGATATCCCTCGACTTGCTCCGTCAAGTGCTTCTTTCATTAGTCGCCATCATTACCTTGAGCATCTTATTTATCGATACCCTTATTATCTTCGATAGACACATCTTTGCGCATGCACTCCACCATTATATAAAGCTCCCTCCCTCCCACTCCACACGTCCAAACCATCCTCCTTCATTCTCATTCCTCATCAAAACTCTTCCATCCTGATGATAAGGATGATGATGATGAGCTCCTCATATGGCAGCCTTGTTCCTTTCCTCCTCTTCCTCACAGCACTCACGATGGCCGCTATGAGCGAGAGTCGAAGGAGCTTTCAAGAAATTGTGTCCAAGTCCAATGGGGAAAGTAGCGGCACTCGATGGGCCGTTCTAGTCGCCGGGTCTAACGGTTATGATAACTACAGACACCAGGTGATCTATCACCCGAACCTCACAAAAGCTATAGCATATCATTATATTCTCTTATTGTACATATATAAAATGTACTATGAACAACTTGCTAGCCATACCCTACGTCCTTGCTTCACACACAACACACACACTTATATGTACACAAACACACGCATGCAATGGATTGACTTGGGTGATGTGTGTCTATGCAGGCTGATGTGTGCCATGCCTACCAAATCCTCAAGACTAATGGATTGAAAGATGAGAATATCATCGTGTTCATGTACGATGACATCGCCCGTAACCGGTATAATCCCACCAAGGGTATCATCATCAACAAACCCAACGGCCCCGATGTCTATCATGGAGTTCCCAAGGTTTTCTATATCTAGCTAATTTTTTACATCCGCTGTATAGGACGATGCATATTGGGCATGATTGATTTTCGACCCTAATTAACCAACTGGGTAATATTGCAGGATTACACTGGTGATGCAACCACGGCAGCCAACTTGTATGCAGTCCTTCTTGGGAACAAGACGGCTCTCCGCGGGGGCAGTCGCAAGGTTTTGAACAGTGGCCCGAATGACCACGTCTTCTTCTATTATGCCGACCATGGGAGCACAGGACTACTTTGCATGCCTGTGGGGGACTACATATATGCGAACGACCTGATGAACGTGCTGAAGCAAATGTATGAGTCGAAGAAGTACATGAGCATGGTGATGTACATAGAGGCGTGCGAGTCGGGGAGCATGCTGCAAGGATTGCTCCCTATGGACATGGGGATCTACGCAACCACGGCGTCCAACGCCGAGGAGAGCAGCTGGGGCTACTACTGCCCTGGCGAGACAACTGACGGTGACCCCTCCAAGTATGACACTTGTCTGGGGGATCTCTACAGCATCGCTTGGATGGAGGACAGGTATTATTATGTCACTTCCCCATTTTTGAAAAGAACTGTACGTGCATATTCGGTGGTAAAACGAAAAAGCAATAAATGAGACTCTCTCTCTCTCTCTCTCTCTCTCTCTCTCTCTCTCTCTTTCAGAAGGAAAAAAGAAAAGCTAGCTAGGTGAGCAAATAACAAGATAATTATGTACATGTACTCATTCTCTGTTCTATCTGTTTCTGCCTCCATCAACCCAAACTCGGCCGTGTGAGAACAGTGATGCCAACGATTTGGGGAAGGAAACGTTGCGGGAGCAATATTTAAAGGTGAAGAAGAGGACCAATCGGTCCCATGTGATGCAATATGGGAACACGGTTCTCAGCCAGGCCTTCCTCTCTACTTACATGGGCCAAAGTTCCAAGAAAGTCTCTTCCGTTCGCTCGGATGAGCTCTCTTCTTTGACTTCCCGGGCAGTTCCCCAACGGGATGCTGATTTGGTCTTTTTCCATCGACAGGTCTGTCTCCATCATCACGCTTATATTGCATATTGATTTATCTGTTCTGACTGGGTAATTGAACAAAGGAACATGATTCTTTTAACTAGTGTTTCTCGCTATGTCTGTCTTGCCTCTTGTTATTGAGACACCTAGTCGATTGACTACGTGTGGATGGCTGTAGGTGCTAAAAGCTCCAAAAGGGTCTGCTGAGAGCGTGGAAGCACAGAAGATACTGAACGAACAAATTGCTCGCCGATCGCATGTCGACCGCAGCATCAACCAAATTGTCAACCACCTGTTTGGTGGCTCCAATGCTGCAAGCATGTTAGCTGCTGTTCGACCTGAAGAACAACCTGTTGTTGATGACTGGGACTGCCTCAAGACATTTGTGAGTCTCCATGATCTCCTCATCAATTATTCGTCCGACCAATATGTGGTACGCGTGTGTGCGCAGCTAATTTGTCTCGTGAACAGTTTCTAATGTCGAATTTGTTTCGGTGTGTCTCAAAGGTGAGGACTTATGAGCAATATTGTGGACGGCTGAGCGAGTACGGAATGCAATACACAAGAGCCATGGCAAACATGTGCAACGCTGGAGTAGACAAGGACCGTATGGTAGCAGCCTCTATTCAAGCTTGTTCTGGCAAAGCATAGGGAGAAGGATGATCAGTGCTCTAATGACGCTTTTGTAAAAGTTTCTGAATGACATGTGCTGCCTCTAAGAAATTGGAATAAATTATAAAATGGTTAGTGATATGGTCGGTTTCTTTCTTTTGTGGCAATTTGTCGCGAATCATCTTTATCAAACATGTAATTGAATATGCACAGCAACCCTTTCAACCTAAATAAGACTGACTGGATGATGACCACTTCCGAGGGTAGATTCCACAGAATGAGCGGGATTGACGCCAAACAAGAGAAGCATGCGGACAAAATGACAACTTTTTTTTCTTCATAAACCTAATGCATCGTATGGAGACAAAACGACAGACAGGAAACGAGCAGCAGGTGCAGCTTTCTTAGGAGCTGAAGTAACATTTTTTTTCAAATAAAATAATTTTGGCTGAGGAGGGGATCTGCCAGAGGGCTTGAACTCAATTGAAAAAGCATTTGTGTGTGTGTGTGTGTGTGTGTGGTGGGGGGGGAAGGGGGGTGGGGATGGGTGGGGATGGGATTTGCTTTGATCGATTTATCATTGTCAACTAATGGTGAAATGAAAAAGGTGATTTAAGTTGACTGAGCATAAAAATCTTCTCTTTCATGTGGAAAGGTGACGGCTCTTCTGCTAAAGGGGGCCAAAGGCAAATCCATCTCTTGATATCAAGAAAACAACTTTCCCGGAAAGCTTCCACTTCCACTTCAGTGTTCACCACAGCAAATTCTAATAAGGATTGGTTACTTTTCTGAATCATTCCTTGATCACCCTCGTAAGATTAAGTTATTCTCCCGCGGGATGCATCCGTGGAGATTAGATTAAGGGCTGTTTTGTGGTTGTAAAGTTGACCGATTGTTAAAATCGCAGGCCACATCTTTGGATGGTCACTGTTCTAAATGATCATGCGCGTTATTTAATTGCACCGCGTTCTAGTTTTCGAACATGATTAAGTGGGTAATCCCTTTTTTTTTACCAACTCGGATATGGGTTTTGCCATTTTAAGTCTCCCGTGGAACCACACCCTTGTATACTCTCTCAACCTCTAATTTTTGCTGCAACTATTTTTGTCTAGTGGACTTGACTCATCTTATTCTCACCTCCACCTTTGTCTTGTCTTTCCATGACATTATTGAGTCCCGTTTGTTTCACTAAAATTAAAAACAAGAAAAGAAGGGGCGAAAAAACCTTTCTGGTTGTCCATGATGTGTTGATATAGAATATACCTGGATTAAGAAGCAGCACATTTAACACTAATCTCACATGTGATCGGAAAATTTTTTAGATGCATGTGTTAGTTGTGTAAGAAAAATTCTCGCATTGGAGTATTGGCGTACTATGGAGCAGTTAATATTATCCTAACTAGCTCATTACTCATTGGTTTTAGTTTTAGAGTAAAAGTGGAACCACCTAGATATGTTAATAAGATCGGGTTTTTTCTTAGTGATATTTGTTGTGCTCTCCCAATAAATGATACAGAGCTAATAATTGATTGGTAGCCACTCATGATTTGTGTAGTGGTGTTTGGTGAATACATCAAAGAATGAATCTCTAAACCAACATAAATTCTAGATAGCCTTTATAGTTCGGTCTAGAGAAAGAGACTCCATTGTGGTGTGGAGACATGATCCCAATGGAGCATTTGGGAAAGAGCAATGATGAAGGTTTGCATTGCTATTGTTCCAGTTCTTACATGCAACAAAGTGCAGGTTCAAAATGAGATATATTAATGCAAAAGATATCTAATGGGAACAAACCTAACACTGAGCTCACATGTGAATGGAGATTGACGAGTTACACGTGTAAGTTATATTAGGAATTGAAGTAATGTAGAATAATTAATATATCATAGTTGCTTTGTGACTCATTTAGTTAAGTTTTTGAATGAATGTGGATACAACTGGATAAGTTGATGGGCTTCTTGACAATCTTTACTATTGAAGACATTAGGTTTCTACTACGTGGTCCCAACACATATCTAGAAGATGCAATCTCTCCTTTCCCAGAAAAATTTCCTCTCTCTCCCATCCACCCTAGGTACCTAGCCACCACCATCACTTTCTCTCTCTCTCTCTCTCTCTCCCCACTCTCCTTCTAGAGTTGTTTTGCTTCTCTACTTTTTCTTGTTTTCCTCTCATTTGAAACTTTTTTCTTCTAATTTAATTTATACCTAAAATTTTTCTCTCTCAATTTGATGAGATTTCTATTCATATCTAGTCTAGATTTGGGATTTTTGCATATATGTTTTTGGGGTTTTGTTTTTCTCAAGATTCGTTGATGAACAAGTTCAGTTTTGAAGAAAATCAGAGGAATTTCTTGAAGGTTTCTCTCTCACCGGTGTCAAATCGATGCTCGTTCAATCTTTTTACTTTACTCAATAATGATGTTGGAGACGCCAAACATAGGTGTGCACTGCCGAAAGGCAAAGCTATAGCGTCAGATGGAGTTCTTAATGTGTGCTTATTACTAAAGATGTATTTGGTTATTGGCCGCCAATTTTAGCACAAAGAAGTTATAGGTCTTTGAGTGTGCGGCCTATACGTTATTCTGATGATTTCTCTTATTTTCTGCAGCTTTTTCTGTTTTGAAGCTGCCTAGGATTTATCTAGGTTTGAAAATTATGCTCTTTATATTGAGATATTTCTCTCTTATATTTTGATCAAGGAAGTGAATTAAATGTTATTTTAACCAAAAAAAGTCTAAAAGATGTACATATTAGATTTTAGAAGGAATCACTTGGGAGATCACGAAACACTTTATTTGATGATTATTGATCTCGTACAAGAAAAGCTCTTCTCATTTATGTCATTAAAGTCTTAAAAAGTCCCACACACAAAAGAAACCATGGAAATCAAAAGGGAGTTCTTATTAAAAGAGCTGGTAATGCAAACTTTTAGGAGTAAATGACACAAATAATCCTTAAACTTTGGCCCAATCTCTAATATGGTCTCTAAATTTTTCAATTTGATATGTGTAGTTTAAGCTAATATGCAATGTCATCCCTAAACTTTTTGTTTGTTCAATGTGGTCCTTGGACTTTTAGTTAATATGTGATTTAGTCCCTAAACTGTATGAAGATGTTCAATGAAGACTTCATTGAACAAACTAGAAGTTCAAAAATCAAATTGCATATTGAGCCAAAGTTCATGGACCATTTGTATCATTATCCCATCTTTCAATGATGTGAGGATGGGGCGAGCCATTAGCAAGCAAAAACCATTTTAAAGGTTTGATTATATAGCCCCAAAGAAAAGCACCAAAGACTCTAGTGTTAGAAATTAAAGAACATCCTCATGGATCTAAATCAACATATTTACTATTTTTAAGGTGTAAACCTGCACAACATTGTAAGCCTGCCAAAAACACAAGCAAAAGACAATTCGTGTCTGTCTACACTCTATGTCCCTCGACTTGGCCAACTGCGCAAAATGCTTAGTGAAGTGCCCTTTGAGTAGTCTCCATCCTTGAGCATCTAATGTATGGATACCCTAATTATCCACGGTAAACACATCTTTCTAAATGCAATAATTATGTACAAAAGGAAGCTAATTCATGGACCACTTTGAGTAATCCGTTAAAACCCAGAAGAAAAAGAGCACAAGGAAGCATTAATGAAGTTTCATCCAAGAAATGGCGAGAGAAGAAGACGATGAAGGAGGAGAATTGTCATGGAACGAGTGAAGCATATGTAAAGACTGGTGGGGTTCAGACAAAAATCCCATTTTGTGACAGATTTTGGTCGTATCTTTCAAGTCTTTTTATGGGGATGGGGTCATCGAATTCTCCCACAACGATGAATTTGCCGTCAACGTCCTACCACCCACATGCACTCCCCCACCACTATATCTATATGAACCCCCCTCCCTCCCTCCCTCCCACCCTTTCCACACATCCTCACCATCCTCCTCCAGTATCATTCATCATTAAACTCTCTATCTCGTTGTGGAGATGAGGGCCTCATATGGCAACCTTGCTCCTTTCCTCCTCCTCTTCCCCCTCCTCATGGCACTGATGATGGCCACTGTGAGTGTGACGTTCTAAGATTCATGCATATGGGACAAGAAATTTTAAGGTTTTGGACCCCACTTGCTCTCTCTAATTTTCAGCTGATCCCTTCCCTAGCCGAAGGCCATTTGCCCCATCAACCCTATTTTTCTTCTTTCTTTCTGCTGGTCAAGCTTACGTGTGCACCATTAAATTTCCACTGCTTTTGTTTCCCCAAAAACCTCAGCTGGAAGCTTTTTCTTGGCCAAAATTTCGACTGATTTGCTCTACTTTCTCTCCTAGCCGTGTATCAATTTTTCCATGCATATGCCCATTTCCTCATTCTCATGCAAAATGGGACAAAAACTCATGATTGAAGACCACCTATTCCAATTATTCACGTAGGAAAGTTGACCGGCTTTCTCCTTCTTTCTTCTTCTTCTTCTTTCTGGTTTGTCTTCAGCCGGGACGCATGCCATTTGCTGCTCTTCCTCTGCAACTTCTTCCGCTGCTTGGTTTGCTACTGTTTTTACTCCATGCTTCTTTCTTTTGTTGCGATGAGTTGCTGGAAAATTTTTGCTACTGCATCCATTTCTATTTTCTCTCGGCTGCCTGTGATCTGTTGTCACCGCAACTACATCTTCCTCTTGAGATGTCCACCGTGAGCTTGCTGCTGCATCTTTCTTCTTCATTCTCGGTCTGCAGCTGCTAGATTCTGTTGCTGTCTTCTCGGGTTCTCGCGTTCTAGCACGCACACCCGAAGGAAATCGGCTAGTTCGAGGTCGTCCGTTGTCCGAATCAAGCTCCGTTTTCGCCTGTGTACTCGTAAGGCTTCAAACTTCGATATTCTGGAAGCGGATCAGTGAAAAACCTCCTAGAAATTTCTCAGTTTTGAATCAAAGTTGACCCTCTTTTGCCCGTGTTTGTTTGTAGCTAGTTCCTCACCCTCTCAGCTGAAGTTACCTTGCTCAAAGGTCGATCGTCGTCGTCTGTGACCCAAGCTCAAACTCGGATTTTTAAGTGAGCACATTTCTATACTTGACTTAGAATATCGAGTATGCTAGGAACTAGTAGGGAAAATTTTATGACAATAAATATTAAATTTCTTGGACGTCAAATGTCGATTATTTATTACTGATCATAGGGGTCAATTGGTAATTTTTGTGGACTTTAGAAATTGCCTTGTGTGCCAGATTTCTTGCCTTTGAGCCTTAGTGACTTAGAATGGAAACCGGGTCCTAAAATGTAAGTTTTGCAACGTGAAATGCCTGATTATTATATTTAATTTATTTTGAGTTGAATTATGTACTATGGTAAATAATCTTGGGAAATGCATGTGGCAAAGTTAACTTGCATGAGTGTTTACCAGGTGGACCAATTGAGAATTCTATGATGTTCATCATTGATTTGCATTCTGGCATGGGACATGTGCATTTGGCGGAGTGCGTAGAATCGTGCGGGACGGCCCGGCAGTGTCTAAGGAGCCACCAAGAATGCGGGGTAATAAGGAGGTGCCGATCGCAATGCTAATTGAGCCACGGTCTTGCACTTGCGTCTGATCGTGTTCGGCACGGGGTAGCTAGAGAGACAAGGGTGCTAACTTCGGTGTGATTAGACACGGGTAGAGGTACAAGCCTGAGACATCCATGACGTGGCCGAGACTGGAAGTGCTATTGAGCCACTGGTGGGGTTCGGTTCGAAAGAGCTAGTAATCCACTAGAGACCCCAAGAGAACTAATGAACATCTGCATTTGCATCTGTTTGATCTGAAGTTGTAACATGCATGTGATGATTTAAATTTCTGGTTTAAGGTATATGATTCATTCTAAATTGAGTCTAGACATGTGCTTGCTAAGTTTCGACTCACATATTTTTGGCAGATCGCCATTTCAGATCCCAGGTCCTGAGATGAGTTCCCATTTTGTTCGGTTCGGATGCCTATTAAGATAGAGACCGACGAGGCCATTTATCATGTAGGTTATACCTCATATAAGAAGGTTAGTAGTACAATATAGCTAGATGTGGGAGGTGAATGCCTGATACCCCACCGATACAAGGCTTAGATATATCGGTCAGGGTTATTTTATAGTGGTCTGATTCAAGGTTTTGACATGCCTGCAGCTATATCAGATTGGAGTGGATAGGTTTACCCCTTGACCTTCGAAGGTGAGGTCGTAGACCCCGAGCCGATGGACGCATTGGATTCAGATGGAGACGCGGTTATGGGGGCTTTTTACAAAAAAGGGTTAAAAAAATTATGGGTTAATACCACGAAAAACCCCAAACTGGTACGCCTATGACAAATTTACCTCAAATTATTTTTTTGACCACGAAAAACCCCAAACTGGTACACATGTGACAAATTTACCCCAAACTATTTTTTTAACCTCAAAAAATCCCAAATTGGTACATTTGTGACAAATTTACCCCAAATTGATATATTTGAGACAAATTTACCCTATATTAATTTTCCTTAAATTTAACGTTAAATTACTTAGTTGGATGGCATGTAGCACTTCACGGGTATACCGGTTTAGGATTTTTACCCTCTGTTTACCACAAGTTTATCAATTTATGATTTTTCATGGTACTAATTCAATTTAATAAAGGGTAAATTTGTCATAGGTATAATAGTTTGGGCTTTTTCGTGGTAAAAAAAAATTAGTTTTGGGTAAATTTGTCACAAATATACCAGTTTGGGGTTTTTTATGGTCAAAAAAATAGTTTAGGGTAAATTTGTCACGAGTGTACCAGCTTGGGGCTTTTCATGGTAAAAAAAAATAGTTTGTGGTAAATTTGTCACATGTGTACCAGTTTGAGGTTTTTTGTGATCAAAAAAATAGTTTGAAGTAAATTTGTCACAGGCGTACTAGTTTGGGGTTTTCATGGTATTAACCCAAAAATTGTAGTTTTACTGATTTGGGTCCCCTCAAACAAAAAATACGAAAAAGGGGTCCGTTCAGCACCTGTGGTGCCAAACAAAGTCAGTTCTGCACTCCCCGAGCCGAACAAGACTTTGAAAATGTTTGCCAACTCTTTGCAAATGTTTGACAAGACGCTGCAAATGTTTGGCAAGACTTTGCAAATTTTTGCCAAGACTTTAACTCGAATGCCACACTTTCTATCTTGCAGTCTACAAACATAATCTGAACTAAACACAACGTCCAGCAAAAGTTTCAACCCCTTCCCTTCGTTTTTGTCTTCCTTGTCCATTGCCGAACCAGGTACAGCAAAAGAAATAAACAAACAAAAAAAAACAAGAAAGAAAGAAGCCCGTTGAGATTATTTCTTGATCAGCCAAAAAGTTTCAACATGTCCCCAAATTCTTACTTGTTAATTCTTGAAGGTGAGCCATCACTATTCGTAGACATCAAGCAAGGCCAAGACCCAGATAACGAACCGTATGTGGGTGCGAACTTAGGCACGGGCGTCCTAACGACTGCAAGAACGAAGGCGAGCGACAAATTCCAGATCTAATCTCCACGGTAACAATTGCAAGCAACAAAGTCCAGATCTGGTCACCAAATCCACTTCTTGATCGGGTCCACCTACATTGGTGCACATCCAAGCCGACCACTCGTTCATCGTCCTTCCTCGTCCATGGCCGGTGCTTCTAAATTTGGCCCGAGCGAGCTTTCAAAGCAAGAGCCATGGCCGCGAGTGACAACGGCGGCCATGAATAACCAGATCTAAAGAGCCGACTAACTAAATGGAATCATCTTTGGCCAAAGGCAAGCGACGCCGCGCGTGAAGATGGTGGCCGGATGGGGTGGTCCTCTTTGATGGAGGATGACTCTGGAAAGAATGGAGATGGTCGCCGGAAGTCCTCTGTGATGGTTCTGATGGAGGATAAAGAAAGGTAAACATTATTTTTATTTTTATTCCACCTCTAACGTGTGTCGATCAATTATTGGACAAGCATAAAAATTAGATTTGAAAAGCCGGCTGACTATGGGAGGAGGAGTGCAACCCGCCATTCGGCAAGGGTAATGCCGAACGAGTACCCGTTCGGCAGCAGGGTGGCCGAACAGCAAGTTCGGCCACCCTACTGCCGAACCAAGGTCTGTCCAGCAGTAAGACTGCCAAACGGCCCCTTTTTTACGTAATTTTTGTCCGAAGAAACCCAAAACAGTAAAATTGATTTTTTTCACCCCTACTTCGTAAAAAGCCCTGATTATAGAGATAGAGGGCGAGGAGGACGAGTTTGAGTTTGACCCGATGGCCAGTGATAGTGATTCCGAGTTTGATCCCCCAACGCCAAAGGAGTCAGACCCTGAGGACTAATAATTTTAGTCTACGAAAATTTAGATGACCAAATCGAAGATGCCACGACCACTTGCTATCTTTCACCATGGCTTGAAAACTCAATAGGGTCTTCGTTTGAAGAGATAAAGGGAACATCCGGCTTTTTGTCATATGCACCTCCGTGATCAACTTATCGTTCACACCTCTAATGGTGCAAACTCCATTTTCAATTTTAACTATGTGGCTTTTTTCTGAAAGCTGCCCAATACTTAGCAAATTTCAAAAGAGTCCTGACACAAAGAAAACATCTGCAACAGTAACATTAGTACCATTTTTTTATTTGATATCAATGTTACCTTTGCCCATTACAAGAATTTTTTATTTATTCTCGAAGTTAACTTTACCACGAACTATCTTGTCTAGGTATGAGAATAGCTCCTTTCGGCCACACATGTAATTGCTGCACCCCATATTGAGGCACCACATATTAGCATCACCAGTGCTCGACCCATCCATTTTGCATGCTAACACGACATTCTCATCAGTATTGACAGCATGTACATGTTCTGGCTGCTCGTGCCCCATGTTTACTCGACATTCGGATTTGTAATGTCCGAATTTGTTACATTTAAAACACTTGACCTTTGATTTGTCACGTGTTTTATGTCTTCCAACGGAATTGGAATTTCCACCTCTACCTCATCGTCCTCCATGGCCTCGGACACCATGATGCCCTCCTCGAGTTGAGTGACCGACTCAGCTTTGCAAAGCTTGCTTGAAATATGAACCAACGGACTTCTGATTCATTCTTTGCTCATGCGAGCATAATGAACCCATTAACCACTCCAATGTCATGGTTGATATATCCTAGCCTTCTTCAATTGCCGCAACAACACAGTCAAATCTTTCAGTCGAAGTCCTCAAGATTTTTTCTACAACTCGTATATCTTGGAGTTCTTCACCATTAACCCTCAATTGGTTAACGGTAGTTTGCACACTATCAAAGTACGACGAGATAGATTCAGAGTCGTTAATGTGTAAAGACTCAAATTCACCTCGAAGTGTCTGAAGTCGAACTCGCTTCACGCAATCATCGCCTTTGTAGGATTTCTGCAGGATATCCCACATTGCTTTGGCGAGTTTTCATGCTCGATATTTTTTCAAATATCGTTTGCTCCACAGCTTGAAAGATCGCATATAATGCTTTTTGATCTTTCTTTCGCGACTCAACCAACGAATCCTTCTCCTCCTTTCTCAAAGCATTGAATTCTTCGGTATCGGCTATTTCATTATAGCCATTCTCTACCATGTTTCACAAATCTTGCGATTTGAACAAAACCTTCATCTGGACTGACCAGTTGTTGAAATTCCTCCCGTTCAACTTTGGAAGTTGAAATTGAATAGAACAGGTTGACGCCATAACTAGGTCTAATACCAATTGTAGGAATCAAAAGGCATGACAGTCAGAAAATTCGACCCAATTGTCGGGATCTCAAAATGAATGGAAATACTTCATTAGTACGTGTCACGACCCTAAGAATTTTTTTTTCGATCGGGTTAACGGATTATTAGGTTTATTAGATGAATTAACCTAATACGGACTCTCCCAAGTCCTACCAAACCGTAACTTTAGTTTTTGTTCAAATGGTTTTAAAATTTGGAGTCGCCACTAATCATTTTTGGTAGATTGATTAGATACCTAAGTAAATTAGTGGGAGGACTAAATTACTTCTACGAACCAGAGATTATGAGTTCGGGGACTTGGTTACACTAGTTAATTAAAACTAATGCCCTTTCGGTACCTTAATTTCATGGATATCCTAATTTGGCAACTCAAGCTTGGTTTATTCCTAAAACTCTAGTGGGGTGTTCTCTTTTTGTATTTTCACTTTTTAGATAGGATGCATGGGTGGTATTTTTTTTTATTTTCAAAGTGTTAAAAATTCCCTGAAGCCGAAAGAGGGAGTGTGTTAACGACTTCTGTGCAGTGTTACAGTCTACTCACTTTGGGGTCTAGTGATTCAAAAATTAAACGGCAGGAAGTCAATGATAGTAAATAAAGACTTCTAATGGATGGCCCAGCCTTGACTTGACTCTCCCCTTTTGGGTTTAATGGTGCGGGAATTAAATTGCGAGAATTTAAATAACGGTAAGTAAAAACCTCCAATGGGCTGCCTAGCATTGGCTTGGCTCTTCCCTTTGGGGTTTGATGGTACAGGAATTTAAATTGCAATAAGTAAAAACCTCCAATGGGCAGCCTAGCATTGGCTTGGCTCTTCCCTTTGAGGTTTGATGGTGTAGGAATTTAAATTGCAGTAAGTAAAAACCTCCAATGGGCGGCCTAACATTGGCTTGGCTCTTCCCTTTGGGGTTTGATGGTGCAGGAATTTAAATTGCAGGAAATAAACGACCTCCAGTGGATGCGCTTTGCCTCTCCATTCTGGGGTTTTAGTTATTTAAAATAAAATACAACAAATTGTTTTAACAATTTAAACTAAAATCCGTTGACGGGTCGACTGCAAATTTGATGGGCACCTTGGAATTTGTTTGGGCTCACTTTACACCTCCATGGAATTTATCGTTGATACGGAATTGTTCCTTTTTTTTTACCTGCCATAAAATATGGGAAAAAGGGAGATGGAGAAAGTGTATACAATTTATGCTAATTTGAGTCTAAAACCACAAATAAATGAATAAATAAAAATACTTAGCTCGAATTTGCTTGCTCGTTGACGAGGATGAACTCTTGATTTATGTTGATCAATGAAGGAATTTGTGATGATAACCCCTAACTTTAAACTCCCATCATCTTCAAAATTTTCTCTCTTTTTGGTATTTTCTTTCTCTCTAATTTTTCTTCAATTTCCCAAAACCATCTCAAACATCCAAAATTTTCTCTCCCAAAAATTCCTCCTCTCAAGCTCACTTCTTCCTCCTTTTATAACCCACTCATCTATCTCCCATTCTAATTTTTCCACTAATTCTATCTCCCATTCTAATTTCTCTATTAACTTTTCTTCATTTTCATCTTCCATTCTCCATCTCTATCTCACATTCTAATCTCTCCACTAACTCTTCTTCATCTTCATCTTCCCTTCTCCATATTTATCTCCAATTCTAATTTCTTCACTAATTCTTCATCTCCATTTTCCTTTCTCTATTCTTATCTTATTTTCTCCATCCATTCTTCTTCATCTTCTCTTCTCCATCTTCCATTCTCTTTTCTAATCTTATTTTCTCCAACCATTCTTCTCCATCTTCTCTTCTCCATCTTCCCTTCTCTATTCTAATTTCTCCACTAACTCTTCTTTTTGTTATTTGCAAAATAATCCTTCAAGAATTAGGTATTTTCACTCTAATCCCTGAATTTTAAGTATTTACAATTTAGTTTTTGAAAAAAAATATTTCATTAAGTCCAAATCTCCTCACAATTTTTGACACACCTCCCCTATACTTAGTCAAAATTCACCGCATGTCAAATTTAAGCTCATTTCTTGCTGCTGAAAATAGTGCAGAATTTAATTAAAGCCCTTTTGCAAAATTGAGTCATTCTGAGTATAATTTGGCCAAAATGAAAATTTGAAATATTAGAAAACAATGTCACAACTCCTAAAAGTGAAAAATGAAAATAAATTGACTCAAATTAAATTTTTTTAGGCCCGATTCGAGATTATGCTCGTGAAGGAATACACGACCCCGAATTGGATTTTTTTTAAATTTACGATGGCCAACATGAAAAGAGATTTAAAAGAAAAATGTTGACTATTTTTATGTATTTTTGTGGCCTCAAATGCTATTATTTATTAAATATTTTCCTAATTTCTAGAAAATATATTTAAAAAATACAAAAAATAAGAAAAATTTATTTTTTGCTCAAAAATAGTTGCCTAAGCTTGGCCAAAGCTTCCAAAGTTGATTTTGTAATTTTCTCATTTTTTCTTGATTTTTTATGAATTTTCGAAAATAAAAATATTGAAAAATACTGAAATTATTTTTTGGTCAAAATTGATTCTCCAGGCTTGGATAAGGTCCCCAAAATTGATTTTTTTTTATTTTATGAATTTTTATGGATTTGTTTTTATTAATTTTAAAAGAGAAAAGATAATTAAAAATCAGGTGTCAACAGTACACTCTACTCTATACTCACTCAAGATTGGCTACCCTGGGCTGACTAACCAATGGGGAATGGCTACCTAGGACAGATTTCCTAAACAGCCACCCGTTGGTCTGAGAATTCGACAGAGCCATTATTCAATGAAATTGACCACAAAATGAAATCCGACATTGGACAATCGAATTATCGAGATAGTCACAATGGAGAAATGGATACAATCTCAAAAATGTCGCTCGAAGGGCAGACAACCGGTGTACGTCGAGAAGCAAGACGTGAACAGAAAATTATCGAAATGCCCCCGGTAAATACTCGATCCTTAGAATTAGATCAAATAAAATTATTTGAGAGTGAACACGACAAAACGAAGCCAATTCTAGTCTGAAGTTCGTTCGCGCTCGGGACCCGATCGGTGCATTTGGCACGCAAATCGAAGCAAGTCAAATCAAATGTCACTTCAATCAAGTATCACATCAATCAATCAATCAAATCAAGGCACAATTTCCAAGACAATCACATCAAGTCCATTCATATCTTGTCAAGTACAACCTAACCCATTATAAACTTTATTTTTATTTTATTCTATTTCATAAAATCTCTCTCTCTCCCCTCATTCCTCCCATTTTCAGCCAAATCCCTCTCCCCTTTCTCTCTCCCGAAGCTCTCTTCTTCTCGCGCGTCTTCTTGGCCTGCAACACGTGCCCGGATGGAAACTTCTTCCCAAGATCTGGCCAGGGACCCCCTTGAAATTTGACCAAATCGTGACCTTGTACTGTTCGGATTTTCCAGCTGACCCTCAACATCAAACGGCTGCCCACAAAAACTCAACCGTTAGATCATCCTGAATTTTGGATATTGTTGACACCTGATTTTTAATCATCCTTTCTGTTTTAAAATTAATAAAAAAAAATTTTATAAAAACTCATAAAATTGAAAAATCAACTTTGGGGACCTTGGATAAGCCTAAAGAACCAATTTTGATCAAAAAATGATTTTCCATATTTTTCGTATTTTTCGGTATTTTTTATTTATTTATTTTCGAAAATTAATAGAAAATTCATAAAAATTCATAAAATTGAAAAATCAACTTTGGAAGCCTTGGCCAAGCCTAGGCAACCATTTTTGAACAAAAAATAAATTTTCATATTATATATATTTAATTTTTTAAAAAAAAATAATACAAAAATACTTGAAAATTTTGGAAAATTAACATTTGAGACCAAAAAAATACACGAAGATAGTTAATATTTTTATTTTAAATCTATTTTCATATTGGCCATCGCAAATTCAGAAAAATCCAATTCGAGTCACGTGTTCCTTCACGAGTATAATCTCGAATCGGGCCTAAAAAAATTTAATTTGAGCCAACTTATTTTTAATTTTCACTTTTTATGAGTTGTGACATTGTCTTCTAATATTTTAAATTTTCATCTTGGCTCAATTATACCCAGAATGACTCAATTTTGCAAAAGGGCTTTAATTAAATTCTGCATTATTTTCAGCGACAAGAAATGAGCTTAAATTTGACATGTGGTAAATTTTGGTGTGTCAAAAATTGTGAGGAGATTTGGACTTAAAGAAATATATTTTTTCATGGACTGAATTGTAAATACTTAAAATTCAAGGACTAGAGTGCAAATACCTAACTCTTGAATGATTATTTTACAAATAACAAAAAGAAGAGTTAGTGGATAAATTAGAATAGAGAAGGGAAGATGTAGAAGAGGAGATGAAGAAGAGAAGTTGGAGAAGGATGGATGGAGAAAATAAGATAAGAATAGAGAAGGGAAGATGGAGATGAAGAAGAGTTAGTGGAGAAATTAGAATGGAAGATAAGAATAGAGAAAGGAAGATGGAGATAAAGAAGAGTTAGTGGAAAAATTAGAATGGGAGATAAATATGGAGAAGGGAAGATGAAGATGAAGAAGAGTTAGTAGAGAGATTAGAATGTGAGATAGAGATGGAGAATGGAAGATGAAAATGAAGAAGAGTTAGTGGAGAAATTAGAATGGGAGATAGAGTTAGTGGAAAAATTAGAATGGGAGATAGATGAGTAGATTATAAAAGGAGGAATAAGTGAGCTTGAGAGGGGGATTTTTTTTTGAGAGAAAATTTTGGATGTTTGAGAGAGTTTTGGGATATTGAAGAAAAAATTGAGAGAAAGAAAATACCAAAAGAGAGAGAATTTTGAAGATGGTGGAAGTTTAAAGCTAGGGGTTATCATCACAAATTCCTTCATCGATCAATATAAATCAAGAGTTCTTCCTCGTCAACGAGTAAGCAAATTCGAGCTAAGTGTTTTTATTTATTCATTTGTTTATGGTTTTACTTGCAAATTAGCACAAATTGTATACACTTTCTCCATCTCCTCTTTTTTTCCATATTTTATGTCAGGAGAAGGATATCTCTACGTCAACAGCAAAAATCTCGTAGAGATGCAAAAATCGGCCCAGACAAGCTCCTAAGCTGTCCACCGATTTCTCAACTGATCTGTGACTAAAAGTCCCTCTTAATTCAAAAGAAACTCTCTATATTGGGAACATAGAGAGCGAAAATCAATTATAGAAATCCCTCCCAAAAAAATGGGAGATAAGTACTCTTTCCACTCTTCTGGTTTTAGGTGCAGATTAGCACATATTTTGTATACTGACATTTCACTCTATTTTATGTCAGGAAGCCGCAGCTTTATATCAATGGTCAACCCTATGGAAGCACAAAATCGGCTTGGAGGAGTCCTCAAGCGCGCACAAATTTCAAATTGGTGAATCAATTCGTTGTATTTTTTTATAAAGAATTCATACCCTAGAATGGAGAGGACAAAGTTCATCCGCAATTTAAATACCTGCACCATAAATCCCAAAGGGAAGAGCCAAGCCAATGCTTAGCCTCCCATTGGAGGTTTTTACTTATAGTAGTTAAATACCTGCAACTTAAATATCTGTACCTTAAATCCCAAAGGGAAGAGCCAAGCCAATGCTTAGCCTCCCATTGGAGGTTTTTACTTACAGTAGTTAAATATCTGCAACTTAAATACCTATACCTTAAATCCCAAAGGGAAGAGCCAAGCCAATGCTTAGCCTCCCATTGGAGGTTTTTACTTACAGTAGTTAAATACCTGCAACTTAAATACATGTACCTTAAATCCCAAAGGGAAGAGCCAAGCCAATGCTTAGCCTCCCATTGGAGATTTTTACTTACAGTAGTTAAATACATGCAACTTAAATACCTGTACCTTAAATCCCAAAGGGAAGAGCCAAGCCAATGCTTAGCCTCCCATTGGAGGTTTTTACTTACAGTAGTTTAAATACTTGCAACTTAAATACTTGTACCTTAAATCCCAAAGGGAAGAGCCAAGCCAATGCTAGGCCTCCCATTGGAGGTGTTTATTCACTGTCATGTACTTCCTATAATTTAATTTTTGAATCATCAGACCCAAAAGATAAGTAGGTCGTAATACTGCACAGAAGTCGTTAACACACTCCCTCTTTCGGCTTCAGGGAATCTTTAACACTTAAAAATATATAACAAATAAAAATATATACCATCCATGCATCCTATTTAAAAAGTGAAAATACAAAAGATAATACCCTACTAGAGCCTTAGGAAGAAACCAAGCCTGAGTTGCCGAATTAAGATATCCATGAAATTAAGGTACCGAAAGGGCATTAGTTTTAATTAACTAGTGTAACCAAGTCCCCGAGCTCATAATCTCTGGTTCGCAGGAATAAATTAGTTCTCCCGCTAATTTATTTAGGTTTCTAATCGACCTACCAAGAACGATTAGTGGCGACTCCAAATTTCAAAATCATTTAAACAAAAACCAAAGTTGCGATTCGGTAGGGCTTGGGAGGGTCCGCGTTAGGTTAGTCAAATCTACTTAACCTAATAATCCATTAACCCCTTTTAAAATTTAAAATTTTTTTAGAGGGTCGCGACAGACTGGCGACTCCGCTAGGGACAGAGATTTTTAAATTTTCGAAAAAAGATACCAATTGGAATACTTAAATTTTTTCGAAATTTTAAAAGTCTTAATGGACTTAGGCCAATGAAAATTTCATGCATATCTCGCTTCTGACGATATTGTTTGGGACTCATTCTATAGGTGTTATATGTTTTTGCAGGATGGGAGTTATAAGGGGCGGAGTGTTTGGCTAACCCCTTTGTTTTACAGGCTCGGTGTTGGGTTTATTTGTTTAATTTCGCACATTTTTAGAAGCGCTGTTTTGATATCAATTGTTGTGCATGTCTTGCATACTCTGAGGATCACGACACCTGCACACACAAGCGTCTAAACCCAAGTCGCGAAATTCTTCCTAGAAAACCATAGATAGGGATCGAATATGCAAAGCTCTTGCGTCGATTGCGCTCGGGTTGACCATATTTTATTCCGCTCATTATCTGAATTGACAATTCTTCCTATTGTGATTTGATTGCGCGGAGGATAAGTTTGTCAATTCAGATAGTGGGAGCCTTTTTAGGTCCATACCTTATCTCTCCTTCTTTTATTTTCTAGAGTCCACTCCTCACTTGAGTCATGCGCATGACTATGTGATTTGCATTTCTCCAAGGTAAAAGTAAGTTCTCTAATTTTATCTTGTATTTATTTTCGGTCGGTTCATGCTAGGTGTTAGTCAGTTTTTGAGCTTGATATTGCGACCATTCTTTTTAAAAGAAAATAAAAATTAAATTTGTCCCTCATTTCTTTTAAAAAAAAATTTGAAAAAATGATGTAAAAAAATCCCTTCATGGGAATTTTATTAACCAATAAGGGATTTTTGTCATATTTTTATTGCTTCAATAAAAATGAAATTTTCCTCTGAAAATTTATTTCAATAAAAAGAAAAATTCCTTCAAAAAAAACTCTAGTAGACATCAAGTGATTTTATCACATTTTTCAAATTATTAAAACTTGCAAGAAAATTTTTCTCGAGAAATTCGCTCATGTCTTTCTAAGAAAATTTTCTCTAAATAAAATTAGACTAATTGACCAATAAGAGATTTTTGCCATGTTTTTCTTGCTTCAATAAAAATGAAATTTTCCTGACAAATTTTCCTCTGAAAATTTATTTCGATAAAAAGAAATATTCCTTCAAAAAAAAACATCAAGTGATTTTATCACATTCTTTCAAATTATAAAAACTTGCAACAAAAATTCTTTTCGAGAAATTCGCTCATGTTTTTCTAAGAAAATTTTCTCTAAATAAAATTAGACTAATGTCTCGGGAGAATTTTGTTAACCAATAAAGGATTTCTGTCAGGTTTTTCCTGCTTCAATAAAAATAAAATTTTCCTGACAAATTTACCTCTGAAAATTTATTTTGATAAAAAGGAAATTCCTTCAAAAATTTTAGTAAACGTCAAGAGATTTTGTCACATTCCTTAAAAAAATAATAATAATAATAAAAAAGAGTAATAAATCTGTAAAAAATTCTGTATCAGAAATTAACCCATTTCTTCCTAAGGAAATTTTTTTTTTCTTTTTTTTTCTGATTTCTCTACAAAATAGAAAAAATCAAATTGGACTAATATAGGAGTCATGGACCAACATTCCTTGTGTCGCATACTAATTATATCCTTTTCTTTTGCACGAAGATCCTAGATACCCCATACGGGTGTAAAAATTAAGTTCAATAATATATCAAGAATCATCTTTAGAAATACCAAAAGACGAAAAACACCGAGGCTTCAACCGTTAATTCTGGGGGGCAAACGAACACTGTCCATCTTTGACAGACAAAGTTGTGTCAATCCGTAAACTTGTATGGGCAGTGTATTCTGATATGACGGTGGATTTATTCTGATTAAACACGGGGGTATATTTAATGTATTACAGAGGATCTCGCGTCTTTTGAAAGACAATATGGATTATATAATCAGAACCCATGAAACAAATACCTTTACCTGATTAAATCAACCAGAGACCGGTCTTAAAATTTCCTCTTATTCGAAACACGCGAAGGGCTTCAGAGGACCGAGGTTCTATTAATGAACGTAGCCCACAAGAATTTCTCCCGACGCTACAGGCGACCGACATGAGCAAGTAGACGCCGAAAGAAACAAAATATGGATAAAAGTGGGCACACAACAGGTGGCCGGATTTACTACCAGCGCACTGATCGAGTTGTCATAGCGTTATTGTTCGTGATCTCAAGATGGATAGTGGGGGCCACCGCCGAACCCATCATCAATGTTCTCGATATCATCGTCTGGGGCAATTAAACAAGAACATCAAGAAGAACATTAAGCCTCGACATCTTTGGTACCTCAAATCGTTCTGTTATGCTATGCGGAAGAAACGATAGCAGGAAAATTTAAAAAAACAAAACAAAACACGTGAAGCTTTTCTTTCATTCCATTCATCAAAGAGTATTACAACAACTCACTGGGGAGGAAAGGTAAAGCCAAACTGGACCCTGATAACCATTACAAAAGAGTTCAACTGACTCTCCAAACAGTTGATGCTCTGGATGCACCGGGCGCTCTCGGGATTAAGCTCCGCGAGCCTAAAGAAGAGGCGATCGCACTTCTCTTTAACCTGGGCCATAGTGGCCTCGTAATGCTCAACGGCAAACTCCAGGTCCGGAATCGCTGCCCTCTCAAAAGTAATGTCTGCCGTAATGTCATCAAGTCTCTCCTGCAGCCAACCGCATTTGCACCTCATCACAATATTGCCTGGCTCCTGTTCGGCGTAAGTTCGGACCGAGGCCAGACGGTCCACCAACTTTCCCCTCTCACGAACCAACCACGAAAGCTGATCGTTGGAAAACTTGAGGGCCTTTTTGTGATTATCAGCCATAAACGTAACAGTTGCCAGACGCTCGTGCCGGTCTCGGTAACGGGCTTTCACGACGGCGGTCACAAGGACCGTCTCATAAGCGCGGTTATAGGCAGCTAGAAAATTGATGAAGAGGGTCGAGAAGTTCCGATACTCCTTTCCCAGTTGGGTACCCTCAACAGAAGCAGCGTCCACGGTCCTGAATAAACCGAGGATTTCAGCCTCAACAGTAGAGTTTTTGGCTACATGAGCGTAACCTCTACCAAGAAGATTGTAGAGTCTCTCCCACCCAGCCAGGACTTCGGTGGATAATGTGTGGTTAGGAGAATTGGCCATTTTTGAAAGCAGAATACAAAAGAAAGGGGGAGAGAGGTGAGGCAGATGAGCAGAATGCGAAGATGGTAAGCTGCTTCAATTTAAATACTGATTTCATAGGGGTAGTCCTTATAAGTTTTCCTATCTACCATTCTCTGTCGGCAACACCCCCGGTGGCTCAAATTCCAGCCAAGTGGCAACCTCGAGCCGAACAAACCCGACGTCTCTGTGGAAAAGCTGGACGGGACTCCACCGCTTTGAAAAAAGAAAGAACGAAAAGACGAGCTGAATGGGGGACAAAGAAATTTTCGGCAGAAAGAGAGATATTACTCGTCTTCAGAGAGAGAATTTGTCCTCATTTGATAGTGAGGGTTCATCTGCACGAACTCGCAGGAGAAAGATAGAGAGGAAGGAGTTCTCGTGGGAGAGGAATTCAAAACCTTCACCATCAAAGCATTGGCTTTCAAAGCCTGTTACGAGAAGCCATCAACGATCCCGTGATCCCTCAAGTCCGAGAAGACATCCTGAGGCGGTCTCGAATCGGCAGTCCTAGATCCAGAAATATGTCAAGCATTAGGGGAACGGGCGCATGTTCAACCCTGGTCGAAGCTGATGAAGTTCCTTACCCTGAGGGTCTACTAGTCATGGCCATTGACGGTAATCCAGTCTCTCTGTCAATCCTTGTTACCGTATTAAGAAAATGCCGGTATAAGGTTGTAGCTCAAGCAAAGGCGACAGAGGCCTTAGAGATATTAAGGAGGAGTAGTGACCCGTTTGATATCGTCCTCACCGCCATGGTAGGGATTGACATGGATGTTTTCACTCTCTTGGAAGTCATCAATTCTAAATTAAACATGCCAGTCCTCGTAATATCGGCAAGTGATGATCAGCAAGCCATAATGAAGGCTGTCTTAAATGGGGCCCAAGACGTCGTAACGAAACCAGTTAGGGTTCAGATGCTTCAAAACATATGGCAGCACGTGGTAAGGAAGCAATTGCACGACCATGAGAACAAGCATCAAGCCTTCAATTTTGTTCCAAGCAACTGGAGAAAGAAGATGAGTTGGTCTCCCGAGCTGCATCGTATGTTTGTTAATGCAGTTCAGCAGCTAGGAATCGATTCGGCACGGCCGCAACATATACTGGAAATTATGAAGGTAGAGGGACTCACTAAAGCAAATGTTTCGAGTCATCTTCAGAAGTACAGAAAAAGGGTGAGAGAACACAATGCAGCTCAGAATCAAGAAAACCAAGGCGGGACTGATCCAAGCCTGAACGTCGAGTCTCCTCGCCACCATAAGTTCCACAGGTTAGCATGGGGGAGCCACTTCCCATCATCAACCAAGCCAGTAGCCGTGCCATCAATCCTCCAGGCGTTAATCAATGTATCTCCCAGAATCACCCTAATGCTCTTCAAGAGTATAGACCGCAGGGGCAGTGTATTCAGACTCCTTGGTTTGAGCACCAACCCGTGGCTATAATTCATCCCATGATCAGCGCGCCTGCGCAGCCAGAGAATCAGACAAGAAGTTATCCTGAGCACTTCCACTTCTCTAATCCTCAAATGGAAGGAGTTTTTAGCAGCAGGACAGTTGGTGATCCCCACACTTTCTCGAGTAATGATGAAGGCTCCAGCACGAGAAGTCAAATTGCTCATGGCGATGACAGAATGAGAAATCTACCGCCAGCATTTGCCAATAACAATGCCCAATTCGAGTATCAGTTGCTGGAAGGTTCAAGAGATTACCCAGATGATGAGCTTACTGCCCTGGTCAACCAGTTTAGGGTTGACAGACGTCCCAAGCCGCGATCAGGAGCTAGTGAGTAAGGACTCTCAAACATCGGTCATCCACACCCGAACCAACACGAGACTAGCTGATTATCGAAGAGCCACAGGAGAGGCAGAACTGACCTTGAATAAGTGCACCTTTCATTTCATGCTTAATTCCCCTGCGTATGATATTTCCAGCTTTCTAGGTGACTAGATTTAATTCAGGGGCAATGGGGTAATTTGTTTTTTTTATCTCGTCGAATGCGCGAATCCCTTTTTTATGCTAGATTTAGGGCGGATCAATTTGTGGCAACGTCGCTTACTGCCATAATGAGAAATGTTGAATGGCCTCACGTAGGGAAATTTCAAGTGAAAAGCCCAGGCGAGCTCGAAGACGGGTAACTGTGTGTCGTTCCAATTTACCCTCAATCGTTGCAAAATGCTAAATTGGATTTGTTCCATTCTCACCCAGGGGATTGCAAAGTGCCTCAAGAGTGTCGCAAAATGAAATGACCCAATGGAATGCGATATGACTCATTCGCCTTCAAGGTAACCTTCAAATTAAAGGAGTCCTCCGGTCCACGGACCCGATGGCATGGAAAATGATGATGGTCCAAGGCAACCCGAAAGAAAACAAGGCCCAACTAAGCAAAGCACATATGTGGCAAGCTCAAAGTGAAGGGCAACTCGGGACATACAATTCAATCCAATCCAAATGAAGGAACTTCCTCAATTCAAATTCAATGGAAGTATACACAAGGGTAAAACAGTATCGTTCCAATTTTTCTAGAATATGAAGAACATATACTGCCGCATTCTCTTTCATTTTTGCAGGGGAAGTCTCTACTGGCCAGATTTTCCTGTCTACCATTCCCTATCAGTATCACCTCCGCTACTCGTCTCCAATCTCGAGCCAAGCAAATCCGACGTCTCTACGGAAAAGTTGGACGGGACGCCACTACTTTAAAAAAGAAAGGATAAAAAATAAGCTGAGTGGGAGACAAAGACATTTTCGGCAGAAAAGAGATACGACTCGTCTTTATTGAAGAACTCGCCAGCAAATTGACGGTGGAGACAGCAACAAGGGGCCCCCTTCCACGGAAAGATGGAAGGAGACGAGCTGGGCAAGAGATACGATGAAAAGAAAATCGAGAAAGCCAGAACACTTGAGAGAGGCAATACAGTTGCTAAACCCACGTCTAATTTTAAAGGAGGCATCTTCTTGATAATTCTCATTCGTGCTCGAAAGAGAGACTCTTAAAGCATACGCAGTCTCCCAAAAAAATCCAGAGAGTGAAAATACAAGAAAAGATATCAAACTTTGAGAAATCGTTAACCAAATCAAAGATGTCTCAACCCAACACACTTGAAAGTTATCGTTACTTGCTGAATATGGGAGAGGAAGAGTTCGAAGCCATATTTGGGATCGAGCCTATGGAGCCCGGCCCTTCCACCGACGACGTCCAAGAGCCCGGTAAGGACAATGACAACAACGGTAAAGGTCAAAAGAAGCGTTACCATCGCCATACTGAGGAGCAAGTACGAAAGCTTGAAGCTTTCTTCAGAACGTACCCTATGCCAGACGGCAAACAAAAAATGGAACTGAGTCAAGAGCTAGGACTTGAACCTTCGCAAATCAAGTTCTGGTTTCAAAATAGACGAACCCGAATGAAGACTCGCCATGAGCACAACGAAGCCGAGTTTCTAAGAGTTGAAAATGAAAACCTCCGAGCGGAAAACAAGATGTATAAAGAGACTTTTGACTCCGCCACCTGCCCCAACTGCAATAGCCTCCTCCTCACCCTCGATGAAATGTATGATCTGAGGATCGAAAATGCACGTTTAAGAGGTGAGTTAGACCAATTTATAACAGGATCGAGTTCTGTTGGAGCAGGGTACAAAAGGACCAATGATACTGGATCAGTATCAATACCTCCCGAGGAAGAAGGGACAGATCACTACCAAGCGGACATTGACGATGATCTTTTCGCCATAGTCAACCAGTTTGATATCAGTAAAACATCGGGACTGTGATGCACTTGTTCAGCCAGTGACCACCAGACCTTCGATATGGCCGATGCATACCTAATTTGGGATGAAGCCAGCTGATCATCGGAGAGCCTGTAGAGGAAGCAGAACTGATCCTGAATGAGTGAATGTGTTTTATTTCCTTGCGTGATATGTTTTTCTGCTTTTGTGAATGTGTAAAAGCAAGGAGTAATAATCCGACTTCCCCCTATTAAATGCTCGAATCCGCCACCTCACCAACCTCGCGACGAATTGATGGCGAGTAAAAATCTGGATAAACCTGAAGGGTAACTCCGTATCGTTTCAATTTACCCTCAGTTGCTCCAAGTTTTAAAATTAAGCCCCTTCTATTCTCAGGAAATTGCAAATCGACCGGAGAACGCAATCATATCCGAATACAAGTTGAACAAAATTTGGGGGCAAATCGACTCATGGGCATTACCACGGGATGGACAGCTTCGGACAAAGGAAAGTACAAGCGAAAGACGCGAACAATCTCAGAAATGGGTAATTCTGTATCGTTCTAATGTGCACATAATCATCTCAAGTTTTGAATTGTCTTATTCCATTCTTAACAGGGATTGCAAATTACCTCGAGAAATACCGTAACATGGCCCAAGGTGATACAACAAGGTTGCTTTATCCCCAAAGATTAACCTTTGAAAGAATAGCCCCATGGACACCTATGGTCCAATGGACCGAATGGTATGGGGGATGACAGTAGGTCCGAAATATCCCGAGTTCGATCCCCGAGGGTGGGGAATGTTGTATGTATTATAAATAAATGAAACAACTTTTTGTGCATTTCTTTTTGCAAGCAGGAATACTCGACGAGTAATACCGAAGTCAATATTTTGCCACATTCTCAGCTTAATGGTAAAGCATCCAACAAAAGTCGAAGAAAACTCAATTCAGCAAAATTGGTAAAAGACTTGTCCAAGGCATTCAAGATGAAGGGTAAATCAGTATCGTTTCCAAATTATCCCTTTTAATACTGGTTGACATGTCTCCTTTTCTTTTCACAGGAAATATTTATACTAACATTTAACATGTTGAAGGAGACAAATCCAAAAGAAAATTATGATCACCTGACAAGATCTATTCTGGTGAAAAATGGGGCAAATTGATCGCAAGCTCTGAAACGAAAAAGCAAATATGTCTTCCTTATCTCGTTTGATTTCAAGAATAATTTCTCTGCTTCTTGCAGGGGCATTAAACAAACCAAAATGCTCCCTCGCCCATATGCTTCATCGCGCAGGGGTAAAGTTTGAGACAAACCACCCCTCGACATAAGGAGTAGGCTTCCCAATTTGTTCGGTCCGCCCACATACCATGGGCAATTTAAATTCGCCCATATTTGCACATTATATAAACACACGTGACGCTAAAAAATTGTCACATCTGCATTGTACTTACACAGTTCATGAATTATGTATGACTATTCCGTGTGTTTAACTTACCAACTCCAACTTGGAGCATAAACTGCACAGGAGATATCAAATGTGCAGAATGGGGCATGACAGGATGAGGAAAGGCAAACCATTTCCACACAGGTCTAACATTTTGATCTACAGATAAACAGCCTTTCTCCAGAGTGAGAAAAAACCATTTCGGAATGAAGTCCCCCATTCAGATTACATTCGAGGTGTTCATACTATAAGAACCTCCGTAAACAGAAGTGGTAATGCAATACATGATCTATATGTTGATCGATTGCATCATGAGTTATTACATAGACTGCCTTTAATCATGGCAAACTTAGCTGAACAATTTTGTATGAACCAATGAACGCATTGATGAAAATGCTTGCACATGTTAGCTCTGACATTGCCCGACAGGCAACACATTCCCGGTGTTTGAGTTACCTTCCAAACTCTTGAAATTCATTCGGCGATTATTGAATGAACAAGCCTGGTTGTCGAGAAGCCACCAAGCATTTCTTCCAAATTCTCAGGTAAGTATATCTTCAACCAGAACCTTTCAAGAGAATGAATTCTGACGGTTGTTGGGATACTCGAATCCATTGCGGTATATACAGGTATCCACATTCTTCAATAAAGCATGATTTGTCTCAAGGACAGAAATGTTCGAGACCTTTTGATTTCTGCCTCTTTGGTTTATTCCTAAAACGACAGGAGAATATAATTTGGGTTTGAGCTTCTGCAGGATTCCTGGTCTCCCCAGATTTCAGAATGGCACCCTTTGAGGTACATAAAGTCCTTCTTACAGGCAAATCAAGTCCTTCTTACAGGCAAATCAAGTCCTTCTTACAGGCATAAAGTCCTTCTTACAGGCAAACCAAGTCCTTCTTATAGGCAAATCAAGTCCTTCTTACAGGCAAACCAAGTCCTTCTTACAGGCAAATCAAGTCCTTCTTACAGGCAAACCAAGTCCTTCTTATAGGCACAAAGTCCTTCTTACAGGCAAAGTAAGTCCTTTTTACAGGCAAATCAAGTTCTTCTTACAGGCACAAAGTCCTTCTTACATGCAAATCAAGTCCTTCTTACAGGCAAACTAAGTCCTTCTTACAGGCAAACAAAGTCCTTCTTACAGGCACAAAGTCCTTCTTACAGGCAAACCAAGTCCTTCTTACAGGCAAATCAAGTCCTTCTTACAGGCACAAAGTTCTTCTTACAGGCAAATCAAGTCCTTCTTACAGGCACAAAGTCCTTCTTACAGGCAAACAAAGTCTTCTTACAGGCAAAGCAAGTCCTTCTTACAGGCAAATCAAGTCCTTTTTACAGGCAAATCAAGTTCTTCTTACAGGCAAAGCAAGTCTTTCTTACAGGCACAAAGTCCTTCTTACAGGCAAAGTAAGTCATTCTTACAGGCAAATTAAGTCCTTTTTACAAGCAAATCAAGTCCTTCTTACAGGCAAATTAAGTCATTTTGCATGGCATAAAGTCCTTTTTACAAGCATCAAGTCCTTTTTACATGCACCAAAGTCATTTTTAGAGGCACTAAGTCCTTTCTACAAGCGCAAAGTCCTTCTTACAGGCAGTTTCATGGGATAACCTACCACACAGGTCAAATTTCAATCAAATTTTAATCAGTAGAATCCTTTCATTAGGAATCTACCATGGGGTGACCTACCACACGGGTCAAAATTTAAATCAGTAGAATCCTTTTATTAGGAATCTACCATGGTACGACCCACCATACGGGTCAAATTTTAATTCAATTTTTAATCAGTAGAATCCTTTTATTAGGAATATACCATGGGTTAACCTACCATACGGGTTCAAGTTCAACTACTCTAAGGTTTTCTTATAACGAATCTTTAGATTCTCATTTCATTTTTAGTGGAACATTCATGTCACGACTCTTTTTATTTTATTGTGTTGAGTTTATTAGAACTTAGGTGTCATCTCGTCTTTAAAATGAACCTCTACCGAGCTTCCTTTCAAAGAGGGGCAGCTGTTGACACCTGATTTTTACTCATCCTTTCTGTTTTAAAATTAATAAAAACAATTTTTTTATAAAAACTCATAAAATTGAAAAATCAACTTTGGGGACCTTGGCTAAGCCTAAAGAACCAATTTTGATCAAAAAATGATTTTCCATATTTTTCGTATTTTTCGGTATTTTTTATTTATTTATTTTCAAAAATTAATAGAAAATTCATAAAAATTCATAAAATTGAAAAATCAACTTTGGAAGCCTTGGCCAAGCCTAGGCAACCATTTTTGAACAAAAAATAAATTTTCATATTATATATATTTAATTTTTTAAAAAAAAATAATACAAAAATACTTGAAAATTTTGGAAAATTAACATTTGAGGCCAAAAAAATACACAAAGATAGTTAATATTTTTATTTTAAATCTATTTTCATATTGGCCATCGCAAATTCAGAAAAATCCAATTCGAGTCACGTGTTCCTTCACGAGTATAATCTCGAATCGGGCCTAAAAAAATTTAATTTGAGCCAACTTATTTTTAATTTTCACTTTTTATGAGTTGTGACATTGTCTTCTAATATTTTAAATTTTCATCTTGGCTCAATTATACCCAAAATGACTCAATTTTGCAAAAGGGCTTTAATTAAATTCTGCATTATTTTCAGCGACAAGAAATGAGCTTAAATTTGACATGTGGTAAATTTTGGTGTGTCAAAAATTGTGAGGATATTTGGACTTAAAGAAATATATTTTTTCATGGACTGAATTGTAAATACTTAAAATTCAAGGACTAGAGTGCAAATACCTAACTCTTGAATGATTATTTTACAAATAACAAAAAGAAGAGTTAGTGGATAAATTAGAATAGAGAAGGGAAGATGGAGAAGAGGAGATGAAGAAGAGAAGTTGGAGAAGGATGAATGGAGAAAATAAGATAAGAATAGAGAAGGGAAGATGGAGATGAAGAAGAGTTAGTGGAGAAATTAGAATGGAAGATAAGAATAGAGAAAGGAAGATGGAGATGAAGAAGAGTTAGTGGAAAAATTAGAATGGGAGATAAATATGGAGAAGGGAAGATGAAGATGAAGAAGAGTTAGTGGAGAGATTAGAATGTGAGATAGAGATGGAGAATGGAAGATAAAAATGAAGAAGAGTTAGTGGAGAAATTAGAATGGGAGATAGAGTTAGTGGAAAAATTAGAATGGGAGATAGATGAGTAGATTATAAAAGGAGGAAGAAATGAGCTTGAGAGGGGGATTTTTTTTTGAGAGAAAATTTTGGATGTTTGAGAGTGTTTTGGGAGATTGAAGAAAAATTTGAGAGAAAGAAAATACCAAAAGAGAGAGAATTTTGAAGATGGTGGAAGTTTAAAGTTAGGGGTTATCATCACAAATTCCTTCATCGATCAATATAAATCAAGAGTTCTTCCTCGTCAACGAGCAAGCAAATTCGAGCTAAGTGTTTTTATTTATTCATTTGTTTATGGTTTTACTTGCAAATTAGCACAAATTGTATACACTTTCTCCATCTCCTCTTTTTTTTCCATATTTTATGTCAGGAGAAGGATATCTCTACGTCAACAGCAAAAATCTCGTAGAGATGCAAAAATCGGCCCAGACAAGCTCCTAAGCTGTCCACCGATTTCTCAACTGATCTGTGACTAAAAGTCCCTCTTAATTCAAAAGAAACTCTCTATATTGGGAACATAGAGAGCGAAAATCAATTATAGAAATCCCTCCAAAAAAAATGGGAGATAAGTACTCTTTCCACTCTTCTGGTTTTAGGTGCAGATTAGCACATATTTTGTATACTGACATTTCACTCTATTTTATGTCAGGAAGCCGCAGCTTTATATCAATGGTCAACCCTATGGAAGCACAAAATCGGCTTGGAGGAGTCCTCAAGCGCGCACAAATTTCAAATTGTTGAATCAATTCGTTGTATTTTATTTTAAAGAATTCATACCCCAGAATGGAGAGGACAAAGTCCATCCGCAATTTAAATACCTGCACCATAAATCCCAAAGGGAAGAGCCAAGCCAATGCTTAGCCTCCCATTGGAGGTTTTTACTTATAGTATTAAAATACCTGCAACTTAAATACCTGTACCTTAAATCTCAAAGGGAAGAGCCAAGCCAATGCTTAGCCTCCCATTGGAGGTTTTTACTTACAGTAGTTAAATACCTGCAACTTAAATACCTATACCTTAAATCCCAAAGGGAAGAGCCAAGCTAATGCTTAACCTCCCATTGGAGGTTTTTACTTACAGTAGTTAAATACCTGCAACTTAAATACATGTACCTTAAATCCTAAAGGGAAGAGCCAAGCCAATGCTTAGCCTCCCATTGGAGGTTTTTACTTACAATAGTTAAATACATGCAACTTAAATACCTGTACCTTAAATCCCAAAGGGAAGAGCCAAGCCAATGCTTAGCCTCCCATTGGAGGTTTTTACTTACAGTAGTTTAAATACTTGCAACTTAAATACCTGTACCTTAAATCCCAAAGGGAAGAGCCAAGCCAATGCTAGGCCTCCCATTGGAGGTGTTTATTCACTGTCATGTACTTCCTATAATTTAATTTTTGAATCATCAGACCCAAAAGATAAGTAGGTCGTAATACTGCACAGAAGTCATTAACACACTCCCTCTTTCGGCTTCAGGGAATCTTTAACACTTAAAAAAATATAACAAATAAAAATATATACCATCCATGCATCCTATTTAAAAAGTGAAAACACAAAAGATAATACCCTACTAGAGCCTTAGAAATAAACCAAGCCTGAGTTGCCGAATTAGGATATCCATGAAATTAAGGTACCGAAAGGGCATTAGTTTTAATTAACTAGTGTAACCAAGTCCCCGAGCTCATAATCTCTGGTTCGCAGGAATAAATTAGTTCTCCCGCTAATTTATTTAGGTTTCTAATCGACCTACCAAGAACGATTAGTGGCGACTCCAAATTTCAAAATCATTTAAACAAAAACCAAAGTTGCGATTCGGTAGGGCTTAGGAGGGTCCGCGTTAGGTTAGTCAAATCTACTTAACCTAATAATCCGTTAACCCCTTTTAAAATTTAAAATTTTTTTAGAAGGTCGCGACAGATATGTCGTAGCCCCATCCGAGGTGAGTTCAGAGAACTTGATTTCGCTCCAATCCGATATCGTGTGGGCTTTCATTTGTGCGTTTACATTTCGGTCGACGAAACTGTTTTTCTAGGACAGTTTATGCCTTACTTTCTACGGCCCCCATTCTGACCTCGTGAGCCTAAAGAACCTATAACCATGTCTTATCCTTGTCTTCCAGCTTGCTACGGCCCCGGCTTGACCCTCGTTCAGCCCCCAAAGCCGCCGCTCCTCTCCCTCTTGCCGTGAGCCCCAAACGGCCGTTTTAGACCTCACTCCATTCGTCGTTAATCCAAGTCTGTTCCGGTAAGCCACACTCCTAATCGTAGCTTAGGAATGAATTATGCAAGTGTGGTTGGTTAGTTTATGGGTTATGTGTGATATAATGATGATTAATGGGTGATTTTGATTAATGGGCACTAGACTAATTGGGGAAAAATGGATGTTGGGCCGTGCATAAGGGCTGGTCACATTTGATTGGGCTTCAAATGGGTTATTATGGGCTGAAATTGATGGATCTAGGCGTGAGGGAGATGGGCCATATGGTGTGGTTGGGCTTAGGAACTCATTTTGGGCTAAACTAACCTAATATGAACTAATGGGCTTAAGTTATTCTAGTGGGCCTCATGTTGGATGAAAATTAAGATTAAATTGGGCTGTGAATATGGGCTAGAATATGAGAATTTAGGGCCCAATGGAATACATGGGCTTAAGGAATGAAATTGGGCCTAATTATGTGAAAATGGACTTAATGGGCTTAAGTAAAAATATGGGCTTAGTCCTTGGGCGAAAATTAATAAAATATTGGGCATTAATCTATTTAAACTCTAATAATTAAATCGTGGGCTTGAAGTAAAGTGAATGGGCCTTAGACCCTATTGGGCTTTGACTAAGCTAACGGGCTTGAATTAGGGAAGTAATCTCATGGGCCATAGTCCGAGCTTGATCTAATTTAATAAAACCCAAATGTATTCTGAGAAGCTAATAGTGGGCCGTGGATGGGCCGGAGACTAATAATAAAGACTGGGCTTAGACCAGGACATTGGGTTTAGTGGATTGGACTCCAAAGTTAATGGGCTTCTTGAGTAGTGCATAAAGGGAAATTGGATGATCTCATTGAAATACACGGGGTAGTCGTTTAGACCTAGATGGCTGAGAACTGTGCGTGGGGCACTGGATTCATTCATACTTACGTATAGTCTACCCTGATGAACTTAAGTCGCTCGGATTATTTCTTGGATTGCTATGCCTCTATGCATATGAAACTTTGTGAATGCCTACTCTGTGATATGTATTATTTGAGACTGTCTGAGTACAGCATGATGTGAGCATGGCATGGGTCACTGAGAGGAATGACAAGAGATGGATGGCCCTGATGCGTTTTACACAGGGAATTGGAGAAATAAGCTGGTTAGTTGGCCCTGATGCGTGTTACGTGGGGAACTTGAGTGATAAGCTGGGAGGTTGGCCCTGATGCGTGTTACGCGGGTAAATGGAGAGATAAGCGTGTCAACCTGAGGCGTACCACACATGGGTTGAGGCACGAGCTTGATTCGTACGAGACGCGGGCAGGATCCAATGGGATCAGTTGAGGCGAGCTAAGTCATGCATCTGTTATTGTATGTTGAGTGCTGATATTGACTGTTGATTGCCCGTCTATATTATACGATGTTTATGTTGTTTTACTACGCGTGGCTTGTCTGTTAGTACTCTAAGATTGGTACCCATAGTGAGTAAGAGTGCTCGAGTGAGGTGACCAGAAACCCTAGTCCACTGGATAGGACCGAAACCACTAGTATACTCTATCCTACGCTAGGATTAGGGGTGAGCTTACTGAGTCCTCGACTCACTGGCGGTGGTTGCCATATTTTCATATCCCTGACCACAGTGATGGACATACCCCCGACGCTTTTTGGACTCCCAATGGAGGTAGAGACCGAGATAGGCCACTACATTGAGGAGGACCCAAAGGAGCTTCCCTGGCAGGCTGATTAGAGCGAGATCAACGAGGACTAGCTGGTAGACCCTAGGTTGAGTGGTCTGACTGATTGTGGATTTTTGTGTAGTATTTTGATACCATCTTCTGGTGGTCTGTACCCAACGCTCTGGTTATATATGTATGTTATGTTGGACTATTATTATCGGCTGCCTTCTTTATTCCCTTCTACCCCATTATCGTATGCATGCATGTATGGGATTGGAAAATAGCTTCCGCAGGTTTGTGATTGAAACACGCGTCGTCTGGTCGCGATGTATTTCCTATGACGTCGCGTATCGTGGACCAGGCGAATGCGAGCGAGATTAAATGTATGAACAAGATGTCGCGAGCTCGAGTTGAGTCCGAGGCATGACAAAAGTTGCGAACATTTGAAGGATTTCATGCGGAGAGAACTCGAGTAAGCAAATTGAGAGTAATATTTTAAAATGCCTCTGCAAAGGTTTTACACAATAGAAATACAAGCTTAACAATAAGCTTTTTCTACAAACTCTCTCTAACTCTCCCACTCTGTCTTGCTAAGATGTCTATACCTTTCTCTCTTTTTCTATATATACGTAAACACACACACACACAAGAAACAAAAGAGGAGACCACCGCCTGATTAAGTCGGCTAAGACATCCAGCTAGTGCAAGTTGTCCTTCCTTAATTATTAAGAGTCAAAGATTGAGGCATCCATATCTTTGACCGGTCTTTGGCTTAGAGAACAAGCTGTAGCTCTCTGTCCTCGTGTTGAAGTCGGTTTGCACGTCCAATTCATCCTCTTAACCGCCATCATCAAGCAAGCGTATGACTCCAAATGCTACTTTTCTTCCAAAATAAATTTTATTATTTCCAACACGGCATTTCCCCCCATGGCATTTTAAGTGCCACACGGGCCCCTTTTTGGTAAATATGTTTTTTTTTCCTCAATTTCGTAAATAATTTTTTTAGCCTAATTTGGGAAAAAAAAAAACCCCCGAATGGTGATGCCAAAGATTTGGTGAAGGAAACGATACGGGAGCAATACTTAGTGGTGAAGAAGAGGACCTATCGATCCTATGTGATGGAATATGGGAACACAAATCTCAGCCAGGCCTTCCTCTCTACTTACATGGGCTCCAAGAATGTCTCTTCCGTTCGCATGGATGAGCTCTCTTCTTCGACTTCCCGGGCAGCTCCACGGGATGCTGATTTGGTCTTTTTCCGACAACAGGTCCGTCTCCATCACCATTGATTATATTGCGCATTGATTTATCTGTTCTGACAAGGTCATTGAACAAAGGAACATGGTTCTTTTTAACTAGTGTTTCTTGCTATGTCTGTCTTGCCTCCTGTTATTGAAACATCTTGTCGATTAACTACTTGTGGGTGGGTTGTGGGTGCAAAAAGCTCCAGAGGGTCTGATGACAGAGTGAAAGCACAGGAGAGACTGGACGAACAATTTGCTCGCCGATCGCATGACGACCGCCGCATCAACCAAATTGTCAACCACCTGTTTGGTCGCTCCAAAGCTGCAAGAATCTTGACTACTGGTCGAACTGAAGAACAACCTGTTGTTGATGACTGGGACTGCCTCAAGACATTTGTGAGTGTCCATGATCTCCTCATCAATTATTCGTCTCTTCGTTCGGTGGTATAGGTGAGGACTTATGAGCAATATTGTGGACGGCTGAGCAAGTACGGAATGCAATACACAAGAGCCATGGCGAGCATGTGCAACGCTGGAGTAGACGAGGACGGTATGGTAGAAGCCTCTATTCAAGCTTGTTCTGGGAAAGCATGGTGAGGAGGATGCTCAGTGTCCTAATGAATGATGATGCTGTTGTAAGTGGTTTCTCAATGGGATGTGCTGCTTCTAAGAAATTGGAATAAAATTATCAAATGGTTAATGATATGGTAAATTTCTTTCTTTTGTGGAAATTTGTCGCGAATCATCTTTACAAAACATGCAATTGAACGTGCGCAGCAACCTTTTCAACCTAAATAAGACGACTGGATGA
Organism: Psidium guajava; assembly: GCA_016432845.1. Lineage (NCBI taxonomy): Eukaryota > Viridiplantae > Streptophyta > Magnoliopsida > Myrtales > Myrtaceae > Psidium > Psidium guajava. The sequence continues at coordinate 36,406,912 of CM028234.1, read as the reverse complement.
TGACCACTTCCGATGGTAGGTTCCACAGAATGAAAGGGATTGACGCCAAACAAGAGAAGCATGCGGATAAAACGACAACTTGTTTTTCTTCATAAACCTAATGCATCATATGTAGATAAAACTACAGACAGAAAACGAGCAGCATGCGGACAAGCGTGTGCTTAAATTCCATGATGTACTTTCTTAGGAGCTAAAATAACATTTCTTTTTTTTTTATAACTAAAATAAGTTTGCCCGGGGAGGGGATTTGCCAGTGGGCTTGAACTCAATGAAAAAGCATATTTTGGGGGAGGGGGGGGGGTTATGATTTGCTTTGATCAATTTATCATTGTCGACTAATGCCGAGACATAAAATTTAGGAACTTTCGGATTAATGGATTATTAAATTAATTAAATAAATTAACTAACTTAATGCAAACTCTCCCAAATTGTGCCGAATTGCAACTCAAGTTCACATGATTTTTATCAAAGATTTTCTAAATTTCGAAGTCGCCACTAATCTTTATCACATGATTTTTATCAAAGAAATATCTTCGAAGTATCATAAGATAGACATATTACCTAATTCGAACTCAAAACGAGTCTTGATGAACAAACCAAGTGAACCGGACTGATCGGCTAGGAAACATGCGCATGCCTAGGAGCTCCTCCGAGGCTTCGATATGAACAATTTTCAGCAGTAAACTTGAACCGAAATGAGGCTATTTTTGGTACTAATGAGCAGAAAATCAACGACGAAAACAGTCCCAAAATCCTCCCTTGAACGGCAATAACCCGAGCACTAAATAACAAGAGTAAAAAGCACCAATGACAACTCAAACTTCGCCTGGATAGCAGCTTAAGAAACGTGAACAGCGGCTAAAAAAATCGGGACAGCAGCTGCAAGGATGGGGATGGCGTGATGCTGCAACAGGTGGGCTTCAGTGGCGACGGGAGCTTCGAGCTGGCTGGCGGGCTGCCGTGTGCAACACCGGTTCTGCAATGGGGCTGCTGCGTAACGCTGCTGGCTGTGGCAATGTGGGACAGCACCAGGGTAGCTGCAGCAGCGTCGGGCCCCGGCGACACAGGTGGCAGCAGCGGCAGCGTGGGGTGGTAGGGCAGCAAGGGCGCACAAAGAGGAGAGTCTCCACCGGGGAGGGGAAACTCTCGAACTTGTTGTATGCTCTGGAAATTTCTGATCAAAATTGCCGACCCTATAACCGTAGGCATCCGTTAGTATTTATAGAGCAAAGTCTTCACTAATCCTAACAGGGGTAGGACTTGACTGTAGGATTAGGAATTCTAGCTAGAGTAGGATTTAATACTTAGCCATTAGATTAAAAATTCTGACTACCAAGAGGACTCCTATTGGATTAGGACACTTAACATTTTCGGCCATATGAGGCATTCTTGGGCCAGCCGAATTTTCCTTGCCTTCTTGAGCTTATTCGCGCAAATTTAAGCTCAAAACGGACTTTAATTAATTAAATGATAATTAATTAAAAGCCTTATTATTTGAGTGAGCAAAAACAGGCTAAATAACATTCGAAAAATGGGTCCAAGCCCTTCTCAGTTTTCAGCATCATTGATCCAAATTGCCGAGAATTTCTTACTAATTTAAGTCCAAGTTGGCCATTAAATTCAAACTCAAATCCTTTGCCGTTGGCCTAAAATGTATGATGCAACACAGGAAAAATTAAATATGATATGCATGAAAATTTTTTTTTTTTTGTGAGAATTAAAACTAATCCTCATTTTTATGTAGAATGAAAAGAAAATCAAAATTTAGGCGTCAACGACTGATGGCGAAATGTATTTGTGCTCCCCAAGAAGGTGATTTAAGCTGACTGAGCATAAAAAATCTCCTCTTTCATGTGGAAAGGTGATGGCTTTTCTGCTAAAGGGGGCCAAAGGCAAGTCCTTTTGGAGCCGACTCCTCATTCGTTTCAAGCACGAGATTCTGAAGCTTTGGAAATGGATGCCCCCGGCTTCTAGAAAGCATGCCATTAGAGATGGAAGATGTACCCTTCTGTGGCATGATTGGCATCCCTGAGCAGACGATGTTACACGGGATGCGTGCGGGTTTTGGCCTCCGGTTAGCTTGATCAGAAGCTTGGGTGCAAATTCAAGCTGGCATCTGTGATTCTTGTATTCCCGATTGAGAAACTAGAAAAAGATTCTTTAACCAGTAAGAACGAAAATAGGGCCATCAGAGTTGACCGCTTCTGTACGTATGTTTTGCAGTGTGGAGTTCGTTTTTGAGAGTTAAAAGGTTCAAGAGCCCCTCCACGTTCACTTGGTTTCGTGGAAGGCGCTTGTTTCTTCGACTTACTGTACGCGCAATTCAGATCCTCCAAAGCATAGGAATCACTTGCTTTTCTGGATTTGAGTCATATTGCAGCTTCACCGAATGTGGAGAGGGATCTGTTGCTGGACTTGCTTGGAGTTGATATTAGGATATTATAAATGTCATAACCTTCGCACGGCACCCGTTTGACTAGTTGAGTGTCATAATTTTTCAAGAATGTTCACCATAAGTGCCAACGCCACATCGAATGGATGACTACTTTAAAAATGTCATAACCTTCCACTCAATTGAACATCATACGAAAGTTATCAAAATGTAATAATATTCTTTTCCCAAATTCTTTTAGTGGCCCTAACTGATCCCTATTCCCCTTGTGCCAACCCTAAACTCATCTTTGGTCAACTTTATGGCGTGCCAAATTATCATCAAACCACGTTCGAAGCTATTTAATACTTCAAGTCAAAACAACGGCATCACTCGCTAAGCAGTTGGATGATATTTCAAACTTTTTCTAACATTATCATACGACCATATTCTTTCCGAACGGTGATGTTACAACTACAGCTATCACGGTGAATCTCAATAATTATGAGGTAAAATATCGACTAATATCTATCGTTAATATTCTTTTTGACTCCCCGTCTACTGAGTATTTGAAATTGAGAAGACATTTTTTTAAAAAAAATTCTATGTTATATCAACATATGAATGAATCTGTGGCGGGTCAAAGGCAGTGTACTCTGGGTAATAAATCTGATCAGGATGAATCCATGTATATTTCCAAATAAAGATGATTCTTTCCAAATTCACTAATGCTCCATTTATTTTACAAAAAAACAATAACTTGAAATATATATATTTTTTTATAAAAATAATTGCTCATATCGCTTAAAATAATTAGTTAATAACAGATATTTTCACTATCAACAATAAGTTGGGTCCATTTATTTAAGTGAGTAATGAAAATATTTTTTTCCTATTTATTTTTGTATGTTATCCCCAATGCAAGGCTCTCCCCAGCCGATTTTAGGGCATTGCCTTTTAGTTCTTCAGACTCAATCTTGAAGTTCAACCCTTAGGATACCACAAATTTCTGATTCACAAGTTCCATATGTAGTGGGGAGAGAAGAGCGTATTAAACCACACTATACTACCAAATTAACAAGAGGATTCTAGGAGTCGAGAATCCATACTTAGATGAGAAGAGTGAGGAGAAATTTAGAAACTTATGATCAGAAAACTTCACACTGATATTTCGATAAAGGCTGATTTGCTCGATAATATGATACAAAGGGCCTTTTATAGGCAATATGGCTGAAAAAATAAACACATTAAATTCACAGATCCGACACTATTTATGAATAGTGACCAATGCTACAATACATTACAGAACAATCTTTGATCTCTAGGCCAATTATTATAAAAACAAACATACATGATTAGGACAAAAGACTTTAGCTATTAGAGCTGTCTGGTCCATCCTTAAATATTTTGAAGGCTCTCCAAAGAAACTTGTCTTATTCTTTTTTGAAATTATTATCATCAAAGGAATCAAAAGGAACACCACTTGAACTAGAGGGGACATCTTCTTGTGGAATGAAATTATTGTCCTAAGTTAGAAGAAACATCAAGAGCATAGGGATCGTGAGAAAGGGGTCTACCCCATGGGTCTTGAGAATCCATATCCATCGATGTGTGATAGTTGATTCCATTGGTGGAAATAGTCCAGGAATTTTTTTATATTTGTCATGTTACCCCATGAAGCAGGTTAATCCCAAGATATAGGTATACTAGGATTGAAAGGTCACACTTCTCGAGGAATAGTTTGACTTTCCTTATAATAAATCCTTGAAGCTCCCTGTCTTCTTGAGGTATGGATGTAATGCATTTTGAAAAAGTTTGATAAACCGAAGCAACTTCCAAGTTGAATCAAGGCTTGTAGGTGATTGTTCCATTCAAACATGGTTCTAATCCCACATCTCCATTAGAGCTAACAAATGCCCATGGTCTATGAAAGAGCATGACAGTGTTTCTTTCAGGTTTTGGTCTTCCCACATGATTCTGGAATGCAAATATTGCTCTTCAAGCACTAAGGAGTTAAAACCATAGCAGCATTGCTGTTAAGCCATTCTAGTTAGAATAATCTTGTTTGAGTACCCTGGTTATCACTTAAAGATCTTCTCAGTGAGGAATTCGATGGCTATGATATATAGGTTGAACATATACTAAAACATCCATTTTAATTCCTCTGAAAATTCTTCATCATGAGATTATTGAAAAGGTTAGATAAATTGATACATAAGATAAATACCATTTGGTTTTAGCATCAAAGCATCATAAATCTCTAAAAACTCTTAGTTGATATTGATCAAGAAATTCTTGAAAACTGAGGGTGAGTTGATTATCCCGAATTATATTTGGAATAACAGGGGGCTACTAGAGGCTTTTCATCCTCCTTTCATCTCAATTGTTGTCATGTCCCGGACTCGTCAGACTCGCAACATCCCATCACCTATCAAATTCGATCATCGTCTGGCCAATATTAGTGATAGCCTAGGACTTGTCACAGCCAAACGATGGCTATTCAATGCGACAGCGTAAATGCACAACCCCTGACATACACACATGCAGGATAAAGAGATAGAGAAAATTGAATTTATTTATCATATAACAGTAGAGGTTTTATAAACCTGAAGGAAGACTATCATCTGACCTCACAAACCTAAGTCGGCTAAGATCAAAAGAAAACAGGGCAAACAAAAAGTCGTCAATCTCTATCTAGGCATCATCAGGACTACTCGTCCTCTGTAAGGGCCACTCCTCCGGATCAGACTCCTCGGATATCGGGAAAAAATCATATCTATAGTCAAGGGTCTAAAATGGCGATCAGCCATAAAATGTGAGTCAAAACTCAACAAGCATGTCTCTAAACTCAATTTAGAAGTAAGCATACACCACATGCCAGAATGGAAATCATCACAGACATATTATGACTTCGGATCATACAGATGCCAATGTAGATGCTCAATGATTCACTTGGGATCCCTAGTGGCTCAATAGCACTTCTGGACTGAACCCCACCGGTGGCTCAATAGCACTTCTGGTCCTTGCCAGGTCATAGACGTCTCAGGTCTATGCCTCAACCCGTATCTAATCACACCGAAGTTGGCACCCTTGTCTTTCCAGCTACCCCGTGCCAAACACGTTCAATTGCAAGTGCAACGACCATGGCTCAACTAACTCTGTGATCAGCACCTCCCTATCACCCCGCATTCTCGGTGGCCCTTTAGACTCTGTTGGGCCGTCCCGCACGATTCTGCGCACTCCGCCAAACGCACATGTCTCATGCCAATATGCAGATCAATGATGAGCATCGTAAAGTTCTCAATTGACTCGACTTTTAGATACTCATGCAAGTCAATTTTGCTACATGCAATTCTCAAGATTATTCACATGAGCATACAATTTACCTCAAAATATATCGAATATAATAACCAAGCATTGCATGTTGCAAAAACTCGCATTTCGAACCCAATTTCCATTTTAAGTAGTCTAGGTTCAAGGGCAAATAGTTTGGCACACATAGCAAATTCTAGAGTCCGCAAAAATACCAATTGACCCATATGGTCAGCAATAAATTAATCGACATTTGACATCCAGGAAATTAAATATTTTTCATCATAAAATTTTCCCTACCAATCCTTAGCATACCCGATATTCTAAGTCAAATTTAGAAATGTGCTCACTTAAAAATCTATTCGAGCTTGGGAACGGTAGAACGATCGTAACTCGGCTGAACGGCGAACTTGAACGAGCGACGGTGGCGAGGTGGCTCGGCCGAGCGACAACAAGCTCAGGCCACGAACGATAACTAAATTGAGCCACAAACGACGATCAAGCTTGGGCCACGGATGATGATCAAGCTCAGGCCAAAGCGATGATGAGTCAGGCCAAAGCAAGATGGCCACAAGCTAGGGTGGTGGATGCGGCTTGACCGAGCGGTGGCCGAGTGCGAACGAAGGTTGGGCCGTAGCAGCAAACGTTGAAGAAGAAAGAGTAGCAAGCTCGGCCGAGAGGAGACACAGCTCCACCGAAGAAAAGAAGACAATGTAGCAAAAATTTTCAGCAGCTCACGACAGCAAAAACGAAGAAGAATGGAGCAGAAATAGCAGCAAAAATTCCAACAAGCAGCCAAGAAGAATTATGGCAAACCAGTAGCTGAGAGAATGCAGCAGCCCAGCAAGTTCTTTGAGCAAAAAGGTGCAGCAGCGGTGGTCCAAAAGAAGAAGACAAAAGTAGCAAAATGAGTAAAGAAAGGAGCTGAAGAAGAAAGAAGAAGAGGAGGCCAGCTGCAGCAGATTTTTTTGGGGTGATTTCCCCTGTGAACAGCAATAATAGGTGACTTTAATCATTACATTCTTGTCTCATTTGCATGGGGAAGCTTCTCAGCCGAGAAGGCGGAGCAAACCAGCCGCATTTCCAGCCAACGAAGACGTTCCAGCTTTTGTTTTTGGGGAGCAAAAGTAGTGAAAAAATTAAGAGGGTACACATGGGTTCATGGGGGAAGAACTTCAGCCAAAATGGAGAAGGAAAGTGAGTCCAAAAGATTTAACTCTTCTTATCTTCATGTGCATAATTTTTTTTGGGGGGAGGGGGGGGGAGGGTGACATCACAATCATGCGATATGTACCAAGGATAAGTTCTCTTTGTACATACATGTTGATCAAAGCGACTATCTGCTTTGGTCTGGACAGAAATCTACGATGACATTTTTATTTCCCGCAAGATGCTTAGTATTAAAGGAGTATTTTGAAAAATATTATGCCCACCTTAACAGCTGAGGATGAAAAACTTGTTTCTGCTTGAATTTCAACACATGGGAAAAGGATGACATATCCATTTCTACCAAGAAGTGGTGTCTGATAAGATGAAATTCAAACTTCTTGATTCCATATTTAGCTACTAGAATTTCTTGAAAGTGGAGTGATAATGAATCTCTATTAGAAAAAATCATCCACTTTTGTAAGCATAAATTTGGCATTTACGGTGCGCGATCCATACGGACGCTGGCCCGGACACCTTCGATACCAAAAAAAAAATTGGCATTTACCATCAATTTCTTCAAGGAGAATAGCTGCTCAATATTTATCACTTGCATCATTTTACAAAATCCTTTTCCCAGAGGATGGAATTTGCAACGAAAGAAGATGCTGCAGTACTCCTTTCAAATAGGCAATTGCACCAGTTTGCTTTGATCCCCATGACAATGCATTTTTCTTTAGTATCCATTGTAGTGGATTAAGTGCCTTAGAGATCTTAGGAACAAAATCTCTGAGATAATTTACGATGCTAAGAAATGTCTTCACCTATTTGACCGTAAGGTCCTTAGAAGGGAATTTTTACAACACTTCTAAAATGTGGGGCTTGGACAATAAGTTCTTTCTTTCAAGTGTATGCTAAGGAACTCCATTTCTTTTTGTACAATTATCATCTTTTTCTGAGAAAGCATGATGTCATGCTTATGGATAATTTTAGCAAACTGGGTGAGAAGTTTACAATAAGATTCCGCATTAGCATTATAAAGAAAGATGTTATCAATGCAAATTTAGGAGTTTGCTAAAATTGGCCGAAAGATTTTGCATGTGACTTTCTAAAAAAGAGAATGGGTAGTTTTGAGTCTTGAGTCTAAAATGAATTAATGTCCATTCAAAATGTTGATTTAGGATGTAAAACGCTATTTTAGATCTGTCTTCAAGATGTACACCTAATTGCCAAAATCTTGCTTAAAAATTAAACTTTAAATAAATCTTATCCTGAGTAAGACTAAATAAAAGGAAAGTTTTGTGTGGCGATGAAAATTTATCATCCCGAAGAAATTTATTTGAGGGATGATAAATGATTACCAACCAAAGCTTACCATAACTTTGTTCTGCTCATTTGTTGACATAGAAAGCTTCACAAACCCATTGAAAATCAAAGGATTCAATGAAACCCTGAGTGAGCAATTCAGCATACTCTTTTTTAGCAAGGGTTCAATGTTTTTCCAAATTGTTCATTTTTTGAGAATTAGATCGCGCTTCTTTGAAATTGATTCTACTATGCAAAAATTCCAAATCATTCTCTCAAGCTCCCCTAAAAAGAAATAAATGAATTCAAAAAATGTTCTTGTGAAGTATAACTTCGTGTGAATTATAACTAATGCCGGGTATATAAGCTGTGACTTCATTTTCGAGAGTGAAATAATCTCTTCTCAAAGGTCAAAGAACAAAATTTGATAGGATGAAACATCTTCCAAATTATATGCCAAATATCTCGGATCATCGTCTTAAAAGAATTATAATGATTAGCATGCGGTCGTTTCTTATAAAGCTTTACCTTTTAATAGCAGAATTTTTCGTTTATAATTTTTTGCAACTACAGAATTATCCAAGTAAATAACGTTATCTTTTTTTTTTTTGGTTTGGGAGGGGGTGGAGGGTAGGCGTGAGCATGGGCTGGGTGGGCCGAGTTCAGATCCAGACCCTGAACCCGAGCATGTTATAATCGGTTTCCAATTTTTAGAACCGAGATCCTACCCTATTTATCTTGGAACATATTTTGGAATCGACCCTATTTTTTGGTATGGTTCAGGATCTACCCAATTTTTCTATTTTTTAGTCATCCCAAAAAAAAAAAAGCCAACAGTTCTAGGGTCTGCCCAGTTTCCCTGTTTTTCAGTTATCTCTAAAAGAAAACAAAGTCAATGGTTCCAGGATATATCCAGTTTTCCTATTTTTCAGTCATTCCCAAAAGAAAACAAAGCCAACAGTGCAGAAAATATATTCACTTCACTTAGGTTATGATGAAGACTGGGTGACACCCTTAAAAGTAAGTGTGCGGCGAGTGTGTAATGCAAGTTAGTGGTGAAGATTAAGTCACTTCACTTAGGATTTTTTTTAACAGCATATAAAATCAATTCTATAAATCGGTCCGGGCGAGTTTTTACCTAGACCCTGCTTCTAGACCGGTTCTAACCGGTTCTCAAAAATTGGAACAGGTTCCCTAATTGGTTTGAATGGAAACCAATTCCTGACCCTATTTTTCGGGTGGTCCGATTCGGATACGGGGTAAATCCGGTTTGGTTGTACACACCTAGTGGAGCGGGTGGGGGTTTTCTAAAATAATAACATTATCTTCGACCGGTGAAAAAAAAGGGCAGAAAAGATGACATGGCAATTGACTAATTAGGTGGCACGACGCGATTGGTGGTCGTGACCTGTCTGAGAAACGAACATGCCAAAGAGCGTATCGCTTACAAACTTGTAGACATTACGGTGAAAAACACAGGCAAATGCTAAAAAGAAGAAGGAAGAGAAATCAGAAACTGAAGGTAGAAGACGAAGAAGAAGCAGGAGGAGGAGGAGGAGTTGTACTTGTAGTTTCTTCCCGCTCCCAGCACCCGACCCATCCCGTTGCTGAGTTGACTCTGGTTCCGATTCTGCACATCCGTCGACTTCAATTTCTGCAGGGAGAAGTGGCGTCTCAACCTTGATACACAGCGGTTACGCGCACTCTCTCTCTCTCTCTCTCTCGGCATCCCTCACTCGTTCGATAGCCAGCTGACGAGGTAACTCTCGGAATCCTTTCTTTTAGTATTGTCACTCGAGAATGCACGCTTCCTGGGTGTGTTTTTTCTCATTTCGATCTGCAATTCTGTCCTGACCTACCGAGTCCCACTGTCTTAGATCTTGCCTCGGAGTTTATTGTGGTTCCTTTGACTGGTTAATGTGGTTCAGTTGGTGGATTTTAACGGATCTTAGGTTTTCATGTCCCTGTTTTGTCCCCCCCGTCTGCTTCCCAGTTTGGTTGTCTGATAACCTCCGATCGAGCTTCCTCTCGTCTCTTTTCCTGTTTTATGTTATACGGCTATGTTGGTTAAGACGACCTTGGAGAATTTGACAACTAGATTAACATGATTTGGTCGCAATCGGCTGATTTGGGGTAGAAAGCTCTCACTATTGATCATGTAGCTGCATTGCGGTTGTGCTTCGCATTGTGCTAGTGTGCCATGGACATTGGTGTTAATGACTTATACGACAAGGGAAGAAGTTGCTCAACCAGAAGGAGAGCTGAGCTGTGCTCTTTTTTAAACTTGAAAACTCATCTAAGATTTGCGCTTGCAGATTCTACTCCTGGTGGCTGAAGCACAACTACCAAAATTCAGCGACCAGGTTTAGGGGGTGACTCGCCCCTAATTGGTGAGTATAACCCTTTTCCTGTTGCACGGAGAGTAAACTCCTCCCAAATGATGCCCATGGATGATGACATGGAGAGTGGAGCTTTGAGGTCCTTCCAGGACAAGCCCAGGACGTTTCCAAGCATGCGTAATAAACCTTACACCCCATGGGTAAGAATATTCTGTCTTCTTTTCTGCAATCTTTTTTAATCAAAGTGTTAATTTTCTTTAGTTTTACTGGCCTGCTGATCGATTAGCCCCGTGTATGCTGTTAGTTTGTCATGTCTTTTCCTCTTTCTTCTCTAGGTGTATCCACCACCCGCAATTAACTTGATAATGATTCCATTAAAACAACATTTCGATGCATTTTCGTAACCATACAATTTACCCAATTTCTCATTTCAGCATTGACTCATGCTCATCCTAGTTTAAGATTTTTTTATTTTTAATTTTTTAAGCTTTCTTAAGGATATGTGTAGCTTTTCTTATAAACCCTCTTTTAGTGGTTGACTCAATCATGTAAACTATTATTGGCTTGCTTGATGAATAATAAACATTATGTTGATTGTTGTGCTATTATCTTTATTTGCTTTTTATGATTTAAGTTCAATCTCAGGGATACATTAACCCCATTCTATTCTTCAGATTATCCGCTTGTTGATGGGAATCAATGTTCGGGTTCTTCTTGTCTTGCTGCTTTTGGTATTTGGAGGGGTATTTTATATTGGTGCAAAAACTTCTCCAGTCATAGTGTTCGTCTTCTCTGTTTGCATTATCAGTTTCCTTTTGTCAACATATCTCACAAAGTGGGTACTTTCAAAGGATGAGGGCCCCCCTGAGATGGTTCAGGTACATTTGTTTTTGGGCGATTTACCTCATCTTTTTCTTCTCCTTCTTATTTCCTTTTATTGTTCGTTCATCTAGGCTTAAGTTTTTTAGTAACTAATATTGCAGATGATTTCTTCACTAGCAACTTGCTTATATTTGTGCACTTCTCTCAAATTGTATCCTGCACCATCAGTCATAGAACATATCAAACCCATTATTGTAATCTCTCACCATAACCTAGTGGAATACATAAAATGGCAGAGTCATATCAGACTCATCTTCCGTAAACTCATTTTTTTCGTCTGACCATTCTGAACTTATGAAAATCACTTCTTTAGATATCAGATGCTATTCGTGATGGCGCTGAAGGTTTTTTTAGGACGCAGTATGGGACTATCTCCAAGATGGCACTATTACTAGCTTTAGTAATCCTATGCATTTATCTGTTTCGCACTCCAACACCACAACAGGAATCTTCTGGTCTGGGGAGGTGATTTGCTCTGCCATCTGGTTGAGTGCAGTCTTTTCCTCTTCTTTTTTATGCATCTATTGACAAGCATACTCATCGGGCTTGTCGGTACAGGTCAACGTCTGCTTTTATCACTGTTGCTGCATTTCTTCTGGGGGCTTTGTGTTCAGGTATTGCGGGCTACATTGGTATGTGGGTCTCTGTTCGTGCAAATGTTCGAGTCGCCAGTGCTGCAAGACGATCGGCAAGAGAGGCATTGCAGGTTTTCCATCTTCTTGCGTTGATTATTTCTTGGAAAAATAATGGATTATATTACTATCATTGAGAATTATGTACAGATAGCTGTTCGTGCGGGTGGCTTCTCTGCATTGGTGGTGGTTGGGATGGCTGTTATTGGAATAGCTATCCTTTATGCTGTATTTTATGTTTGGCTCGGTGTGGACTCTCCAGGTTCCATGAAGGTTACTGAATGTATGTCTCAACTATTCCGTGACTTTTCTGCATAGTGCCTCAAAGTCAAAAAGCTTATGCTCTTTGATAAGTTATGCCATCATCTACGGTTTAGCTCCATGATTCTTTCGTAAATTAAGGACTATTTTATGTATGGAGCATTGTTGTCGTTGTTAAGTGCAGAGTGAGATTCATTCCTAAGATCTATTTATCATTACATCAGGCCATGAATGCCAATAGGTTGTTCTAGCATGTGCAAGAGATGCGGCATCAATTTTTGTTCACTGTCCCCGAGAGAGAAGTTTTTTTTTTTTTTTGGGGGGGGGGGGGGGGTGGGGGGTTGTTGCTGTTGGATTGGTGCCTTTTGGGGGAATTATGTTATAAAGTTTATGACATGACTTCTGTGTTTTTGTTGCAGTGCCTCTTCTGTTGGTGGGATATGGTTTTGGAGCATCATTTGTGGCCCTGTTTGCTCAGCTAGGTGGTGGAATATATACAAAAGCAGCTGATGTTGGCGCTGACCTCGTAGGCAAAGTAGAGCAGGGAATACCGGAAGATGATCCACGGAATCCTGCTGTGATTGCTGATTTGGTAATTGCTTATTCGCTTGTGCTTTGTACAACCCATGACTATTTGCTTCTTGCTATTGCCTGGATTATTGTCGCTTTGCAAGTTTTCTTTATCAGCAATCTACATTTTTGTCTCTGGATATGGTTGGGGAGAGAGTTTCATGATGTTATTTTTCTTGCACTCCCAATTTCTATTTTTTTTACACATCTCATGGAGAATATAATCAAACTATGGCTTCTTCTTTGGAAGATAGCCGGTTGATCTGTCTTTTTTAGTCATCAGGTCTCCTGGTGTGCCAATGTGATGCACCGTATATGTTGATTTGTTGACTGAGTTTTCATTCCTAGGGGATGGTTGTTTGGTGAGATGCAGTTTTGTTCAGTTGTGGCATTTGGGAATATTGGGGAAAAAGATCACAGCTTTAAGCTCAAGTTTTAAAAAGTATCCATCGTATATACGTAGAGAATCCACAAAGAACAAGGTGCATGATAAGTACTTCACCAGAAATGAACGATTTTCACAACTTTTGCAGGGAATGAATGTTTTTGTAATGAACCTGATTTGGCATCCTTAATTGAGCAACTATTTGAAAAAGGACTTGAATTGTTGGTTGCTCATAAAGCCAGGTGTCATTGCAGTTGTATTACTTTATGCTGTTGGATTCGGCATCCTTAGTTGGGCAACTTTATGCTGTTGATTTGGCATCCTTGTGGTACTTTAGATATGTAAATACATTAGTCTGTGCGTAGCATTGAGAAGCAAGCCTTTTTTTCTCCACAGTCCTATACCTTGTGGCTCAGATAGAGCCTTCTGTCCACGTCGCCCTTTCTTTTGTATGTTTTCTCTTCCATTGTTGAGCGTTGAGATAAGACTCCTAAAGTTGGCTTCTAAGTATTCACTCAGCTAAATTTGTCTGTTTGCCATATTCTTTAGCAATTTTGGCACTGTGGGTGTGAACTTTTCCTGCGAAGCAAATTATCTTCTGAGTAGCAGACTTAAGTTTTGTCATTGTAGGTAGGAGATAATGTGGGTGATTGTGCAGCTCGAGGTGCTGATCTTTTTGAGAGTATTGCAGCTGAAATCATTAGTGCTATGATACTTGGAGGAACAATGGCCCAACATTGTAAAATTGAAGGCAAGTGTTCTGCACCAACAGAAAAATAATCTGGTTTTTTAGCACAAAAGTTAGATAGGTGAAGAAATGGCGTGCATCTTGGTACATATACTTTCTGGTCATACACTCACATTGTTACATATGCTTGAATTAAGTGGTTTTATCGGCATGATAAATAAGCCCATTTTACTATGAAACAGCTGTTGCAATAAATAGGAGAGGGAGACCTGTCAAGTAGATATATTTTCATTTTCCTTTTTCAACTGTACATGACTAAGATTTTAATTTGATTATTCTCCAAGCTAAAGTTGGGTGTGTCTTGATAGTTTTAATTCGGAAGTCGTGTTGAAGCAAAATTCACTTAGCCAATGTGCAAGCTCATATGAGTAAAGCTGAATCGCAAGTTTGCTAATTTGATGATGCTTACAGTTAATTCAATAGTTGAAGTACAGTGAGTGGAGAAAATTTAGGGCATGGGAATGTTATTTGTTTATTTTAGAGCTGGAAAGACTGGTTTATGCGCAGCGTGTAGTTTGATTGGGGACAAATGCTTCTGCTGCTTCACTATCGACTCTGGTTTAAATTCCTTCTTTGGCATTTGTTGACTGAAAGCAGAAACTTGAGACATTTAAAAGTCAAACGATTAATGAAGCCTCCTTTTAATAGGAGAAAATTGAGCTACAGTTAAAATTGAGCGTAAAGTTGAAAATGCAAAATCTGTGAAAGCAGCATATAGGTAAAATTCTTAAACCCTCCATCCTACCAAACATAATAGAGTACCTCTAGGAAACAATAGGTTGGAAAGTTCATCCGGGACATCTCATCCAGAGCTCACTGAACAACCTACAGTGGTGGTTGTGGTTTCTCTAAGTGTACATGGAAAATGAGCCACTCTCATTGATAAAAATGGTCTCCTAACTTTGCTGTTGCATTATTAATAGCCAAAACAAAATGATCATAATTTTTTTAGAGGTTCATGTTTGAAAATTAATCCGCATTGTAGAAGGGGGGATTTCCTATGTTCCAGAGTGCCCTGTTTAGTGCTTTCTATTTATTTATATGTTTGTTTATTTATTTATTTATTTATTTTTGGGTAGCCATATTTTTACTTTTTATTTTTATTTTTATATTTTTATATTTTTATATTTATTTTTATTTTTATATTTTTACTTTTATTTTAGTATATTTTAAACTTTTCGCTTTGGGTTCATCGACCGCCGACCCCAACTGGTTTGGGATAAAGGTGCTGTTGATGTTGATATTGATGTTGATGTTCATGTTCATGTTCATGTTTGAAAATTAATTCAATGTAAGTTGTTGCATGATTCTCTATTCTGAAGATGTTAGAAAATCACAGCTTGAAGTGACAACCTCTGTGCTTGTATGCTTGTTTTTGAAGACTAATTTTGCAGTTCGCTTTCATGCAGATCCATCCGGCTTCATCTTGTTTCCTCTTGTTGTCCATTCCTTTGACCTGGTAGTGTCATCACTTGGAATGCTTTCGATAAGAGGAACACGCGAATCTGGTCTGAAGGCTTCCATTGAGGATCCAATGGCAATTCTTCAGAAAGGATACTCTGTTTCTATAGTTTTAGCCGTTATTGCTTTTGCTGCGTCTACACGATGGATGCTTTACACTGAACAAGAGCCTTCTGCATGGCTGAACTTTGCTTTGTGTGGGCTAGTTGGTATTATGACAGCCTATGTTTCTTTGTATGGATCACAAAGTATTACACATACTACAAGCATGAACCTTTGCACATGCTAGCTCTCTCTAGCTCTATAGGTCATGGAACTAACATAATTGCTGGAGTAAGCTTGGGTTTAGAATCAACAGGTCTTCCAGTCCTTGTTATAAGTGTATCGATAATTTCAGCTTTCTGGCTGGGCCGAACTTCTGGTTTGCTGGATGAGACTGGCAATCCAACTGGTGGTCTTTTTGGAACAGCTGTAGCGACGATGGGCATGCTCAGCTCTGCTGCCTATATTCTCACTATGGATATGTTTGGTCCAATAGCTGATAATGCTGGTGGAATTGTGGAGATGAGTCAGCAGGTAATGACCATATTTCTTCCAAATTTCCATGGTGTTAAAAAATTTTGAACTTGAAGGAAAGGTGGAATAACCTTAGTCGAAAGAACTTGAAGCACTTTCCTAAGTTTGATTGGTGTGGACCCTCAAGTGCATGCATTATTTCCTGCAGCCAGAGAGCGTTCGGGAAATTACTGACGTTCTAGATGCCGTTGGTAACACCACTAAAGCTACAACCAAAGGTTTTGCAATTGGATCGGCTGCACTTGCATCTTTTCTTCTGTTCAGTGCTTACATGGATGAGGTGTCTTCATTTTCTCGTGAAACTTTTAAAGAGGTGGGTGATTCCTCAATCGTGTAAATCCTTTCCTATTTGGATAGCCTTTGAGAGTAGTGTCTCACCCTGCAACTTTTATTTGATATTCAGGTTGACATTGCAATACCGGAAGTTTTTGTTGGTGGGTTGTTAGGTTCCATGCTTATTTTTGTATTTAGTGCATGGGCCTGTTCAGCTGTTGGCCGAACTGCACAAGAGGTTGTTACTGAAGTGCGGAGACAATTTATTGAGAGGCCTGGAATAATGGTGGGCATCTATTATCAGTGTGTGTTCTCTGATGGTGTCTTTTTGGGTCAGGTTACTCAATGACGAAATCCTTCTTTGGTTGGCTCAGGACTACAAGGAGAAACCTGATTACGGTCGATGTGTTGCCATAGTAGCATCTGCGTCATTGAGGGAGATGATAAAACCCGGTGCTTTGGCTATTGTTTCACCTATAGCAATTGGTGGGTCGTTATTTTTCATTTTGTGTGGCACTTATTATTAGGTAGATGACAAGTAGGTCATGACTCCTTTTCAGTTGTTCCTACTCGGCTGCTCTGAGCTAAGCCTATGTCATGTAGGCAATGAGATGTCAGCCATTGTTGCTAATCTTTGCACATACCTTTGCAGGTTTTGTTTTCCGGATTTTGGGGCATTACACAGGACAACCTCTTCTTGGGGCCAAAGTTGTGGCTGCCTTACTAATGTTCGCCACTGTTTCTGGTATTCTTATGGCTCTCTTCCTGAATACGGCAGGCGGTGCCTGGGATAATGCGAAGAAGTACATAGAGACAGGAGCTCTTGGAGGCAAAGGGAGCGATAGTCATAAAGCGGCAGTCACTGGAGATACGTGAGTTTGACGAATCTTTGCCATTTTGCTTAAATAAGGGCAAAAAACATCTTAAGAAATCGACTGGTGATTGTGTTTGATGGCATAGCTCAAAGATGCATGGTCATGCCCACCTATGTGTGCTTGATGGGTTTGTTATTATACTTCCAATTTGTGCTCTTGTATGCTGCTATGTTATCTGATAGAATTAGAAATCCACTGCGACATTTCCCTCTTTGCACATGACAGCAATAACCTGACTGCTTATTGTTTTGGGTCTGTCGGATACAGTGTGGGTGACCCCTTCAAGGATACGGCTGGACCTTCCCTGCATGTGCTGATAAAGATGCTTGCGACTATAACGCTTGTCATGGCTCCTGTGTTTCTGTGAGAGTATGTGCATATATACCGGGATTTTCAATAGCAAATCCAAGCCGGCACCCATTTTCGTCTGACTGGTATACTTTGCCGACTGTATTAGGTAGGAGTTTTTGATTTGATGTATATTCTGAGGGTGTCGAATTGAATGTCATACTAACGTCTTTGTTTGAATAAAGAGACGATATAGCTGCTACTCATTCTAGTACGCCTGGTGTAGCATTAAATTTGTGGGGGGCATTAAGTTGGCAAAGAAGAATATTTTAGTGGTGTGACTTGTGGCAGCTCAGTGGGGACTTGGTCGGGCGTGGATGCGCAGTTTTGTAATTCTCCGCTGTCATGAAAATACCGCGTGACTGAGAGTTGGATGCTTTCTTTTGGAATGGTGTTGGTTCTGTTCGTAATGCATTCGCACTAGGACTTTTGCGCCTGTTTCTCATTTTTGGGTTCAACTCTTCACACCAGAAGTAGTCAAGGAGTGAATCTTTAAATTAACCGAAAGAGATGGTCTTGTCATATTGCAAGAAAGCGGATCTAGACTTCACCGAATTGCTAAAGAAAAATAAATGGGGTGCGTCTCTATCTTGCATGAGTACGTTGGACTTTCACTGGATTTCAATGGCAGAGCACTAAAATTACACGTCTGTACGACCGACGCTCGCCACTCGGCCGCTTTTCCTTTATGAGGAAGTTGAAGGTATCGATATCAACTTCATTTAAGAAGGAAAAATGAAGGTAACTTGAGATGACAAAAGGAAAAATTAGACTCGACCCATGGAACCGGCTGGCACACATTTACATCTCCTTGGGAGATGATTACAAGGCATGCATTTGCCATTTTGCGAATCTAGACGGGCAGATGATATTCTGTGAGCACACTGGCAAAGATGGCAAGGCCTCTTGCCATCAAAAACCCAGAATTAGCATTTCCTCTTGCTTGAGCAATAGCAAAGATTCTAAGGCCTCTCCGAACCAGACAATTTGCCTTCATCATTTCTTATTGCGTAACATTCAAGGAAATCAACCCGTTGTTGTGACATGCAATACTAGGATCGATTAACCAAATTACGTTTTCGGCTCTCTTGTGTCGGAAAATTCTATAGAAGAACCAGAATCAGAATGGGAGCAAGCGTTGGGGATGGGATGATGGCATTGAGAAGACGGTGGGCCTTGTCTCTCCGTACGGCAACAAACAGTGGAGATCAGCTACTTTGGGCCCAAGACCAAGCCCGAAAGTACAAAGCCCAATATTACGGCAGCATCGCAACTTGGTCATTTTCCGGCTCCTTATCTTTCTCTCTCGTGCAGACATGCTTGCTGCTCATCTGTGCTCTAGTCTAGGGTTCTTGCCAAAACCCCCCACCAAGGACTCCCGCTCCACTCTACTCTTCAGCTCTCTCTCTCTCTCTCTCTCTCTGTGCGAAGGAGAAGGCGAAGGAGAAGAAGCAGATGCAGAATCCGGGCAAGCCGATGAGCGCGCTACCAGAGCTGGAGAAGACGAAGAAGAAGAAGACTAAGATGCCCTCCCCTCAGGAGCTCCTCTCCCACTACGAGTCTCAGGGTTTAGACTCCCACCAAGCCTCCCTCAAGGCCATCGACCACCTCCAGAAGATGCTCTTCCGCGTCGTCTCCTCCCGGGGCCCCAAGACCGACAAGGTCCCACCCGACGCCGCCCGTAAGATGGACGCACTGAATGGTCGGCTCGCCGTGCTGGAGATGAAGGTGGACTCCAAGCCCGGGTACGCAGAGGCCTTCGCCATCGGGGTGGCTTCCGGGGCCGCCCTCAACGGGATGGGGAGCCTCGTGCCCCACGTGCTGACCTCCCTCTCTCAGATTTGGAGCTCTGTCGCCAGTCTTCACAAGAATCCTCACCATCACCAATGAAGCAAACTTCTGGCTTTCCACCATTGCACATCAATCCAATTCAAAGCCGGACTACTTTGTTTTGTTGTTGGCTTTTCCTTTTTTTTCATTTCATCTTGGGGAACCACAAATTGGCCTGTAGCTGGAGCAGAACAGAGAAGGGGAAAAAAGAAAAAACAGTGTGTGGTCATCGTTGCCAGCCACCATTGCACCCGGTGGCCCTTCATTATCACTCTGTGGATTACCAAAGGGAGCACGACCCGACGATATCCGATATATTCACTCCCACCTAGAAGAACAGAAATGGAGAGGCACTTTGGGTTCCAACTTTTGACTTGTCTCATCGTTGATATGGTCCGTCGAGTTCAAATCCCATTCTAAACTCTGGGAAGTAAATCATTAAATCGACATGTAAATGCAAATCATAACATCGACCCGCATTAGGCGGTTTCTTTGTCCCTCGATGGGGAGAATGGTACGGCTTTCACGCTACATAAAGGGAGAGTCAAAGTGGAAAAGTAGGAGCTAAATGACATGTTAATAACAACTCCAGAAAGATGGTTTATGCCTTTGTCTAGTTGCTGTGGATGTGATGAGGAAGGGCCGCCTTCCTCTTTGCTCCACATTATGGAAAGGTGTGAACTTTCGAGATCTCAATTTACCTAATGATGCGATTAGGCTGCTACCCACGTTGAACGGGGAGCATTTGTTTACATTCCCTGCTGCGACTCTTTCCCTTGCTTCCTAAATTAACTCGGAAGGTGGGGGGTGCATTTTTGTCAACTCCTTCCCGGCTGGTCCGGTCCAGTCCAGGCCCACAGCCGCAATTGGCTGGCTTCGCCCCGCCCCATTGACGAATGACGTGGCAGGTGCAGGATTTAGATATGGTTTGGCGAGGCTGGCTGGGGGTTATGGTCGGTCGGG
Source organism: Psidium guajava (assembly GCA_016432845.1). Taxonomy (NCBI): domain Eukaryota; kingdom Viridiplantae; phylum Streptophyta; class Magnoliopsida; order Myrtales; family Myrtaceae; genus Psidium; species Psidium guajava. The sequence goes on along the minus strand of CM028234.1, from coordinate 36,386,635 downwards.
AGATGAACAGCAGCTCGCTCGAAAGACAACAGGTAAGGCGAGCGGGAACTAACCCGACGAGGAGGAGGAGGAGGAGGAGGATGGCGATATGATGGAGTCATTTAGTTTGGAGTAAACCAACTTAACCGCCCCCGGGAGTTTCCCTTTCATACCATTTTTAAAGTGATGATCTTGATAATTCCCAGAGCTCCCGAGCGACGAAGAGGCGAGTCCCTGGACTAGATTATGTCTCTCGCAGCGACCTACTCCGCCCCAATCTACCGAAACCTGAACCCATTTGGCATCCGAGGAATCACATGCTCCTCTGAATCCAACCCAAGGCGTGGCTTTGGCACCAAAAAGGTATCCCTCTTCCTTGTACGTACTACGTACGTGCTTCGGTCCTACGAGTTTTGAGTTGGGAGTGACTTTTGCTCTTCTCAAATTCTCAGACCAACAAAATCTCCAAGGACAGCGATCCCACCTCCCAAAAGAGGTAGACCCAAGCTCCCTTCCACTTCCACTTTCTGGCTCTGTAGTTTTTAAGCTTAATTCCGAACTAGTTCATTCTAAAGCTGCTTGCTTGTGACGGCCCGTTCCTTTTCTTGCTTGCTTCTGTTTCCTTTGCTATCCCCTAGGTGGATCGTTCCGTCCTGACACGCTGTTTCCCAGCGTCAGTTGCTCTTATCTCTTGGCTTTGCTTTGTGCAGGAAATCCGCGCTCGATCAGCCTGGTCCTCTACCTAGTCGTAAGTCCCATGAAATCACTCTCACATTCGTTGCCAGTCATAAATGGATATTTTGCTTTTTTCGTGTGCTTGGTTAAACTGAAGCTTCCAATTCATTGCCCCATATCGTCAAATTGATTTTTCCTGCACACTGGTGCTGCCGTAAAAGCACGATGTAGTAGAAAATCGCTGTTGGATCAAAATTTAGAACAAACTGTCACATATAATGAGTGCTCCAGCTGGAAATGGCTTGTTCTCCTTTGAAAGAACTCGTTCTTTTTTAGTTTTTCTTCAGGCAACATCACCTGCTGCACTAGTGAAGTCTCAGCCTGTGTTTTTGAGTATTTGCTGGTGTTCTGTCATGCCTGTGTGCTGCTCATGGTTCACCATGTCTAGAATGGATTTGCATGAAACCACTTCATCTCTCGTTTCTTCTCCATTGACTTCTTAGATAATGCTTTTTAAGGCACATTTAGTTTTGATTTAATTCATTTCTTGATCTCCAGTAGAAGGCCCATTTGTGTTGTATACTTAAGAGTTTTTTTTTTCCTTTTTTTTTCTTTTTGCTTATGTGATATAGGTAGGAAATATTTCTTTCATTGATTTTGCATCATTACTCTTATGCGAAACTTTTCTTGTAGTGGCACCTGGTTTAAGTTCCAGATACGATGGGAACTATAGAAAAAGTACTTCTACCGATCTTGAGTTTGAGGAACGGCTGAAAGCAGTTAGAAGGTGCGACCTCACCGTATGACACCTTGCTTCATGACATGCTTCATTATGTAAGACACTATCTGGAGATTGAGTTATGTCCAAGATGCCACATGCATCATCAGGACATTCCTCTGTCTGCAGCAGTTGAACTGTATGAACATCTGACTTTTAAGTCATTTTTGACGTTTGGACTTGCTAGAGAAGTGCTGTTCTGTGGTCACGATTTCTAGTTCACATGTTGTGACATATTGATAGAGCTCTCCATAATGGTTGAACTGGACATTAATCTTTCAATTGTAATCCTCTCAGGGAAAACCTTTTCTCAGTACCTTCTCCATTTACTCTTTCCTTTCTTCATATAGAATATATTAGGTTCTTTTATCAGACTAAGCATCCTCTTCAGGTCAGCAATCGAGCAGAAAAAAGCCGATGAAATGAAAGAATTTGGAGCTATTGATTATGATGTGCCAACTGAGACAGATGATAAAACCATTGGACTTGGTACAAAGGTAAAATCCTTGTGATCACATTTAGAAGTTCACTTTTTGGAATCGTGGTCAGCTGATCCTTAAACTCTGATTCGAGTTTCATTGTCAAATAGATTGGAGTTGGAGTAGCAGTTGTCGTCTTTGGTTTGGTTTTCGCTCTTGGAGATTTTCTTCCCTCCACAAGGTATGCTTTAATGGAGGCCTTTTCTGCATCTTTGAACCTTTTTTTTTGGGGGGGGGGGGGGGGGGGGGGTTGGGGCGGTTGGGTTTTGCTAATCCCTTTTCCAGTGTGTCTTCTATTTGGATGAAACTTCTTGACTCAAGACAGGTTCATGTATTTCTGCACTCAGCGAAGGCCAAAAGATTGTGTGATTTCCTTTTGCAAATGCACATTTGTGGAATTTCTGATAGTTGGCAAAGATGCTGTTCACTAGTTTCTACTCATGCTCCTAATCCTTCTTGTAGGTCTTCTTGAACTATTTATTCCATAATAAACCATCCGTCTAGATCTTCCTCCTGTTCTTCCACTCAGTTCGCATGATGCTTCTTTGTTTTTTTCTTCATGGTCTTTCTTGTGACTCAAGCTGCTCTTAAGTTCCCCATCGTTTTTAGTGAACTTTTGACATCAGTGATGGCTATCTACTCATTTCTGGCTAATATGCATTAGCTTGGCGTTAGGCCTACTCTTGCACCGTATTACATCGTGAATGAGTGTGAGAGTTTAATTACAGAAAGCTAGACTTAGTTTTTCATTTCTTCTAAGATGATTTTTCATATACCATGTAAACGGCCTTAGTGAAACTACTAATTAAAGTTGAATTGCCAAAAGCAAATAAAAATTGTGAATGGTGAGAATTATTCAAGGTTTTCTTTATAGCTATTTGGAATTTAGGCTGAGAAGTAACCATGGAAATAATCAGTCTGTATCCCAAGCAATGAACTTTTAGCAGCACGGCAAAAGAAATGGAAGAAACTCATTAAGCCAACCCAGCTATGGATTAAGTAGCCAACAAGGACCAGTGGTAGTTATGTTCCCTTGGCGTCTCTTAAAACCTCTTTCCTCAATGGTTGATGTGCAGTCCGCGCACCATTATGATTGGAAGTTATTGATGTTATTAAAACTTTATGTTCCAGTGATAGTCCTTCTGAAGTAGCAGTGGTGGCCAACAAGAAGCTCTCAGAAGAAGAAAAAGTTACTCTTCAGGTGCTTGAGGAAGAGATGGCATGATATGTTTACTGAAAGTACTATTTTCTGCTTGAAACAGGCCAATTTTTGGTCTTGAGGAAAATTCACATTTTCAACTGACTCTGACTTTGAAAGCAATGAAATCCTTGCTTACCACTATTTATTTGCTGCTAGCTGTACATGTTTCAGTGGTGTGAGTGAATTGTTCTCTTGATAAGAAGTATATGAGGGAGACTAAGTGTAAAAGAATAGAGTTGAATAATATTTTGTTTTCCTACGCTCAAAGCTAAGTTAATTAAATTTTTCGTGAGTTGCATGACACATGTTATTTGAAATCCTTTTGAATCCAAGCTCTTGGACATCTCATATTTACTTGTATTTACCTACCTGCTTTCGTATTCGGAATCCGGTAGGATAACAGATACTGTTGCGCTTTCTCTTCAGCTTTACATGGAATAATCAAGGAGAATACATAATTATTCAGTCATAGTTAATAGTCAAATTCTTTTCTCCTATTGGGATCTGTTACAGAAAAGGCTGGAAGAGTTTGAAGCCACACTTGCTACTTCTCCAAGAGATCACACAGCGCTTGAAGTAAGCAATGAGTCTAATATCAGCTCTCCATTTGCGTTTTGCTCTCTAGATATTGACTCATAGGTTTATATCTTCTATGTATGGCTTTTAACTTTATAAAGAAGAGAGGATCCATGCTACTTTGAGTTACTTTGAAAGGTGCCGATTTATTGTGTAAGAATTATGAACTTTCAGCTTGCATGCTGGTTGAATCAATCACAGGTTGAAGCATGTATATAATATTGAAAGGTGGTCATTCTATAAACTTCAACATATATATGTACGCCGTGTAGCAGGGCCCCTGAACAATGAGATATAGCATAAGCGGATAGATAGCTGTGCCATTTGTCTTTCTTTTTCTGCGCGTGCATGTTTGTCGGTTAGCATGTGCGACTAACATGCATTTTTAAAATTGCTTCATCATCTATTCTGCTGCTTCAGTTTTTTCTATGTCTATAGGGAGCTGCGGTAACATTAGCAGAACTAGGGGAGTATACTAAGGCAGCTGCTCAGCTGGAGGAGTTGACTAAGGTTTCTCGACTCAAATGCAAATTCCTATGGGACTGTTTTTGGGTTTGGTGGAATTGACTCGAGAGTACCACTGGCCAACATGCTTATTAGTGTAATGTGCTCTATTTATTAAGTGTCTTAGGCTCAAACATCTCTGCAGGAGAGATCTAATGATCCTGATGCTTTCCGTTTACTTGGGGAAGTCAAATTTGAACTGAAAGATTACGAAGGGAGCGCTGCTGCATATAGGAGCGCAAGCAAGGTGTCCTTTTAATCTTTTTCAAAAAAATGCAGGGCTATTGTCTTGCCATTTTGATTTAATTGCTTAAAACATGTGGGAAGCTCTAGTTGAGTCAAGTAGACATGAGATCCGACTTTCATGGAACTTATTAAAATTGAACTATTTTGAGTTTTATGCCTATACACGTATTATTTGTGTACAATGGCTTGTCAACTCGGACACCAGCAGAAATGGCAACTTGGCTGGTGTTGGTCTTGCCCTTCTAGAAAGCTCTAAGAACTGATCCCAATTCAATGAACTTTCCATTGTATCATAAGTTGGCCTTGCAAAAGAAGTGGGATAATGGTTAGTTTTTTCTTTAGAAGTTGAAAGTTTCAAATCTTCCATCGTCGTGGCATTTGCACTTAAAGAAACTACTAGTAGCTACTGGAGGAAGAATGTGAAAAAGACGATTGTATTAGTTACTTTATATTTGTGAAAATAAATTGGATTGCATTAATGGTTTAACCCATGAGATCTGCTCTTGCTTTGATATCATCCACTTATCCTTTTCATTGTCTGCAGTTGTCCACTGATATCAATTTTGAAGTTCTGCGTGGCCTTACAAACACACTACTTGCTGCCAAAAGACCAGATGAAGTGAGTCATAGTTTTAATTTGAGTTGTTACATTACAAGCTGAACATGTTGGTGAAGCTGTGTTTTAGGATTAAAGGTATACAAGACATGACATGATGTAGCGTAAAATGTCTTATTCATGGATGTAGCAGTAGAGAGTCTGCAGGCCCTCTGAGGGACTCAGACATGGACCTTTCTTCCTCTGAGGCAGTAGGAGACTCTGACAAGATACCCACAGAAGCTTTAAATTTTCTTGGATAGCCTGTCTTATTTTCAGCAGAATGAAAAGTTTGTTAGAGCATTTCAACGGTAAGCAACACATCCATTTAACAGCTTAAGCTTTGCATTATCCAATTTTCACAAAACTTTAAAATTGTGCTCCCCAATTTTCACCTAGGTGTATTCTCTTCTCCATTGTTTTTCATACATGGATAGCGGTTCTAATTACACAGACCATGGAGCTTTAGATAACCGTGTGAAACCTTGAATTTTAAAATACATAACTTATTAGTAATGTGGTCTCTTAAAATATAGCAAGTATTTGGCAAAATGTTTTAATTATGTCATGGATGTAGGCCAGAACCTTGAGAAGTTTGTTTAAATCATACATGTTTCTGCCTCTTGATCTCTCATCAAAAGACTAGGGAGTTCATTGTATACTTTTAGAAGTATCGATATCTCTGTATTTGCACTGAAATATATTTGTGTGAGTCCTATTTTCTCTAGGCCTTATCTGCACCTATTTTAGCCTATTCTCAACACACATTGTGTACCTATTCATCTATTCAATAGTGTTCAACCTATTGACGTTAGTGACCTGCAGCCATTTATGAATTTCTTTGATGAGGTGGATCTGCAGGCTGTTCAAGTACTCCTGGCCTCTCGAGACCTCATGAACTCAAAAAATCCAAATGTTGAGGCAGATAGCAGTACAACGGAAGGAAGTAAGCAGAACGTGGATCCTATTCAAGTGAGTTCTATTATATTCTTATCTTCTATCACGCTGAAGTTTATGCAAACACCTGCTTGGCTAGATAAGCACTAAGAATATTAAGAAAGCAAATGGCATCAACTTCTGGATCACACATTACCTGGAAGGGACCCTGCTTGTGGAGACCTATGATTCGCATGTCATGCTAATGCTGGTGAGAAGCTTTGAGATTGTTGGAATATGTAAAGTATTGAAATATGTGTTGAATAATGTTGAAAGTTAGGCTAGAGTTAGTTGGAATTAGGTTGCCTACCTAATGTTGAAAGTTAGGCAACCTAATGTTGAAAGTTAAGCTCTTACCTAAATTAAGTCAAATTAGGTTTCCTACCTAAATTAGGTTTCTTACCTAACCTAAGTCTTTTGTTCTTGTATATATAGACCTTGTAATCTCTCAATGCAAAGTAAGAAGAAGAAACATATTCTTTTCTTCATGGTATCAGAGCCCTAGGTTAGATTTCTGGATTTCAAATTACAGCCTTCATTGCTGTCTATTCTCCAGAAAATTCTTCCTTTGTACGCAGCCACATTACTGCTCTTGTATCCTTGCTAATCTTCTCTTTCCAAAATGACCACATCCGAAACCACACCCAAAGCCATAGATTCTCCCTCTCCTACAACCCAATCAGAGGGGGACGCCTCGTCACACATGACAGGTGATCTTCAGAATATGAGGCCAACCTATAGACTGAATGAGAAAAACTATCTCAAGTGGTCACAATTCGTCAAGACGTACCTAAAGGGCAAAGGAAAACTCAGCCATCTGCTGGGGACGGGACCCAAGCAAGGAGATCCTGGTTTCGATGCATGGGATGAGGCTGATTCCATGATCATGTCATGGTTATGGAATTCAATGGAACCAGCCATAAGCGATACTTGTATGTTTCTACCAACAGCAAAGGGGATCTGGGATTCTATCCAACGGACGTACTCAAAGGCCCGTGATGCAGCCCAGGTGTATGAAATTAAGGTGAAAACCAGTGGGACAAAGCAAAGAGGTAAAACTATCACTGAATATGCTAATTCTCTGCAGAACTTATGGCAAGAACTCGATCATTATCGAGTATTCCACATGCGGTGTCCAGAAGATGCAGCCATTCTGAAGAATTTTATTGAAAAGGATCGAGTCTACGATTTCTTAGCAGGGCTTGATTCTGAATTTGATCAAGTCAGAGTTCAAATACTTGGCAAGGAGGAAGTACCATCATTGGAGGAAACAATTTCCTTGATCCGGGCAGAAGAAAGCCGTCGATCTGTCATGCTCAAACCACAAGCAGTAGAAGGGTCAGCCTTGACAATCAAAAAGGTTGATGAGAAGGGTGGCCTGCCAAGGAAAGATAACCGGGACAACTTGTGGTGTGCCTATTGCAAGAAACCAAGACATACAAAGGAGCAATGCTGGAAATTGTATGGCAAACCCACTTCTTCGGGCCGAGAATGGGTGAACCGGGCAACACAGTCAAGGCCTCGTGTCCACCTAACCGAGCAAGCTGGTTATGACGAAGTTAAGGAGAAAACAACCTTCAACAGTGAAGAAATTGAGAAAATAAGAGGTTTGTTAGGGTCTCTTAATAAACCCTCTGGTGCATGCTCACTAGCACTCTCAGGTAATTCTTGGGTTATTGATTCCGGCGCTACTGATCATATGAGTTACACCTCATCACATTTCAGGACCTATACACCTTGTCCTAGCAATAGAAAGATTATTGTGGCAAATGGATCACTTGCTACTGTTGCAGGTGTTGGAGATGTCCCTGTCACACCAAATCTTGTCCTTAAAGATGTCCTTCATGTCCCTAAACTGTCTTCCAATCTTATCTCCATACACAAACTCACAAAAGATCTTCATTGTCAAGCTGTTTTTTACCCATCTTACTGTGTTTTTCAGGATCGGGACTCGAAGAGGAGGATTGGACTTGCTAAGGAACAAAGTGGACTGTACTACCTTGAGACACCTCTCACTATAAGAAGAATCATGATTAATCTATCTTCATCGTTTCTTAGTACTTCAAACAAGGAAGCTATTTGGCTTCATCATTTTCGTTTTGGTCATCCGTCCTTTCAAGTCTTGAGTGTCATGTTTCCAGCCTTGTTTAAGGGTCTGAATATTAAAGATTTCCATTGTGATGTTTGCGAGTTAGCCAAGCATAGCCGGGTATCATTTCCTATTAGCAATCATCGTAGCTCTAACCCTTTCGACTTGATACACAGTGACATTTGGGGACCTTCCACGGTTCCAAACATTTCTGGAGCCCGTTGGTTTGTCACTCTAATTGACGATTGCTCTAGAGCTACTTGGACTTTCTTGCTCAAACAAAAATCTGATGTGAGTAACATTATTCCTTCCTTTCACTCCATGATTCAAACTCAGTTTGGGGTCAAGATTAAGGTCTTTCGATCAGATAATGCGAAAGATTACTTCAATCAAGTATTGTCCTCTTATTTTCAAAAGGAAGGCATTATCCATGAGTCATCTTGTGTGAATACACCACAACAAAATGGGATTGCTGAAAGGAAAAATGGTCATCTCCTTAACACAACTCGTGCCTTGTTGTTTCACGGGCAGGCTCCTAAAACCTATTGGGGGGAAGCTGTCCTTACGGCTACATACATGATCAATAGACTACCATCACGTACATTAGATCACAAGACCCCTATGGAAGTTCTTTCTCAGTTCTATCCCCATTTCCGTACATCTAATAGCCTTGCACCTCGAGTCTTTGGTTGTATTTCTTTTGTCCACATTCATCAACATCAACGAGGAAAGCTAGATCCTCGTGCGGTCAAATGTGTGTTTCTTGGTTACTCACAAACACAAAAGGGCTATAAATGTTATCATCCCCCTTCCAAAAAATTTTATCTCTCCGCAGACGTCACTTTTGTTGAAAATAAACCCTATTTTTCAAAACCTTATCTTCAGGGGGAGATTTCACTCATGGAAGATGAGGAAGATAAGGACCTTGGGGTTATTGATAACCTGGACTTATCATCCAATGTCCCTGTCAATCCAAATTCCTCCACCGTAGCTCATGAATCTACCTTGAATCCTATCTCTCCTCCATCACATTCTCACACAAACCAACCAGTTTCTGTTCCTATTCCTATTAGTTCAACTCGTTTTCATGATTCTATGAGATTTTCTCAGGTGTACTCAAGGAGGACAGCCGTTCCAACACAAGAGCAGGTCCAAAATGCCACTTCGAGTCCTGCCAATGAGAGCACGGTAAGTTCTGAACCTCCTGTGAATGAACAGCTTAGTGATACACCTGAGACTGATCTTGATTTACCTATTGCTGTTAGAAAAGGGACAAGAGAATGTACCAAAAAATCAGTTTATCCACTATCAAATTATGTGTCCCTTGATAGGTTATCATCACCATACCGAAACTTTATTGTGAGCTTAAACACTATTGCCGTCCCTAACACTTTATCTGAAGCACTATCAAGAGAGGAATGGAGGAATGCCATGAAAGAAGAGATGAAGGCACTAGAAAAGAATAAAACGTGGGAAGTTGTTGACAGACCAAAAGAGAAAAAACTGGTTGGCTGCAAGTGGGTATTCACTGTGAAGTACAAGGCAGATGGTTCTCTGGAGAGGTACAAAGCAAGATTAGTTGCGAAGGGTTACACTCAAACGTATGGAGTGGATTACCAAGAGACATTTGCACCGGTGGCTAAAATGAATAGTGTAAGAATCTTGCTATCTTTAGCTGCTCATTTTAACTGGGAACTTCAACAGTATGATGTGAAGAATGCCTTTTTGCATGGAGATTTGGAAGAGGAAATCTACATGAACATGCCACCTGGTTTTGAAGGAAAGGAAACAGTTCAAAAGGCTTGTAGACTAAAGAAGGCATTATATGGACTCAAGCAGTCACCTAGAGCCTGGTTTGGACGATTTACTAAAGTCATGAAGGCATCTGGATATAAACAAAGCCAGGGAGATCATACACTATTCATAAAACACTCGGATGCAGGGGGAGTTACAGCATTGTTGGTGTATGTTGATGACATAATAGTCACGGGCAATGATGAAAGGGAGAAACAGCGGCTGAAACAGAACTTGATTAAGGAGTTTGAAATAAAGGACTTAGGAAAGCTACGGTATTTTCTGGGAATTGAGGTTTCATACTCAAAGCAAGGGATCTTTATTTCACAGCGAAAGTATGTGACGGATCTCTTGGAAGAAACTGGAAAGCTTGGTTGCAAACCAGTAACTACTCCGATTGAGCCGAACCAGAGACTCGCAGAAGCAAAAGAGGAGACAACAGTGGATCGAGAAATGTATCAGCGATTGGTAGGAAAGCTGATTTACCTTGCTCATACTCGACCAGATATTTCTTATGCAGTAAGCTTAATTAGTCAATTCATGCATAATCCAAAGGAGTCACATCTACAAGCTGCTCATCGAGTCCTACATTACCTAAAAGGGAGTCCAGGAAAGGGAGTACTATTCAAGAAGAGTCCCGATCTCAAGCTAGAGGCTTATACAGATGCGGATTATGCTGGATCAGTGGTTGACAGGAGGTCTACAACTGGTTATTGTATTTTCCTTGGAGGTAACTTGGTAACTTGGAGAAGTAAAAAACAGAATGTGGTGGCAAGATCCAGTGCAGAATCTGAGTTTAGAGCAGCAGCTCAAGGAATATGTGAGCTATTGTGGCTCAAGATCATTCTCGATGACTTGAAGGTTGAGTGGCAGAGTCCTATGAAGCTGTATTGCGACAATAAATCTGCAATTAATATTGCTCATAATCCTGTGCAGCATGATAGGACGAAGCATATTGAGATTGATAGGCACTTCATCAAGGAGAAACTTGAAGATGGACTGATTTGCTTATCTTATGTCCCGTCAGGACAGCAAGTGGCAGATGTCTTAACCAAAGGACTTAATGGTGGAAGTTTTCACGAGCTAGTTACCAAGCTGGGAATGGAAGATATCTATTCACCAGCTTGAGGGGGAGTATTGGAATATGTAAAGTATTGAAATATGTGTTGAATAATGTTGAAAGTTAGGCTAGAGTTAGTTGGAATTAGGTTGCCTACCTAATGTTGAAAGTTAGGCAACCTAATGTTGAAAGTTAAGCTCTTACCTAAATTAAGTCAAATTAGGTTTCCTACCTAAATTAGGTTTCTTACCTAACCTAAGTCTTTTGTTCTTGTATATATAGACCTTGTAATCTCTCAATGCAAAGTAAGAAGAAGAAACATATTCTTTTCTTCAGAGATGAAGATTCGTCTATGCTCCACCTAGAACATTTGTTCTTTTCAATTGATTGTCCTTACCTCATTTTCCTTTTCTTGGTTACGGTGGAGGTAAGAAGGTTTTTCTGTTAGGAGCTCAAAGTGGCGTATCCCATGATCAGGTGTCCCCTGCAAACAGAATATAGCCAAACCATTAGAGACAAATGGGACCAAAAGTTTCAGTAACTAGATTAACTACCCAGCCAAGTTCCTAAAGATACTAACTAACCCCCCTTGGCTGCACTGAATTAAAGAGGGACCAATTAGCCACATCTCAAATATTAGCAGAACAGTTCAATATCTCCCCTTGCTCCACAACTTCCCTTTAGGTTGCAGTTCCAGGTCAATCATTGACTAAATTGTCCTTAGATATGTCCCACCATATTTGTCTGTAGCTCCATCATGCCAATCTTGATTATACCAAATACAGCTCCTTATTTCCCAGCAAGAGAGACAAATCACGACGCTCATCACACAAAAACTTCTCACGTTCTGTATGCAGTTTCATTTTCAGGTCACCCTTCGAGCTGATACCAAACAGCAGGCTTTGAGACATAGCATCATACACTGCTAATCATCTGTGCTACTGCGTGGTAGCACAATAGTGTGATGGGTCATTGCATTTGTGTCCCATATTTAAATGAAGATGAAAATTTTAGTTATAAAGGTGAGGGTATCAACAATTTTTAAACATTACAAAGACAACAGAAAATAAGATTCTGCCACTTGCAAGTCGTTACTTTCTCCATAGAGACAGTAATGGTAATTATGCTGAATTTGTGTCTTTTTGTTGAAGATTGTGCTCATATTCTTTTAATTGAATTCAGGAAGATTTCAAGAAAAGTTGAGCCTTCATAGAGAATCTGGGAGTTTTACATAATCATTCTTACTAAATGATGTCGAAATGTACTTGGCAGTGTTTGACCACCATAGTGATTCTGGCACGCATCTGTAGTTGATGAGGGCACAAGTTCAATTCTCAAGAGAGAGAGAATTTCGTAAGGAGACCAGTCTTTCCTCTTGTGGAAAAAGTTGAGCTCATGTGCTAGTGGCACCACAATGATTAGCTCCCTGACCTTAGATCGTTGGGTCATGAGTGGTGTGAGTAGCTGTGGCTCAATTTGAACGTTTGTAGTGGGTGTGGGACTCCTACATTAATGTCCCAGGAGATTGCTAGAATAGACCAACCCTTCCAACCCTTCCAACCCTTTAATAAAGAAAAATCGTAGCAGCGGTTGACTGCAAATGTAGGTTACTTCCAAATTGCCAATAAGAACTTAACTCATCAAAGAGAGGGTATTTAGCAAGTTCTTGTGCAATCTGTCAGTAAGCATAGTATTTGGGTAAGTAATTATTGCTAAACCTTCTTTTAGCCATCACTTCATCCTTTCTGTTGAGACAAACTCTAATGTTCTTACTGCAAAGAAAAGTCCCTATATTCAACATCTTGTCAATACATTGCAGGTCGATTTACTTCTTGGGAAAGCCTATTCAGAGTGGGGCCATGTTAGTGATGCAGTATCAGTTTATGATGGGCTCATCTCTAGTCACCCTAATGATTTTCGTGGATACCTAGCAAAGGTCTCCTTTTTTATCTAGTAACTTGCTGTTTCTTGTTCTCATGGATATCGGTGCTGCATTTATTTTATTTATAATGTGTACACATGCTTAATTAATTACCATAACTGTAGCTATTTTGTTAACAGAAGGACTCACAAAAAGGAAATATCAAACGGAAAATAAAGATTACGAGAGAGAGAGCTAGCTTTTACTGGCATAGTTGCGTTGGCTTTTTTAAGTCTCTTTTAGTTACTGAACGTAAGAGTACATCAGTAATGTTTATTACAGCGCCCAGTGGGTTCTGGCCAAAAAAAAAAAAAAAGGAGCAAGAAGAAGAAGAACTGCCAAGTTGGTTAAGCTAAAGGACCCTCTTATTTTCTATTATGGGATTGAGCCAAATCAGTTGTGAATTTGAACTTATAGTAACTATAACCACCTTAAAAAAAGGCTAGGGATGGGCTTGATGTTCCTTAACGTGAATTTTTTCTTCCGAAGGTTAGCCGGAGTTCCTCCAATTTTTGTTATTAATATTCTTCCTGTTGACTTGTTAACTGTTTGGTTTACGCAACCTCTGGGAAACAACATATTTCTCACTCCTGTTTTCCAGGGGATTATATTGAAAGAGAATGGTAGAGCTGGAGATGCAGAGAGAATGTTTATACAGGTGAGTAAAAAAGCTTAGGCAGTCATGAGAATGTCTTAATGGCCCTGTGCATTTGGTTTTTGCAGTCTTGAGATGAAGTGGCTAACCTCTATTTAAATACTTTATCGAGAATGATGCACAAACTCAAAATCATCATGCAATATAGCTGGTGTCATGCGTTTCACATTTAATGCAATGGTATGTGACGTCCAGGCGAGTAGAGAAATCAGTTTAATTGTCACTTATGGAGCTATACATCATTCTGCTGATAGTCTTTAGACATGCTAGAAGAGTATTTTCATGTAAGTAATTTTTTAGGCTGGGAAGCAACATGCAACCAATATGAGTCGTCGCCTTAAGAATTAATTTTACATTTTTTCGGCAAAGCTTTTGAAATATGAGGAACTAAAAATTACCTTCCCGTCACCAATGTTCAAATATTCTTATTGTTGAGGGTGTAAAGGGCAGTATTCGACCCCATTTTAATTGTTTGGCAGGGAGAGTTTGCTTGCTGTCATAGATGAACCGGTTGTTGCTAGTACATTCAAAGTTGATGTTTTCATTCTAATCATGTAGCATTAGTTTACTCATGCTATTTTGTGAACCTTACTTGATTTCTTACTTTGCAGGCACGATTTTTTGCACCAGAGAAGGCCAAGATACTTGTCGATCGTTATGCTGGACAGTGAGCGACTTTCTCCACCGTATTGTGTTTTTTTTTTTTTTTTTTGCACTTGTTAGGGACAGGAGCCTGGACTCAACTTAAATGTCCATTTGGCTTTTATAGGATTGTATAGACATGAGATAGATGACTGCCTGGGGTGACTTCATTGAGTTGTTTTATATGACAATGGAGATTAAAAAGATTTTTTTCTCATAGTCTGTGGAAATATACAGCTACCAAACACCATGGTTATGATGATCAATTTTTGGCTTCCATAATCTGGAATTCCATTTGGATGGATTAATTCATACCCTTGATGCTTTGTCTTGTTTCTTGAGTTTCTCCACCGTTTGATAATAAACTGCATAGGCTCAGTCCAAAAAACATATAGATTGCATGATGTGGCTTGAACCACTTGCTTGCTGAACTTGTACTACGGACATTGTTATCCAAAGAAATATGAGCAGGGGTATGGAGTCAAGCTTTTGCTTGAACCACCTGTCTAAATGTCATTCTCTGGAAACTAATGAGACTATGAGAGTGACTATGATCATCACACACGCTAGGAACACGAGGATCTTGTGATCTTTAAGTTCAGTTCAAAAGAATAAGACAATACCACAAAATAATTGATATTGTGCGTGCACTTTATTCTAATACATGCAATTCGATGATTATCTAAAGAGCTATAGTAGACATTCGTGTCGGATAACTGCTGGAGTCGATTTTAGTTTCAGAGTGTAGGTAATGGCATAACAAGGGAAAGAACATGGATTGGCTAGAAGCATCAGTGAGCTGCAAGGTGGTAGTAGTTCAATTTCTGCTTCATATAATGGTAGATGTAATTAAAGGAGGGCAACACTGGGTTCAAAGCAGCCCAACTAATAACAATTTCTCACCAAAGCAAGCCTGCCTCTCTCTCTCTTTTTTTTTTTTTTTTTTTGGGGGGGGGGGGGGGGGGGGGGGGGGCCATCAAAGAAAGCTAAGAAAGCCTACCTTATCCACTCCTATTTTAATCTTGCCCTGTCCTTCATCACCTCTCCGACACTGCCTTTAAAAGTATAAGTAATATCACTCGGAGGACCAAAATACAAAAAAGAAGAAAGTAAGAGAGAAGCATGAAAGCAGAAGTTATATGCACATTTGGGGGTGATGCGAATGTGTGGGCTCACAATCGGATGAGGCGCAGCTAATAGCGTCTTTCTCCACATACGCATGCGAGAAGAACGTGACGTCTCTTTTTTCCTCGACAGCCTTCAAGATCATCTCGAAAACACGAACTTCACATGGAATCTTGAGAACTCCTTCCTGTTGGAAGCCAAACTCTTCTTCTGCTTCTTGCAGAAGTATCCCGAATGCTGGGTGTCCTAAATGCTCAGTTGGGATCACAAATCTCTTCAGCTCTTTCCCCACGCAGACGGCCAGAAATCCTTTCGGGACGATGTCACTAGTCGGTGCCGAGACGTCCGAGAAGGAAAGAGTTCTCTTCAAAAACTTGATGCTTTTGCTGCCATTACCCGCGGAGGTGGTAGTTGAGCTGGAGTTGCCTGTGCTGCTATTGCCACTTTTGTTGGTGTTCTTGGAGGCGTTTGCGAGCTTTTTCCACTTCTTGAGGATCTGTTGAAGCCTAACAATGTCACTGATCTTGTTAGACTTCTTAGAATCCATGAAGTTGATGGGCCTTCAGGATATGGGGTTTCACAAACTTCTCTTGTTTTGGGGTTGTAACTCAAATGGTGATGTTTTGGGGGTTTTAAGCTAGTTCAGGGGGGTTGCCTGGTCAACCTGCATCGGAATATTCAAATCATGTTCTACTCCGTTATTCAAGCCTTTCATTGAGGTTAAGAGTCCGTCGGTTGCCTGTTGCAACTGCCTCTGATGAATACTTAAAAGAAATGACTGATGCATTTGGCCTTTCGTGTTTGGATCCCTTTTTACTATATTTTTGTCTTTCCGTGCCTCAGATGGATACAGATCCACATGAAAAATCAGTACTGAACTACTAAGCAGAGGTCGGCTTTTCTTGCGCCATATTTTATTAACTGCAAATGGGTGTTTGTGAAGCAAAGTCTACAGTGCTATAAGCTGGTGCTCAGTCTCCCCTTCCTCGCGAATTGTCCCGGTTTCTTTCCGATTCAACTGTCTCAACAGTCAAACCGCCTGGAAAGGCATCATCCTCATGCTTGCTCCTCTTAATAAATGACCCTGTGCAGCGCCTTGGTGTTGGTGTTTGGAGCTCTGGTCAGTAAAAATAAATGCACTGATGACCCCTTTTGTTTATTGGATTTGGGATGGCCGAGAAAGGATTCTAGAAGCAAAATGGCTCTGGAGAAACCCATGTGGCCTCCCCATTCTTTATCTGTTTATTGCAAAGTACGGAATGACGTTAGAATAAACACCAAAGCTCATGGGTTTGACTATGCAGCCCCTTCCTTCTGCTTTCATCTTCACCTATTCGACATCATTATAGCAATACATTGTCGCCTTGTCAAAGCAACTGTAACTTGGTTTCTTCTTAAAAATAACGTTGATGCACATGATATGATCGTGGTTTGCGATGTGTGATTATCTTTTGAGAACTAAATATATGCCGTAGGGGGGGACCTCTTTGCATAATGAAAAGGACGAGATGCAGAGATAACTGGCGTACGTTTTTGTACCTTGGAAAGAAAAACATTGTAAAATGCCCCTTACCCAAAAAAAAAACATTGTAAAATGCCTACCTTACCCCAAAAAAAAAAAACAATTGTAAAATGCCATCTCTGTATGCTGTCAAGATGATGCTGCGAAAAAAAAAAAAGAGCTAAGTCCATGTGGCTTGATCAGTTACCTCATAATCAACAATATACAACAATTTGAAGGGGAAACGCTGTAATGAGGATTAGTATAATGTGCATAGTACAATGACAAAACATCGTTGGAGCATCTTAAGGTAGTTGACCGAGTGTGACTGCTATTTTAAGTGTCAGAACCAGATGAAAAACAAATGGTGCGACAGTTAATTAAGGAAATAAAGTGAGGGGCGCTTGCCCAATTTGCAAGGGAAAAGCGGAGAGCTAATTGCTCGGTCAAACTTCAATGGAGACGGACAGTGCGCACAATTCCATTAATAAACCGATGCTTAGAGCTCCAAGATCGTGCTCAAGCCGATAAAGAAGAGAGTATTTCATTGGAAGAAGCAAATGGCTGACTAAGTTAATCAACCCATGATTTCGGGGCTCGTGATGAAATCCTTCCTCCCGAGGAGGGTGAAACGCTTCTTTTTATCATTCATTTAGTGTTGGGCTGGGCTCTCATGGTCATGGCTAATAATTTGGATCTGGTTCACATGACCCTCTTTTCCTGATTTGAAAAGTACAAGGAAGGAACCTCCTCAAAATTCGTAGCTACAATACAAGCACCTCTCTCTCTCTCTCTCTCTCTCTCTCTCTCTCTCTCTCTCCCTCCCTCCCGTCATCTCATCAGGGTACTCGCATTGGGATGCATGTGGTCGTACGTAACATTTGATGAACCGCAACTTGACCAAGAACAGTGGGAAATGATGGGTCGTCTCTATCAGCCATTCCTAGATATAGTAGGTTTCGAAAGCCAAGCTGTTTATTATAGCGAAAAAAGACTATTTTTATACTGCAACCAGTCATAATTCAGTTTCGAAGGTAAGACCTCATGGCAAACCAAATCGATCTTAAATGTGTTAGCTACCATAGATAAAGTGATCGTCGGTACTCCTATTAGCCCAATCTTTTTTTTTTTTTTTTGCTTCTTGCTGTGGAGTGTACAGCATTCTGCTATAGTTCTTCATCCTCCGTTTGGTAACATAATCCCACCTTGACGATACATCTGTCTCTATGAAATCAACTTGAGTTGGAAACATCAGTATGTACACAAGAATCCAATATGACTTTTCTAGGAGCAAACTGTGTGGAAGGACTACAGTCTACAATTCAATACACGTTCCACAAGGAAAAAACAGAAAAAAAGGAGCGAGATAAATCATCTGGGCGGAAGCGGACGGATCCAGCAGCCATGGACAAAGAAATGAGGAGTGAATGAATCTCTTGCTCTATAGCTATAAGGCCAAGACCAAGAAAGACCATCACCATCACTCACGTGATGGGCCTCCCCCAGCCCAGTCATTGCTCTCCGCAGGATTCCCCGCATGCAGATTGGGAGGAATTTGGAAAAATCATGGCTGTGAGTCGTAAACAAACCATGATGCCATGGCCTAGGGACGACGAACGTGAAAAACATGGAGAAGAGAAATAAATATCACGGGCTCCTCCAGCTCCCAAGTTGCTTCCCTATGCAGAGGGGTGTACACAAAGTAGTAGGGGAGATCAAGTTGGGGGTGGAGGTGGCATCTTCAGACTTTTGGAGGGAAAGCAACGGCGCCGGCAACAGCAACAGGTGAGCCTTTCTCCCCTGGTCAATTCCATCTTTGGCTGCCTTCCTTGCCTCAATCGTCCTCGTGAAACATTTGAAAGGGGAGCCATCGAGAGCGTCTTGTCTTCTTCTTCGCCCTTCTACCTATCGTCCTCGTCAAACATTTGGGCCCCCATGTAATCGCCCATCTACCTATCTTCTTCTTCTTCTTCTTCTTGCTCTTGGTAAGGTGATCCGCATTATGTCTCAAAATCTGTACTAAAGCATCGATTAAAAAAAAAAAGGTTACCTATCCTCACAAGAATTTAATACCACATATATTACAAGTCAATATATATTATAAATTGCTAAAAGATGAATCCTTTCTAATCAACAAAATAAATCACCAACTATGATTTCAAAGAAGTAGAAAGAGAAAAACATATATATACTCAGATATCGCCCCCACCAAAAAAGATGACACACACACAAACACATATATATCTATAACACTTGCATCTAATTAACTTCGTTACATTTGGCAATGCTAACTAACACTTTGTAATAACTAGATTTTTTTTTTACTAAATAGGTTATTAAATGGTGGCGGGACCCACATAATGAAAATAATAAAAAAAATAATAAAAGAAGAAGTTGAAAGTCAAAAAAAAGAAGAAAGGAGGAGACATAATAAACTCTCATCCTCCTTTCTTCCGCAGCAAGTTCACGCATGAGGAAGGGAGGAAAGGAAAGAAAGAGAGAAAGAGAGGAGAAGAGGAAGAGAGGAAAGGGAGGAAGGAGGGAGAGAAGTCCAAGCGATCTGGACACCGTTGACAACGTTCAGTAAGTATTGGTACCCCTCGTTCCTCCTATTGAAGTAATTTTGGGAGTTATAGGTTAGTTTCGGACAAAGATTGAGTTTAATTTGCTGAGTTCATTTAAGAAATTTGTATACTATGTTTGTGCATGGAGATGAAAATTTAGGATGTTGTGAAGCCGTAGGATTTGACGGACCTCAATTTGGACTTATAGTTTGCCCGAAACAAAATTTTCAATTCGGGTTGCTACAGTACCCGCGCGACCAGCAACCTTCAAGAGCTGATATCTTCATTTTTTGGTCATTTTTTTGATGTTGATCATGTTAGGACTTTTGTAGTACATTGTATAAGCTTCGTTTGGACTATAAGATGGCATGAAACGGAGTCCGGTGGAGTGAGTTATGGCCTTTTCCGTTCTGCCACGCGAGCTGTCCACTGTAGACAGCAAAGGAAATTTGTTGTAGACAAGCTTCCGTTGACGCGTAGTTGTCGTTCTATCGTTAAACAGGTGTAAATTAGTTGAGTCGTTCATTAGAGTGTCATATTATTGGTTTTTGATCCATTTTCCGTACTTTTGAATAGGAATTCGGACGCGTGGGCTCAAGTAACAGTTGTATTTTATTTTGCCGTTATCCGGTGAGTGATACTATTTCTTTTTTGACTTGTGAAAACTCATATTTTCTGAGAAAGTATAATATGAGTTTTTAATGTGATTTATTCTTGTGAAAGGGAAGTAGAAGCGGTGTTTAGAGCATTTTTATTGCATAAAACAGGATCGAACATTTACTGCTGTTTTGAGTTGATGATGATGTCCGTTTTGGGTGGAGACAATTTGTGATGGATTTCTACTATTGATTTTAAGTTCTTGTGATTTTGTGCTGCTCAAGATAACTGTGAACCCGACTGAGGGGTTTGTGGGTATGCGCATACTGTTTAGGATATCCTTGTGGGCCGAGCCACCGGCATTGTAGGTGGAGACCTTGCCAAGGGGGGAATCTTGGTCGTCTTTTGTCACGGGCGTTATTCGTGACCACGGTTGGAGTCTTGAGCAGTCATTAGTCAATGGATAGACCATTGACATGTGTTTTTGCTGAGATTAACCAATGGTTTAAATCATTGGTATTTGTTTTGTATTTTAAATGTGCATAGTGATTGTTCGATCCGCTTAGAAGAAGTGTATTACTCACTGAGCCGTGTTAGCTCATTCCTTTCATCTTTTTGTTTTTTTTCAGATCCAGCGAGTCGCCCGTAGGACGTGAGCGATCGTTAGTGGAGGACTTTTGGTTGGGGGGGGCTTTTGTTATAAGTTGTGAGTTGTTTTTGGCTTTGGTGAGCCTATTTAAGTTGATATTGACGTTTCTATCGTTTGGAAGGAGATATGTGAATATCTGTTTATGGTTTAGTAACGAGCTCTGACCTTGTAATCAAGGAATTTCTTGAGCCTGTATATATGGACATACATGTTTGTTATCAGGTTGAATTTTGATTAAGTTGAGGCTGCGTCCTTTTGAGAAAGGGACGGCCGTGTCACAGTCTCCTATTATGGTGGTTTGGAGCGTGACATTTATTGGTATCAGAGCTTAGGTTATGATTTTTATGGGTATAGATAAGGGACGTTGTGAGATAGTGTGATAGATTTTAATGCGTTAGTCTAAGAGACACTAAGACATAGTCTTGTTTCATTCTTGGATCCAGGTAGCCATGAGTTCTGACCGAGAGCTGCTTGCTAATTTTCGCAAAAGCAATAGGGGCAAGAGAGCTATCAACTTTAATTCTGGAGATATGCCTCAAGGCTCTAGAGGTAGGCCTTCGACAAGAGGGATGGAAGAATATGCAAGAGTTGAGTTACAAGAATCACAAGGGGAAAGCCAGCACCAAAGGACCCAAGACAATATAGCTGGAATCATTGAGCCTAGAGGCGATAGAGGCTATACTTTTGCCCAATTTAGAAAGGCGAATCCACCCACGTATGATGGGAAAATTGATCCTCTTGCAGCAGAACGTTGGATTAGGAAGATAGAGGGGATCTTTAACGTTGAAGAGGTTCCTGAGGAGAAAATGGTTGACTTCGCTGCTCAATACTTAGAAGGAGAAGCTGAGTATTGGTGGGAGGGAATGAAGTTCGCCCTTGGAGATGAGGACACTGTCATATCTTGGAAGAATTTCAAGGAAACTTTCAACGCCCAATTCTTTCCATAATCGTTCTAGGAGCAAATGAAGAATGATTTTCTACATATTTCACAAGGCGACTCTACTGTTCTAGAGTATGCAGGCCGCTTCAACCAGATGAGTAGATTTGCGGGGCGTTTGGTGGCCGATGAAAGGGAAAAAGCCGAACATTTTGTGAGGGGACTACGGCCTGATATTCGTTTCACACTTGTGTCTCTTTCTTAACCAACATATAAGTGTCGCGACCCTCTAAAAAAATTTTAAATTTTAAAGGGGCTTAACGGATTATTAGGTTAATTAGATTTGACTAACCTAATGCGGACCCTCCCAAGCCCTACCGAATCGCAACTTTGGTTTTTGTTTAAATGATTTTGAAATTTGGAGTCGCCACTAATCGTTCTTGGTAGGTCGATTAGAAACCTAAATAAATTAGCGGGAGAACTAATTTATTCCTGCGAACCAGAGATTATGAGCTCGGGGACTTGGTTACACTAGTTAATTAAAACTAATGCCCTTTCGGTACCTTAATTTCATGGATATCCTAATCCGGCAACTCAGGCTTGGTTTATTCCTAAAGCTCTAGTAGGGTATTCTCTTTTGTGTTTTCACTTTTTAAATAGGATGCATGGATGGTATATATGTTTATTTGTTATATTTTTTTAAGTGTTAAAGATTCCCTGAAGCCGAAAGAGGGAGTGTGTTAACGACTTCTGTGCAGTATTACGACCTACTCATCTTTTGGGTCTGATGATTCAAAAATTAAATTATAGGAAGTACATGACAGTGAATAAACACCTCCAATGGGAGGCCTAGCATTGGCTTGGCTCTTCCCTTTGGGATTTAAGGTACAGGTATTTAAGTTGCAAGTATTTAAACTACTGTAAGTAAAAACCTCCAATGGGAGGCTAAGCATTGGCTTGGCTCTTCCCTTTGGGATTTAAGGTACAGGTATTTAAGTTGCAGGTATTTAACTACTGTAAGTAAAAACCTCCAATGGAAGGCTAAGCATTGGCTTGGCTCTTCCCTTTGGGATTTAAGGTGCAGGTATTTAACAACTGTAAGTAAAAACCTCCAATGGGAGGCTAAGCATTGGCTTGGCTCTTCCCTTTGGGATTTAAGGTGCAGGTATTTAAGTTGCAGGTATTTAACTACTATAAGTAAAAACCTCCAATGGGAGGCTAAGCATTGGCTTGGCTCTTCCCTTTGGGATTTATGGTGCAGGTATTTAAATTGCGGATGGACTTTGTCCTCTCCATTTTGGGGTATGAATTTTTTAAAATGAAATACAACGAATTGATTCAACAATTTGAAATTTGTGCGCGCTTGAGGACTCCTCCAAGCCGATTTTGTGCTTCCATAGGATTGACCATTGATATAGAGCTGCGGCTTCCTGATATAAAATAGAGTGAAGTGTCAGTATACAAAATATGTGCTAATCTGCACCTAAAACCAGAAGAGTGGAAAGAGTACTTATCTCCCGTTTGTTTGGGAGGGATTTCTATAATTGATTTTCGCTCTCTATGTTCCCAATATAGAGAGTTTCTTTTGAATTAAGAGGGACTTTTAGTCACAGATCAGTTGAGAAATCGGTGGACAGCTTAGGAGCTTGTCTGGGCCGATTCTTGCATCTCTACGAGATTTTTGCTGTTGACATAGAGATATCTTTCTCCTGACATAAAATATGGGAAAAAATGGGAGATGGAGAAAGTGTATACAATTTGTGCTAATTTGCGAGTAAAACCATAAATAAATGAATAAATAAAAACACTTAGCTCGAATTTGCTTGCTCGTTGACGAGGATGAACTCTTGATTTATATTGATCGATGAAGGAATTTGTGATGATAACCCCTAGCTTTAAACTCCCATCATCTTCAAAATTCTCTCTCTTTTTTGGTATTTTCTTTCTCTCAAATTTTTCTTCAATCTCCCAAAACTCTCTCAAACATCCAAAATTTTCTCTTCAAAAAATTCTCCCAAACACTTCAAATTTTCTCTCTCAAGAATCTCTTCTCAAGCTCAATTCTTTCTCCTTTTATAACCTACTCATCTATCTCCCATTCTAATTTTTCCACTAACTCTATCTCCCATTCTAATTTCTCCACTAACTCTTCTTCATTTTCATCTTCCATTCTCCATCTCTATCTCACATTCTAATCTCTCCACTAACTCTTCTTCATCTTCATCTTCCCTTCTCCATATTTATCTCCCATTCTAATTTCTCCACTAACTCTTCTTAATCTCCATCTTCCCTTCTCTATTCTTATCTTCCATTCTAATTTCTCTACTAACTCTTCTTCATCTCCATCTTCCCTTCTCTATTCTTATCTTATTTTCTCAATCCATTCTTCTCCAACTTCTCTTCTTCATCTCCTCTTCTTCATCTTCCATTCTCTATTCTAATTTATCCACTAACTCTTCTTTTTGTTATTTGTAAAATAATCCTTCAAGAGTTAAGTATTTGCACTCTAGTCCTTGAATTTTAAGTATTTACAATTTAGTCCCTGAAAAAAATATATTTCTTTAAGTCCAAATCTCCTCACAATTTTTGACACACCAAAATTTACCACATGTCAAATTTAAGCTCATTTCTTGCCGTTGAAAATAATGCAGAATTTAATTAAAGCCCTTTTGCAAAATTAAGTCATTCTGGGTATATTTGAGCCAAGATGAAAATTTAAAATATTAGAAGACAATGTCACAACTCATAAAAAGTGAAAATTAAAAATAAGTTGACTCAAATTAAATTTTTTTAGGCCCGATTCAAGATTATACTCGTGAAGGAACACGTGACTCGAATTGGATTTTTCTGAATTTGCGATGGCCAATATGAAAATAGATTTAAAATAAAAATATTAACTATCTTTGTGTATTTTTTTTTGCCTCAAATGTTATTTTTCCAAAATTTTCAAGTATTTTTGTATTTTTTTTAAAAAAATTAAAAATATATATAATATGAAATTTTATTTTTTGTTCAAAAATGGTTGCCTAGGCTTGGCCAAGGCTTCCAAAGTTGATTTTTCAATTTTCTCATTTTTTCTTCATTTTTTTTTATGAATTTTCGAAAATAAAAATACCGAAAAATACTGAAAATATGAAAAATCGTTTTTTGGTCAAAATTGGTTCCCTAGGCTTGGCTAAGGTCCCCAAAGTTGATTTTTCAATTTTATGAATTTTTATGGATTTTTTTATTACTTTAGCAATAGAAAAAATGATTAAAAATCAGGTGTCAACAGCTGCCCCTCTTTGAAAGGAAGCTCGGTAGAGGTTCATTTCAAAGACGAGATGACACCTGAATTCTAATCGACTCAATACAAGGAAATAAAAAGAGTCGTGACATGAATGTTCCACTGAAAATGAAATGAGAACCTAAGGATTCGTTATATAAAAAAACTTTAGGGTGGTTGAACTTGAACCCGTATGGTGGATCAACCCATGGTAGATTCCTAATAAAAGGATTCTACTGATTAAAAATTGAATTAAAATTTGACCCGTATGGTGGGTCATACCATTTGACCCGTATGGTGGGTCGTACCATGGTAGATTCCTAATAAAAGGATTCTACTGATTAAATTTTGATTGAGATTTGACCCATATGGTAGGTTACCCCATGGAGATACCTGTAAGAAGGACTTGGTGCCTGTAGAAAGGACTTGGTGTCTGTAAAAAGGACTTGTGCCTGTAAGAAGGACTTGATTTGCCTGTAAAAAGGACTTAATTTGCCTGTAAGAAGGACTTGATTTGCCTGTAAGAAGGACTTACTTTGCCTGTAAGAAGGACTTTGTGCCTGTAAGAAGGACTTGCGTTGCCTGTAAGAAGGACTTTGTTTGCCTGTAAGAAGGACTTTATGCCTGTAAGAAGGACTTGATTTGCCTGTAAGAAGGACTTTGTGCTTGTAAGAAGGACTTGATTTGCCTGTAAGAAGGACTTTGTGCCTGTAAGAAGGACTTGATTTGCCTGTAAGAAGGACTTGGTGCCTGTAAGAAGGACTTGATTTGCCTGTAAGAAGGACTTAGCTTGCCTGTAAGAAGGACTTAGCTTGCCTGTAAGAAGGACTTGATTTGCCTATAAGAAGGACTTTGTGCCTGTAAGAAGGACTTGGTTTGCCTGTAAGAAGGACTTGATTTGCCTGTAAGAAGGACTTTATGCCTGTAAGAAGGACTTGATTTGCCTGTAAGAAGGACTTTATGCCTGTAAGAAGGACTTTGTGCCTATAAGAAGGACTTTGTACCTGTAAGAAGGACTTGATTTGCCTGTAACAAGGACTTGTTTTGCCTGTAAGAAGGACTTTGTTTGCCTGTAAGAAGGACTTGATTTGCCTATAAGAAGGACTTTATGCCTGTAAGAAGGACTTGGTTTGCCTGTAAGAAGGACTTTGTGCCTGTAAGAAGGACTTGGTTTGCCTGTAAGAAGGACTTAGTTTGCCTGTAAGAAGGACTTTATGCCTGTAAGAAGGACTTGGTTTGCCTGTAAGAAGGACTTGGTTTGCCTGTAAGAAGGACTTTATGCCTGTAAGAAGGACTTGGTTTGCCTGTAAGAAGGACTTGGTTTGCCTGTAAGAAGGACTTAGTTTGCCTGTAAGAAGGGCTTGGTGTACCTCAAAGGGTGCCATTCTGAAATCTGGGGAGACCAGGAATCCTATGGAAGTTCAAACCCAAATTATATTCTCCTGTCGCTTTAGGAATAAACCAAAGAGGCAGAGATCAAAAGGTCTCGAACATTTCTGTCTTTGAGACAAATCATGCTTTATTGAAGAAGGTGGATACCTATATATACCGCAATGGATTCGAGTACCCAAACAACCGTCAGAATTCATTCTCTTGAAAGGTTCAGGTTGAAGATATACTTACCTGAGAATTTGGAAGAAATGCTTGGTGGCTTCTCGACAACCAGGCTTGTTCATTCAATAATCGCCGAATGAATTTCAAGACTTTGGAAGGTAACTCAAACACCGGGAATGTGTTGCCTGTCAGGCAATGTTAGAGCTAACATGTGCAAGCATTTTCATCAATGCGTTCATTGGTTCATACAAAATTGTTAAGCTAAGTTGGCAATGATTAGAGGCAGTCTGTGTAATAACTCATGATGCAATTGATCAACATATGGATCATGTATTGCATTACCATTTCTGTTTAAGGAGGTTCTTATAGTATGAACACCTCGAATGTAATATGAATGGGGGACTTCATTCCGAAGGGGCATTCTCTCACTCTGAAGAAAGGCTGTTTATCTGTAGATTAAAATGTTAGACCTGTGTGGAAATGGTTTGCCTTTCCTCATCCTGTTATGCCCCATTTTGCACATTTGATGTCTCCTATGCAGTTTATGCTCTAAGTTGGAGTTGGTAAATTAAACATGCGGAATAGTCATACATAATTCATGAAGTGTGTAAACACAATGCCGATGTGACAATTTTTAGCATCATGTGTGTTTATATAATGTGCAAACATGGGCGGATTTGAATTGCCCCTGGTATGTGGGTGGATTGAACAAATTGGGAAGGCCACTCCTTATGTCGAGGAGCGGTTTGTCTCAAGTTTTGCCCCTGCACGATGAGGCATATGGGTGAGGGAGCATTTTGGTTTGTTTAGTGACAGCGACCGCCATGGTTTGGCGGTTAAATGCCCCTGCAAAAAGCAAAGAAATTATTCTCGAAATCAAACGAGATAAGAAAGACATATTTGCTTTTTCGCTTCAGAGCTTGCGATCAATTTGCCCCGTTTTTCACCAGAATAGATCTTATCAGATGATCATAATTTTCTTTTGGATTTGTCTCCTTCAACATGTTAAATGTTAGTGTAAATATTTTCTGTAAAAAGAAAAAGAGACATATCAGCCAGTATTAAAAGGGATAAATTGAAAACGATACTGATTTACCCTTCATCGTGAATGTCTTGCACGAGTCTTTTACCAGTTTTGTTGGATTGAATTTTCCTCGACTTTTGTTGGGCGCCTCACCATTATGGGAAGACTATGGTAAAATACTGACTTTGATATTACTCGTCGAGTATTCCTGTTTGTAAAAAAGAAATGCACAAAAAGTTGTTTCATTTATTTATAATACATACAACATTCCCCACCCTTGGGGATCGAACTCGGGATATTTCGGACCTACTGTCATCCCCCATACCATTCGGTCCATTGGACCGTAGGTGTCCATGGGGCTTTCTTTTCAAAGGTTAATCCTTGGGGATAACGTGGCCCTATTGTATCACCTTAGGCCTTGTTACGATATTTCTCGAGGTAATTTGCAATCCCTGTTAAGAATGGAATAAAAAAATTCAGGACTCGAGATGATTATGTGCAAATTAGAACGATACAGAATTACCCATGTCTGAGATTGTTCGGATCTTTCGCTTGTATTTTTCTTTAACCGAAGCTGTCCATCCCGTGGTAATGTCCATGAGTTGATTTGCCCCCAATTTAGCCCGACCAGGAAATTTGGTTTTTGAATACAACTGTATTCTCGAGTTGCTTTTGCAAATTCCTGAAAATAGAAGGGATCAAATTTAAAACCGGAGCAATTTAAGGGTAAATTGGAACGATACGGATTTACCCTTCAAATTTACGCAGATTTCGTCTCGATATTAATTTTTTCGAGTTTGGTGCGGTTAACGGCTCCGAGCATTTAATAGGGGGGAAAGGGAAATGATTACTTCTAGCTTGTGCATTAATTTTGGACATCGACAAAAGGCGAGAACGTGCGATGAAACTAAGTAGACGTATTCGTCTAGGTTTAATCTTCTTCATGATGCTCTCACGGGTTCCGGTAGAAGATGATATCAAGAACATTAGAGAGGCATTCAGTGTGGCTTTCCACCAGCCGCCTAGAGACCCGCGTTCAATCATGTAAATTAATAAAGCTACCACTACTTAATTAGTGTGCCAATAAATTCGGCCATTTGTTGCGTGCCCCACTTCAACCGTGTTTTGTTTCTTTCGGTGCCCACTTGCTCTTGTCGGGCACCTGTAGCATTGGGAGAAATACTTGTGGGTCACATTCATTAATAGAACCTCGGTCCTCTAAAACCCTCCGCGTGTTTCGGATCCGAGGAAATTTTAAGACCGGTCTCTGGTTGATTTAATCAGGTTAAGGTACTTATTTCATGGTTTCTGATTATATAATCCTTTTTGTCTTTCAAAAGACGCGGGATCCTCTGTAATACATTAAATATGCCCCCGTGTTTAATCAGTATAAGTCCACCGTCATATCACAATACACTGCCCATACAAGTTTACGGATTGACACAACTCTATCTGTCAAAGATGGACAGTGTTCGTTTGCCCCCCTGAATTAACGATTGAAGCCTTGGTATTTTTCGTCTTTTGGTATTTCTGAAGATGATTCTTGATATATTATTGAACTTAATTTTTACACCCGTCTGGGGTATCTAAGATCTCCCTGCAAAAGAAAAGGATATAATTAGTATGCGACACAAGGAATGTCGGTCCATGACTCCTATATTAGTCCAATTTTATTTTTTCTATTTTATAGAGAAATCAGAAAAAAAAAATTTCTTTAGGAAGAAATGGGTTAATTTCTGATACAGAATTTTTTTTTGCAGATTTATTACTCTTTTTTTATTATTTTTTTAAAGGAATGTGACAAAATCTCTTGATGTTTACTAAAATTTTTGAAGGAATTTCCTTTTTATCAAAATAAATTTTCAGAGGTAAATTTATCAGGAAAATTTTATTTTTATTGAAGCAGGAAAGACATAACAGAAATCCTTTATTGGTTAACAAAATTCCCCCGAGACATTAGTCTAATTTTATTTAGAGAAAATTTTCTTAGAAAAACATGAGCGAATTTCTCGAAAAGAATTTTTGTTGCAAGTTTTTATAATTTGAAAGAATGTGATAAAATCACTTGATGTTTACCAAAGTTTTTTTTTAAAGGAATTTTTCTTTTTATCGGAATAAATTTTCAGAGGAAAATTTGTCAGGAAAATTTCATTTTTATTGAAGCAAGAAAAACATGACAAAAATCTCTTATTGGTCAATACAATTCCCCCGAGACATTAGTCTAATTTTATTTAGAGAAACTTTTCTTAGAAAAACATGAGCGAATTTCTCGAGAAGAATTTTCTTGCAAGTTTTTATAATTTGAAAAATGTGATAAAATCACTTGATGTCTACTAGAGTTTTTTTTAAGGTATTTTTCTTTTTATTGAAATAAATTTTCGGAGGAAAATTTTTTCAGGAAAATTTCATTTTTATTGAAGCAATAAAAACATGACAAAAATCCCTTATTGGTTAATAAAATTCCCATGAAGGGATTTTTTCACATCATTTTTTCAAAAAAATTTTTTTTTTAAAAGAAATGAGGGACAAATTTAATTTTTATTTTCTTTTAAAAGAATGGTCGTAATATCAAGCTCAAAAACTAACTAACACCTAGCATGGACCGACCGAAAATAAATACAAGATAAAATTAGAGAACTTACTTTTACCTTGGAGAAATGCAAATCACATAGTCATGCGCATGACTCAAGTGAGGAGTGGACTCTAGAAAATAAAAGAAGGAGAGACAGGGTATGGACCTAAAAGGCCCCCACTATCTGAATTGACAAACTTACCCTCCGCGCAATCAAATCACAATGGGAAAAATTGTCAATTCAGATAATGAGCAGGATAAAATATGGTCAACCCCAGCGCAATCGACGCAAGAGCTTTGCATATTCGATCCCTATCTATGGTTTTCTAGGAAGAATTTCGCGACTTGGGTTTAGACGCTTGTGTGTGCAGGTGTCGTGATCCTCAGAGTATGCAAGACATGCACAACAATTGATATCAAAACAGCGCTTCTAAAAATGTGCGAAATTAAACAAATAAACCCAACATCGAGCCTGCAAAACAAAGGGGTTAGCCAAACACTCCACCCCTTATAACTCCCATCCTGCAAAAACATATAACACCTATAGAATGAGTCCCAAGCAAGATCGCCAGAAGCGAGATATCCATGAAATTTTCATTGGCCTAAGTCCACTAAGACTTTTAAAATTTCGAAAAAATTTAAGTATTCCAATTGGTATCTTTTTTCGAAAATTTAAAAATCTCTAGTCCCCAGTGGAGTCGCCAGTCTGTCGCGACCCTCTAAAAAAATTTTAAATTTTAAAGGGGCTTAACGGATTATTAGGTTAATTAGATTTGACTAACCTAATGCGGACCCTCCCAAGCCCTACCGAATCGCAACTTTGGTTTTTGTTTAAATGATTTTGAAATTTGGAGTCGCCACTAATCGTTCTTGGTAGGTCGATTAGAAACCTAAATAAATTAGCGGGAGAACTAATTTATTCCTGCGAACCAGAGATTATGAGCTCGGGGACTTGGTTACACTAGTTAATTAAAACTAATGCCCTTTCGGTACCTTAATTTCATGGATATCCTAATCCGGCAACTCAGGCTTGGTTTATTCCTAAAGCTCTAGTAGGGTATTCTCTTTTGTGTTTTCACTTTTTAAATAGGATGCATGGATGGTATATATGTTTATTTGTTATATTTTTTTAAGTGTTAAAGATTCCCTGAAGCCGAAAGAGGGAGTGTGTTAACGACTTCTGTGCAGTATTACGACCTACTCATCTTTTGGGTCTGATGATTCAAAAATTAAATTATAGGAAGTACATGACAGTGAATAAACACCTCCAATGGGAGGCCTAGCATTGGCTTGGCTCTTCCCTTTGGGATTTAAGGTACAGGTATTTAAGTTGCAAGTATTTAAACTACTGTAAGTAAAAACCTCCAATGGGAGGCTAAGCATTGGCTTGGCTCTTCCCTTTGGGATTTAAGGTACAGGTATTTAAGTTGCAGGTATTTAACTACTGTAAGTAAAAACCTCCAATGGAAGGCTAAGCATTGGCTTGGCTCTTCCCTTTGGGATTTAAGGTGCAGGTATTTAACAACTGTAAGTAAAAACCTCCAATGGGAGGCTAAGCATTGGCTTGGCTCTTCCCTTTGGGATTTAAGGTGCAGGTATTTAAGTTGCAGGTATTTAACTACTATAAGTAAAAACCTCCAATGGGAGGCTAAGCATTGGCTTGGCTCTTCCCTTTGGGATTTATGGTGCAGGTATTTAAATTGCGGATGGACTTTGTCCTCTCCATTTTGGGGTATGAATTTTTTAAAATGAAATACAACGAATTGATTCAACAATTTGAAATTTGTGCGCGCTTGAGGACTCCTCCAAGCCGATTTTGTGCTTCCATAGGATTGACCATTGATATAGAGCTGCGGCTTCCTGACATAAAATAGAGTGAAGTGTCAGTATACAAAATATGTGCTAATCTGCACCTAAAACCAGAAGAGTGGAAAGAGTACTTATCTCCCGTTTGTTTGGGAGGGATTTCTATAATTGATTTTCGCTCTCTATGTTCCCAATATAGAGAGTTTCTTTTGAATTAAGAGGGACTTTTAGTCACAGATCAGTTGAGAAATCGGTGGACAGCTTAGGAGCTTGTCTGGGCCGATTCTTGCATCTCTACGAGATTTTTGCTGTTGACATAGAGATATCTTTCTCCTGACATAAAATATGGGAAAAAATGGGAGATGGAGAAAGTGTATACAATTTGTGCTAATTTGCGAGTAAAACCATAAATAAATGAATAAATAAAAACACTTAGCTCGAATTTGCTTGCTCGTTGACGAGGATGAACTCTTGATTTATATTGATCGATGAAGGAATTTGTGATGATAACCCCTAGCTTTAAACTCCCATCATCTTCAAAATTCTCTCTCTTTTTTGGTATTTTCTTTCTCTCAAATTTTTCTTCAATCTCCCAAAACTCTCTCAAACATCCAAAATTTTCTCTTCAAAAAATTCTCCCAAACACTTCAAATTTTCTCTCTCAAGAATCTCTTCTCAAGCTCAATTCTTTCTCCTTTTATAACCTACTCATCTATCTCCCATTCTAATTTTTCCACTAACTCTATCTCCCATTCTAATTTCTCCACTAACTCTTCTTCATTTTCATCTTCCATTCTCCATCTCTATCTCACATTCTAATCTCTCCACTAACTCTTCTTCATCTTCATCTTCCCTTCTCCATATTTATCTCCCATTCTAATTTCTCCACTAACTCTTCTTAATCTCCATCTTCCCTTCTCTATTCTTATATTCCATTCTAATTTCTCTACTAACTCTTCTTCATCTCCATCTTCCCTTCTCTATTCTTATCTTATTTTCTCAATCCATTCTTCTCCAACTTCTCTTCTTCATCTCCTCTTCTTCATCTTCCATTCTCTATTCTAATTTATCCACTAACTCTTCTTTTTGTTATTTGTAAAATAATCCTTCAAGAGTTAAGTATTTGCACTCTAGTCCTTGAATTTTAAGTATTTACAATTTAGTCCCTGAAAAAAATATATTTCTTTAAGTCCAAATCTCCTCACAATTTTTGACACACCAAAATTTACCACATGTCAAATTTAAGCTCATTTCTTGCCGTTGAAAATAATGCAGAATTTAATTAAAGCCCTTTTGCAAAATTAAGTCATTCTGGGTATATTTGAGCCAAGATGAAAATTTAAAATATTAGAAGACAATGTCACAACTCATAAAAAGTGAAAATTAAAAATAAGTTGACTCAAATTAAATTTTTTTAGGCCCGATTCAAGATTATACTCGTGAAGGAACACGTGACTCGAATTGGATTTTTCTGAATTTGCGATGGCCAATATGAAAATAGATTTAAAATAAAAATATTAACTATCTTTGTGTATTTTTTTTTGCCTCAAATGTTATTTTTCCAAAATTTTCAAGTATTTTTGTATTTTTTTTAAAAAAATTAAAAATATATATAATATGAAATTTTATTTTTTGTTCAAAAATGGTTGCCTAGGCTTGGCCAAGGCTTCCAAAGTTGATTTTTCAATTTTCTCATTTTTTCTTCATTTTTTTTATGAATTTTCGAAAATAAAAATACCGAAAAATACTGAAAATATGAAAAATCGTTTTTTGGTCAAAATTGGTTCCCTAGGCTTGGCTAAGGTCCCCAAAGTTGATTTTTCAATTTTATGAATTTTTATGGATTTTTTTATTACTTTAGCAATAGAAAAAATGATTAAAAATCAGGTGTCAACAGCTGCCCCTCTTTGAAAGGAAGCTCGGTAGAGGTTCATTTCAAAGACGAGATGACACCTGAATTCTAATCGACTCAATACAAGGAAATAAAAAGAGTCGTGACATGAATGTTCCACTGAAAATGAAATGAGAACCTAAGGATTCGTTATATAAAAAAACTTTAGGGTGGTTGAACTTGAACCCGTATGGTGGATCAACCCATGGTAGATTCCTAATAAAAGGATTCTACTGATTAAAAATTGAATTAAAATTTGACCCGTATGGTGGGTCATACCATTTGACCCGTATGGTGGGTCGTACCATGGTAGATTCCTAATAAAAGGATTCTACTGATTAAATTTTGATTGAGATTTGACCCATATGGTAGGTTACCCCATGGAGATACCTGTAAGAAGGACTTGGTGCCTGTAGAAAGGACTTGGTGTCTGTAAAAAGGACTTGTGCCTGTAAGAAGGACTTGATTTGCCTGTAAAAAGGACTTAATTTGCCTGTAAGAAGGACTTGATTTGCCTGTAAGAAGGACTTACTTTGCCTGTAAGAAGGACTTTGTGCCTGTAAGAAGGACTTGCGTTGCCTGTAAGAAGGACTTTGTTTGCCTGTAAGAAGGACTTTATGCCTGTAAGAAGGACTTGATTTGCCTGTAAGAAGGACTTTGTGCCTGTAAGAAGGACTTGATTTGCCTGTAAGAAGGACTTTGTGCCTGTAAGAAGGACTTGATTTGCCTGTAAGAAGGACTTGGTGCCTGTAAGAAGGACTTGGTTTGCCTGTAAGAAGGACTTAGCTTGCCTGTAAGAAGGACTTAGCTTGCCTGTAAGAAGGACTTGATTTGCCTATAAGAAGGACTTTGTGCCTGTAAGAAGGACTTGGTTTGCCTGTAAGAAGGACTTGATTTGCCTGTAAGAAGGACTTTATGCCTGTAAGAAGGACTTGATTTGCCTGTAAGAAGGACTTTATGCCTGTAAGAAGGACTTGATTTGCCTGTAAGAAGGACTTTGTGCCTATAAGAAGGACTTTGTACCTGTAAGAAGGACTTGATTTGCCTGTAACAAGGACTTGTTTTGCCTGTAAGAAGGACTTTGTTTGCCTGTAAGAAGGACTTGATTTGCCTATAAGAAGGACTTTATGCCTGTAAGAAGGACTTGGTTTGCCTGTAAGAAGGACTTTGTGCCTGTAAGAAGGACTTGGTTTGCCTGTAAGAAGGACTTAGTTTGCCTGTAAGAAGGACTTTATGCCTGTAAGAAGGACTTGGTTTGCCTGTAAGAAGGACTTGGTTTGCCTGTAAGAAGGACTTGGTTTGCCTGTAAGAAGGACTTGGTTTGCCTGTAAGAAGGACTTAGTTTGCCTGTAAGAAGGGCTTGGTGTACCTCAAAGGGTGCCATTCTGAAATCTGGGGAGACCAGGAATCCTATGGAAGTTCAAACCCAAATTATATTCTCCTGTCGCTTTAGGAATAAACCAAAGAGGCAGAGATCAAAAGGTCTCGAACATTTCTGTCTTTGAGACAAATCATGCTTTATTGAAGAAGGTGGATACCTATATATACCGCAATGGATTCGAGTACCCAAACAACCGTCAGAATTCATTCTCTTGAAAGGTTCAGGTTGAAGATATACTTACCTGAGAATTTGGAAGAAATGCTTGGTGGCTTCTCGACAACCAGGCTTGTTCATTCAATAATCGCCGAATGAATTTCAAGACTTTGGAAGGTAACTCAAACACCGGGAATGTGTTGCCTGTCAGGCAATGTTAGAGCTAACATGTGCAAGCATTTTCATCAATGCGTTCATTGGTTCATACAAAATTGTTAAGCTAAGTTGGCAATGATTAGAGGCAGTCTGTGTAATAACTCATGATGCAATTGATCAACATATGGATCATGTATTGCATTACCATTTCTGTTTAAGGAGGTTCTTATAGTATGAACACCTCGAATGTAATATGAATGGGGGACTTCATTCCGAAGGGGCATTCTCTCACTCTGAAGAAAGGCTGTTTATCTGTAGATTAAAATGTTAGACCTGTGTGGAAATGGTTTGCCTTTCCTCATCCTGTTATGCCCCATTTTGCACATTTGATGTCTCCTATGCAGTTTATGCTCTAAGTTGGAGTTGGTAAATTAAACATGCGGAATAGTCATACATAATTCATGAAGTGTGTAAACACAATGCCGATGTGACAATTTTTAGCATCATGTGTGTTTATATAATGTGCAAACATGGGCGGATTTGAATTGCCCCTGGTATGTGGGTGGATTGAACAAATTGGGAAGGCCACTCCTTATGTCGAGAAGCGGTTTGTCTCAAGTTTTGCCCCTGCACGATGAGGCATATGGGTGAGGGAGCATTTTGGTTTGTTTAGTGACAGCGACCGCCATGGTTTGGCGGTTAAATGCCCCTGCAAAAAGCAAAGAAATTATTCTCGAAATCAAACGAGATAAGAAAGACATATTTGCTTTTTCGCTTCAGAGCTTGCGATCAATTTGCCCCGTTTTTCACCAGAATAGATCTTATCAGATGATCATAATTTTCTTTTGGATTTGTCTCCTTCAACATGTTAAATGTTAGTGTAAATATTTTCTGTAAAAAGAAAAAGAGACATATCAGCCAGTATTAAAAGGGATAAATTGAAAACGATACTGATTTACCCTTCATCGTGAATGTCTTGCACGAGTCTTTTACCAGTTTTGTTGGATTGAATTTTCCTCGACTTTTGTTGGGCGCCTCACCATTATGGGAAGACTATGGTAAAATACTGACTTTGATATTACTCGTCGAGTATTCCTGTTTGTAAAAAAGAAATGCACAAAAAGTTGTTTCATTTATTTATAATACATACAACATTCCCCACCCTTGGGGATCGAACTCGGGATATTTCGGACCTACTGTCATCCCCCATACCATTCGGTCCATTGGACCGTAGGTGTCCATGGGGCTTTCTTTTCAAAGGTTAATCCTTGGGGATAACGTGGCCCTATTGTATCACCTTAGGCCTTGTTACGATATTTCTCGAGGTAATTTGCAATCCCTGTTAAGAATGGAATAAAAAAATTCAGGACTCGAGATGATTATGTGCAAATTAGAACGATACAGAATTACCCATGTCTGAGATTGTTCGGATCTTTCGCTTGTATTTTTCTTTAACCGAAGCTGTCCATCCCGTGGTAATGTCCATGAGTTGATTTGCCCCCAATTTAGCCCGACCAGGAAATTTGGTTTTTGAATACAACTGTATTCTCGAGTTGCTTTTGCAAATTCCTGAAAATAGAAGGGATCAAATTTAAAACCGGAGCAATTTAAGGGTAAATTGGAACGATACGGATTTACCCTTCAAATTTACGCAGATTTCGTCTCGATATTAATTTTTTCGAGTTTGGTGCGGTTAACGGCTCCGAGCATTTAATAGGGGGGAAAGGGAAATGATTACTTCTAGCTTGTGCATTAATTTTGGACATCGACAAAAGGCGAGAACGTGCGATGAAACTAAGTAGACGTATTCGTCTAGGTTTAATCTTCTTCATGATGCTCTCACGGGTTCCGGTAGAAGATGATATCAAGAACATTAGAGAGGCATTCAGTGTGGCTTTCCACCAGCCGCCTAGAGACCCGCGTTCAATCATGTAAATTAATAAAGCTACCACCACTTAATTAGTGTGCCAATAAATTCGGCCATTTGTTGCGTGCCCCACTTCAACCGTGTTTTGTTTCTTTCGGTGCCCACTTGCTCTTGTCGGGCACCTGTAGCATTGGGAGAAATACTTGTGGGTCACATTCATTAATAGAACCTCGGTCCTCTAAAACCCTCCGCGTGTTTCGGATCCGAGGAAATTTTAAGACCGGTCTCTGGTTGATTTAATCAGGTTAAGGTACTTATTTCATGGTTTCTGATTATATAATCCTTTTTGTCTTTCAAAAGACGCGGGATCCTCTGTAATACATTAAATATGCCCCCGTGTTTAATCAGTATAAGTCCACCGTCATATCACAATACACTGCCCATACAAGTTTACGGATTGACACAACTCTATCTGTCAAAGATGGACAGTGTTCGTTTGCCCCCCTGAATTAACGATTGAAGCCTTGGTATTTTTCGTCTTTTGGTATTTCTGAAGATGATTCTTGATATATTATTGAACTTAATTTTTACACCCGTCTGGGGTATCTAAGATCTCCCTGCAAAAGAAAAGGATATAATTAGTATGCGACACAAGGAATGTCGGTCCATGACTCCTATATTAGTCCAATTTTATTTTTTCTATTTTATAGAGAAATCAGAAAAAAAAAATTTCTTTAGGAAGAAATGGGTTAATTTCTGATACAGAATTTTTTTTGCAGATTTATTACTCTTTTTTTATTATTTTTTTAAAGGAATGTGACAAAATCTCTTGATGTTTACTAAAATTTTTAAAGGAATTTCCTTTTTATCAAAATAAATTTTCAGAGGTAAATTTATCAGGAAAATTTTATTTTTATTGAAGCAGGAAAGACATAACAGAAATCCTTTATTGGTTAACAAAATTCCCCCGAGACATTAGTCTAATTTTATTTAGAGAAAATTTTCTTAGAAAAACATGAGCGAATTTCTCGAAAAGAATTTTTGTTGCAAGTTTTTATAATTTGAAAGAATGTGATAAAATCACTTGATGTTTACCAAAGTTTTTTTTTAAAGGAATTTTTCTTTTTATCGGAATAAATTTTCAGAGGAAAATTTGTCAGGAAAATTTCATTTTTATTGAAGCAAGAAAAACATGACAAAAATCTCTTATTGGTCAATACAATTCCCCCGAGACATTAGTCTAATTTTATTTAGAGAAACTTTTCTTAGAAAAACATGAGCGAATTTCTCGAGAAGAATTTTCTTGCAAGTTTTTATAATTTGAAAAATGTGATAAAATCACTTGATGTCTACTAGAGTTTTTTTTAAGGTATTTTTCTTTTTATTGAAATAAATTTTCGGAGGAAAATTTTTTCAGGAAAATTTCATTTTTATTGAAGCAATAAAAACATGACAAAAATCCCTTATTGGTTAATAAAATTCCCATGAAGGGATTTTTTCACATCATTTTTTCAAAAAAATTTTTTTTTAAAAGAAATGAGGGACAAATTTAATTTTTATTTTCTTTTAAAAGAATGGTCGTAATATCAAGCTCAAAAACTAACTAACACCTAGCATGGACCGACCGAAAATAAATACAAGATAAAATTAGAGAACTTACTTTTACCTTGGAGAAATGCAAATCACATAGTCATGCGCATGACTCAAGTGAGGAGTGGACTCTAGAAAATAAAAGAAGGAGAGACAGGGTATGGACCTAAAAGGCCCCCACTATCTGAATTGACAAACTTACCCTCCGCGCAATCAAATCACAATGGGAAAAATTGTCAATTCAGATAATGAGCAGGATAAAATATGGTCAACCCCAGCGCAATCGACGCAAGAGCTTTGCATATTCGATCCCTATCTATGGTTTTCTAGGAAGAATTTCGCGACTTGGGTTTAGACGCTTGTGTGTGCAGGTGTCGTGATCCTCAGAGTATGCAAGACATGCACAACAATTGATATCAAAACAGCGCTTCTAAAAATGTGCGAAATTAAACAAATAAACCCAACATCGAGCCTGCAAAACAAAGGGGTTAGCCAAACACTCCACCCCTTATAACTCCCATCCTGCAAAAACATATAACACCTATAGAATGAGTCCCAAGCAAGATCGCCAGAAGCGAGATATCCATGAAATTTTCATTGGCCTAAGTCCACTAAGACTTTTAAAATTTCGAAAAAATTTAAGTATTCCAATTGGTATCTTTTTTCGAAAATTTAAAAATCTCTAGTCCCCAGTGGAGTCGCCAGTCTGTCGCGACCCTCTAAAAAAATTTTAAATTTTAAAGGGGCTTAACGGATTATTAGGTTAATTAGATTTGACTAACCTAATGCGGACCCTCCCAAGCCCTACCGAATCGCAACTTTGGTTTTTGTTTAAATGATTTTGAAATTTGGAGTCGCCACTAATCGTTCTTGGTAGGTCGATTAGAAACCTAAATAAATTAGCGGGAGAACTAATTTATTCCTGCGAACCAGAGATTATGAGCTCGGGGACTTGGTTACACTAGTTAATTAAAACTAATGCCCTTTCGGTACCTTAATTTCATGGATATCCTAATCCGGCAACTCAGGCTTGGTTTATTCCTAAAGCTCTAGTAGGGTATTCTCTTTTGTGTTTTCACTTTTTAAATAGGATGCATGGATGGTATATATGTTTATTTGTTATATTTTTTTAAGTGTTAAAGATTCCCTGAAGCCGAAAGAGGGAGTGTGTTAACGACTTCTGTGCAGTATTACGACCTACTCATCTTTTGGGTCTGATGATTCAAAAATTAAATTATAGGAAGTACATGACAGTGAATAAACACCTCCAATGGGA
The DNA here is from genome assembly GCA_016432845.1 of Psidium guajava. Lineage (NCBI taxonomy): Eukaryota > Viridiplantae > Streptophyta > Magnoliopsida > Myrtales > Myrtaceae > Psidium > Psidium guajava. The sequence goes on along the minus strand of CM028234.1, from coordinate 36,346,657 downwards.
GGCCTAGCATTGGCTTGGCTCTTCCCTTTGGGATTTAAGGTACAGGTATTTAAGTTGCAAGTATTTAAACTACTGTAAGTAAAAACCTCCAATGGGAGGCTAAGCATTGGCTTGGCTCTTCCCTTTGGGATTTAAGGTACAGGTATTTAAGTTGCAGGTATTTAACTACTGTAAGTAAAAACCTCCAATGGAAGGCTAAGCATTGGCTTGGCTCTTCCCTTTGGGATTTAAGGTGCAGGTATTTAACAACTGTAAGTAAAAACCTCCAATGGGAGGCTAAGCATTGGCTTGGCTCTTCCCTTTGGGATTTAAGGTGCAGGTATTTAAGTTGCAGGTATTTAACTACTATAAGTAAAAACCTCCAATGGGAGGCTAAGCATTGGCTTGGCTCTTCCCTTTGGGATTTATGGTGCAGGTATTTAAATTGCGGATGGACTTTGTCCTCTCCATTTTGGGGTATGAATTTTTTAAAATGAAATACAACGAATTGATTCAACAATTTGAAATTTGTGCGCGCTTGAGGACTCCTCCAAGCCGATTTTGTGCTTCCATAGGATTGACCATTGATATAGAGCTGCGGCTTCCTGACATAAAATAGAGTGAAGTGTCAGTATACAAAATATGTGCTAATCTGCACCTAAAACCAGAAGAGTGGAAAGAGTACTTATCTCCCGTTTGTTTGGGAGGGATTTCTATAATTGATTTTCGCTCTCTATGTTCCCAATATAGAGAGTTTCTTTTGAATTAAGAGGGACTTTTAGTCACAGATCAGTTGAGAAATCGGTGGACAGCTTAGGAGCTTGTCTGGGCCGATTCTTGCATCTCTACGAGATTTTTGCTGTTGACATAGAGATATCTTTCTCCTGACATAAAATATGGGAAAAAATGGGAGATGGAGAAAGTGTATACAATTTGTGCTAATTTGCGAGTAAAACCATAAATAAATGAATAAATAAAAACACTTAGCTCGAATTTGCTTGCTCGTTGACGAGGATGAACTCTTGATTTATATTGATCGATGAAGGAATTTGTGATGATAACCCCTAGCTTTAAACTCCCATCATCTTCAAAATTCTCTCTCTTTTTTGGTATTTTCTTTCTCTCAAATTTTTCTTCAATCTCCCAAAACTCTCTCAAACATCCAAAATTTTCTCTTCAAAAAATTCTCCCAAACACTTCAAATTTTCTCTCTCAAGAATCTCTTCTCAAGCTCAATTCTTTCTCCTTTTATAACCTACTCATCTATCTCCCATTCTAATTTTTCCACTAACTCTATCTCCCATTCTAATTTCTCCACTAACTCTTCTTCATTTTCATCTTCCATTCTCCATCTCTATCTCACATTCTAATCTCTCCACTAACTCTTCTTCATCTTCATCTTCCCTTCTCCATATTTATCTCCCATTCTAATTTCTCCACTAACTCTTCTTAATCTCCATCTTCCCTTCTCTATTCTTATCTTCCATTCTAATTTCTCTACTAACTCTTCTTCATCTCCATCTTCCCTTCTCTATTCTTATCTTATTTTCTCAATCCATTCTTCTCCAACTTCTCTTCTTCATCTCCTCTTCTTCATCTTCCATTCTCTATTCTAATTTATCCACTAACTCTTCTTTTTGTTATTTGTAAAATAATCCTTCAAGAGTTAAGTATTTGCACTCTAGTCCTTGAATTTTAAGTATTTACAATTTAGTCCCTGAAAAAAATATATTTCTTTAAGTCCAAATCTCCTCACAATTTTTGACACACCAAAATTTACCACATGTCAAATTTAAGCTCATTTCTTGCCGTTGAAAATAATGCAGAATTTAATTAAAGCCCTTTTGCAAAATTAAGTCATTCTGGGTATATTTGAGCCAAGATGAAAATTTAAAATATTAGAAGACAATGTCACAACTCATAAAAAGTGAAAATTAAAAATAAGTTGACTCAAATTAAATTTTTTTAGGCCCGATTCAAGATTATACTCGTGAAGGAACACGTGACTCGAATTGGATTTTTCTGAATTTGCGATGGCCAATATGAAAATAGATTTAAAATAAAAATATTAACTATCTTTGTGTATTTTTTTTTGCCTCAAATGTTATTTTTCCAAAATTTTCAAGTATTTTTGTATTTTTTTTAAAAAAATTAAAAATATATATAATATGAAATTTTATTTTTTGTTCAAAAATGGTTGCCTAGGCTTGGCCAAGGCTTCCAAAGTTGATTTTTCAATTTTCTCATTTTTTCTTCATTTTTTTTATGAATTTTCGAAAATAAAAATACCGAAAAATACTGAAAATATGAAAAATCGTTTTTTGGTCAAAATTGGTTCCCTAGGCTTGGCTAAGGTCCCCAAAGTTGATTTTTCAATTTTATGAATTTTTATGGATTTTTTTATTAATTTAGCAATAGAAAAAATGATTAAAAATCAGGTGTCAACAGCTGCCCCTCTTTGAAAGGAAGCTCGGTAGAGGTTCATTTCAAAGACGAGATGACACCTGAATTCTAATCGACTCAATACAAGGAAATAAAAAGAGTCGTGACATGAATGTTCCACTGAAAATGAAATGAGAACCTAAGGATTCGTTATATAAAAAAACTTTAGGGTGGTTGAACTTGAACCCGTATGGTGGATCAACCCATGGTAGATTCCTAATAAAAGGATTCTACTGATTAAAAATTGAATTAAAATTTGACCCGTATGGTGGGTCATACCATTTGACCCGTATGGTGGGTCGTACCATGGTAGATTCCTAATAAAAGGATTCTACTGATTAAATTTTGATTGAGATTTGACCCGTATGGTAGGTTACCCCATGGAGATACCTGTAAGAACGTGCTGGAACGAGCAATTAAGATCGAGCGTGAGATTCCTAGAAGTGGCACACAGGCTACTCCTCCATATAAGAAGCCAAAGTTTACTCATTTCCAAGAAAGTCAAGCAAGTGGCAACGCCAGACAGAGAAATATTAGCAATCTCGGAAAAGGGAAGAGTTTAGTTATTCAGGGTCCTTGCACTATATGTGGAAAACATCATGGCGGTCCTTGTTACCGCAAGACTGCAGCTTGTTTTATTTGTGGAAACATGGGACATATGGCTCGTGAATGTCCCACTCAAAGGAGTGTAACGGCGGATAATAGAATATGTTTTGTGTGTGGACAGCCTGGACATATGGCACGTTCTTGCTCTATGAGGAAGACGGTCTCTTCAGCTAGTCGCCCCCAAGAAAACCAACAAAGACAGAAGATGACCGGAAAAGTTTTTGCTATGATGAAAGAGGATGCAGCGGCTTCTAACACCGTCGTTGCAGGTAATATCTTAGTTGCCTCGCGAAGTGCTTATGTATTATTTGACTCTGGTGCTACGCATTCTTTTATTTCTACTAAATTCGCAAAGAAACTCAATGTGCCACCTGACCATCTTGAATATGAATTGCGAGTTGATACTCCTACTGGTGATTTCTTGATTGCTGAGTTTGTATTCAAGAGGTGTATACTCCGAATTGATGATATAGAAATGCCTGGAGATTTGGTGTTGTTAGATATTCGAGATTTCGACGTCATTTTAGGGATGGACTGGCTATCAAGACATCATGCTACTGTTGATTGTTATTCAAAGAAAGTTATCTTTAGACTTCCGAATCAACATGAATTTTCTTTTTCGGGAAGTTGTAAAGATACTCTTCCAAGATTAATTTCAGTTATGCAAGCGAGGAAGCTTTTAAGGAAAGGTTGTTGTGGTTATCTAGCTTGTGTAAAAGACATGAGTAAGGAAATTGCAAAGCTGGAAAATGTTCCTATTGTTAGAGAATTTCTGGATGTATTTCCTGATGATTTAACCAGCTTACCTCCAGATAGAGAGATTGAATTTTCCATTGAGTTAATACCTGGCACCACACCTATTTCGAAGGCGCCTTATCGGATGGCACCTGCTGAGTTAAAAGAGTTGAAAGTGCAGTTACATGAGCTTTTGGATAAGGGTTTTATTAGACCCAGTGTCTCACCTTGGGGAGCTCCCGTTCTATTTGTGAAAAAGAAAGATGGTAGTATGCGGCTTTGCATAGACTACCGAGAACTTAATAAGGTGACGATTAAGAATAAATATCCTTTGCCCCGAATTGATGACTTATTTGATCAACTCCAAGGAGCTCAAGTATTTTCAAAAATCGACCTTCGCTCTGGATATCACCAGTTGAAGATAAAAGCAGACGATGTGCCAAAAATTGCTTTTAGAACAAGGTATGGACATTATGAATTTCTTGTCATGCCTTTTGGACTAACGAACGCACCTGCTGCTTTCATGGATTTGATGAACAGAGTATTCAGGCAGTATCTTGATACATTTATGGTAGTGTTTATTGATGATATTCTGGTGTATTCAAAGAGTTTGGAGGAACACGAACAACACTTGAGGCTTGTTTTACAGACTTTACGCGAGAAGAAGTTATATGCTAAATTCAGTAAGTGTGACTTCTGGCTTGATCATATTGAGTTCTTGGGCCCTGTAATCTCGAAGAATGGTATTTCTGTTGACCTGAAGAAAGTTGAAGCAGTTGTTCAGTGGAATCAACCTAAAAATGTTACTGAAGTGAGAAGTTTTCTCGGGTTAGCAGGTTACTACAGGCGATTTGTGGAGGGATTCTCCAAAATTGCTACTCCACTTACTCGGCTAACTCAGAAGAGGGTTAAGTTCGTGTGGTCAGATCAATGTGAGCGTAGTTTCCAAGAGTTAAAGAGGCGGTTGGTGACAGCTCCTATATTGACCTTACCTTCAGGAACTGGTGGCTTCACTATCTATTGTGACGCATCTAAAGAAGGTCTAGGTTGTGTTCTTATGCAGGATGGTAAAGTGGTGGCATATGCCTCGAGACAGTTGAAAGTTGTTGACACCTGATTTTTAATCATTTTTTTTCTATTGCTAAAGTAATAAAAAATCCATAAAAATTCATAAAATTGAAAAATCAACTTTGGGGACCTTAGCCAAGCCTAGGGAACCAATTTTGACCAAAAAACGATTTTTTCATATTTTCAGTATTTTTCGGTATTTTTATTTTCGAAAATTCATAAAACAAAAAATGAAGAAAAAATGAGAAAATTGAAAAATCAACTTTGGAAGCCTTGGCCAAGCCTAGGCAACCATTTTTGAACAAAAAATAAAATTTCATATTATATATATATTTTAAATTTTTTTAAAAAAATACAAAAATACTTGAAAATTTTGGAAAAATAACATTTGAAGCCAAAAAAAATACACAAAGATAGTTAATATTTTTATTTTAAATATATTTTCATATTGGCCATCGCAAATTCAGAAAAATCCAATTCGAATCACGTGTTCCTTCACGAGTATAATCTTGAATCGGGCCTAAAAAAATTTAATTTGAGTCAACTTATTTTTAATTTTCACTTTTTATGAGTTGTGACATTGTCTTCTAATATTTTAAATTTTCATCTTGGCCCAATTATACCCAGAATGACTTAATTTTGCAAAATGGCTTTAATTAAATTCTGCATTATTTTCAACGGCAAGAAATGAGCTTAAATTTGACATGTGGTAAATTTTGGTGTGTCAAAAATTGTGAGGAGATTTGGACTTAAAGAAATATATTTTTTCAGGGACTAAATTGTAAATACTTAAAATTCAAGGACTAGAGTGCAAATACTTAACTCTTGAAGGATTATTTTACAAATAACAAAAAGAAGAGTTAGTGGATAAATTAGAATAGAGAAGGGAAGATGGAGAAGAGGAGATGAAGAAGAAAAGTTGGAGAAGAATGGATGGAGAAAATAAGATAAGAATAGAGAATGGAAGATGGAGAAGAGTTAGTAGAGAAATTAAAATGGAAGATAAGAATAGAGAAGGGAAGATGGAGATGAAGAAGAGTTAGTGGAGAAATTAGAATGGGAGATAAATATGGAGAAGGGAAGATGAAGATGAAGAAGAGTTAGTGGAGAGATTAGAATGTGAGATAGAGATGGAGAATAGAAGATGAAAATGAAGAAGAGTTAGTGGAGAAATTAGAATGGGAGATAGAGTTAGTGGAAAAATTAGAATGGGAGATAGATGAGTAGATTATAAAAGGAGGAAGAAGTGAGCTTGAGGGGGGAGATTCTTGAGAGAGAAAATTTGAAGTGTTTGGGAGAATTTTTTGGAGAGAAAATTTTGGATGTTTGAGAGAGTTTTGGGAGATTGAAGAAAATTTTGAAAGAAAGAAAATACCAAAAGAGAGAGAATTATGAAGATGATGGGAGTTTAAAGCTAGGGGTTATCATCACAAATTCCTTCATCGATCAATATAAATCAAGAGTTCATCCTCGTCAACGAGCAAACAAATTCAAGCTAAGTGTTTTTATTTATTCATTTATTTATGGTTTTACTCGCAAATTAGCACAAATTGTATACACTTTCTCCATCTCCTTTTTCTTCCATATTTTATGTCAGGAGAAGGATATCTTTACGTCAACAGCAAAAATCTCGTCGATATGCAAAAATCGGCCCAGACAAGCTCCTAAGCTGTCCACCGATTTCTCAACTGATCTGTGACTAAAAGTCCCTCTTAATTCAAAAGAAACTCTCTATATTGGGAACATAGAGAGCGAAAATCAATTATAGAAATCCCTCCCAAAAAAATGGGAGATAAGTACTCTTTCTACTCTTCTGGTTTTAGGTGCAGATTAGCACATATTTTGTATACTAACACTTCACTCTATTTTATGTCAGGAAGCCGCAGCTCTATATCAATGGTCAATCCTATGGAAGCACAAAATCGGCTTGGAGGAGTCCTCAAGCGCGCACAAATTTCAAATTGTTGAATCAATTCGTTGTATTTCATTTTAAAAAATTCATACCCCAAAATGGAGAGGACAAAGTCCATCCGCAATTTAAATACCTGCACCATAAATCCCAAAGGGAAGAGCCAAGCCAATGCTTAGCCTCCCATTGGAGGTTTTTACTTATAGTAGTTAAATACCTGCAACTTAAATACCTGCACCTTAAATCCTAAAGGGAAGAGCCAAGCCAATGCTTAGCCTCCCATTGGAGGTTTTTACTTACAGTAGTTAAATACCTGCACCTTAAATCCCAAAGGGAAGAGCCAAGCCAATGCTTAGCCTCCCATTGGAGGTTTTTACTTACAGTAGTTAAATACCTGCAACTTAAATACCTGTACCTTAAATCCCAAAGGGAAGAGCCAAGCCAATGCTTAGCCTCCCATTGGAGGTTTTTAGTTACAGTAGTTAAATACCTGCAACTTAAATACCTGTACCTTAAATCCCAAAGGGAAGAGCCAAGCCAATGCTTAGCCTCCCATTGGAGGTTTTTACTTACAGTAGTTTAAATACTTGCAACTTAAATACCTGTACCTTAAATCCCAAAGGGAAGAGCCAAGCCAATGCTAGGCCTCCCATTGGAGGTGTTTATTCACTGTCATGTACTTCCTATAATTTAATTTTTGAATCATCAGACCCAAAAGATGAGTAGGTCGTAATACTGCACAGAAGTCGTTAACACACTCCCTCTTTCGGCTTCAGGGAATCTTTAACACTTAAAAAAATATAACAAATAAAAATATATACCATCTATGCATCCTATTTAAAAAGTGAAAACACAAAAGAGAATACCCTACTAGAGCTTTAGGAATAAACCAAGCCTGAGTTGCCGGATTAGGATATCCATGAAATTAAGGTACCGAAAGGGCATTAGTTTTAATTAACTAGTGTAACCAAGTCCCCGAGCTCATAATCTCTGGTTCGCAGGAATAAATTAGTTCTCCCGCTAATTTATTTAGGTTTCTAATCGACCTACCAAGAACGATTAGTGGCGACTCCAAATTTCAAAATCATTTAAACAAAAACCAAAGTTGCAATTCGGTAGGGCTTGGGAGGGTCCGCATTAGGTTAGTCAAATCTAATTAACCTAATAATCCGTTAACCCCTAGAATTAATAAAAATATTTTTAGAGGGTCGCGACAAAAGTACATGAGAAAAATTATCCTACTCATGATCTGGAGTTAGCAGCGGTTGTGTTTGCCTTGAAAATATGGCGACACTATTTGTATGGTGAAAAATGTGAAGTATTTACTGATCACAAAAGTTTGAAGTATATCTTTACTCAGAAAGAATTGAACATGAGACAGAGAAGATGGCTAGAACTCTTAAAAGATTATGACTTGTCTATCAACTATCATCCGGGTAAGGCAAATGTAGTAGCGGATGCCCTAAGTCGTAAATCTTCTGGAAACATGGCAACATTGCTCACTTCTCGGCGACCTATTCTCGAGGATATGAGGAAATTAGAGTTGGAGGTGTTGGTGCATCAGCTAGGTGCTCGATTAGCTAATCTTCGAGTGCAGCCAACCTTGATTGATAGGATTAAAGATAAACAGAATGATGATTCGCAACTAGGAAAGATTAGAGAAGGTGTAGAAGCTGGGAAACAACCAGATTTTAATATCCATGCGGATGGATCATTGAGGTTTCATGGTCGGCTATGTGTTCCCGATGGTGCAGGATTGAAAAAGGAGTTATTGCAGGAAGCTCACACCACTAAATACTCAATTCATCCAGGAAGCACTAAGATGTATAGGGATTTGAGAGGAAATTTTTGGTGGATCAACATGAAGAGAGACATTGTGAAGTTTGTTGATCAATGTCTGGTTTGTCAACAAGTGAAGATTGAGCATCAGAAGCCAGGTGGACAGCTACACCCACTTGAGATACCTAAATGGAAGTGGGAGCATATTACTATGGATTTCGTCATGGGTTTACCGAGGACACCAAGTGGTAAAAATGCTATATGGGTGATTGTCGATCGGTTGACTAAGTCTGCTCACTTCTTGTCATATCGATTCGGCCTTTCACTCGAAGACATGGCAAAACGGTACATTAATGAGATAGTAAAGCTTCATGGGATTCCGGTGAGCATTGTTTCTGATAGGGATCCACGGTTTGTGTCCAACTTTTGGAAGAGTTTTCAAAAGCATTGGGTACTAGACTCAACTTCAGCACAGCATTTCATCCACAAACAGATGGCCAATCAGAGAGAACTATTCAGACTTTAGAGGATATGCTGAGAGCATGTACTATTGATTTTGGCGACGCTTGGGATGAGCACCTGCATTTGGCGAAATTCTCATATAATAATAGCTATCATTCCAGCATCAAGATGGCTCCTTTTGAAGCTTTATATGATCGAAAGTGCAGGACCCCAGTTTGTTGGGATGATGTGGGTGAGAAAAGGCTAACTGGTCCTGAATTTATACAAGAATCAGAAGAAAAAGTCAGGCTTATTCGAGAGCGTTTGAGAATAGCACAAAGCCGCCAAAAAAGTTATGCTGACCTCAAACGGCGTAAGTTAGAATTCGATGTGGGCGATCATGTATTCCTGAAGGTTTCTCCTACGAGAGGCGTTATGAGATTTGGCACCCGTGGCAAGTTGAGTCCGAGATATATGGGACCATTTTTGATATTGGAAAGGATTGGCGAGGTTGCTTACAAATTAGCATTGCCACCGGCGTTATCTGGAGTACATGACGTGTTTCATGTATCTTTATTACGAAAATATGTGCCAAGTCCTGATCATATATTGGATTATACTCCTTTGAGGTTAAGGGAAGATTTAACGTACGAAGAACAACCTCTACGTATTGTGGACAAAAAGGACCAAGTGTTACGGCGTCGTACGATCCCTTATGTGAAAATTCAATGGCAAAACCATACGAAAAGGGAGGCTACTTGGGAGCTCGAGGATGAAGCGAGACGCAAGTATCCTCACTTGTTTGAAAATTGAGATAAGTGCAGTTATTCGAATTTCGTGGACGAAATTTCTTTTAAGGAGGGTAGAATGTAATAACTAGATTTTTTTTTTTACTAACTAGGTTATTAAATGGTGGCGGGACCCACATAATGAAAATAATAATAAAAAAATAATAAAAGAAGAAGTTGAAAGTCAAAAAAAAGAAGAAAGGATGAGACATAATAAACTCTCATCCTCCTTTCTTCCGCAGCAAGTTCACGCATGAGGAAGGGAGGAAAGGAAAGAAAGAGAGAAAGAGAGGAGAAGAGGAAGAGAGGAAAGGGAGGAAGGAGGGAGAGAAGTCCAAGCGATCTGGACACCGTTGACAACGTTCAGTAAGTATTGGTACCCCTCGTTCCTCCTATTGAAGTAATTTTGGGAGTTATAGGTTAGTTTCGGACAAAGATTGAGTTTAATTTGCTGAGTTCATTTAAGAAATTTTTATACTATGTTTGTGCATGGAGATGAAAATTTAGGATGTTGTGAAGCCGTAGGATTTGACGGACCTCAATTTGGACTTATAGTTTGCCCGAAACAAAATTTTCAATTCGGGTTGCTATAGTACCCGCGCGACCAGCAACCTTCAAGAGCTGATATCTTCATTTTTTGGTCATTTTTTTGATGTTGATCATGTTAGGACTTTTGTAGTACATTGTATAAGCTTCGTTTGGACTATAAGATGGCATGAAACGGAGTCCGGTGGAGTGAGTTATGGCCTTTTCCGTTCTGCCGCGCGAGCTGTCCATTGTAGACAGCAAAGGAAATTTGTTGTAGACAAGCTTCCGTTGACGCGTAGTTGTCGTTCTATCGTTAAACAGGTGTAAATTAGTTGAGTCGTTCATTAGAGTGTCATATTATTGGTTTTTGATCCATTTTCCGTACTTTTGAATAGGAATTCAGACGCGTGGGCTCAAGTAACAGTTGTATTTTATTTTGCCGTTATCCGGTGAGTGATACTATTTCTTTTTTGACTTGTGAAAACTCATGTTTTCTGAGAAAGTATAATATGAGTTTTTAATGTGATTTATTCTTGTGAAAGGGAAGTAGAAGCGGTGTTTAGAGCATTTTTATTGCATAAAACAGGATCGAACATTTACTGCTGTTTTGAGTTGATGATGATGTCCATTTTGGGTGGAGACAATTTGTGATGGATTTCTACTATTGATTTTAAGTTCTTGTGATTTTGTGCTGCTCAAAATAACTGTGAACCCGACTGAGGGGTTTGTGGGTATGCGCATACTGTTTAGGATATCCTTGTGGGCCGAGCCACCGGCATTGTAGGTGGAGACCTTGCCAAGGGGGGAATCTTGGTCGTCTTTTGTCACGGGCGTTATTCGTGACCACGGTTGGAGTCTTGAGCAGTCATTAGTCAATGGATAGACCATTGACATGTGTTTTTGCTGAGATTAACCAATGGTTTAAATCATTGGTATTTGTTTTGTATTTTAAATATGCATAGTGATTGTTCGATCCGCTTAGAAGAAGTGTATTACTCACTGAGCCGTGTTAGCTCATTCCTTTCATCTTTTTGTTTTTTTCAAATCCAGCGAGTCGCCCGTAGGACGTGAGCGATCGTTAGTGGAGGACTTTTGGTTGGGGGGGCTTTTGTTATAAGTTGTGAGTTGTTTTTGGCTTTGGTGAGCCTATTTAAGTTGATATTGACGTTTCTATCGTTTGGAAGGAGATATGTGAATATCTGTTTATGGTTTAGTAACGAGCTCTGACCTTGTAATCAAGGAATTTCTTGAGCCTGTATATATGGACATACATGTTTGTTATCAGGTTGAATTTTGATTAAGTTGAGGCTGCGTCCTTTTGAGAAAGGGACGACCGTGTCACAGTCTCCTATTATGGTGGTTTGGGGCGTGACACACTTTTTTTGGGGGGCCAAATCTACCTTACACTTACTGTTTTGTTAATTTTCATCACAAGTGTTGCTTCGCCAATTAACATCAAATAAATGGGCATGGTTTGTTTTCATTGAGAGAGGGAAAAAAAAAACGCAACTTTGACAAAATTTATGATGCAAGCAAGACGATACCAATCGATCTTGATTTATCCATTAATAAAGGGTAATGACATAAATTGTCTCTAAACTTTAGTTTAATGTGTAATGTGGTCTCTGAATTTTAAATTCATTCAATATAATCACTTAACTTTAATCCAATATACAATATTGCTCTTAATATCCAATATAATTTATGAACTTTTGGTACATGTTCAATTTAATTCATGGATTATATGCAAATGTTCAATGTTATCCCTAAATTTGTATTAAGATAAGGACAACATTGAAAATACATTCAAGAGACTAACATATGCAATATTATCTCTAAACTTTTCATTTGCTCAACGCGATCTATGATCTTTTGGTACATGTTCAATTTAATCCATGAAATGTATGGAAAATATTCGGCATTGCCCCTAAACTTGTGTTGGAATAAGAACAACATTGAATGTTTTCAAACAATTTAGGAATTAAATTAAACATATACCAAAAATTTCAAGACCATATTAAAAAAATTAAAAATTCAAAGACATCACTGCACATCAGGATAAAGTTTAACAATCACATTAAATAAATTTAAAGTTCATAAATAATATTACACGTTAGGTCAAAATCGATAGATCATTTGTGTCGTTATCAATAAAGGCGTCTCCAAATGCAAGATAGATGCGCAACCAAACATTTAGTAGAACACTGACAATATTATTGTAGATTCGGGCAATGCGTAGGCATCTTGCTAGTTAATGTATTGAAGGACTGCATGTTCTTTTTCTTGGCCTTAAAAATTGCATCTTGCCAATTCAATGCATTGCGATAGATTTGTTTCTAACCCCGCATAGGGGACCTTCATAGCCGAGTCCAAAGTAAATGCGGAACCCACCTGCCACTTTTCCCCAAAGATCCAAAGACTTCCTAAATTGAGAGTCTTCCAAGTAAACCCTAGGAATCCCACCAGACAGGGGCAGATGAATGCCCCTGAAACCACTCGGTACGAGCTGATATTCCTCAAAAGGGAGGAAAAGGCGAAAGAAGAAGAAGAAGAAGAAGAACCCATGAATTATCATCTCCCTCTCGTCCACAAATGAAGGAGTTACCATCCGATCCCGCAGAGCAGTATCTTTATCGTTGAGTTATCAAAGGTGCCCATCGTCGCGACAGGGAAGCGATAAAAGGAGGGGGAGAGAAAATATCTGCTTCTCAGGCCCGTCCAATGTCCTCCAGGTCTCCTTCCCAGGCACGTCGGTCCAGTTCTCCAGTCTTTTGTCCTCTTTGTCTTCAATTTCGTCCCGCTTTTTTTTTTTTTCCGCGTTGCTCCTATGGCCTGTGAATACTCGTCATTTGAATCTTTGAAAAAGGAAGGGAACCCAGAAAGAAAAAAGAGAAAAAAAATATCTACCTGCATATTATCTGTTCTCGCAAAAGCTTTATATGTAAAGTTGGTTTTGATACTGACAAGAGCTTCGGTATTAAAAATAAAAATAAAAATAAAAATCTGGACATGGAATCACAGTCGCAGAACAAGACTTATGGAGGGATTAATGCGGGCTTCGGCGACGCATATGGAGTGTTGATGCTCTCCAAGGAGATGATCGATCTTGACAAGGACCCTCCTCCTTTTGAGCTCCGGTTTCAAGTTCCCGACTTCAGGCCCGTCCTCAAAGTGAGTATCCTCTCTCTGTCTCTCTCTCTCTCTCTCTCAAGTTCTTTTTCTCTGGTTAATTACTCTTTTGCACTCTGAACTTTTAGTCTCCGAGATGTGTTTGATCGTGAATGAGTACGGGATATTCTCTTCCCAAGAATTGCCTTTTAAGTTAATAGGGGTTACCCATGATTTACTGAGCCCATAGATGAACTTTAGGAAAGCAGGAGCCACATTTTATAAGTTGGGTTCCATGACAATCCGCTTTTCATGTGTTTGGCTGATTCGTTCGAAAACCTCACCCTGATTTGTCTTTGCTCTCCCCTGCAATCTGCTCTGTAAAGGTTGGCTGCTGAACAAATTGGCAAATGGCTGAGAACAAATATTCAGCCGTGACTACATCGTGTAACTGCTTTCCCAGAGCAGAATGTTTGATGATCTTTGTTTGACTTTATGAGATTGGTTGTTATAGACTTGCCCATTGTTTGAGTTGTCATAATATGCTGTTGTCCCATTTGGGCGTCTTCACTACCCTGCTGGTTTTAGTTATTGGAAATAGACTATCCAGTCGATTGCATTCTGAAATTTTTCTGCAGTCAACTTGTGTGAGCTAAAAAATAGTTGTAGTATAGCTGTTGGCTTCATTGGAGCTTTTGTACTACTCTTCAATTTGAATTAGCAAAAGCAATGTCTCCTTGCATAATATGGATTCCAAACATTCATGATATGGATGTGAATGAGTCGAATTACTTATCCCTTGGTCTAATAGTGAATTATCTCTCCAGTGATCGTGAAAGATGTTCCACTCAAAATATTTTTGCTATTGCTTTGACTCATATTCCCCAAAAAGTGGGTCCCACTCTAATAGCTCCGGATAAATTAAATACATGTATTAAGCTACGAAGGCTTTTATTCCACAACAACGAAAGCACTTTTTCACCCTTTCATATTCTAGGGTATTTCACTTGGGAAAGAAAATGTTGCTGAAAGAAAAAAAATTACAATGTACACTGGATCTGGAAAAGCAAATCACAGTTCAAGCTAAAAATTCATCATTTTAACTCTAGACTATATGTGCCGTCTTTGTTTTGTCCTAGAAAAAGAATGCTTGTCCAAGGGTTAAAGTTATCTTATTATGCCTGCTTGAACTCTCGGATTTCTCCCCTGAAATTTCTTAGGCACTTTCTCTCTCTTTACATATGCATTTGTAGATGCTCCTTTCCTGTATTTGCGACTTACCAATTGCGAAAGTCATTTTGGCCCTTCTCTAGAATTGAATTTTTAAGTTACTCATTCATTCTATGTAAGTGCAGGATTTCTTCAGGACTAGAGAAGTTGGGGAGTTTCTTAGTGGGGCTTTGGCTGGAGCCATGACCAAGGCTATCCTTGCTCCTCTCGAGACAGTCAGGTTCAAATGGTTCTTTTTTCATCGAGCATGTTATTGGCATTTTTCTGACAATATCAATTTCAAATGCTATCCGGTCACCCTCAATTACTTTGTAGACAAAAAGAGCATTCCACATTATAGCTCTCTTCAATTCTTATCTTGTAAATCTTGTTCCATGGGCCCCCCAATACATGTAAAGTTTTCAGTTGAGGTGTTTCCGGGACTAGGGTTTTATTGTACTCACTATCTATTAGTCTCATCTCATGGTTAACTTTATGGGGGACATGTCTGTCCTGGAGAATCTGTGATAATTAATAATTTTAATACTCCGTGACTGCAATTTGGTACCCAAGTTTTATTTCCAATCCACCCTTTTAATCCACTGAGTTATGAGTCCTTTGTACTCTAATCTTTCTTAGGGTGCGCAACCAAGTGATAGTTGTGTTCCTACCCAACCTCGGCAGCTAAGTTGTTGAAAGGAGTGTTCCTGGCTGTCTTAAGATCTCTCATACGAAAATATTTAAAATATTTGAGCTCAGTTGTTACTTGTAATTTGCAGGACAAGAATGATAGTTGGTGTCGGATCAAAAAACATCGCTGGTAGTTTCCTTGAGGTTATGGAACAGCAGGGATGGCAGGGGCTTTGGGCTGGCAATACAATCAATATGCTCCGCATCGTTCCTACTCAGGCAATTGAGCTTGGAACATTCGAGTGTGTCAAGCGAGCAATGACATCTGCACAAGAACAGTGGAAGCAAAATGAGGGTCCCAAGGTGCAATTAGGTAGTCTGAATCTTAGGTTGTCCCTTTGCTGGATCTCTCCAGTTGCCGTTGCTGGTGCAGCTGCCGGCATTGCTAGCACTCTTGTGTGTCATCCCCTTGAAGTTCTGAAGGTATCCAAACTTATGCTTCCACTCTGTGTGCATCAATGTCTTTGCTTACTTCTGCTTTTCATTGTTTGAATTGTACGCAGACAGTTATCTGTTCTTAACTCTCATGGTCTCGTGATGCCATATGAGCTTTTCAAAACTGAAAGCGTCCTAATTCTCTTGTAGGATCGGTTGACTGTAAGTCAAGACATATACCCTAGCTTACGGGTTGCTGTAAGTAAGATCTATCAAGATGGTGGAATTGGGGCATTTTATGCTGGCATTTCACCCACGCTAATTGGGATGCTTCCATACAGTACAAGTTACTACTTCATCTATGAGACGGTCAAGAAGTCTTATTGTTCAGGAAAGAATAAGACGTCCTTGAGCCGCCCCGAAATGCTTCTAATTGGAGCATTTGCAGGTGAGAACCCTTCGTTAGTGATAATGCTGGTTGATCAATGCTACCCTGGTCATTTGCTTCTGTTACCATTTCAGTGGTCTTCTGTATTTACTAGAATTTTTGGTCATTTAGGAGTTGCAGAAACATTGGTAGCATTTTTCCTATTTCCCAGCTGAACAATGTTTCTTTTAACCCTTCTCTCTTTCACTTGGTCAGGTTTTACAGCTAGCACCATCAGTTTCCCATTGGAGGTGGCGAGGAAGAGGCTCATGGTGGGAGCTCTGCGAGGTAAGTGTCCACCTCACATGGTGGGGGCACTGGCTGAAGTCGTTAGGGAGGAGGGTCTGATTGGACTGTACAGAGGGTGGGGCGCTAGTTGTTTGAAAGTTATGCCCTCCTCTGGCATCACCTGGATGTTCTATGAAGCTTGGAAAGATATTTTGGTTGTCGGTAGACATCCCATATAATGGCTTGAGAGCGAGTCCCGTGTAACGGCGCCAGAACAAGTCCGGCCATATTTTTGTTGAAGTGGCGGGGACCTTCTTTTTTTTTTTTTTTTTTTTTTTGAGAATTTTGCTGATGTAACATGGGTCATTTGTTTTGCCCATTGATTAATTTGTTCCAGCAAATGTTTGTTGGAAAGGATTGTTTCCTTTTCATAATATTTTTATGCATGATTTCCTTGCTATCCATAGATCTTCGGCCATGCTTTCTGATTGGTTTCTTACTTCCCCAAAGGAATATGTGCTCCGTGGTGGATGTCGTATTTGTTTGTTGATCATGTCACCCGAGTGGGGTAAGTGGCGTACTGGGAAAGATTGAATCGCATTAGATTTTAATTAAGCACCTTAGTTTCTCTAACCACAACTTTTTGTCCATAATAATTTGGGAAAATTTCAAGTAACAGTGCTCTTATTTTTTTCAAATAAAGCCATAGTGAACTTTGTTTTAAATAACCTCATGAAATAAACATTGTTTCAAATAAGCTACATCAATATGAAAAAGGGCTCGATTTGCTAGTTGGTTAGGAGCATTTCTATCATTTATATATATATACATATATATATTTTTCTTCCTTTTTCAATTTTTTAAAAACTAAAAAATCTAAAAGTTATAAAAATTAAAATAAAAAACACAAGCAGGAGTGTGGACGATACCCCCACCACCAACATAGTGAAGTGACGACGATGCCCATTGGGGTCAACAAGAGCTGAGGACCTCGTCGGCCAAAGGAGAGGGCCGGCCTGCTGGACCTCACTAAAACAAAAGGAGGCAACAGGGTCGAGACCTTCTCCTAAATCTAAGTGAGGGTCGCCAAGCCCCTTCCTCGAATCTAGTTGGCCCTCACTCATGGTTTGTGGCCACAAGAGTGTATTTCCTCTCCTTTTTTTTTTTTCTTCCCCATTTCAACTTTTTGCTTGTTTTTTTTATTAATTTAATTTAATTAAGAATTAGGTTAAAAATCGCATTTTGACGAAAATGTCTTTTGACTGGTTGGAATATTTAACCGGCCGATGAGATATCCTTATTTAAAACAACCATAGCCATTTCAAGCATTTATTTAAAACTATCGTGCCACTTTAGCTTATTTGAAATAAGAACCACTTCAGACTCTTATTTGAAAAAAAAAAAAATAAAGGCACTTTGACCTTTTATTTGGAATTTTTCCTAATGATCTGTTTACAGAAAGAAAAAAAAAAGCACTAGGAAATCATTCATGGATCAGAAGAAGACCGGGCAAACGCAAAGCCACAATATACAAATACGGCAATGAAAGCCAAGGTGAGGAACTGCAAATCAATTGCAATGGTACGCTGTCCATCTAGCGTTTCCTTTAATTCTCTTTTTGAGGGGCGAACTTGGATTTGGTAAACGGTGGGGTATAAATTATTTCCAGAAGCAACATTGATTTTTTTTCTAACTGAACAAATCATCTTTACAGATCAACAGTCACATTAGTCCGATATTATAAAACCGGAAACGGCCCAAAGCAAAGATTTAAGGAAGGTATGGCAAAATCTACATGCTTTTTAATTGAACAAGCTCCTCATCACTACACACAGGACACGTCAACCTGTTGGGACACTGCCTCTTTCCCTCATTTTCCCACAACTCGGTCAAAATTTCAATTCATAGCCACCAGGGCACCAGCATTGACCGACCATACTCTACAAACGTAAATCTATGATCCACCAATGCCTGTTCAGACAGCTGCTGTATTGCCCATTAGAATAGAAGAAAGTCTTTTCAAGTATTTTTGTCTCTACACCAAGTCCAAGCACCTAAACAATCTCTCCTATGAGATTCAACAAGGAAAAAGGATGGGAGAAGGATCCCTATGCAACTTCCCATCAGACAAATCCAGTTTCTTTATCTTTTCTTCGCACCAGAACAATTGTCCCTTGGCGATCCTCTCCATCTTAAGAACCATGGAACATAATTTCGCGTCTATGAGGGCAAACAGCAGCTGAATGTCATCGTCTGTTTGAGGCCATGATTTCTTCTTCCACCCTTTCCTCCTCTTGCGCAGTTCCTTCAATTTCACAGCTTTCTGCATATGGCAGCAGTCAGACCGAAGCAATCACAAACTTTGAAATTTTACTAGCAAGTCCTATTCACTGCTGGTTAATGAAACACAAAAAGCCGCCAGTTTATTCCATCTAACTGATGCATAGGTCCTAAAATGCAAACACCAATTGTGCTGCAATAGCAATCTTTTCCAAGAACTTGGCCAGTCAGATTACAGATGTATCGGTCATATAGCGGTCTACAAACAGAAGCAACATGGAAAGATTTCAAGGAGATCCCAGCAGCAACAGCTACTGGTCACGCTCAAGAATTGAAGGGATGTCAAAATGCCAAATTGAGGCTTTTACTGGCGATCCGATATAAGCAAACAACATCAAGAGGAAATCAAATTCATATGCCAGAAAAAGAAAATGGTAAGAATTAATTAAGTTCGTAAATTGGAAATACCAATGAGTCAATGACCCGTGCTGGAAAAGCAATATGTACATGAGAGAATCTCACCTTCTCAAGAGATGACTGGACCTGCTGTAGGGGGCTAGCAAAATGGTTCTGATTTGCAAACAAATGTAGAACTCCAGTAGACATCTTCTTGTCCATTTTCAGGAAAAGATGAAAAGTGAGGATGGTATTCTCCATAATTCTGAGGAGATCTGGCGCAAGAACCAATTTATCTGAGCCACCTTCTTCCGCTACTTTCTGCTCTGAGCCTGTCGTAGCACAAGTAACAACATAACTTTTACAAACGTAAAGTCCATGTCTTCCAGCTAAGTTATCTAATTTCCATGTGTACCAGCAAGGCCATTACCTTGAACATTTGGAACCTGAAGAAGTTTAGGCAAGCTTTTTCTTGCACGTGCATAAATTTCTGGTCGAAGACCCTGTTCGAAAGGTTCGTTTTCGATAAACCTTTGGAGTAGAACCTGAAATTGTTGAAACTGTTGAGCACTATGGCCGTAACATGTCATATTTTCAGGCTGGCCAGAGATCTTTAGGCACAGTTGAGAGTATTGGCAATGAAGTGCCTCCCATGTTAAGCACGTTTGAGCTAGATAAGCCGTCTCTAGATCATCATAAGGATTAGCCTCTGACTGCTGCAGCTTCTCCGTTTCTTCATCAGGCTCTTCAATCTTCTTCAAAGAAAGGCACCGAAGGGGAGAAGTAAGTTTCTTAGATGCAGGTCTTGGTGATGGTGTCAAGGGAACCTGCGGAGCTGCAAAATGATACAATGCAGAGAATCTAATTGTCATCAACCTTGCAGAAGCCACTTTGGCAATGAAATGGACATTTCTATACAAATGATGATTCGATTTTCAACGTAAAATTAGCAGTTTACAGTACAGCTTAAAGTACATCCAGATGCCATACCACTCAACTATGATCACGTGTGCTCTTTCACAACAATAAATGAAACATCTCCTGATACCTCATCCAATTTCTCCCACAAACAAACAAAAGATACTGTATTGGTCTAAAAAGAAAAGCTTTTTTACTAACAATAGATGAGGAATGCAAATCCTTTATTTAGCACATCTTGAATCATCACAATACAAAGGACACTTACAATGGCATGAAATGAAATAAATCAACTGCAAGACTCCTAATGTAGAAGTCAAATAGAATCTAAGGGAAGTTACAAATAAAATGATTGAGAAAAAAAGAATCCCGACAACAGAGGAAGTCATGTCAGTCCCTGTGAAAGTGATCAAGGCGTAAAACCATCGGCTGTCACCAAAGCACCATGTTTCACATAAGCATATGACAAGCCTAACATGAAAACTATAACAAATTACCCGCTTCACTGAGCTGCTGTGCACTCAATCGATCAAAGAACAGCATCCCCTCACAGTACTTTTCATAAAAAGCATCAAATCCACCCCACCACTGTCGACCTTCAGCTTCGACATCTCTCCACTCACTAGAGCTTGTCTCACCCCCTTCCCCCTCTTCCTCGTTATCTTCAGGGCATGAGTCCTCCTCAGGAATCAACACCAGAAAACTGTTCCGCCTAAGTTCTTTCAACCGTCTCTTCACTTCATTCGCTATAAAGTCGTCGTCGTCGTCTTCATACTCCACATCAGCAACACCATCAGTGGAGGCCGACTTGCTAAAATCATCAACGCCATTTTCATTGTTTGGTTCCTCATGTGGCGGAATGGACTTCCCCTCACTGTCCTGCTCCAAGATAGGCTTGCGGGCTTTCCTGAACTTCTTGACTTTGAAAAAATCCATCCTGACTCTTCTTCTATGTTGAATCAGATCGAATCCTCAAGCAATAGCTGAATGCAGTTCTTACCAGTACCAAGTCTTATGTCCTTCGGAAATAATATTCTATCAGATTAGAAAGATTACCTCATTTCCCCTTTCTTTTTCCTTCCGAACTTGAATCAGACCTTCCAGGAGAAATCAGAGACCTACCTGATGGGAAAAATCAGCAGGCAAAGCTTACCTCAGCTCCACTAGCTAACCGAAAAAAGCTTTGGCTTTTCGAACAGCACTTACGTTAAATAAACGGAAATCCTCTCTCACAAACGAAAGTAACAGAGGGAGCATAATCCATCTTCCAAAAGGAAGACTACGATATCTAACGACCCTTTGGAACCTAGGTCCATCAAGCACCAAAAGAGAGATCAAAGAGCATTTAAATGGATCAGCAGCCGCTAGAAAATGGCATCTCCTAAGATCCAGCAGTTTTTCCAGCAAGTCTACAGCTTTACTCGCGAAAGCAAAAGCACGAACCAGGAGGTCAAGAAAATCAGCATTGTTGGCGTGCCCAAGATTCAGCATTTGCGTCACGAAACCTCAGAATCATCCACGGCTTCAGCAGTAATCTCCATGAAAGGAGAAAACAGCAAGGGAGAACCCATAACCTTCAAAAGATCCGGCTTTCGAGATCCCACCAGCTTGTCGATGAACCAGGACTAGTAGGCAGAGGAGATCCCTTTCAAGAACCAAGACATTGCTAAAATAAAGAAAGAGAGAGACTCACCAACAAAGAAATGGCTAAAAGAGAGCCGAGAAATAGGGTTTGAGGGAAAGAGAGGAAGGGTTTGGTCTTGGTACTTGGAGAACCCAAAACAGAAAGACAGTGAAATGGCAAGTGGAAAATTGAAAATTGAAATCAGGAAAGATCAAATGCTGAGTAGTGAGTAGACTAGGGGAGTGATTAATGTGCGTTGGTGTTAGCAATAAATGGTGGCGATGTTCCTTCCTACGATAAAAGTTGGTGAAAGGCGCCGTGATGTGATTAGGGAGAGAAAATGAAATGAAATGAATTGAATTGGGGGGGGGGGGGGGGGATGTTAAAGCGCGAAGCCCAGAGAAACAGTGGGAAGCAGTGTTCCAGTGTCAGGACCTCGTACAGAGAATATTGTCAGAAGCATCCTTTGCTCTCTCGGCCATCACGACAACCCAGAAACCAAAACCCAAACAAAACCCCGTGCTTTTGGTTTAGTGAACTTGGGAGAGCGAAAACACAGGCTTGTCCTCGGAACATTGGCAGAATGACAAACCAAGTCCCTACTTTCTCAAGGTCAGAGGTGGAATCTTCACGAAAGAGAGAGGACAGCCAACCCAAGCGCGAGTTAAGGATCTCTCCGTCATGTCGATCCTACTTTGTCACTCTCCCTCATGGAAGAAGTGCTTTCCTTTCCCATTTTTAATGAACTTCAGTTCGTTACTTTGTTCTTTAATCACAGGGTAAATAAAAAGAAGTGTTAAGTCAACATTTGGTTCGCGGGAATCCGTTGAAACCGCGACCAGATTGGGACAGTAATGCGTGCCGGGGAGACAGTCGAATGTCACACTTTATCACACTTCATAAGGATAAAGTGGGAGCGAAGGTGAACTGATATCGCTGCTATACGGGTGAACTCTACTTAGTCCACGGTCAAACAGTACAGATGCTAAGCCGCAACGTCGAATGGAATTGCTGAGATCAATGTTTTAGAATGCCATTGACCAACCAACCTTTTCATGAATTAGAATTGATAAAGATACTCTTCACATCTCTCAGGCGACATGTACCATTCATTTAAGTTGCAAAAAGACTAGAAAAGCTAGAAGAGATTTGATGGAGTCCATGGATAACAGCTACAAGGGGCTCTCGCCGTTGAGCACCTTCCTCAGCAGCGATTCCCGCCCAGGAAATGGGTTGTATATGGGCTCCGGCGCCGCCGCCGCCGCTCCTCCATTTCTCTCTTTCCTCCGGCTGCCGCCGTCGAGCGCTCGGTTTTGATCTTCACGCGATTCTCTCTTCAACCTCAACCTGTGTCTCCTATGCCTTCTCCTCTCCTCTCCTTGAGATGGCGATTCAGATTCAGAGTACTCCTCCTTCCCCTTCCCCTTCCCCTTCCCGTCATCCGACTTCCTAGGGATCCTCCCGCCCTTGGAAGTACCGAGAAGCTTGAAATCCACCCGACCCCACCCGGCCTTATCCTCGTTGTCCCACCCGAACCTCTCGCTTATCTCCAGCAGCTCCGACACCGCACTCCCTGACCCCCCACCAGCACCCCCACCATTCAACACCCTCTCCGCCGACTCCCACTCCATCCGGTCCCGGTAGACGGGATCTAGCAGCACTTGGTCGGCCAGCTGGGCCCACTCCTCCGTGTCGCGGGCTCGGAGGTTGTTGCAGAACCACCTGAGGTAGCTGGAGGGGAGCGTCCCCAGCATCTTGCCCTTGTGCCTCCCGAAGTCTATCACCCGGTCTCTCGCCGGCGTGGCTCTGCTCATGGGCAGGGTTGTTCTTGTTGTGGAGTGAAGACTGTGGCGGCCGAGGAGATTCCACTGGTTGCGGGCATTTGTTGAAGGAGGGTTCATCATCACACGTACCCCAATCATCTTCGACTCAACTTCACCGATTGCTTGATTCCCACTGATGAGGCAGGCGGCCAGTTCCCTCCCTACCTTACGGCCGCGAAAATGGGAATGTTGTCCTTGGAATATGATTCGTGAAAAATTCAAGGACCAAACCAGTGACCAAAAAAAAAATTATGGGACGGTCATTTTGTAATTTCCCTTTTCTTTGGGCCAGTAACCTAAATAACTTTCTCCAGCGGGAGGCGAAATACCAAATCAGCCCCTGTCATGTTTATCGTAATTCCATCGCTGCCATTCCGTTCCGCGATTCACCATCCCCCCTGCAGATTTGATTTTCAAGGCCACGGTCATTAGAACAGACCACCATCATTTCACTTTTGTCTTCTCCAATCTATAATCTCTCTCTCTCTCCGGTCCGGAAGGTCTGAATTGCGCAATTTCGCGGTTTGGCGTACGCGTGCCTCGATCGGATCCTACCAGTTTCGACTTCTCGCCTTCATTGGAGGCTCAGTTGCGGCTTAAACTGCCCATTATGCCGTCCGTCTACGGAGCTCGTTTGACGACCTTCGAGGACTCGGAGAAGGAGAGTGAGTACGGTTATGTCCGCAAGGTACTTACTTTTCCCGTTTCAATCCGTTCGAGTAATCCCCCTCCCTTCCACTCTTCCTGATTTCGTCTGCTTTATATAAATGGGGATGTCAGTTGACGGATCAATGATTCGCCTTTGCTCTGTTGCTAGTCAGTTTGTTGTCTGTTCTATTGGTGTTTCTCAGATCGGGAATCATCTGTGCTGGGGAATATCGTGATCCCGCTTCTTTGATCTAGGATCTAATTACCGGCGCTGCCAATTGGTCGATAGGAATGCGATCGCCCCATTGCTGTTGGGTATTGATTGCTGCGGCAAACAACAAGAAGGAAGACGTGAATGATGTTTAGAGCAGTTTTGTAGATACTTGACGAGTCAGAAGGATGCTTTCTTTTTTCCGGGAATATTAGATAGCTTTTCGGGCATTAATGAATTATAGCCATGCTTGGTGGTCTCCAATACAGAACAGCTGGTTCATGCTGACGACTACATCTAACTTCACTTCAACGTCATCAACTTTCGGAATCCTGAGGCCTCCCATGAATTGACATGCAGGTTTCAGGTCCAGTGGTTGTCGCCGATGGCATGGCTGGGGCAGCAATGTATGAACTGGTTCGTGTGGGTCACGATAACCTCATCGGGGAGATTATTCGTTTGGAAGGAGATTCCGCAACAATCCAAGGTTTTTTTTATTCCTCCTTAGTACATGAATTTATTCATCAAGAATTGTTTAATTTCTTTATCTCTCCTTTATGCCATCTTGTCATCCATGGGGTTATTGCAACTCTTTTCTCGAACTCATTGAATGACTGCAATGCATTATGACCAGATTATCTTCTTAATAACAGAACCTATGAGAACGCTCATTGTTTTCCTTCCATTTGCAGTTTACGAGGAAACAGCGGGTCTCATGGTGAATGATCCTGTTTTGAGGACGCACAAGGTGACGCTTCTTCATCCTATACTCACAACCTGTATTTTTCCAGGTGGCAAGTGATCCAAATCAATGCATCATCTGTTTGCTAACCGTGCAATGTTAATGCCTTTGTAACAGCCTCTGTCGGTGGAATTGGGTCCTGGAATTTTGGGAAATATTTTTGATGGAATTCAGGTAAGCCTCAGGCTTCACTCGCAGCTTAAATCTCTTGCCCCTGATTTTTTAAGCTGTGAAAATGTTTCATCTGTCTTGTCGAGCAGAGGCCCTTGAAAACAATTGCAAAAAGGTCCGGGGACGTATATATTCCCCGTGGTGTCTCTGTGCCTGCCCTTGATAAAGACATACTTTGGGAGTTCCAGCCTAAGAAATTAGGTGATTCATGGAATTTAAGTTTGATTTCATCTACAGGCAGCTGCTATGATCTGAGGTCGACTAATGTTTATGCCTTACCTCACCTCATCATCTGGGTTTAATTTGCTGGTATCAGGTGAAGGAGATCTTTTGACAGGGGGAGACCTGTATGCTGTAAGTTCATCAGTTTTTGTTTTCGTTTCATTAAGTTGTTGCTTTGAAAAATGGGTCCTTTCTATCATGTCAAGCTGTAAAGCTATTTTTCTGTTGCTATATTTGCTATTGCCTTTATGTGATATATTTTTGTGCTTCATGTTTTCTGGCAGACTGTCTTTGAGAATAGTCTAATGCAGCACCATATTGCACTACCTCCAGATTCAATGGGGAAAATTACTTACATTGCTCCACCTGGTCAATACTCACTGAAGGTACTTTTAAGTCCAGCTCTTTCTCGTTGCTTGCAGTCTTGAAATTTGACGCATTTACCCTCCGGTTGGTAATAGGGTTCATCTAAATCATTAACGTTGCTGGAGCTGTTATTGTGATATCTTCTAGGTTGCATTGCATGCATGCACATTCGGTTTTTTTCACTCAAATGAGATAACCTAAGAAATTGTGCACACACTGTTTGTGAAGGGACTTCACTTCCCACTGAAGTTTTCTCCCGCCCTGGAGGGAATCAAACTCATTCTGGAAAATGTATGAATGAACAAAGTTGCATTGTACTAAGGGAAATGCATGAGCCACTTCATTGTCAAAATTCGGATAATTCATCCTTGCTTTTAACTCTGAATGTTTCAAGCATTTCCATCGCCAATTGAAGAGAGACTTCTCTTTCCTTTTCTATTTTGTACAATAACAGCTACACTAAGAATATGCAAATTGTAAATGTATTAGTTTCCCCTCATGGTATTAAATGGCTAACTAGCTGTCTTCTTTGTTTTATCTTGACCCAAGGAAATAGACATTTCAGATTTTAAGAAGAAATGACGTCTGGAATCTCCATCTCCATTTTCATTCGACAGTCTGCAGCAATGGATCTAGTTTTGCTAATGTATATGCAATTGCAGGACACTGTTCTGGAGCTGGAGTTTCAAGGTGTGAAAAAGCAACTTACTATGCTTCAGGTTTGCTACTCTATTTTTTGCCCATACTTTTCTAGCTTGAGCAATTTAAAGTACAAGTTTTTAAATCTAAAAATCTTTTGGGGAATTTTGGTATTTGTCTTTTTTCAGACTTGGCCTGTACGAACACCAAGGCCAGTTGCGTCAAAGCTTGCTGCAGATACCCCTTTGCTTACCGGTCAGGTAACGGATTGAAAGTTTAATTTCAGATCGTGATGTCTTTTTTTCCTCTGGTATATGTTTGTTCACAACATCTTTGTCACATGACAGCGTGTACTTGATGCACTTTTCCCTTCCGTTCTTGGGGGAACCTGTGCTATCCCTGGGGCATTTGGATGTGGCAAAACTGTCATCAGTCAAGCTCTTTCCAAGGTGATCTTTAGCATCCTCCTCAGAAATTGTATCTTTAGTTTATTGTATTGCTGATGCTATGGCTTGTTGACATTTTATACTTTTTGACTCATTTGCAGTACTCTAACTCTGAAGCTGTAGTTTATGTTGGCTGTGGGGAACGTGGAAACGAAATGGCTGAGGTGCATAACGTCCCATCAAATAAGTGATGTATCTCTGTTAGCGTGTCAAAGATCGTGAGTCTGTAAAATCCTTATGATGCAGGTCCTTATGGATTTTCCACAATTGACAATGACATTACCTGATGGTCGTGAAGAGTCAGTTATGAAGCGTACAACTCTTGTGGCAAACACTTCTAATATGCCTGTGGCTGCTCGTGAGGCATCAATATATACAGGTAACTGTGTTTATTAGCTTTCGTGGTTGGGTTGATTTGGTGATTGCAGAAGCAAAGTTTTAGAAATAGGTTTGCTATGCTATGCACCCCAAAGTTTGGAACTGATGGTTCATCTGTATTTTTGGTGATTGTTTGTTGCTTGTAGTTTGTTAAGATGTCATTTTTAAATTGTGGAGGACAAACTTAGCATGGTCTCCATGAAGGAAAAATGTATCCTGTTCTGTGTGCATGATTGTTTCCTTTTTGGTCTTTATCTTTTCTTGTCTATTCTTAAGACTAATTCAAGTTCTTGCTGAAGACTACATTTGAATTATTCTTAACTTATATTTGTATGGATTGCTAGGTATTACAATAGCTGAGTACTTTAGAGACATGGGCCGCAATGTCAGTATGATGGCAGATTCAACATCTCGATGGGCAGAAGCACTTCGTGAAATCTCTGGACGATTGGTAGGTATTTCTTCGTTAGCTTCAGGAAATCACCATTTTCTGAAGGCTCAAAGGAAAACCCTTGGGCATTTGAATTTTTTGAGTGGTCTCTAACCCCTTTTTCTTTGTCTCATTTAGAATATATTTGGACTCCTTATTCTTGATCTAGTTGTCGAGTCAAATGTTCCAAATTTTTTTATCTTTGCCTTGAGTCGTTGGGTTTAGTCATTATCTCTTGAAGAATCTTTTCCAATTTTTGGGTGTTCTAAAGTCGTTTCAGAATGGCAGCAACATGCCCCATTTCCTGATTTATTTCTATCAAAGAATCATAAATGGTTGATTCCTGTACTATACACTTTTGATCAAAAGAGTTTCACTAATTCCAACAATTTTCCTTCCTGTCCATTGTTATGATGGTTTTCTTTTTTTTTGGACAGTTGTGAACTCCTGATGGCTTTGTCATCTGATAGGATACTATCTTATTGTCTTCTTATGCAGGCAGAAATGCCTGCGGATAGTGGGTACCCTGCTTATCTGGCAGCACGTTTGGCATCTTTCTATGAGCGAGCTGGTAAAGTGAAATGTCTTGGTGGTCCAGAACGAACTGGTAGTGTTACAATTGTTGGCGCTGTCTCTCCTCCCGGAGGAGATTTTTCTGATCCTGTAACATCTGCCACCCTTAGCATAGTGCAGGTATAGTTGGGCCTCTTATTTGAATCAGTAGTATCGATGATGCTTCCATCAGATGGGTTTAATCGTATGAGGGATAGTCAGAACTCCAAAAAGGACGGGTATAATGACCTGGAGAATTGCCCATCCTTCGTGGAAATAGAGATGCAAAATACGTTTTTTGCATCGACTCTCTATCAATATTCTTTTCATCTGAAAGAGAATACTCTTTCCCAAATTAGAGGCGATACAAGATATGCTCAAATACTACTAAGTTTAACACAGAACCACAGCATTGCTGTCGAGTAGGTGGGATGTGCGTAAGAGAAGGAAGCTTCATAAATCATGCAAATAGCAGCCTTTTTAACTTGAGGCCCTCACAATGACACCCGCATTGGGAGTGGTAGAGTATCATTTAGGAAATTATCCCTAGATCGAACTAGTCTTCGAAGGCACCATCTTGAGATCATTGGTAGTCTCAAAAATCAGAAGATTGAATTTGTTCTAAAATCACCATTGTAGATCATATACTACTGAAATGCAAAAACACTTTCCTAAACTTTCACAGACTGCTTATCTGATGCAAAGTCTGAGACCTGTGCATTTTGGTCCATGGGTTAATAATTTTCAGCTTACTTTATCATGGATAGGATGTCTGCCATTAGTTCATTCCTATGTACATGCCCAAATTGGGTAGCACAACTCAAGTTTCATCCAATAAGGTGCTAGTGTATCTTTTTCCCCATATTTTACTAGGGTGAATCTTCATGCTGATGATTATCGTCATGGATTTCAGGTCTTCTGGGGTCTGGATAAAAAACTTGCTCAAAGAAAACATTTTCCATCAGTGAACTGGCTCATATCCTACTCGAAGTACTCAACAGTGAGTTCTTCTGCTCCTCTTATGCATTCTGCATTGGTATGTATTCTACAAGTTGTATATAATAATTGGGATTCTTTTTCTCTACTGTACATAGGCGTTGGAGTCCTTCTATGAACAATTTGATCCAGATTTTATTAACATCAGGACAAAGGCTCGTGAGGTACTGCAGAGAGAAGATGACCTCAATGAAATCGTTCAGGTACTTCATTTGTCCGGTGACTAGGAATGACTAGGGACTTGATGAATCATTACATGACTGATCCAAAAGTTGTTCATAAGGACATTACTGGTTTTGTTGCATAAAGGACCTAGATCTTGGACTTTTTATCTGGTTTGTCCACTCGTGCTTGCAACTCAATGACAATAGATGAAAAATTGCATTGAGTGCCATAAGCTGAATTGACCTTTTAATAGTTGTCTTGATTGGTTTTGGTTATGCCTTGCACATTAGACCAGTTTTCACTCTTCATGACTTTGTGCAGCTTGTAGGTAAAGATGCTTTGGCTGAAACAGATAAAATTACACTAGAGACTGCAAAACTTCTGAGGGAGGACTATCTTGCTCAAAATGCCTTTACCCCGTAAGAGGACGTGGTTCTTATGCTACCAATCAGAACATAACATTCATGCTTTACTTATATTTTCTCAAAGTCTTGCTTTGCCATTTTTTGTTTTTTTTTTTCCTTTTGTAATAATCTGTCTTGCTTGATTGCAACAGATATGATAAATTTTGCCCCTTCTACAAGTCTGTGTGGATGATGCGCAATATCATCCACTTCTATAACTTGGCCAATCAGGTAGATTTGTACCCTTTGCTACTTCGGCTCTATCTTTTTCATGCTTTCTAAGTCATGAAATCATGGTTAGAGGAACCTGTCGTATCTTTGGGAGAAAAGGTAGATGATATTGGAAGAGGAATTCGGAAAGTATTTTGACACCAGAGTCTTGTACTTCTGAAATAGGGTCACTTACCATATTTGGACTAATATTGATTTTAATTATTATGTGATTAAATGTGAAAGTCAAGAGTTATGCATGTGGAAATATGCAAAAGGAATATGCCTTTGCTTGCTTGAAGGACAGACTTATTTAGTATTTATACGTAGTGATCAAAATACCAGTTTTTTTAAGTCTGTTGACACATGAAATGCTTATGCAGGCTGTCGAAAGAGCTGCAGGTATGGATGGGCAAAAGATTACTTACAGCCTTATCAAGCATCGGTTGGGAGATTTATTTTACCGTTTAGTGTAAGTTTCATACTTTGCAAATTAGTGATGAAGGTTTTTCCTCCAGGGAGCTTGTTCTATAAACTTAATTTTCTGTCAATTCAACTTAATAGGTCCCAAAAATTTGAGGATCCAGCTGAGGGGGAGGAAGCTCTGGTGGCCAAATTCAAGAAGCTACACGAGGATCTTACTGCAGGTTTCCGCAACCTTGAGGACGAAACTCGATGAATTGAGTTAGGAACTTCAATTCCTCATGGATTTTCAGCCCAAAGTCACTTGGTCACCTTTTCTTTCTGTGTTCGCTGCTTTCTGAGTTCTGTGAGGGGGCGATCAGAGAATTAGATTTTTGTGCATCCCACCGTAGAGATTGCTTTGGTGTTTTCTTGGTGTTTATTCAATTGTACCTTTTTTTTTTTTCATGTATCCTATTTTTTATCTTATAATTATGTCTTTACTGATAGGATTTAAAGGACAGGTTTCTATGGATAAATGTTATTTATGCAGTGTAGCAATGATGTTGCTGGTTTTGTTTTTTTTTTTTTTTTTTTGGTCATTGGAATTGACCGTATCTGGCTATAAGTTCTATTCCATTTTCAAGTCTTCTACTCCTGCTTATCCGAGTGAATACAAAGGTTGCACTGCCGATACCGATTTATTACAATAAACAAATAGTACCTTCAAATTCATTTCTCCTATAAAAATGTGTAAGGACAGGATGGTTTTGCTTTATTGACGAAGTAAAGCTAGCTACTTGAAACCTTTAAGCAGTCTGGCTTTCACGCGGAGGAGGAGGGAGAGTACGTGATAAGAAGGCCTAGGCTACTTCAGGTGAACGATGAAACTATTTAGTCGGTTATAAATTGCGAAGTATTACCAAAGATGAAAGAAATGTCGAGGCTTTCGTTTCTTCTTGGGAGAAGTAGAAGCACCTAATGCGAACCTAAGATGACATGACCTGTGGGTGTGAGACTCATTATCTGAGCAGCTTGTTTGTGCGAAGGAGCACAATCTTGTTCATATCTCTCTTGTAGACAGGATGCCTCAAGTATATCTTCTCATGATTTGGTATCGTTTCTCATTTAGGGGACTGGCTCAACTTCACCTGGGATACCATGAAATATGACTGCTGGAAACCAAGTTAGTTATTGAGATGCATTCTGCTTGGAGATGTCATTATCTCGTTGAGTCGAATAAGAGGGACCCAAGCTTTTTCTTTTGATACTATGGCCCAAAAAAAAAAAAAACAAAAAAACTCGCCTTTCGAATTGTTACAATTAAGGTAGCAGGAGTCGTAGAGCATTAATAGCATGAACTATATTTGTCCAGATTGCATGTCAACGACCGAAGGATAAGTCTGCATAGATAATGTCATGAACGTCTTTGGTCCTTACTAAATCAATGCACAGACAATCACCAAGCAGCTGATAGCCTGACAATGACTGGTTGGCCCATGACCGTTAGGTTGTAACTAAGAATCAAAAAACTGCCGGGAAGCTGCAACTCCTTAGGTGGTGTACTGCAGCTTATACTGACCAGTCAAAATTTGAGAAGAAACAGAACGAAGGAAAGATCCGAGCTCGCCAAATTCAGCTCTTCCCCAGGACATCCCTCCTCCCTTCCCATTAGTCTAGGACCTGGCAATCTGCAACTACTAGTTCTCTGTCCCGCTCTACGCACGCCATTTGCGCCACCACTTGCCCAGTTCATAGGGTCTCTGCCTGAACAGAACTGCCGGCAGCGTCGCTAGCTCATAAAGAAGGGGATGGATTGGAAAATAACAGTTCATGCCTTGAGGACTTGTAAGCCCTGCGTTCTCTTCCCTCCACTATTCTTTTCCTTGATAATTAGAAGGAATGCGCTGGTACTACTGCTCTGAAGGCTTGTTTTTCAGAAACTCTTCAGCAGTAAGGAAAATGTAACCTGAGCCTGACGCTCAACTCGTTCGAAAGCACTTCTTCATCCGTTTGGTGTTCATGGGAAGGAGTAGCGCATCTGCTCTGTCACTTATAACTCGTACGAATGCTATTTTACTTTTGAGCTTCACGGCCAGGACTGCATTGTAAAATATACTACAGGGTTGTCGCGTCCTTCCGATTTATTAGCTAGGAGATTTTTGAATGTGAATGGTAAGTTTTAGAAGCCCTTTCTTTTTTAAGTTCAGCCAGTCAGTCGTGTAGACATTTGGCAAGAAGCATCCACCCACCAGTCAAAATCTTAACTAGCGAACGTGGAGAATGAATTACCCATTCAAAAAGTCAGCACAAGCAATGCTACTACAAAGCTTCTAAATTGGAGTTGGAGCTATATTGTAGTCTTTGTGCAGGTTCGTATATGCAACTTATTTGGGTTCACTGAGGTTGCTGCCTGGTGAACTGTTATGTTACATGCTGTTTGAATGCAGCACGACGTTCCACTGTTCGAAGGTCTTAATATCGATGAACACAGGTTGGAGTGGTTTATGCCTAATAATAATACGGATCGATTGTTGGATTGATTCTTGAAGTTCCTTGCAACATTTGCTACTCTCTCGTCACGAAGGTGGCTGAGGATCATCTGTGTCCCTTATACTTGAAGGCTTCTTGATTTTTTTCTTGTTCTTTTTTTCTTTTAACTTTCCAGGAGAGCTTTTTCCTCTGACCCAGCTCAGATCAACCAACCAAAAAGAACGAAAAGAAAGAAGCCAGAGATTGCTGAATGCAATGGAAGATGTGGAAGAGGATGGCCACATTTCTCGGACTTCATCGCCGCCAACACCGCCATCACCTCTTCCCATAAGTACAGGACCTGGCAATCAAAAGTACTATTTCTCGCCGTCTCCAACTCCATCCCCGCCATTTTCACCACCGCAGTCCAGTCATACATCTGCAGAAAACATTCCTCTTCTGCGGGAGTCATCTGGTCCTAGTCGAACGCCGCCTTCAGCATTTTCCTTGGACCGTAAACGAGCAGAAGAAGCGGAAGATTCCAAAAGTTCGTGCCTGAAGGACTTGTAAGCTCTTCATCCTTTACTTTGCTAAATAGTTGGTGGGGCATCAATTTTCAACAGGATCAGGTCGGATCCATAGTAGGGACAAAATAGAACGTTCATTCTTGCACATAGTGCTAGCTTCCTTTGTACCAGCGCCAGAGATAGGAAACAACTGCATCACCTTCATCTGTTCCTGGGACTTCAATAGCTAGAAGACCTTTGAATGGTAGGTTTTAACATTTGGATCGCCAACGACTCGGCTGTGTACACATTTTTTAGCAGGAAGCCTACAACTAACAGTCAAACCTAGCAATCCCGTTTAACAGGACCAGTAGAGAATCAATTTCCTTCCAAATTTTCAGAGCAGGCAAGCGGAGCTCATATGGTCATTTCGCCGGTTGGCTATACCACCAGGGCATTAGGCCTGCCGCATCTTGCTAGCAAGTACATGGAGACAAATACGAAGTTGAGTCTCACGGTCAAGACCTTAAAACTGATGAGCTTTTCTGAACGCAGGTTGGAGTGGTTTGTTCGAAGATGCTGCAACTGCTACATTGAGTCTTAAACGTCGAGGAATCATCAGCTACAGTAACAATGGCGAGCGACTACTTGCAACAATTATTTTTGGACTCTTACTATTTCTCACGATCAATTAGATTCTTCTAACCTGTGACCTGACTCATGTGTCAGAGATTGTAAACTTTACATGTTCATGTGTAACCGCCATACGAACAAAACATCAAATTTGTTTTAGGAAATGCTCAAATTTGACCAAAAATGTAGAGAGAATTGCAAGGGAAGATCTGAGTTGGTTGGTCCAGAAACCCTTTCCTCCAATCAATTTTGACTTCCTAATGCCTGCATTCCGTCTCTTCGTTCGAAATAACTTGGCCCACTTCGCAGAAAAAAGAAAGAGGAAACCCAGCGTGCACGCCGCACGCAAAACTGGGAAGCAAAGATTTCTTTTATTTAATTTTTACCTTTACTGCCAACAGCGAAGATCATTAACATTCGTCTTACTAATCTAGCTTTTCCCTCACCATATATACTCCCCCAAAACTAGTTTCTTTATGCAGAACTACGCCAAGAAGTTCCATCCTCACAAGTAGCACATTGAAAACCTATGCATCAATCCAAGAGTACTGAGATGCTCAAGCAACTGTAAATATCACCACGAAACCAGCATCTCACTGTTGATTTGGCTGCCGCTGTTGTGAGAAATTGGGGTGATTCTGAGATGTGTTTGGTAGGGTCACCATACCAGACTGCAGACCCTGAGCATTTGGTGCCATGTTACCAAACGCACCCTGAGAACCAGGCTGCTGCTGCTGCTGCTGCTGCATAGGAATCATATTTGTTGCATTGGCCGCTCCCATATTATACACTGCAAAGTGAGAGAGGCCCATTATACATTTTCACCATAAACGATGTCTGACACTGAATCCAGTAAACATTCATTTGATCATGCAGCATCCTCTTCCTTGTACAGTAAGTGAATTTCAAATACCAAGTAACAGAGAAGAAAGTGGAAGTCTTAGATCGTACTTTGATCATTCAACATCTGGGAAGCATGACTCCTCTGGGAATTGGTTCCAGATAAGCCATACTGAAAACGAAATTCCCAACAATAGAATAATTAGTGACAGAAATAAACACACCAAATAAGAGTTCCGCCTTGAATATTACACCAAAACACCAAGTCTATCATGAGCTAACATTCACCAGTTAAGAAAATACATCTTGATCAAAGTATTGCATGTAATAATCATGTCAAGATACCAAGGTTTATGCGAGATATCATTTCATGAATCTCAGTTATGAAATTTCAGCACCAACTTCATCCAAAGTATGTATTCAGCACCATCATGACAGAAACAGGACTTTTTATTGAACCAAAGGAACTTCCAACTTAACAAAAGAATCAGAGAAACTGCATTTGACCTCCCATAAGCGTGAGTTTACGACACTTACAGCCAAAATACCGGCTCCCCTAAGACTATCATTTTTGCAACAAACAGCCTTCCTTTTATTTATCCATCAATTTCAAATGAATCCAGGGAAAAGGTGCAACAAGACTGTATAAAATTTGTAAAACCACCGACAACTATTCTAAAAACTTAAGTGATTAAATGAAGAAATGGTTTACTGTATAATTAAATACATTAACCATCCTCCTCAAGCGTAAGCTGGACTTTAGCCTAAGACTAAAGCATGGAAATATATAATAGGTTAAGCATATAGAGGGT
This sequence comes from Psidium guajava, assembly GCA_016432845.1. NCBI lineage: Eukaryota > Viridiplantae > Streptophyta > Magnoliopsida > Myrtales > Myrtaceae > Psidium > Psidium guajava. Next base: position 36,311,059 of record CM028234.1, on the reverse strand, counting down.
CGTAGCTCCTGCTTTGGTAACTCGTTAAAATATTATGAAAGCCAACTGTTCTAAAAGTTTAAACTCAACATTTAATCAAGTACTTAACGGGGATAAATAGGTGGTTAATTGCAATCCTTTTCTCATGGACCAACTGATAAAAATTTTCATCAAGGAATTCAAAAGTTTTGTGAAACGTTACCTAACAAATTACACATCTTATGGGCATCTTCCTCAATCCATAATATTTGTCCTCCTACATCCATACACTTACGCCTAGCAATCTCTTTTTCCTTTTGCAAGATATATTCTTTGCAATGTACTTAAAATGTAATATTAGCTTTTCAGAAAGAGGTCTATAATTTAGACTGAAATGGACCTAAAAATTTTCTATCAGGATAAAACATTGTAGCTGAAATAAACATTCAGGTAGAGTTATTCACGTGGTATATCTGGTGACATTCCATCCCATGAATAAACATAGGAAACTCGAATTCCTCTCCTAATTGGAAGAAAGGGTAAAAAGTTCACCTGCATCCTTGGAAGAAGAGACTGCGACTGCATTGTAGCTGAAATATTTGGCATCTGAAATAAAATAAACATGGTCAGTGTACTTTGTCAGCAAAAACAGAGTGAAGAACGGCCCATGGGTCGAAAGGCAAATGGAATGGAATGGACTGAGATAAGGAAAAACAAGCAAAAAGAAGATGGTCCACATAACAGAAATCTATGCATCCAAACAAGAAGAGCCATGCACAGCTAATTGCATGCTTGAACATTTAAACGTATTAAGCGAATATTCAACTGCCTGAGGCATAATAACTGCATAAGTATAGTAAACGGTACTAAAAGTGCTCTTCAGTAATAACCACTGGTAAGCCGACAGAAAATTATGAGGCAGATTGGTAGTATAGTTGAACTAATTCTCATGCAAATTTCTAGTTTTGGCCGCCATATTCAAGATTAACTATCTTATAAGGTTTTTCAAGGGAAAAAATTCCAGATGATGCGCTTAATACTCTAATATGTCCACTGAAGCTCGTGAAAGAATCCTAAAATCATAAAGTTGTTTGTAGTGACACAGATGGAAAGACGACAAAAGAACCAAGGAAAGAGTGACATCTGACCATCTGGCTATTTGGTGCTGACTGAGCAGCATTGAATAATGCACTATTGGCAGTGCCAGAAAATTGGCTTAGATGACGATTCATCAGGTTTCCTTGATTGAGTTGGCTTTGACCAATTGTATGCTGCAAAGCGCCAGAAGGCAACTGCCTACCTTGAAATTGTTGCCCCAGTGTCTGAGGATACTGCATCTGAGGTTGACCCTGACACGGCCAAAAATATATGAGATTGAGGCAGCATAGAAGGGAACCCTGCTCCAGCATTAGCAAAAATGGACACAAGCTTCTCGAAGTTGGCTAGAGCTGCAATACGATTATTGGAGGAGAAAGAAAAACATTCAACCCATAGCACTTGCATGAGTGTCCATTTTGGATGTTGTTTAGTTTTACAAAAACTGCTCAGCAACAAGAAAAAGTGGGGATTGTTGCAGTGAGCTAGAAAAGTTTTGAGTAGACAGACAAGGCCTTTGACAATTTATAAGAGTTCTGCTTCAATTATGGAGGTACTTCCCCATTAGCGTATCAAGAAATGACATCAATTTCATACACACGCATCAGCCTTTACTCGGAAAATTAACACTTGGTAAGATTAAACATGTTTGGTAACACCTAACTAGTAATAATCTAAAAATTCACTTAAGTCAAAGACCACTTGATATGTAAAATTGGGAGAGAGGGAGGGGGGGTTGGGATTAAAATGTCAAGTACAAAGATGTCCCACGCTTCTTTTCTATGGGGTTCGCCGACATTTTAACTCACAGCTGCATGGCCATTTTAACACTCCCTTAGCGCTTTGCCTTTACTTATATCAAGTACAAAGATGCCGTTCTATACACGGGTTTCAACTAGAAATAATATGCATGAAGCAATAATCAATAAAAATCTTCCAAAAGTCTATTTTATCTGGGCAAGAATCTATAAAATGAGGCAATTTATATATAGATCCATGTTACTTGACATCAAATCCAAAGAATGACGATAATTATCCACCAAGACACTAACAAAGAGTATTAGTCTGTTACCACCAAAGATCTGCTCCTAATCTTAGAAGTTCTTCCCATGATTTCTTTGAAATATACAACTGTAATTATTATTTAATACAGAAGTAGAAAATGAGCCATAAACCTCACCTGCCCCAGACCTGACACGGTAGGCTGGCGTAATTGTTGTTGAGCAAGAAGAAGTTGCTGATGAGGTAATTGCATCATCTTCTGCCTTTGTTGTTGCTGCTGCTGCTGTGGTTGCTGTTGTTGCGATTGTTGTTGAGGAGATGGTGTATTCATATTTGTACCAGACCTAGGGGAATTTGCATATGGCATTGGAGATGCAGAGGTGTTATCAAAAGAACTGGCACCTGGAGAAGCAGCAGATCTTCCAAGAAGTTGTGTCCCTGTGCCCTGCTCAATTTTACGTCACACGAGAAGCTCTAAGGATAAGAGGAGAAAGTCCAAAGACTTCAAAGGAAAGGTCAAGCTCAAAGAGTACATTGAACATTAAATCAACCACTATGTCCCACAAATCTGTAATGTGGGACTCACTCTAAGACCAAGGGAACAAGGTAGGGCGTCCCACTAAAGCATAAACAGAGAAGAAGCAGTTGCCTAAGTGAGTAAACAACTATTTTCTCAACACAATCTTATTTCACAAGGCTTCACGAAATGACTCAAATTCTTGAGGACCGCGAGTTAAAGACTGTCCCTATTGCCTAACCAGGATCTTTGCTACATAGATTCTGCAGAAAATATAGAGCATAACCATTGAAATGAAAAGAGCAAAGTGTATGGGCACACCTGCAACAAAGTTCCCGCACCACTCATGTTGTTCGATGATACAGGAGTGTTCTTTTGGTAAAGTCCTGAAAAAGAAGCTTCCAGAGTTGTTTAAGAAGCTATCTACGCGCCATGCAAAAGATGATAGAATTAAAGAAAAGAATTTTTTTCCATAAATAAAATAAAATAAAATCCAAGAAAACAGCTAAATACTTAAGTGACAAATAATAAATTTACCAGATGAGTCAGCCAAACTTTGCATTCCATCACCTACATGGAGCACATCTGTGAGATGCATGGGAAGTGCTGGTGTCATCTGCCTCTGGTCTCCAGATATTCTTAGTCCTTCATTTACAAATACCGTACTCTAAATCAGTGTTAGAAAGCACTCAAAGGAAGTGCAAGAGCACCGAGAACTGACATCTTTGACATTATGAGAAATGCAAAGAAAAAGCAAGAAAGAATTGGAGAAGATAACACATCTGCCATTGCTATATGCATATGGCTTCCAATGTTATCATTTTGGTATCACAAGAACCAGAACCATGAATAACATCCCACCTTCCAAATTTAAGTGTTTTATGTGTTGATAAGCAACCTATTGTTCCTAATAGCAGATTTATTTCCCCATATGCCTATCTTTACCACAAATTTTGCATCATCTACTTCTCTATACAGTTCAAGAATATGCAAGTACTCAGTCCAATTTCTATAATGAACCTTGAGTAGAGAAAGAGGCAAAGGAACAAAATGCAGATATGGTCAACCAAGACAATGGATGAAGATAGAGCTTTGAAGTAATCTGTCAACACCTTCACCATAATTTACAGCAGCTCTCAGAATACTTTCTTGTTCTTGAATTTTAGCAGCCTGAGCCTTGTCCAGGGTTGGAGCAATTGTTGGACCTTGGCGAGTACCAAAACCATAAGCTTTACGTGTATCAGTCAGAACTTTTTCAGCACTTTCACATGCAGCAGCAATCATGTCAATTCTAGCCTGCAAATGAAAAGAATGTGCATTTCATACTTAGTGCAAAAGAAGGTCATTCTGGAAGGCATGTGTATATCCACCTTTAGAGATTTCAAAATAGCATATTACAAGTTGACATCTATATCGCTAAACTAAAAAAATTGGCACTCATATCATTCACTTCATATTTTAATGAATCCAACATATGACGGGCAGTAAGGGAGACCAGGAACAAAGTAGTTGTTGATTTCCCAAGGCTTATTTATCTTTTTCTATTGCGTTACTAGTCTTGAAAGATTGATTAGGGTACCCCAGGGGTTTGCAGCAGGCTGCATGACTAACCGCCCATGCATATATATGAATATAGTTGAGGAAATATTGCTTATAAGAAGAATAAGGTCAAGACCGAAGACATAAGTTTGAGAAACATGCAGAGAAACCATCTGATAACCACCTTCAATTTCTCAATCTGTGAGGCAACGGGCAGGTTTTGCATCCCCTGCAGCAACTGCTCTCTCTTTGAGCTATCATCCGTCTCCATCTCAGGTAATAGCTTTGAGGACAACATTACAGGAAGAACTGTAATAGCAAAATTTCCACGGTACTTCAGTCAAATACTAAGTGCTTATGCAACAAGTAGGACTTGGATATGAAATCAGGCAATAGCTTGGACATTCGGTTTTCCATAGTTCTATCCATTTAATCCAAAGAAATGTTATTCTCAAGGATATCCCTTCCATTTTCACAAGTTTCGGTGAGTTTTCTACACCATATAGGAAATTCTCCATTCAAATATGCTTGTGATCTGTAGCATAAGCCCATACGTTGTCAAAATATGAGATAAAAATATTTTTTTTTTCAAAGGAAGTGAAGTTGTGACTTTAACAGACTTAAAGAATTAAAATATAAAAGAATACAACAAAATAAAAAATGCGGGCCTGACTCAAGGTTTGGGGTGGAGGAATGAGAGACCCAAAAAATTAGAAAAAATAAACTAGAATGAAGAAACAACTGAAAATAAGTTAGAAAAAGGGGGAAAAAATACCGGTGCCAGGCTAAGTTCGAAGCTGGCATATTTAGTATACCAAAAGAGCCCATAACACTCTTAGCTATCCTTCACATTTTGAAATGAAGTTAGATTGAATAATACATTTCAAAAATATGTAGCAGTGATGATGAACCCATCATGCACAGAGATATGGCATCCACAGGATAGCTTGACCAGGTGCAAGCGCTTTAATATAGAGTAAAATTGTTTCATAGCTATAGGACACAATTGTTTAGCGAAAGAAACAGGACGTCACGCCATATATTGACATGGTTCTGCAGAATCTGGAACTGTGGAAAATCATTAACAGTGTATTCAGGCGTGCCTAGGAATGATGAGAATATCATTTCAACTCCAAGTTGTCAGACACTTTAACAGATATCAGCAACTTAAGGGCCAACAGAAACGGAAAGACTATTTAGCCCCAGTTGATGAATTGCTCTCCTCAAACTCAGAACACCAAAATAATGTGAAGGAGATATCTACATACTTGTAGAATTCTCTGCATTGACATTCTTCGGGTGTACAACAAAAGCCTTGGAAACCTTCCTAATCTCCTCCACGATGTTGAAAAGCTCAAGATTAACCATAGAGTACTGCCCCAAAATATCTTGCCTGGTAAACAACACACAGATTTGAATACAACTCGAGAAAGGAAATAGAAATTGCACATTTAGCTGGACAATAGATCATGTTTTGGTATTTGCCACCAAGGTGATCACAAAATTCAACCAAACCCAGATATGAAATGAATGCGACAACGTAACCGGAAGAAATGGCGGTTAAACCAGAATTACACAAAGAGTCAAATCACGGATGTCCAACAACAATGCCAATGACCGCCCTAATCCATATTCTAACTGAGTAAGAATCCATGTTTCCAGTGCAAGCCGATCGAATATAAAAGCCATCAAATTGGAGGTCCATGTTCGAAACCGCCTTAGATGTCCAAGAACTAGCTGACCGAGAAATAAAAGGAATGGGAACAAAAACCAACCACGAACCACACCGAGAGAGAGAGAGACCATTTAGGAGTGGCATTGGTGCGGGCATAAGCGTCGAAGTCTTCGAGGATGCGGGAGATGGCTTTGAAGAGGCTCATGGCCCTAATCTTGACATAATCGAGGTGCAGCTGCTGCTGCACGGCCGCGTTGAGCCTCTCTGCGGCGGCCATCGGGGGCTGTTGGGGTTGAGGTTGCGGCTGAGACTGGTTCGGGATTGCCCCTTCCATGGCTGCCATCATTCCAGCTGCCGCTCCTCTCTCTCAGTTGCTGCTGCTTTTCAACACCGCCATCGGCACTGCACAAGAACCTGTGTACATTTGCGATTTCGCCCTTTTTCATTCCGCGAGGGATGATGATTCGGCGGAGGTCAACTTCTTTTTCTTTTTTACAGAAGGTGTATTTTCTTCTTTTATTTTAGATCAAATTAATATTATTCTGATAAATTTATTCAAAATTAATATTATAATAAAGAAAAACCGCCAAATTGGCATATCTATGATCAATTTACCCAAAACTAATTTTTTTTAACCATCAAAAACCTCTAACTAGTATAGCTATGACAAATGCGTCCTCCATTAGTTTAGGTTAATATTTCGAAATATTTCGAATTAAGATAAAAATCTCAAATTGATAGATCCGTCAACTGTCACATATCGTCTAATTCAATAATTTAATGATAGAATTTATCACGAATATGCTAATTTAAGATTTTTTGTGATAAAAAAATTAATTTAGGAATAAATTTATTACAAATGTACAAATTTGAGATTCTTATTAACCATTTTTTATTTATATAGGATAGCCGACTATACAATAAAATCATTTTTTTATTTTTGTTTTTTTGAAAAATATGGCTGTCGCGACCCTCTAAAAAAATAATTTTTATTTTCAAAAGGGGTTAACAGATTATTAGGTTAATTAGATTTGACTAACCTAACGCGGACCCTCCCAAGCCCTACCGAATCGCAACTTTGGTTTTTGTTTAAATGATTTTGAAATTTGGAGTCGCCACTAATCGTTCTTGGTAGGTCGATTAGAAACCTAAATAAATTAGCATGAGAACTAATTTATTCCTGCGAACCAGAGATTATGAGCTCGGGGACTTGGTTACACTAGTTAATTAAAACTAATGCCCTTTCGGTACCTTAATTTCATGGATATCCTAATTCGGCAACTCAGGCTTGTTTTATTCCTAAGGCACTAGTAGGGTATTCTCTTTTGTGTTTTCACTTTTTAAATAGGATGCATGGATGGTATATATTTTTATTTGTTATATTTTTTTTAAGTGTTAGAGATTCCCTGAAACCGAAAGAGAGAATGTGTTAACGACTTCTGTGCAGTATTACGACCTACTCATCTTTTGGGTCTGATTATTCAAAAATTAAATTATAAGAAGTACATGACAGTGAATAAACACCTCCAATGGGAGGCCTAGCATTGGCTTGACTCTTCCCTTTGGGATTTAAGGTACAGGTATTTAAGTTGCAAGTATTTAAACTACTGTAAGTAAAAACCTCCAATGGGAGGCTAAGCATTGGCTTGGCTCTTCCCTTTGGGATTTAAGGTACATGTATTTAAGTTGCAGGTATTTAACTATTGTAAGTAAAAACCTCCAATGGGAGGCTAAGCATTGGCTTGGCTCTTCCCTTTGGGATTTAAGGTACAGGTATTTAAGTTGCAGGTATTTAACTACTGTAAGTAAAGACCTCCAATGGGAGGCTAAGCATTGGCTTGGCTCTTCCCTTTGAGATTTAAGGTACTGTCGCGACCCTCTAAAAAATTTTTAAATTTTAAAGGGGTTAACGGATTATTAGGTTAATTAGATTTGACTAACCTAACGCGGACCCTCCCAAGCCCTACCGAATCGCAACTTTGGTTTTTGTTTAAATGATTTTGAAATTTGGAGTCGCCACTAATCGTTCTTGGTAGGTCGATTAGAAACCTAAATAAATTAGCGGGAGAACTAATTTATTCCTGCAAACCAGAGATTATGAGCTCAGAGACTTGGTTACACTAGTTAATTAAAACTAATGCCCTTTCGGTACCTTAATTTCATGGATATCCTAATTCGGCAACTCAGGCTTGGTCTATTCCTAATGCTTTAATAGGGTATTCTCTTTTGTGTTTTCACTTTTTAAATAGGTTGCATGGATGGTATATATTTTTATTTGTTATATTTTTTTAAGTGTTAAAGATTCCCTGAAGCCGAAAGAGGGAGTGTGTTAACAACTTCTGTGCAGTATTACGACCTACTCATCTTTTGGGTTTGATGATTCAAAAATTAAATTATAGGAAGTACATGACAGTGAATAAACACCTCCAATGGGAGGTCTAGCATTGGCTTGGCTCTTCCCTTTGGGATTTAAGGTACAGGTATTTAAGTTGCAAGTATTTAAACTACTGTAAGTAAAAAACCTCCAATGGGAGGCTAAGCATTGGCTTGGCTCTTCCCTTTGGGATTTAAGGTACAGGTATTTAAGTTGCAGGTATTTAACTACTGTAAGTAAAAACCTTCAATGGGAGGCTAAGCATTGGCTTGGCTCTTCCCTTTGGGATTTAAGGTACAGGTATTTAAGTTGCAGGTATTTAACTACTGTAAGTAAAAACCTCCAATGGGAGGCTAAGCATTGGCTTGGCTCTTCCCTTTGGGATTTAAGGTACAGGTATTTAAGTTGCAGGTATTTAACTACTGTAAGTAAAAACCTCCAATGGGAGGCTAAGTATTGGCTTGGCTCTTCCCTATGGGATTTAAGGTACAGGTATTTAAGTTGCAGGTATTTAACTACTGTAAGTAAAAACCTCTAATGGGAGGCTAAGCATTGGCTTGGCTCTTCCCTTTGGGATTTATGGTGCAGGTATTTAAGTTGCAGATGGACTTTGTCCTCTCCATTCTGGGGTATGAATTCTTTAAAATAAAATACAACGAATTGATTCAACAATTTGAAATTTGTACGCGCTTGAGGACTCCTCCAAGCCGATTTTGTGCTTCCATAGGGTTGACCATTGATATAGAGTTGTGGCTTCCTGACATAAAATAGAGTGAAGTGTCAGTATACAAAATATGTGCTAATCTGCACCTAAAACCAGAAGAGTGGAAAGAGTACTTATCTCCCGTTTTTGGGAGGGATTTCTATAATTGATTTTCGCTCTCTATGTTCCCAATATAGAGAGTTTCTTTTGAATTAAGAGAGAGTTTTAGTCACAGATCAGTTGAGAAATCGGTGGACAGCTTAGGAGCTTGTCTGGGCCGATTTTTGCATCTCTACGAGATTTTTGCTGTTGACGTAGAGATATCCTTCTCCTGACATAAAATATGGAGAAAAAAAAAGAGATGGAGAAAGTGCATACAATTTGTGCTAATTTGCGAGTAAAACCATAAATAAATGAATAAATAAAACACTTAGCTCGAATTTGCTTGCTCGTTGACGAGGATGAACTCTTGATTTATATTAATCGATGAAGGAATTTGTGATGATAACCCCTAGCTTTAAACTCCCATCATCTTCAAAATTCTCTCTCTTTTGGTATTTTCTTTCTCTCGAATTTTTCTTCAATCTCCCAAAACTCTCTCAAACATCCAAAATTTTCTCTCAAAAAAAAAATTCCTCTCAAATACTTCAAATTTTCTCTCCAAAAAAAATTCCTCTCAAACACTTCAAATTTTCTCTCCAAAAATCTCCCCCCTCAAGCTCACTTCTTCCTCCTTTTATAATCTACTCATCTATCTCCCATTCTAATTTTTCCACTAACTCTATCTCCCATTTCCACTAACTCTTCTTCATTTTCATCTTCCATTCTCCATCTCTATCTCACATTCTAATCTCTCCACTAACTCTTCTTCATCTTCATCTTCCCTTCTTCATATTTATCTCCCATTCTAATTTCTCCACTAACTCTTCTTCATCTCCATCTTCCCTTCTCTATTCTTATCTTCCATTCTAATTTCTCTACTAACTCTTCTCCATCTTCTATTCTCTATTCTTATCTTATTTTCTCCATCCATTCTTCTCCAACTTCTCTTCTTCATCTCCTCTTCTCCATCTTCCCTTCTCTATTCTAATTTATCCACTAACTCTTCTTTTTGTTATTTGTAAAATAATCCTTCAAGAGTTAAGTATTTGCACTCTAGTCCTTGAATTTTAAGTATTTACAATTTAGTCCCTGAGAAAATATATTTCTTTAAGTCCAAATCTCCTCACAATTTTTGACACACCAAAATTTACCACATGTCAAATTTAAGCTCGTTTCTTGCCGTTGAAAATAATGCAGAATTTAATTAAAGCCCTTTTGCAAAATTAAGTCATTCTGGGTATAATTGGGCCAAGATGAAAATTTAAAATATTATAAGACAATGTCACAACTCATAAAAAGTGAAAATTAAAAATAAGTTGACTCAAATTAAATTTTTTTAGGCCCGATTCAAGATTATACTCGTGAAGGAACACGTGACTCGAATTGGATTTTTCTGAATTTGCGATGGCCAATATGAAAATAGATTTAAAATAAAAATATTAACTATCTTTGTGTATTTTTTTTGGCCACAAATGTCATTTTTCCAAAATTTTCAAGTATTTTTGTATTTTTTTTAAAAAAAATTAAAAATATATATATAATATGAAATTTTATTTTTTGTTCAAAAATGGTTGCCTAGGCTTGGCCAAGGCTTCCAAAGTTGATTTTTCAATTTTCTCATTTTTTCTTCATTTTTTGTTTTATGAATTTTCGAAAATAAAAATACCGAAAAATACTGAAAATATGAAAAATCGGTTTTTGGTCAAAATTGGTTCCCTAGGCTTGGCTAAGGTCCCCAAAGTTGATTTTTCAATTTTATGAATTTTTATGGATTTTTTATTACTTTAGCAATAGAAAAAATGACTAAAAATCAGGTGTCAACAGGTACATGTATTTAAGTTGCAGGTATTTAACTACTGTAAGTAAAAACCTCCAATGGGAGAGTAAGCATTGGCTTGGCTCTTCCCTTTGGGATTTAAGGTACAGGTATTTAAGTTGCAGGTATTTAACTACTGTAAGTAAAAACCTCTGATGGGAGGCTAAGCATTGGCTTGGCTCTTCCCTTTGGGATTTATGGTGCAAGTATTTAAATTGCGGATGGACTTTGTCCTCTCCATTTTGGGGTATGAATTCTTTAAAATGAAATATAACGAATTGATTCAACAATTTGAAATTTGTGCGCGCTTGAGGACTCCTCCAAGCCGATTTTGTGCTTCCATAGGTTGACCATTGATATAGAGCTGCGGCTTCCTAACATAAAATAGAGTGAAGTGTCAGTATACAAAATATGTGCTAATCTGCACCTAAAACCAGAAGAGTGGAAAGAGTACTTATCTCCCATTTTTTTGGGAAGGATTTCTATAATTGATTTTCACTCTCTATGTTCCAAATATAGAGAGTTTCTTTTGAATTAAGAGGGACTTTTAGTCACAGATCAGTTGAGAAATCGGTGGACAGCTTAGGAGCTTGTCTGGGCCGATTTTTGCATCTCTACGAGATTTTTGCTGTTGACATAGAGATATCCTTCTCCTGACATAAAATATGGGAAAAAATGGGAGATGGAGAAAGTGTATACAATTTGTGCTAATTTGCGAGTAAAACCATAAATAAATGAATAAATAAAAACACTTAGCTCGAATTTGCTTGCTCGTTGACGAGGATGAACTCTTGATTTATATTGATCGATGAAGGAATTTGTGATGATAACTGTCGCGACCCTCTAAAAAAAATTTTTAAATTTTAAAAGGGGTTAACGGATTATTAGGTTAATTAGATTTGACTAACCTAATGCGGACCCTCCCAAGCCCTACCGAATCGCAACTTTGGTTTTTGTTTAAATGATTTTGAAATTTGGAGTCGCCACTAATCGTTCTTGGTAGGTCGATTAGAAACCTAAATAAATTAGCGGGAGAACTAATTTATTCCTGCGAACTAGAGATTATGAGCTCGGGGACTTGGTTACACTAGTTAATTAAAACTAATGCCCTTTCGGTACCTTAATTTCATGGATATCCTAATCCGGCAACTCAGGCTTGGTTTATTCCTAAAGCTCTAGTAGGGTATTCTCTTTTGTGTTTTCACTTTTTAAATAGGATGCATGGATGGTATATATTTTTATTTGTTATATTTTTTTAAGTGTTAAAGATTCCCTGAAGCCGAAAGAGGGAGTGTGTTAACGACTTCTATGCAGTATTACGACCTACTCATCTTTTGGGTCTGATGATTCAAAAATTAAATTATAGGAAGTACATGACAGTGAATAAACACCTCCAATGGGAGGCCTAGCATTGGCTTGGCTCTTCCCTTTGGGATTTAAGGTACAGGTATTTAAGTTGCAAGTATTTAAACTACTGTAAGTAAAAACCTCCAATGGGAGGCTAAGCATTGGCTTGGCTCTTCCCTTTGGGATTTAAGGTACAGGTATTTAAGTTGCAGGTATTTAACTACTGTAAGTAAAAACCTCCAATGGGAGGCTAAGCATTGGCTTGGCTCTTCCCTTTGGGATTTAAGGTACAGGTATTTAAGTTGCAGGTATTTAACTACTGTAAGTAAAAACCTCCAATGGGAGGCTAAGCATTGGCTTGGCTCTTCCCTTTGGGATTTAAGGTGCAGATATTTAACTACTGTAAGTAAAAACCTCCAATGGGAGGCTAAGCATTGGCTTGGCTCTTCCCTTTGGGATTTAAGGTGCAGGTATTTAAGTTGTAGGTATTTAACTACTATAAGTAAAAACCTCCAATGGGAGGCTAAGCATTGGCTTGGCTCTTCCCTTTGGGATTTATGGTGCAGGTATTTAAATTGCGGATGGACTTTGTCCTCTCCATTTTGGGGTATGAATTTTTTAAAATGAAATACAACGAATTGATTCAACAATTTGAAATTTGTGCGCGCTTGAGGACTCCTCCAAGCCGATTTTGTGCTTCCATAGGATTGACCATTGATATAGAGCTGCGGCTTCCTAACATAAAATAGAGTGAAGTGTTAGTATACAAAATATGTGCTAATCTGCATCTAAAACCAGAAGAGTAGAAAGAGTACTTATCTCCCATTTTTTTGGGAGGGATTTCTATAATTGATTTTCGCTCTCTATGTTCCCAATATAGAGAGTTTCTTTTGAATTAAGAGGGACTTTTAGTCACAGATCAGTTGAGAAATCGGTGGACAGCTTAGGAGCTTGTCTGGGCCGATTTTTGTATCTCGACGAGATTTTTGCTGTTGACGTAGAGATATCCTTCTCCTGACATAAAATATGGAAGAAAAAGGAGATGGAGAAAGTGTATACAATTTGTGCTAATTTGCAAGTAAAACCATAAACAAATGAATAAATAAAAACACTTAGCTCGAATTTGCTTGCTCGTTGACGAGGATGAACTCTTGATTTATATTGATCGATGAAGGAATTTGTGATGATAATCCCTAGCTTTGAACTCCCATCATCTTCAAAATTATCTCTCTTTTGGTATTTTCTTTCTCTCAAATTTTTTTCAATCTCCCAAAACTCTCTCAAGCATCCAAGATTTTCTCTCTCAAAAAATCCTCCCAAACACTTCAAATTTTCTCTCTCAAGAATCCTTTCTCAAGCTCACTTCTTCCTCCTTTTATAACCTACTCATCTATCTCCCATTCTAATTTTTCCACTAACTCTATCTCCCATTCTAATTTCTCCACTAACTCTTCTTCATTTTCATCTTCCATTCTCCATCTCTATCTCACATTCTAATCTCTCCACTAACTCTTCTTCATCTTCATCTTCATCTTCCCTTCTCCATATTTATCTCCCATTCTAATTTCTCCACTAACTCTTCTTAATCTCCATCTTCCCTTCTCTATTCTTATCTTCCATTCTAATTTCTCTACTAACTCTTCTTCATCTCCATCTTCCCTTCTCTATTCTTATCTTATTTTCTCCATCCATTCTTCTCCAACTTCTCTTCTTCATCTCCTCTTCTTCATCTTCCCTTCTCTATTCTAATTTATCCACTAACTCTTCTTTTTATTATTTGTAAAATAATCCTTCAAGAGTTAGGTATTTGCACTCTAGTCCTTGAATTTTAAGTATTTACAATTCAGTCCTTGAAAAAATATATTTCTTTAAGTCCAAATCTCCTCACAATTTTTGACACACCAAAATTTACCACATGTCAAATTTAAGCTCATTTCTTGTCGCTGAAAATAATGCATAATTTAATTAAAGCCCTTTTGCAAAATTAAGTCATTCTGGGTATAATTGGGCCAAGATGAAAATTTAAAATATTAGAAGACAATGTCACAACTCATAAAAAGTGAAAGTTAAAAATAAGTTGACTCAAATTAAATTTTTTTAGGCCCGATTCGAGATTATACTCGTGAAGGAACACGTGACTCGAATTGGATTTTTCTGAATTTGCGATGGCCAATATGAAAATAGATTTAAAATAAAAATATTAACTATCTTTGTGTATTTTTTTGGCCTCAAATGTTATTTTTCCAAAATTTTCAAATATTTTTGTATTTTTTTTTAAAAAAATTAAAATATATATAATATGAAAAATTATTTTTTGGTCAAAATTCGTTCCCTAGGCTTGGCTAAGGTTCCCAAAGTTGATTTTTCAATTTTATGAATTTTTATGGATTTTCTATTAATTTTCGAAAATAAATAAAAAATACGTAAAAATACTGAAAATATGAAAAATCGTTTTTTGGTCAAAATTGGTTCCCTAGGCTTGGCTAAGGTCCCCAAAGTTGATTTTTCAATTTTATGAATTTTTATGGATTTTTTATTACTTTAGCAATAGAAAAAATGATTAAAAATCAGGTGTCAACAGCTGCCCCTCTTTGAAAGGAAGCTCGGTAGAGGTTCATTTCAAAGACGAGATGACACCTGGATTCTTATCGACTCAATACAAGGAAATAAAAAGAGTCGTGACATGATTGTTCCACTGAAAATGAAATGAGAACCTAAGGATTCGTTATATAAAAAAACTTTAGGGTGGTTGAACTTGAACCCGTATGGTGGATCAACCCATGGTAGATTCCTAATAAAAGGATTCTACTGATTAAAAATTGAATTAAAATTTGACCCGTATGGTGGGTCATACCATTTGACCCGTATGGTGGGTCGTACCATGGTAGATTCCTAATAAAAGGATTCTACTAATTAAATTTTGATTGAGATTTGACCCGTATGGTAGGTCACCACATGGAGATACCTGTAAGAAGGACTTGGTGCCTGTAGAAAGGACTTGGTGCCAGTAAAAAAGACTTGGTGCCTGTAAAAAGGACTTGTGCCTGTCAAAAGGACTTAATTTGCCTGTAAGAAGGACTTGATTTGCCTGTAAAAAGGACTTAATTTGCCTGTAAGAAGGACTTGATTTGCCTGTAAGAAGGACTTACTTTGCATGTAAGAAGAACTTTGTGCCTGTAAGAAGGACTTGCTTTGCCTGTAAGAAGGACTTGATTTGCCTATAAGAAGGACTTTGTTTGCCTGTAAGAAGGACTTTGTTTTGCCTGTAAGAAGGACTTACTTTGCCTGTAAGAAGGACTTTGTGCCTATAAGAAGGACTTGATTTGCCTGTAAGAAGGACTTTGTTTGCCTGTAAGAAGGACTTTATGCCTGTAAGAAGGACTTGATTTGCCTGTAAGAAGGACTTTATGCCTGTAAGAAGGACTTTGTGCCTGTAAGAAGGACTTGATTTGCCTGTAAGAAGGACTTTGTGCCTGTAAGAAGGACTTTGTGCCTGTAAGAAGGACTTGATTTGCCTGTAAGAAGGACTTGATTTGCCTGTAAGATGGACTTTATGCCTGTAAGAAGGACTTGATTTGCCTGTAAGAAGGACTTTGTACCTGTAAGAAGGACTTGGTTTGCCTGTAAGAAGGACTTTGTGCCTGTAAGAAGGACTTGGTTTGCCTGTAAGAAGGACTTAGTTTGCCTGTAAGAAGGACTTGATTTGCCTGTAAGAAGAACTTTATACCTGTAAGAAGGACTTGGTTTGCCTGTAAGAAGGACTTTGTGCCTGTAAGAAGGACTTGGTTTGCCTGTAAGAAGGACTTAGTTTGCCTGTAAGAAGGACTTAGTTTGCCTGTAAGAAGGGCTTGGTGTACCTCAAAGGGTGCCATTCTGAAATCTGGGGAGACCAGGAATCCTGCAGAAGCTCAAACCCAAATTATATTCTCCTGTCGCTTTAGGAATAAACCAAAGAGGCAGAGATTAAAAGGTCTCGAACATTTCTGTTCTTGAGACAAATCATGCTTTATTGAAGAAGGTGGATACCTGTATGTACAGCAATGGATTCGAGTACCCCAACAACCGTCAGAATTCATTCTCTTGAAAGGTTCAGGTTGAAGATATACTTACCTGAGAATTTGGAAAAAATGCTTTGTGGCTTCTCGACAACCAGGCTTGTTCATTCAATAATCGCCGAATGAACTTCAAGACTTTGGAAGGTAACTCGAACACCGAGAATGTGTTGCCTGTCAGGCAATGTCAGAGGTAACATGTGCAAGCATTTTCATCAATGCGTTCATTGGTTCATGCAAAATTGTTCTGCTAAGTTTGCCATGATTAAAGGCAGTCTGTGTAATAACTCATGATGCAATCGATCAATATATGGATCATGTATTGCATTACCACTTCTGTTTAAGGAGGTTCTTATAGTACGAACACCTCGAATGTAATCTGAATGGGGGACTTCATTCCGAAAAGGGCTTTCTTTCACTCTGGAGAAAGGCTGTTTATCTGTAGATTAAAATGTTAGACCTGTGTGGAAATGGTTTGCCTTTCCTCATCCTGTTATGCCCCATTTTGCACATTTGACGTCTCCTATGCAGTTTATGCTCTAAGTTGAAGTCGGTAAATTAAACATGCGGAATAGTCATACATAATTCATGAAATGTGTAAACACAATGCCGATGTGACAATTTTTAGCATCATGTGTGTTTATATAATGTGCAAACATGGGCGGATTTGAATTGCCCCTGGTATATGGGTGGATCGAACAAATTGGGAAGCCCACTCCTTATGTCGAGGAGCGGTTTGTCCCAAACTTTGCCCCTGCGCGATGAAGCATATGGGTGAGGGAGCATTTCGGTTGGTTTAATGACAGCGACCGCCATGGTTTAGCGGTTGAATGCCCCTGCAAAAAGCAGAGAAATTATTCTTGAAATCAAACGAGATAAGGAAGACATATTTGCTTTTTCGCTTCAGAGCTTGTGATCAATTTGCCCCATTTTTCACCAAAATAGATCTTGTCAGATGATCATAATTTTCTTTTGGATTTGTCTCCTTCAACATGTTAAATATTAGTGTAAATATTTCCTGTAAAAAGAAAAAGAGACATATCAGCCAGTATTAAAAGGGATAAATTGAAAACGATACTGATTTACCCTTCATCTTGAATGTCTTGCACGAGTCTTTTACCAGTTTTGTTGGATTGAATTTTCCTCGACTTTTGTTGGGCGCCTCACCATTATGAGAAGACTATGGTAAAATACTGACTTTGATATTACTCGTCGAGTATTCCTGTTTGTAAAAAAGAAATGCACAAAAAGTTGTTTCATTTATTTATAATACATACAACATTTCCCACCCTTGGGGATCGAACTCGGGATATTTCGGACCTACTGTCATCCCCCATACCATTCGGTCCATTGGACCGTAGGTGTCCATGGGGCTATCCTTTCAAAGGTTAATCTTTGGGGATAAAACAGCCCTGTTGTATCACCTTGGGCCTGTTACGGTATTTCTCGAGGTAATTTGCAATCCCTGTTAAGAATGGAATAAGACAATTCAAGACTTGAGATGATTATGTGCACATTAGAACGATACAGAATTACCCATTTCTGAGATTGTTCGCGTCTTTCGCTTGTACTTTCCTTTGTCCGAAGCTGTCTATCCCGTGGTAATGCCCATGAGTTGATTTGCCCTCAAATTTTATCCAACCTGTATTCGGATATGATTGCGTTCTCGGGTCGATTTGCAATTTCCTGAGAATAGAAGGGGCTTAATTTTAAAACTTGGAGCAACTGAGGGTAAATTGAAACGATACGGAGTTACCCTTTAGGTTTATGCAGATTTTCACTCGCCATCAATTCGTCGCGAGGTTGGTGAGGTGGCGGATTCGAGCATTTAATAGGGGGAAGTCGGATTATTACTCCTTGCTTTTACACATTCACAAAAGCAGAAAAACACATCACGCAAGGAAATAAAACACATTCACTCATTCAGGATTAGTTCCGCTTCCTCTGCAGGCTCTCCCATGATCAGCTGGCTTCATCCCAAATTAGGTATGCATCGGCCATATAGAAGGTCTGGTGGTCACTGGCTGAACAAGTGCATCACAGTCCCGATGCTTTACCGATATCAAACTGGTTGATTATGGCGAAAAGATCATCGTCAATGTCCGCTTGGTGGTGATCTGTCCCTTCTTCCTCGGGAGGTATTGATACTGATCCAGTATCATTGGTCCTTTTGTACCCTGCTCCAACAGAACTCGATCCTGTTATAAATTGGTCTAACTCACCTCTTAAACGTGCATTTTCGATCCTCAGATCATACATTTCATCGAGGGTGAGGAGGAGGCTATTGCAGTTGGGGCAGGTGGCGGAGTCAAAAGTCTCTTTATACATCTTGTTTTCCGCTCGGAGGTTTTCATTTTCAACTCTTAGAAACTCGGCTTCGTTGTGCTCATGACGAGTCTTCATTCGGGTTCGTCTATTTTGAAACCAGAACTTGATTTGCGAAGGTTCAAGTCCTAGCTCTTGACTCAGTTCTATTTTTTGTTTGCCGTCTGGCATAGGGCACGTTCTGAAGAAAGCTTCAAGCTTTCGTACTTGCTCCTCAGTATGGCGACGGTAACGCTTCTTTTGACCTTTACCGTTGTTGTCATTGTCCTTACCGGGCTCTTGGACGTCGTCGGTGGAAGGGCCGGGCTCCATAGGCTCGATCCCAAATATGGCTTCGAACTCTTCCTCTCACATATTCAGCAAGTAACGATAACTTTCAAGTGTGTTGGGTTGAGACATTTTCGATTTGGTTAACGATTTCTCAAAGTTTGATATCTCTTCTTGTATTTTCACTCTCTGGATTTTTCTAGGAGACTGCGTATGCTTTAAGAGTCTCTCTTTCGAGCACGAATGAGAATTATCAAGAAGATGTCTCCTTTAAAATTAGACGTGGGTTTAGCAACTGTATTGCCTCTCTCGAGTGTTCTGGCTTTCTCGATTTTCTTTTCATCGTATCCCTCGCCCAGCTCGTCTCCTTCCATCTTTCCGTGGAAGGGGGCCCCTTGTTGCTGTCTCCACCGTCAATTTGCTGGTGAGTTCTTCAATAAAGACGAGTCGTATCTCTTTTCTGCCGTAAATGTCTTTGTCTCCTACTCAGCTTATTTTTTATCCTTTCTTTTTCAAAGTAGTGGCGTCCCGTCCAACTTTTCCGTAGAGACGTCGGATTTGCTTGGCTCGAGATTGGAGACGAGTAGCGGAGGTGATACTAATAGGGAATGGTAGACAGGAAAATCTGGCCAGTAGAGACTTCCCCTGCAAAAATGAAAGAGAATGCGGCAATATATGTTCTTCATATTTGTCGCGACCCTCTAAAAAAATTTTAAATTTTTAAAGGGGTTAACGGATTATTAGGTTAATTAGATTTGACTAACCTAACGCGGACCCTCCCAAGCCCTACCGAATCGTGACTTTGGATTTTTATTTTAAATGATTTTGAAATTTGGAGTCGCCACTAATCGTTCTTGGTAGGTCGATTAGAAACCTAAATAAATTAGCGGGAGAACTAATTTATTCCTGCGAACCAGAGATTATGAGCTCGGGGACTTGGTTACACTAGTTAATTAAAACTAATGCCCTTTCGGTACCTTAATTTCATGGATATCCTAATCCGGCAACTCAGGCTTGGTTTATTCCTAAGGCTATAGTAGGGTATTCTCTTTTGTGTTTTCACTTTTTAAATAGGATGCATGGATGGTATATATTTTTATTTGTTATATTTTTTTAAGTGTTAAAGATTCCCTGAAGCCGAAAGAAGGAGTGTGTTAACGACTTCTGTGCAGTATTACAACCTACTTATCTTTTGGGTCTGATGATTCAAAAATTAAATTATAGGAAGTACATGACAGTGAATAAACACCTCCAATGGGAGGCCTAGCATTGGCTTGGCTCTTCCCTTTGGGATTTAAGGCACAGGTATTTAAGTTGCAAGTATTTAAACTATTGTAAGTAAAAACCTCCAATGGGAGGCTAAGCATTGGCTTGGCTCTTCCCTTTGGGATTTAAGGTACATGTATTTAAGTTGCAGGTATTTAACTACTGTAAGTAAAAACCTCCAATGGGAGGCTAAGCATTGGCTTGGCTCTTCCCTTTGGGATTTAAGGTACATGTATTTAAGTTGCAAGTATTTAACTACTGTAAGTAAAAACCTCCAATGGGAGGCTAAGCATTGGCTTGGCTCTTCCCTTTGGGATTTAAGGTACAGGTATTTAAGTTGCAAGTATTTAAACTATTGTAAGTAAAAACCTCCAATGGGAGGCTAAGCATTGGCTTGGCTCTTCCCTTTGGGATTTAAGGTACATGTATTTAAGTTGCAGGTATTTAACTACTGTAAGTAAAAACCTCCAATGGGAGGCTAAGCATTGGCTTGGCTCTTCCCTTTGGGATTTAAGGTACATGTATTTAAGTTGCAAGTATTTAACTACTGTAAGTAAAAACCTCCAATGGGAGGCTAAGCATTGGCTTGGCTCTTCTCTTTGGGATTTAAGGTATAGGTATTTAAGTTGCAGGTATTTAACTACTGTAAGTAAAAACCTCCAATGGGAGGCTAAGCATTGGCTTGGCTCTTCCCTTTGGGATTTAAGGTACAAGTATTTAAGTTGCAGGT
This sequence comes from Psidium guajava, assembly GCA_016432845.1. NCBI lineage: Eukaryota > Viridiplantae > Streptophyta > Magnoliopsida > Myrtales > Myrtaceae > Psidium > Psidium guajava. Next base: position 36,290,291 of record CM028234.1, on the reverse strand, counting down.
ATTTAACTACTGTAAGTAAAAACCTCCAATGGGAGGCTAAGCATTGGCTTGGCTCTTCCCTTTGGGATTTATGGTGCAGGTATTTAAATTGCGGATGGACTTTGTCCTCTCCATTCTGGGGTATGAATTCTTTAAAATAAAATACAACGAATTGATTCAACAATTTGAAATTTGTGCGCGCTTGAGGACTCCTCCAAGCCGATTTTGTGCTTCCATAGGGTTGACCATTGATATAAAGCTGCGGCTTCCTGACATAAAATAGAGTGAAATGTCAGTATACAAAATATGTGCTAATTTGCACCTAAAACCAGAAGAGTGGAAAGAGTACTTATCTCCCATTTTTTTGGGAGGGATTTCTATAATTGATTTTCGCTCTCTATGTTCCCAATATAGAGAGTTTCTTTTGAATTAAGAGGGACTTTTAGTCACAGATCAGTTGAGAAATCGATGGACAGCTTAGAAGCTTGTCTGGGCCGATTTTTGCATCTCTACGAGATTTTTGCTGTTGACGTAGAGATATCCTTCTCCTGACATAAAATATGAAAAAAAAAAAGAGGAGATGGAGAAAGTGTATACAATTCGTGCTAATTTGCAAGTAAAACCATAAACAAATGAATAAATAAAAACACTTAGCTCGAATTTGCTTGCTCGTTGACGAAGATGAACTCTTGATTTATATTGATCGATGAAGGAATTTGTGATGATAATCCCTAGCTTTGAACTCCCATCATCTTCAAAATTCTCTCTCTTTTGGTATTTTCTTTCTCTCAAATTTTTCTTCAATCTCCCAAAACTCTATCAAACATCCAAAATTTTCTCTCCAAAAAAATCCTTCCAAACACTTCAAATTTTCTCTCTCAAGAATCCCCCTCTCAAGCTCACTTCTTCCTCCTTTTATAACCTACTCATCTATCTCCCATTCTAATTTTTCCACTAACTCTATCTCCCATTCTAATTTCTCCACTAACTCTTCTTCATTTTCATCTTCCATTCTCCATCTCTATCTCACATTCTAATCTCTCCACTAACTCTTCTTCATCTTCCCTTCTCTATTCTAATTTATCCACTAACTCTTCTTTTTATTATTTGTAAAATAATCCTTCAAGAGTTAGGTATTTGCACTCTAGTCCTTGAATTTTAAGTATTTACAATTCAGTCCCTGAAAAAAATATATTTCTTTAAGTCCAAATCTCCTCACAATTTTTGACACACCAAAATTTACCACATGTCAAATTTAAGCTCATTTATTGTCGCTGAAAATAATGTATAATTTAATTAAAGCCCTTTTGCAAAATTAAGTCATTCTGGGTATAATTGGGCCAAGATGAAAATTTAAAATATTAGAAGACAATGTCACAACTCATAAAAAGTGAAAGTTAAAATAAGTTGACTCAAATTAAATTTTTTTAGGCCCGATTCGAGATTATACTCGTGAAGGAACACGTGACTCGAATTGGATTTTTCTGAATTTGCGATGGCCACTATGAAAATAGATTTAAAATAAAAATATTAACTATCTTTGTGTATTTTTTGGCCTCAAATGTTATTTTTCCAAAATTTTCAAATATTTTTGTATTTTTTTTTAAAAAAAAATTAAAATATATATAATATGAAAAATTATTTTTTGGTCAAAATTCGTTCCCTATGCTTGGCTAAGGTTCCCAAAGTTGATTTTTCAATTTTATGAATTTTTATGGATTTTCTATTAATTTTCGAAAATAAATAAATAAAAAATACGTAAAAATACTGAAAATATGAAAAATCGTTTTTTGGTCAAAATTGGTTCCCTAGGCTTGGCTAAGGTCCCCAAAGTTGATTTTTCAATTTTATGAATTTTTATGGATTTTTTATTACTTTAGCAATAGAAAAAATGATTAAAAATCAGGTGTCAACAGCTGCCCCTCTTTGAAAGGAAGCTCGGTAGAGGTTCATTTCAAAGACGAGATGACACCTGGATTCTTATCGACTCAATACAAGTAAATAAAAAGAGTCGTGACATGATTGTTCCACTGAAAATGAAATGAGAACCTAAGGATTCGTTATATAAAAAAACTTTATGGTGGTTGAACTTGAACCCGTATGGTGGATCAACCCATGGTAGATTCCTAATAAAAGGATTCTACTGATTAAAAATTGAATTAAAATTTGGCCCGTATGGTGGGTCATACCATTTGACCCGTATGGTGGGTCGTACCATGGTAGATTCCTAATAAAAGGATTCTACTAATTAAATTTTGATTGAGATTTGACCCGTATGGTAGGTCACCACATGGAGATACCTGTAAGAAGGACTTGGTGCCTGTAGAAAGGACTTGGTGCCAGTAAAAAGGACTTGGTGCTTTGCTTTGCCTGTAAGAAGGACTTTGTGCCTGTAAGAATGACTTGATTTGCCTGTAAGAAGGACTTTGTTTGCCTGTAAGAAGGACTTTATGCCTGTAAGAAGGACTTGATTTGCCTGTAAGAAGGACTTTATGCCTGTAAGAAGGACTTTGTGCCTGTAAGAAGGACTTGATTTGCTTGTAAGAAGGACTTGATTTGCATGTAAGAAGGACTTTGTGCCTGTAAGAAGGACTTGATTTGCCTGTAAGAAGGACTTTGTGCCTGTAAGAAGGACTTGATTTGCCTGTAAGAAGGACTTTGTGCCTGTAAGAAGGACTTGGTTTGCCTGTAAGAAGGACTTAGTTTGCCTGTAAGAAGGACTTAGTTTGCCTATAAGAAGGACTTGATTTGCCTGTAAGAAGGACTTTATGCCTTTAAGAAGGACTTGATTTGCTTGTAAGAAGGACTTTGTTTGCCTGTAAGAAGGACTTTGTGCCTGTAAGAAGGACTTGATTTGCCTGTAAGAAGGACTTTGTGCCTGTAAGAAGGACTTGATTTGCCTGTAAGAAGGACTTGCTTTGCCTGTAAGAAGGACTTTATTTGCCTGTAAGCAGGACTTGATTTGCCTGTAAGAAGGACTTGGTTTGCCTGTAAGAAGGACTTGGTTTGCCTGTAAGAAGGACTTTGTGCCTGTAAGAAGGACTTTGTTTGCCTGTAAGAAGGACTTAGTTTGCCTGTAAGAAGGACTTGATTTGCCTGTAAGAAGGACTTTGTGCCTGTAAGAAGGACTTGATTTGCCTGTAAAAAGGACTTACTTTGCCTGTAAGAAGGACTTTGTGCCTGTAAGAAGGACTTGGTTTGCCTGTAAGAAGGACTTGGTGCCTGTAAGAAGGACTTGGTTTGCCTGTAAGAAGGACTTGATTTGCCTATAAGAAGGACTTGGTTTGCTTGTAAGAAGGACTTTATGCCTGTAAGAAGGACTTGATTTGCCTGTAAGAAGGACTTTATGTACCTCAAAGGGTGCCATTCTGAAATCTGGGGAGACCAGGAATCCTGCAGAAGCTCAAACCCAAATTATATTCTCCTGTCGTTTTAGGAATAAACCAAAGAGGCAGAGATCAAAAGGTCTCGAACATTTCTGTCTTTGAGACAAATCATGCTTTATTGAAGAATGTGGATACCTGTATATACCGCAATGGATTCGAGTATCCCAACAACCGTCAGAATTCATTCTCTTGAAAGGTTCTGGTTGAAGATATACTTACCTGAGAATTTGGAAGAAATGCTTGGTGGCTTCTGGACAACCAGGCTTGTTCATTCAATAATCGCCGAATGAATTTCAAGACTTTGGAAGGTAACTCAAACACCGGGAATGTGTTGCCTGTCGGGCAATGTCAGAGCTAACATGTGCAAGCATTTTCATCAATGCGTTCATTGGTTCATACAAAATTGTTCAGCTAAGTTTGCCATGATTAAAGGCAGTCTATGTAATAACTCATGATGCAATCGATCAACATATAAATCATGTATTGCATTACCACTTCTGTTTAAGGAGGTTCTTATAGTATGAACACCTCGAATGTAATTTGAATGGGGGACTTCATTCCGAAATGGCTTTTTCTCACTCTGGAGAAAGGCTGTTTATCTGTAGATCAAAATGTTAGACCTGTGTGGAAATGGTTTGCCTTTCCTCATCCTGTCATGCCCCATTCTGCACATTTGATATCTCCTGTGCAGTTTATGCTCTAAGTTGGAGTTGGTAAGTTAAACACACGGAATAGTCATACATAATTCATGAACTGTGTAAGCACAATGCAGATGTGACAATTTTTTAGCATCACGTGTGTTTATATAATGTGTAAATATGGGCGAATTTAAATTGCCCCTGGTATGTGGGCGGACCGAACAAATTGGGAAGCCTACTCCTTATGTCGAGGGGTGGTTTGTCTCAAACTTTACCCCTGCGCGATGAAGCATATGGGCGATGGAGCATTTTGGTTTGTTTAATGCCCCTGCAAGAAGCAGAGAAATTATTCTTGAAACCAAACGAGATAAGGAAGACATATTTGCTTTTTCGTTTCAGAGCTTGCGATCAATTTGCCCCATTTTTCACCAGAATAGATCTTGTCAGGTGATCATACTTTTCTTTTGGATTTGTCTCCTTCAACATGTTAAATGTTAGTATAAATATTTCCTGTGAAAAGAAAAGGAGACATGTCAACCAGTATTAAAAGGGATAAATTGGAAACGATACTGATTTACCCTTCATCTTGAATGCCTTGGACAAGTCTTTTACCAATTTTGCTGGATTGAGTTTTCTTCGACTTTTGTTGGATGCTTCACCATTAAGCCGAGAATGTAGCAAAATATTGACTTCGGTATTACTCGTCGAGTATTCCTGCTTGCAAAAAGAAATGCACAAAAAGTTGTTTCATTTATTTATAATACATACAACATTCCCCACCCTCGGGGATCGAACTCGGGATATTTCGGACCTACTGTCATCCCCCATACCATTCGGTCCATTGGACCATAGGTGTCCATAGGGCTATCCTTTCAAAGGTTAATCTTTGGGGATAAAGCAGCCTTGTTGTATCACCTTATGCCATGTTACGGTATTTCTCGAGGTAATTTGCAATCCCTGTTAAGAATGGAATAAGACAATTCAAGACTTGAGATGATTATGTGCACATTAGAACGATACAGAATTACCCATTTCTGAGATTGTTCGCGTCTTTCGCTTGTACTTTCCTCTGTCCGAAGCTGTCCATCCCGTGGTAATGCCCATGAGTCGATTTGCCCCCAAATTTTGTTCAACTTGTATTCGGATATGATTGCGTTCTCGGGTCGATTTGCAATTTCCTGAGAATAGAAGGGGCTTAATTTTAAAACTTGGAGCAACTGAGGGTAAATTGAAACGATACGGAGTTACCCTTCAGGTTTATCCAGATTTTTACTCGCCATCAATTCGTCGCGAGGTTGGTGAGGTGGCGGATTCGAGCATTTAATAGGGGGAAGTCGGATTATTACTCCTTGCTTTTACACATTCACAAAAGCAGAAAAACATATCACGCAAGGAAATAAAACACATTCACTCATTCAGGATCAGTTCTGCTTCCTCTACAGGCTCTCCCATGATCAGCTGGCTTCATCCCAAATTAGGTATGCATCGGCCATATAGAAGGTCTGGTGGTCACTGGCTGAACAAGTGCATCACAGTCCCGATGCTTTACCGATATCAAACTGGTTGATTATGGCGAAAAGATCATCGTCAATGTCCGCTTGGTGGTGATCTGTCCCTTCTTCATCGGGAGGTATTGATACTGATCCAGTATCATTGGTCCTTTTGTACCCTGCTCCAACAGAACTCGATCCTGTTATAAATTGGTCTAACTCACCTCTTAAACGTGCATTTTCGATCCTCAGATCATACATTTCATCGAGGGTGAGGAGGAGGCTATTGCAGTTGGGGCAGGTGGCGGAGTCAAAAGTCTCTTTATACATCTTGTTTTCCGCTCGGAGGTTTTCATTTTCAACTCTTAGAAACTCGGCTTCGTTGTGCTCATGACGAGTCTTCATTCGGGTTCGTCTATTTTGAAACCAGAACTTGATTTGCGAAGGTTCAAGGCCTAGCTCTTGACTCAGTTCCATTTTTTGTTTGCCGTCTGGCATAGGGCACGTTCTGAAGAAAGCTTCAAGCTTTCGTACTTGCTCCTCAGTATGGCGACGGTAACGCTTCTTTTGACCTTTACCGTTGTTGTCATTGTCCTTACCGGGCTCTTGGACGTCGTCGGTGGAAGGGCCGGGCTCCATAGGCTCGATCCCAAATATGGCTTCGAACTCTTCCTCTCCCATATTCAGCAAGTAACGATAACTTTCAAGTGTGTTGGGTTGAGACATCTTCGATTTGGTTAATGATTTCTCAAAGTTTGATATCTCTTCTTGTATTTTCACTCTCTGGATTTTTCTGGGAGACTGCGTATGCTTTAAGAGTCTCTCTTTCGAGCACGAATGAGAATTATCAAGAAGATGCCTCCTTTAAAATTAGACGTGGGTTTAGCAACTGTATTGCCTCTCTCGAGTGTTCTGGCTTTCTCGATTTTCTTTTCATCGTATCTCTCGCCCAGCTCGTCTCCTTCCATCTTTCCGTGGAAGGGGGCCCCTTGTTGCTGTCTCCACCGTCAATTTGCTAGCGAGTTCTTCAATAAAGACGAGTCGTATCTCTTTTCTGCCGAAAATGTCTTTATCTCCCACTCAGCTTATTTTTTATCCTTTCTTTTTCAAAGTAGTGGCGTCTCGTCCAACTTTTCCGTAGAGACATCGGATTTGCTTGGCTCAAGATTGGAGACGAGTAGTGGAGGTGATACTGATAGGGAATGGTAGACAGGAAAATTTGGCCAGTAGAGACTTCCCCTGCAAAAATGAAAGAGAATGCGGCAGTATATGTTCTTCATATTCTAGAAAAATTGGAACGATACTGTTTTACCCTTGTGTATACTTCCATTGAATTTGAATTGAGGAAGTTCCTTCATTTGGATTGGATTGAATTGTATGTCCCGAGTTGCCCTTCACTTTGAGCTTGCAACATATGTGCTTTGCTTAGTTGGGCCTTGTTTTCTTTCGGGTTGCCTTGGACCATCATCATTTTCCATGCCATTGGGTCCGTGGACCGGAGGGCTCCTTTAATTTGAAGGTTACCTTGAAGGCGAATGAGTCCTATCGCATTCCATTGGGTCATTTCATTTTGCGACACTCTTGAGGCACTTTGCAATCCCCTGGGTGAGAATGGAACAAATCCAATTTAGCATTTTGCAACGATTGAGGGTAAATTGGAACGACACACAGTTACCCGTATTCGAGTTCGCTTGGGCTTTTCACTTGAAATTTCCCTACGTGAGGCCATTCAACATTTCTCATTATGGCAGTCAGCGACGTTGCCACAAATTGATCCGCCCTAAATCTAGCATAAAAAGGGATTCACGCATTCAACGGGATAAATAAATTGCCCCCTTGTCCTTGAATTAAATCGGGACACCTAGAAAGCTGGAAAATATCATACGCAGGGGAATTAAGCATGAAATGAAAGGTGCACTTATTCAAGGTCAGTTCTGCCTCTCCTGTGGCTCTTCGATAATCAGCTAGTCTCGTGTTGGTTCGGGTGTGGATAACCGATGTTTGAGAGTCCCTACTCACTGGCTCCTGATCGCGGCTTGGGACGTCTGTCAACCCTAAACTGGTTGACCAGGGCAGTAAGCTCATCATCTGGGTAATCTCTTGAACCTTCCAGCAACTGATGCTCGAATTGGGCATTGTTGTTGGCAAATGCTGGCGGTAGATTTCTCATTCTGTCCTCGCCATGTGCAATTTGACTTCTCATGCTGGAGCCTTCATCATTACTCGAGAAAGTGTGGGGATCACCAACTGTCCTGCTGCCAAAAACTCCTTCCATTCGAGGATTAGAGAAGTGGAAGTGCTCAGGATAACTTCTTGTCTGATTCTCTAGCTGCGCAGGCGCGCTGATCATGGGATGAGTTCTAGCCACAGGTTGGTGCTCAAACCAAGGAATCTGAATACACTGCTCCTGCGGTCTATACTCTTGAAGAGCATTAGGGTGATTCTGGGGGATACTTTGATTAAAGCCTGGGGGATTGATGGCATGGCTACTAGCTTGGTTGATGATGGGAAGTGGCTCGCCCCATGCTAACCTGGGGAACTTATGGTGGCGAGGAGACTCGACGTTCAGGCTTGGATCAGTCCCGCCTTGGTTTTCTTGATTCTGAGCTGCATTGTGTTCTCTCATCCTTTTTCTGTACTTCTGAAGATGACTCGAAACATTTGCTTTAGTGAGTCCATCTACCTTCATAATTTCCAGTATATGTTGCGGCCGTGCCGAATCTATTCCTAGCTGCTGAACTGCATTAACAAACATACGATGCAGCTCGGGAGACCAACTCATCTTCTTTCTCCAATTGCTTGGAACAAAATTGAAGGCTTGATGCTTGTTCTCATGGTCGTGCAATTGCTTCCTTACCACGTGCTGCCATATGTTTTGAAGCATCTGAACTCTAACTGGTTTCGTTACGACGTCTTGGGCCCCATTTAAGACAGCCTTCATTAGGGCTTGCTGATCATCGCTTGCCGATATTACGAGGACTGGCATGTTTAATTTAGAATTGATGACTTCCAAGAGAGTGAAAACATCCATGTCAATCCCTACCATGGCGGTGAGGACGATATCAAACGGGTCACTACTCCTCCTTAATATCTCTAAGGCCTCTGTCGCCTTTGCTTGAGCTACAACCTTATACCGGCATTTTCTTAATACGGTAACAAGGATTGACAGAGAGACTGGATTACCGTCAATGGCCATGACCAGTAGACCCTCAGGGTAAGGAACTTCATCAGCTTTGACCAGGGTTGAACATGCGCCCGTTCCCCTAATACTCGACATATTTCTGGATCTAGGACTGCCGATTCGAGACCGCCTCGGGATGTCTTCTCGGACTTGAGGGATCACGAGATCGTTGATGCCTTCTCGTAACAGGCTTTGAAAGCCGATGCTTTGATGGTGAAGGTTTTGAATTCCTCTCCCACGAGAACTCCTTCCTCTCTATCTTTCTCCCGCGAGTTCTTGCGAATGAACTCTGACTATCAAATGGGGACAAGTTCTCTCTCTGGCAATAGCAACGACTTCCCTCTTCACGGGCAGCGCTATTAGATTTTCCGAGAGAGAAAATCTGATATTCAGCTTTTGATCAAAGGGGAAATCCTTGTTTCTCGCTCAGTTTGTCTTCTTTTTTCTTTTCGTGATAGAGGGCCCCTATCAAGATCTCCACCGTCGATTTACTGGCGGGTCCTCCAATGAAGACAAATCGTATCTCCTTTTCGCTAACGTTTGCCGTGTCTTCCACTCAGCTCATCTTTCCGTCTTCTTTTTCAAAGTGGCGGTGTCTCGTCAAACTTTCTGCGGAGATTTCAGACTCGCTTAGCTCGCAGTCGCCATCTGATGGGAATTCGAGCCAACGAGGGTGGTGCCAATAGAGAATGGTAGATAAGAGAAATCTTGACTGGTTGATACCGTCACTATGAAATCAATATTTACTTCAAAGCAGATTACCATCTTCGCATTCCGCTCATCTGTCTCACCTCTCTCCCCCTTTCTTTCGTATTCTGCTTTCAAAAATGGCTAATTCTCCTAACCATACCTTATCCGCCGAAGTCCTAGCTGGGTGGGAGAGACTCTACAATCTTCTTGGTAGAGGTTACGCTCATATAGCCAAAAACTCTACCGTTGAGGCTGAAATCCTCGGTTTATTTAGGACCGTGGACGCTGCTTCTGTTGAGGGTACCCAACTAGGGAAGGAGTACCGGAACTTCTCGACCCTCTTCATCAATTTTCTGGCTGCCTATAACCGTGCTTATGAGACGGTCCTTGTGACCGCCGTCGTGAAAGCCCGTTACCGAGACCGGCACGAGCGTCTGGCAACAGTTACGTTTGTGGCTGATAATCACAAAAAGGCCCTCAAGTTTGCCAACGATCAGCTTTCGTGGCTGGTTCGTGAGAGGGGAAAGTTGGTGGACCGTCTGGCCTTGGTCCGAACTTACGCCGAACAGGAGCCAGGCAATATTGTGATGAGGTGTAAATGTGGTTGGCTGCAGGAGAGACTTGATGACATTACGGCAGACATTGCTTTCGAGAGGGCAGCGGTTCCGGACCTGGAGTTTGCCGTTGAGCATTACGAGGCCACTATGGCCCAGGTTAAAGAGAAGTGCGATCGCCTCTTCTTTAGGCTCGCGGAGCTTGATCCCGAGAGCGCCCGGTGCATCCAGAGCATCAACTGTTTGGAGAGTCAGTTGAGCTCTTTCGTAATGGTCATCAGGGCCCAGTTTGGCTTTACCTTTCCTCCCCAGTGAGTTGTTGTAATACTCTTTGATGAATGGAATGAAAGAAAAGCTTCACGTGTTTTGTTTTGTTTTTTTTTTTAATTTTCCTGCTATCGTTTCTTCCGCATAGCATAACAGAACGATTTGAGGTACCGAAGATGTCGAGGCTTAATGTTCTTCTTGATGTTCTTGTTTAATTGCTCCAGACGATGATATCGAGAACATTGATGAAGGGTTCGGCGGTGGCCCCCACTATCCATCTTGAGATCACAAACAATAACGCTATGACAACTCGATCAGTGCGCTGGTAATAAATCCGGCCACCTGTTGTGTGCCCACTTTTATCCATATTTTATTTCTTTCGGCGTCCACTTGCTCGTGTCGGTCGCCTGTAGCGTCGGGAGAAATTCCTGTGGGCCACGTTCATTAATAGAACCTCGGTCCTCTAAAGTCCTCCGCATGTTTCGGATAAGAGGAAATTTTAAGATCGGTCTCTGGTAAAGGTATTTGTTTCATGGGTTCCATATTGTCTTTCAAAAGACGCGGGATCCTCTGCAATACATTAAATATGCCCCCGTGTTTAATCAGTATAAATCCACCGTCATATCAGAATACACTGCCCATACAAGTTTACGGATTGACATAACTCTGTCTGTCAAAGATGGACAGTGTTCGTTTGCCCCCCGAAATTAACGGTTGAAGCCTCGGTGTTTTTCGTCTTTTGGTATTTCTGAAGATGATTCTTGATATATTTTGAACTTAATTTTTACACCCGTCTGGGATATCTAGGATCTCCCTGCAAAAGAAAATGATATAATTAGTATGCGACACAAGGAATGTCGGTCCATGACTCCTATATTAGTCCAATTTGATTTTTTCTATTTTATAGAGAAATCAGAGAAAAAAAAATTCCCTAGGAAGAAATGGGTTAATTTCTGATACAGAATTTTTTTTGCAGATTTATTACTCTTTTTATTATTATTTTTTAAAGGAATGTGACAAAATCTCTTGACGTTTACTAAAATTTTTGAAGGAATTTCCTTTTTATCAAAATAAATTTTCAGAGGTAAATTTGTCAGGAAAATTTTATTTTTATTGAAGCAGGAAAGACATGACAGAAATCCTTTATTAGTTAACAAAATTCCCCCGAGACATTAGTCTAAGAAAATTTTCTTAGAAAAACATGAGCGAATTTCTCGAAAAGAATTTTTGTTGCAAGTTTTTATAATTTGAAAGAATGTGATAAAATCACTTGATGTTTACCAAAGTTTTTTTTTTAAGGATTTTTTCTTTTTATCGAAATAAATTTTCAGAGGAAAATTTGTCAGGAAAATTTCATTTTTATTGAAGCAAGAAAAACATGACAAGAATCTCTTATTAGTCAATACAATTCCCCCGAGACATTAGTCTAATTTTATTTAGAGAAAATTTTCTTAGAAAAACATGGGCGAATTTCTCGAGAAGAATTTTCTTGCAAGTTTTTATAATTTGAAAATTGTGATAAAATCACTTGATGTCTTCTAGAGTTTTTTTTGAAGTAATTTTTCTTTTTATTGAAATAAATTTTCAGATGAAAATTTTTTCAGGAAAATTTCATTTTTATTGAAGCAATAAAAACATGACAAAAATCTCTTATTGGTTAATAAAATTCCCATGAAGGGATTTTTTCACATCATTTTTTCAAAATTTTTTTTTAAAGAAATGAGAGACAAATTTAATTTTTATTTTCTTTTAAAAGAATGGTCGTAATATCAAGCTCAAAAACTGACTATCACCTAGCATGGACCGACCGAAAATAAATACAAGATAAAATTAGAGAACTTACTTTTACCTTGGAGAAATGCAAATCACATAGTCATGCGCATGACTCAAGTGAGGAGTGGACTCTAGAAAATAAAAGAAGGAGAGACAGGGTATGGACCTAAAAGGCCCCCACTATCTGAATTGACAACCTTACCCTCTGCGCAATCAAATCACAATGGGAAGAATTGTCAATTCAGATAATGAGCGGGATATAATATGGTCAACCCGAGCGCAATCGACGCAAGAGCTTTGCATATTCGATCCCTATCTATGGTTTTCTAGGAAGAATTTTGCGACTTGGGTTTAGACGCTTGTGTGTGCAGGTGTCGTGATCCTCAGAGTATGCAAGACATGCACAACAATTGATATCAAAACAGCGCTTCTAAAAATGTGGGAAATTAAACAAATAAACCCAACACTAAGCCTGCAAAACAAAGGGGTTAGCCAAACACTCCGCCCCTTATAACTCCCATCCTGCAAAAACATATAACACCTATAGAATGAGTCCCAAACAAGATCGCCAGAAGCGAGATATCCATGAAATTTTCATTGGCCTAAGTCCACTAAGACTTTTAAAATTTCGAAAAAATTCAAGTATTCCAATTGGTATCTTTTTTCGAAAATTTAAAAATCCCGTCCCCAGCGGAGTCGCCAGTCTGTCGCGACCCTCTAAAAATTTTTTTAAAATTTTAAAGGGGTTAACGGATTATTAGGTTAATTAGATTTGACTAACCTAACGCGGACCCTCCCAAGCCCTACCGAATCGCGACTTTGGATTTTTATTTTAAATGATTTTGAAATTTGGAGTCGCCACTAATCGTTCTTGGTAGGTCGATTAGAAACCTAAATAAATTAGCGGGAGAACTAATTTATTCCTGCGAACCAGAGATTATGAGCTCGGGGACTTGGTTACACTAGTTAATTAAAACTAATGCCCTTTCGGTACCTTAATTTCATGGATATCCTAATCCGGCAACTCAGGCTTGGTTTATTCCTAAGGCTATAGTAGGGTATTCTCTTTTGTGTTTTCACTTTTTAAATAGGATGCATGGATGGTATATATTTTTATTTGTTATATTTTTTTAAGTGTTAAAGATTCCCTGAAGCCGAAAGAAGGAGTGTGTTAACGACTTCTGTGCAGTATTACAACCTACTTATCTTTTGGGTCTGATGATTCAAAAATTAAATTATAGGAAGTACATGACAGTGAATAAACACCTCCAATGGGAGGCCTAGCATTGGCTTGGCTCTTCCCTTTGGGATTTAAGGCACAGGTATTTAAGTTGCAAGTATTTAAACTATTGTAAGTAAAAACCTCCAATGGGAGGCTAAGCATTGGCTTGGCTCTTCCCTTTGGGATTTAAGGTACATGTATTTAAGTTGCAGGTATTTAACTACTGTAAGTAAAAACCTCCAATAGGAGGCTAAGCATTGGCTTGGCTCTTCCCTTTGGGATTTAAGGTACATGTATTTAAGTTGCAAGTATTTAACTACTGTAAGTAAAAACCTCCAATGGGAGGCTAAGCATTGGCTTGGCTCTTCCCTTTGGGATTTAAGGTACAGGTATTTAAGTTGCAAGTATTTAAACTATTGTAAGTAAAAACCTCCAATGGGAGGCTAAGCATTGGCTTGGCTCTTCCCTTTGGGATTTAAGGTACATGTATTTAAGTTGCAGGTATTTAACTACTGTAAGTAAAAACCTCCAATGGGAGGCTAAGCATTGGCTTGGCTCTTTCCTTTGGGATTTAAGGTACATGTATTTAAGTTGCAAGTATTTAACTACTGTAAGTAAAAACCTCCAATGGGAGGCTAAGCATTGGCTTGGCTCTTCTCTTTGGGATTTAAGGTATAGGTATTTAAGTTGCAGGTATTTAACTACTGTAAGTAAAAACCTCCAATGGGAGGCTAAGCATTGGCTTGGCTCTTCCCTTTGGGATTTAAGGTACAAGTATTTAAGTTGCAGGTATTTAACTACTGTAAGTAAAAACCTCCAATGGGAGGCTAAGCATTGGCTTGGCTCTTCCCTTTGGGATTTATGGTGCAGGTATTTAAATTGCGGATGGACTTTGTCCTCTCCATTCTGGGGTATGAATTCTTTAAAATAAAATACAACGAATTGATTCAACAATTTGAAATTTGTGCGCGCTTGAGGACTCCTCCAAGCCGATTTTGTGCTTCCATAGGGTTGACCATTGATATAAAGCTGCGGCTTCCTGACATAAAATAGAGTGAAATGTCAGTATACAAAATATGTGCTAATTTGCACCTAAAACCAGAAGAGTGGAAAGAGTACTTATCTCCCATTTTTTTGGGAGGGATTTCTATAATTGATTTTCGCTCTCTATGTTCCCAATATAGAGAGTTTCTTTTGAATTAAGAGGGACTTTTAGTCACAGATCAGTTGAGAAATCGGTGGACAGCTTAGAAGCTTGTCTGGGCCGATTTTTGCATCTCTACGAGATTTTTGCTGTTGACGTAGAGATATCCTTCTCCTGACATAAAATATGAAAAAAAAAAGAGGAGATGGAGAAAGTGTATACAATTCGTGCTAATTTGCAAGTAAAACCATAAACAAATGAATAAATAAAAACACTTAGCTCGAATTTGCTTGCTCGTTGACGAAGATGAACTCTTGATTTATATTGATCGATGAAGGAATTTGTGATGATAATCCCTAGCTTTGAACTCCCATCATCTTCAAAATTCTCTCTCTTTTGGTATTTTCTTTCTCTCAAATTTTTCTTCAATCTCCCAAAACTCTATCAAACATCCAAAATTTTCTCTCCAAAAAAATCCTCCCAAACACTTCAAATTTTCTCTCTCAAGAATCCCCCTCTCAAGCTCACTTCTTCCTCCTTTTATAACCTACTCATCTATCTCCCATTCTAATTTTTCCACTAACTCTATCTCCCATTCTAATTTCTCCACTAACTCTTCTTCATTTTCATCTTCCATTCTCCATCTCTATCTCACATTCTAATCTCTCCACTAACTCTTCTTCATCTTCATCTTCCCTTCTCTATTCTAATTTATCCACTAACTCTTTTTTTTATTATTTGTAAAATAATCCTTCAAGAGTTAGGTATTTGCACTCTAGTCCTTGAATTTTAAGTATTTACAATTCAGTCCCTGAAAAAAATATATTTCTTTAAGTCCAAATCTCCTCACAATTTTTGACACACCAAAATTTACCACATGTCAAATTTAAGCTCATTTATTGTCGCTGAAAATAATGTATAATTTAATTAAAGCCCTTTTGCAAAATTAAGTCATTCTGGGTATAATTGGGCCAAGATGAAAATTTAAAATATTAGAAGACAATGTCACAACTCATAAAAAGTGAAAGTTAAAATAAGTTGACTCAAATTAAATTTTTTTAGGCCCGATTCGAGATTATACTCGTGAAGGAACACGTGACTCGAATTGGATTTTTCTGAATTTGCGATGGCCACTATGAAAATAGATTTAAAATAAAAATATTAACTATCTTTGTGTATTTTTTGGCCTCAAATGTTATTTTTCCAAAATTTTCAAATATTTTTGTATTTTTTTTAAAAAAAAATTAAAATATATATAATATGAAAAATTATTTTTTGGTCAAAATTCGTTCCCTATGCTTGGCTAAGGTTCCCAAAGTTGATTTTTCAATTTTATGAATTTTTATGGATTTTCTATTAATTTTCGAAAATAAATAAATAAAAAATACGTAAAAATACTGAAAATATGAAAAATCGTTTTTTGGTCAAAATTGGTTCCCTAGGCTTGGCTAAGGTCCCCAAAGTTGATTTTTCAATTTTATGAATTTTTATGGATTTTTTATTACTTTAGCAATAGAAAAAATGATTAAAAATCAGGTGTCAACAATATTCTAGAAAAATTGGAACGATACTGTTTTACCCTTGTGTATACTTCCATTGAATTTGAATTGAGGAAGTTCCTTCATTTGGATTGGATTGAATTGTATGTCCCGAGTTGCCCTTCACTTTGAGCTTGCCACATATGTGCTTTGCTTAGTTGGGCCTTATTTTCTTTCGGGTTGCCTTGGACCATCATCATTTTCTATGCCATCGGGTCCGTGGACCGGAGGGCTCCTTTAATTTGAAGGTTACCTTCGAGGCAAATGAGTCCTATCGCGTTCCATTGGGTCATTTCATTTTGCGACACTCTTGAGGCACTTTGCGATTCCCTGGGTGAGAATGGAACAAATCCAATTTAGTATTTTGCAACGATTAAGAGTAAATTGGAACGGCACACAATTACCCGTCTTCGAGCTCGCCTAGGCATTTCACTTGAAATTTCCCTACGTGAGGCCATTCAACATTTCTCATTATGGCAGTCAGCGACGTTGCCACAAATTAATCCGCCCTAAATCTAGCATAAAAAGGGATTCACGCATTCGACCGGATAAATAAATTGCCCCCTTGTCCTTGAATTAAATCGAGACACCTAGAAAGCTGGAAAATATCATACGCAGGGGAATTAAGCATGAAATGAAAGGTGCACTTATTCAAGGTGAGTTCTGCCTCTCCTGTGGCTCTTCAATAATCAGCTAGTCTCGTGTTGGTTCGGGTGTGGATAACCGATGTTTGAGAGTCCCTACTCACTGGCTCCTGATCGCGGCTTGGGACGTCTGTCAACCCTAAACTGGTTGACCAGGGCAGTAAGCTCATCATCTGGGTAATCTCTTGAACCTTTCAGCAACTGATGCTCGAATTGGGCATTGTTGTTGGCAAATGCTGGCGGTAGATTTCTCATTCTGTCCTCGCCATGAGCAATTTGACTTCTCGTGCTGGAGCCTTCATCATTACTCGAGAAAGTGTGGGGATCACCAACTGTCCTGCTGCCAAAAACTCCTTCCATTCGAGGATTAGAGAAGTGGAAGTGCTCAGGATAACTTCTTGTCTGATTCTCTGGCTGCGCAGGCGCGCTGATCATGGGATGAGTTCTAGCCACAGGTTGGTGCTCAAACCAAGGAATCTGAATACACTGCTCCTGCGGTCTATACTCTTGAAGAGTATTAGGGTGATTCTGGGGGATACTTTGATTAACGCCTGGGGAATTGATGGCATGGTTACTAGCTTGGTTGATGATGGGAAGTGGCTCGCCCCATGCTAACCTGGGGAACTTATGGTGGCGAGGAGACTCGACGTTCAGGCTTGGATCAGTCCGCCTTGGTTTTCTTGATTCTGAGCTGCATTGTGTTCTCTCACCCTTTTTCTGTACTTCTGAAGATAACTCGAAACATTTGCTTTAGTGAGTCCCTCTACGTTCATAATTTCCAGTATATGTTGCGGCCGTGCCGAATCGATTCCTACCTGTTGAACTGCATTAACAAACATACGATACAGCTCGGGAGACCAACTCATCTTCTTTCTCCAGTTGCTTGGAACAAAATTGAAGGCTTGATGCTTGTTCTCATGGTCGTGCAATTGCTTCCTTACCACGTGCTGCCATATGTTTTGAAGCATCTGAACCCTAACTGGTTTCGTTACGACGTCTTGGGCCCCATTTAAGACAGCCTTCATTATGGCTTGCTGATCATTGCTTGCCGATATTATGAGGACTGGCATGTTTAATTTAGAATTGATGACTTCCAAGAGAGTGAAAACATCCATGTCAATCCCTACCATGGCGGTGAGGACGATATCAAACTGGTCACCACTCCTCCTTAATATCTCTAAGGCCTCTGTCGCCTTTGCTTGAGCTACAACCTTATACCGGCATTTTCTCAATACGGTAACAAGGATTGACAGAGAGACTGGATTACCGTCAATGGCCATGACCAGTAGACCCTCAGGGTAAGGAACTTCATTAGCTTCGACCAGGGTTGAACATGCGCCCGTTTCCCTAATGCTCGACATATTTCTGGATCTAGGACTGCCGACTCGAGACCGCCTCAGGATGTCTTCTTGGACTTGAGGGATCACGGGATCGTCGATGGTTTCTCGTAACAGGCTTTGAAAGCCGATGCTTTGATGGTGAAGGTTTTGAATTCCTCTCCCACGAGAACTCCTTCCTCTCTATCTTTCTCCTGCGAGTTCTTGCGAATGAACTCTCACTATCAAATGAGGACAAGTTCTCTCTCTGGCAATAGCAACGACTTCCCTCTTCACAGGCAGTGCTATTAGATTTTTCGAGGGAAAAAATCTGATATTCAGCTTTTGATCAAAGGGGAAATCCTTGTTTCTCGCTCAGTTCGTCTTCCTTTTTTCTTTTCGTGGTAGAGGGCCATTGTCAAGATTTCCACCGTCGATTTACTGGCGGGTCCTCCAATAAAGACGAGTCGTATCTCCTTTTCTGCCGAAAATTTCTTTGTCTCCCACTCAGCTCGTTTTTTATTCTTTCTTTTTCAAAGTGGTGGCAGCCCGTCTAACTTTTCTGCAGAGACGTCGGGTCTGCTCAGCTTGAGGTTGCCGCTTGACTGGAATTCGAGCCAGCGGGGGTGTTGCCGACAGAGAATGGTAGATAGAAAAAACTCGACCAATAAGGACTGCCCCTGTGAAATCATTATTTAAATTGAAGCAGATTATCACCTTCGCATTCCGATCATCTGCCTCGCCTCTCTCCTCCTTTCTTTCGTGATCTGCTTTCAAAAATGGCTAATTCTCCTAACCATACCTTCTCCGCCGAAATCCTGGCTGGGTGGGAGAGACTCTACAATCTTCTTGGTAGAGGTTACGCTCATATAGCCCAAAACTCTACCGTTGAGGCTGAAATCCTCGGTTTATTCAGGACCCTAGACGCTGCTTCTGTTGAGGGTACCCAACTGGGGAGGGAGTATCGGAACTTCCCGACCCTCTTCATTAATTTTCTGGCTGCCTATAACCGCGCTTATGAGACGGTCATTGTGACTGCCGTCGTGAAAGCTCGTTACCGAGACCGGCACGAGCGTCTGGAAATAGTCACATTTATGGCTGATAATCACAAGAAAGCCTTCAAGTTTGCCAATGATCAGCTTTCGTGGCTAGTTCGTGAGAGGGGAAAGTTGGTGGACCGTCTGGCCTTGGTCCGAACTTACGCCGAACAGGAGCCGAGCAATATTATGATGAGGTGCAAATGCGGTTGGCTGCAGGAGAGACTTGATGACATTACGGCAGATATTGCTTTCGAGAGGGCGGCGATTTCGGACTTGGAGTTTGCTGTCGAGTATTACGAGGCCAGTATGGCCCAGGCTAAGGAGAAGCGCGATCGCCTCTTCTTTAGGCTCGCGGAGCTTGATCCTGAGAACGCCCGGTGCACCCGGAGTATCAACTGTTTGGAGAGTCAGTTGAGCTCCTTCGTAATGGTTATCAGGGCTCAGTTTGGCTTTACTTTTCCTCCCCAGTGAGCTGTTGTAATGCTCTTTGATGAATGGAATGAAAGAAAAGCTTCACGTGTTTTTTTTTGTTTAATTTTCCTGCTATTGTTTCTTCCGCATAGCATAACAGAACGATTTGAGGTACCGAAGATGTCGAGGCTTAATGTTTTTCTTGATGTTCTTGTTTAATTGCTCCAGACGATGATATCGAGAACATTGATGAAGGGTTCGGCGGTGGCCCCCACTATCCATCTTGAGATCACAAACAATAACGCTATGACAACTCGATCAGTGCGCTGGTAATAAATCCGGCCACCTGTTGTGTGCCCACTTTTATCCATATTTTATTTCTTTCGGCGTCCACTTGCTCGTGTCGGTCGCCTGTAGCGTCGGGAGAAATTCCTATGGGCCACGTTCATTAATAGAACCTCGGTCCTCTAAAGCCCTCCGTATGTTTCGGATAAGAGGAAATTTTAAGATCGGTCTCTGGTTGATTTAATCAGGTAAAGGTATTTGTTTCATGGGTTCTGATTATATAATCCATATTGTCTTTCAAAAGACGCGGGATCCTCTGCAATACATTAAATATGCCCCCGTGTTTAATCAGTATAAATCCACCGTCATATCAGAATACACTGCCCATACAAGTTTACGGATTGACATAACTCTGTCTGTCAAAGATGGACAGTGTTCGTTTGCCCCCCGGAATTAACGGTTGAAGCCTCGATGTTTTTCGTCTTTTGGTATTTCTGAAGATGATTCTTGATATATTTTGAACTTAATTTTTACACCCGTCTAGGGTATCTAGGATCTCCCTGCAAAAGAAAATGATATAATTAGTATGCGACACAAGGAATGTCGGTCCATGACTCCTATATTAGTCCAATTTGATTTTTTCTATTTTATAGAGAAATCAGAAAAAAAAAATTCCCTTAGGAAGAAATGGGTTAATACAGAATTTTTTTGCAGATTTATTACTCTTTTTTATTATTTTTTTTTAAGGAATGTGACAAAATCTCTTGACGTTTACTAAAATTTTTGAAGGAATTTCCTTTTTATCAGAATAAATTTTCAAAGGTAAATTTGTCAGGAAAATTTTATTTTTATTGAAGCAGGAAAGACACGACAGAAATCCTTTATTGGTTAACAAAATTCCCCCGAGACATTAATCTAATTTTATTTAGAGAAAATTTTCTTAGAAAAACATGAGCAAATTTCTCGAAAAGAATTTTTGTTGCAAGTTTTTATAATTTGAAAGAATGTGATAAAATCACTTGATGTTTACCAAAGTTTTTTTTTTGAAGGAATTTTTCTTTTATCGAAATAAAATTTTAGAGGAAAATTTGTCAGGAAAATTTCATTTTTATTGAAGCAAGAAAAACATGACAAAAATCTCTTACTG
Source organism: Psidium guajava (assembly GCA_016432845.1). Classification (NCBI taxonomy): domain Eukaryota; kingdom Viridiplantae; phylum Streptophyta; class Magnoliopsida; order Myrtales; family Myrtaceae; genus Psidium; species Psidium guajava. The sequence goes on along the minus strand of CM028234.1, from coordinate 36,269,586 downwards.
GTCAATACAATTCCCCCGAGACATTAGTCTAATTTTATTTAGAGAAAAATTTTCTTAGAAAAACATAAGCGAATTTCTCGAGAAGAATTTTCTTGCAAGTTTTTATAATTTGAAAAATGTGATAAAATCACTTGATGTCTACTAGAGTTTTTTTTTGAGGGAATTTTTCTTTTTATTGAAATAAATTTTCAGAGGAAAATTTTTTCAGGAAAATTTCATTTTTATTGAAGCAATAAAAACATGACAAAAATCCCTTATTGGTTAATAAAATTCCCATGAAGGGATTTTTCACATCATTTTTTCAAAATTGTTTTTTAAAAGAAATGAGGGATAAATTTAATTTTTATTTTCTTTTAAAAGAATGGTCGTAATATCAAGCTCAAAAACTGACTAACACCTAGCATGAACCGACCGAAAATAAATACAAGATAAAATTAGAGAACTTACTTTTACCTTGGAGAAATGCAAATCACATAGTCATGCGCATGACTCAAGTGAGGAGTGAACTCTAGAAAATAAAAGAAGGAGAGACAGGGTATGGACCTAAAAGGCCCCCACTATCTGAATTGACAACCTTACCCTCCGCGCAATCAAATCACAATGGGAAGAATTGTCAATTCAGATAATGAGCGGGATAAAATATGGTCAACCCGAGCGCAATCGACGCAAGAGCTTTGCATATTCGATCCCTATCTATGGTTTTCTAGGAAGAATTTCGCGACTTGGGTTTAGACGCTTGTGTGTGCAGGTGTCGTGATCCTCAGAGTATGCAAGACATGCACAACAATTGATATCAAAACAGCGCTTCTAAAAATGTGCGAAATTAAACAAATAAATCCAACACCGAGCCTGCAAAACAAAGGGGTTAGCCAAACACTCCGCCCCTTATAACTCCCATCCTGCAAAAACATATAACACCTATAGAATGAGTCCCAAACAAGATCGCCAGAAGCGAAATATCCATGAAATTTTCATTGGCCTAAGTCCACTAAGACTTTTAAAATTTCGAAAAAATTCAAGTATTCCAATTGGTATCTTTTTTTCGAAAATTTAAAAATCCCTTCCCCAGCGGAGTCGCCAGTCTGTCGCGACCCTCTAAAAAAATTTTTTAAATTTTAAAAGGGGTTAACGGATTATTAGGTTAATTAGATTTGACTAACCTAATGCGGACCCTCCCAAGCCCTACCGAATCGCAACTTTGGTTTTTGTTTAAATGATTTTGAAATTTGGAGTCGCCACTAATCGTTCTTGGTAGGTCGATTAGAAACCTAAATAAATTAGCGGGAGAACTAATTTATTCCTGCGAACCAGAGATTATGAGCTCGGGGACTTGGTTACACTAGTTAATTAAAACTAATGCCCTTTCGGTACCTTAATTTCATGGATATCCTAATCCGGCAACTCAGGCTTGGTTTATTCCTAAAGCTCTAGTAGGGTATTCTCTTTTGTGTTTTCACTTTTTAAATAGGATGCATGGATGGTATATATTTTTATTTGTTATATTTTTTTAAGTGTTAAAGATTCCCTGAAGCCGAAAGAGGGAGTGTGTTAACGACTTCTGTGCAGTATTACGACCTACTCATCTTTTGGGTCTGATGATTCAAAAATTAAATTATAGGAAGTACATGACAGTGAATAAACACCTCCAATGGGAGGCCTAGCATTGGCTTGGCTCTTCCCTTTGGGATTTAAGGTACAGGTATTTAAGTTGCAAGTATTTAAACTACTGTAAGTAAAAACCTCCAATGGGAGGCTAAGCATTGGCTTGGCTCTTCCCTTTGGGATTTAAGGTACAGGTATTTAAGTTGCAGGTATTTAACTACTGTAAGTAAAAACCTCCAATGGGAGGCTAAGCATTGGCTTGGCTCTTCCCTTTGGGATTTAAGGTCCAGGTATTTAAGTTGCAGGTATTTAACTACTGTAAGTAAAAACCTCCAATGGGAGGCTAAGCATTGGCTTGGCTCTTCCCTTTGGGATTTAAGGTGCAGGTATTTAACTACTGTAAGTAAAAACCTCCAATGGGAGGCTAAGCATTGGCTTGGCTCTTCTCTTTGGGATTTAAGGTGCAGGTATTTAAGTTGTAGGTATTTAACTACTATAAGTAAAAACCTCCAATGGGAGGCTAAGCATTGGCTTGGCTCTTCCCTTTGGGATTTATGGTGCAGGTATTTAAATTGCGGATGGACTTTGTCCTCTCCATTTTGGGGTATGAATTTTTTAAAATGAAATACAACGAATTGATTCAACAATTTGAAATTTGTGCGCGCTTGAGGACTCCTCCAAGCCGATTTTGTGCTTCCATAGGATTGACCATTGATATAGAGCTGCGGCTTCCTAACATAAAATAGAGTGAAGTGTTAGTATACAAAATATGTGCTAATCTGCATCTAAAACCAGAAGAGTAGAAAGAGTACTTATCTCCCATTTTTTTGGGAGGGATTTCTATAATTGATTTTCGCTCTCTATGTTCCCAATATAGAGAGTTTCTTTTGAATTAAGAGGGACTTTTAGTCATAGATCAGTTGAGAAATCGGTGGACAGCTTAGGAGCTTGTCTGGGCCGATTTTTGTATCTCGACGAGATTTTTGCTGTTGACGTAGAGATATCCTTCTCCTGACATAAAATATGGAAGAAAAAGGAGATGGAGAAAGTGTATACAATTTGTGCTAATTTGCAAGTAAAACCATAAACAAATGAATAAATAAAAACACTTAGCTCGAATTTGCTTGCTCGTTGACGAGGATGAACTCTTGATTTATATTGATCGATGAAGGAATTTGTGATGATAATCCCTAGCTTTGAACTCCCATCATCTTCAAAATTATCTCTCTTTTGGTATTTTCTTTCTCTCAAATTTTTTTCAATCTCCCAAAACTCTCTCAAGCATCCAAGATTTTCTCTCTCAAAAAATCCTCCCAAACACTTCAAATTTTCTCTCTCAAGAATCCTTTCTCAAGCTCACTTCTTCCTCCTTTTATAACCTACTCATCTATCTCCCATTCTAATTTTTCCACTAACTCTATCTCCCATTCTAATTTCTCCACTAACTCTTCTTCATTTTCATCTTCCATTCTCCATCTCTATCTCACATTCTAATCTCTCCACTAACTCTTCTTCATCTTCATCTTCATCTTCCCTTCTCCATATTTATCTCCCATTCTAATTTCTCCACTAACTCTTCTTAATCTCCATCTTCCCTTCTCTATTCTTATCTTCCATTCTAATTTCTCTACTAACTCTTCTTCATCTCCATCTTCCCTTCTCTATTCTTATCTTATTTTCTCCATCCATTCTTCTCCAACTTCTCTTCTTCATCTCCTCTTCTTCATCTTCCCTTCTCTATTCTAATTTATCCACTAACTCTTCTTTTTATTATTTGTAAAATAATCCTTCAAGAGTTAGGTATTTGCACTCTAGTCCTTGAATTTTAAGTATTTACAATTCAGTCCTTGAAAAAATATATTTCTTTAAGTCCAAATCTCCTCACAATTTTTGACACACCAAAATTTACCACATGTCAAATTTAAGCTCATTTCTTGTCGCTGAAAATAATGCATAATTTAATTAAAGCCCTTTTGCAAAATTAAGTCATTCTGGGTATAATTGGGCCAAGATGAAAATTTAAAATATTAGAAGACAATTTCACAACTCATAAAAAGTGAAAGTTAAAAATAAGTTGACTCAAATTAAATTTTTTTAGGCCCGATTCGAGATTATACTCGTGAAGGAACACGTGACTCGAATTGGATTTTTCTGAATTTGCGATGGCCAATATGAAAATAGATTTAAAATAAAAATATTAACTATCTTTGTGTATTTTTTTGGCCTCAAATGTTATTTTTCCAAAATTTTCAAATATTTTTGTATTTTTTTTAAAAAAAATTAAAATATATATAATATGAAAAATTATTTTTTGGTCAAAATTCGTTCCCTAGGCTTGGCTAAGGTTCCTAAAGTTGATTTTTCAATTTTATGAATTTTTATGGATTTTCTATTAATTTTCGAAAATAAATAAAAAATACGTAAAAATACTGAAAATATGAAAAATCGTTTTTTGGTCAAAATTGGTTCCCTAGGCTTGGCTAAGGTCCCCAAAGTTGATTTTTCAATTTTATGAATTTTTATGGATTTTTTATTACTTTAGCAATAGAAAAAATGATTAAAAATCAGGTGTCAACAATAACCCCTAGTTTTAAACTCCCATCATCTTCAAAATTCTCTCTTTTGGTATTTTCTTTCTCTCAAATTTTTCTTCAATCTCCCAAAACTCTCTTAAACATCCAAAATTTTCTCTCTAAAAAATAAATTCCCCTCTCAAGCTCACTTCTTCCTCCTTTTATAATCTACTCATCTATCTCCCATTCTAATTTTTCCACTAACTCTATCTCCCATTCTAATTTCTCCACTAACTCTTCTTCATTTTCATCTTCCATTCTCCATCTCTATCTCACATTCTAATCTCTCCACTAACTCTTCTTCATCTTCATCTTCCCTTCTCCATATTTATCTCCCATTCTAATTTCTCCACTAACTCTTCTTCATCTCCATCTTCCCTTCTCTATCTCTATCTCACATTCTAATCTCTCCACTAACTCTTCTTCATCTTCATCTTCCCTTCTCCATATTTATCTCCCATTCTAAATTCTCCACTAGCTCTTCTTCATCTCCATCTTCCCTTCTATTCTTATCTTATTTTTTCCAACCATTCTTCTCCATCTCCTCTTCTCCATCTTCCTTTCTCTATTCTAATTTATCCACTAACTCTTCTTTTTGTTATTTGCAAAATAATCCCTCAAGAGTTAGGTATTTGCACTCTAGTCCTTGAATTTTAAGTATTTACAATTTAGTCCCTGAAAAAATATTTCTTTAAGTCCAAATCTCCTCACAATTTTTGACATACATTCCCTATACTTAATCAAAATTCACCACATGCCAAATTTAAGCTCATTTCTTGCCACTGAAAATAATGCAGAATTTAATTAAAGCCATTTTGCACAATTGAGTCATTCTGGGTATAATTTGGGCCAATATAAAAAATTTGAAATATTAGAGAACAATGTCACAACTCCTAAAAGTGAAAAAATGAAAATAAATTGACTCATATTGAATTTTTTAGGCCCGGTTCAAGATTATGCTCATGAAGGAATACACGACCCCGAATTGGATTTTTTAAATTTGTGATGGCCAACATGAAAAGGGATTTAAAATAAAAATATTGACTATTTTTATATATTTTTGTGGCCTCAAATGCTATTATTTATTAAATATTCTCATAATTTCTAAAATATATAAACAATATATATAAATACAAAAAATTATTTTTTTGTTCGAAAATAGTTGTCTAAGCTTGGCCAAGGCTCCAAACTTGATTTTTCAATTTTCTCATTTTTCTTAATTTTTTGTTTTATGAATTTTCTAAAATAAAAATACCGAAAAATATCGAAAATATGAAAAATTATTTTTTGGTCAAAATTGGTTCCCTAGGCTTGGCTAAGGTTCCCAAAGTTGATTTTTCAATTTTATGAATTTTTATGGATTTTCTATTAATTTTCGAAAATAAATAAATAAAAAATACGTAAAAATACTGAAAATATGAAAAATTGTTTTTTGGTCAAAATTGGTTCCCTAGGCTTGGCTAAGGTCCCCAAAGTTTATTTTTCAATTTTATGAATTTTTATGGATTTTTTATTACTTTAGCAATAGAAAAAATGATTAAAAATCAGGTGTCAACAATGGCCAATAAGAACTTGACATGACACATTTCTTTTTGGGCATGAGAACGCCTCAAGTGTCGATATTAATGTACAGCACTCACTTCAGTAGCGATATTTTTTTTATCACTTAAATGCAAAATCAGAAAAAAAAAAACTATAACTTTAGTGCCAACGGCAAGAAATTTCGACGGCCTCACCAAAGTTAGAACTTAAATAAACATTTTTTAAAAAAATTGATATTTAAATGATCTAAAAAATGATCACTTTAGTACCATATCAGAGGAAAAAATAATTAATTTAATACTAACGGTGAGAAATTTCGATGGCCTCACTAGAATTAGCACCTAAATAATCATTTAAAAAAAAGCACTTAAGTGATCCAAAAAAATATGTTTGCACCAAAGTAAGTGCTGTATATAAATATTAGTACTTGATATGTCTTTTTACCTTTCTTTTTGGTAGAAAGCCAAGTTTTCCCAAAAGGATGAAATATTAAAAGTAGAGGCTAAAATAGTGAATTTAAATAGTGAAGCGGTGATGAAGCCATTTTGTGGTTTTTTTTTTAATTATGTAGTTTCTCTGCATTCACGCTTTCCCTATCGAGTGAGTAAACACGTGCTAAACATTCTAATTATTCGACATTTATTCACAAGTTGAAGATGCACTTATGCTGGTAGTTTAAAAGAGCTACCTTGAAAGTCAAAGATCAACCTCGAGTTCTTCGTAATATATCGAGACCCATTCCAAATGTTGAAAAAGTTCAAGCTGTTAAAGGACGAGAGACGTGATCTCTTATCACGCCAAATAATTGATTAAAGAATAAAATCGTGAAGATATTCAATTTTGGGGTCACAAATCCTAAACTAGCATCACCGAAGAGACAATCACACTTAATGGTCAATGCCTAATGTTGATGGAAGTCTTTTGTCTTGAAATATCGTGTGTGTTTGTTTTTTCAATAATTGGCCTATTGAGGTCAAAGGTTGTTTTGAAATGGCCCAACGCGGCGGAGATGTGGTGGTTATGGGAGAAACCTAATTTTCTCGTGTCTGCTTTCTTGAAAAATCATATCTTGATCTATTCCACTCTCCCTTAAGATCTTTTTTTTTTTGTCCTGGCTATATCCCCATGTATTCCTGTTTATCCTATCTTGAATAGTTACTAATCCTATCATGGCTTATATTTTCATGATCATACATAGCCTTATAGTTAGGGATTAATTTTTTATCTTCTTATCGAAATGAAAAGTATGCAATTATTGATATTCCTTTTATGATGAATTTCTGGCCAAATAATAAGACCTGACCTTTTAAAACAGTGAAATATGACCTTTTAATTAAAAAAAATTCCGTGCATGGTTCAAATTATCAAGATAAGGAATATTACAAGTACAAAACTTGTCTAATTGACTTAAGAGACATCGAGCCGACAATCTCTTCTCCTACAATAAGGGGACACTAGAGTTCGGACAGCATCTTCCATAAGCAAGTTTTACTTGGGATGATTGTGTTGACTTTTGTTTAGGAGTCCATAGAAATACTGACCACCTGAAGACTTTCGGAACACCGCTCAACCTCTTATGAAGCGGCTATTATGGGAAAGCAGAGCACTTACGTTTCGAATTACGCGGTGGCCCTCCCGCCTGCCTGTATTTGCTTCTTCTTCTTTTCTTTTTTTTTTCCTTTTTTCAATTTTAGTTATTTTTTAAAATTTTTTACAAACAGAAAAAGGAAAAAAAAATAGTAAATAACGAAAATGCCCTTACTGACCGGTGAGTCAGACTCTTTTTTGAGACTGATAAGACCACTCCATACTCTTGTTTGAAACAATATCTACTTCATGACCTTATTTAAAATAAGTTCAACTTTAGGTTCTTATTTGAGAAAATAAAGCCATTTTGGCTCCTTTTTTGAAATCTTCCTTATTCCTCCTCATAAACTTCATCTTTGCTACTTTTGCTCCTTATTGGGTTGATTTTCATAGAATATTTTGTGATCATAATGTTTGTACAATGCACATGGGGAAAATATTTAAAAAACCCTAAACTTATTGCATTGGTGCCAATTCAGTCTTAAACTTTTTATTGGTGCCACTTTAGTTTTAAACATTTTTGCCTTTGTGTTAATTGAGCTCATTCGGTTAATTTTGACAAGAAATTACTAATACGAATCTAGCCCTCACACGTGGCATGATCGACATTGTGTACTTTTTTTTTTATAATTTTTTCCTTTCTTTTCTCTTCTATTTTCCAATGGTCAGGACAGCTAGCCTCACTTGGGCGAGGGCAAGACCTAGTGAGGCCGACCCACAGCCAAGCTAGGGCAACATCATCAAGTGTAGCTTGGGCAAGGATGTCGCGACCCTCTAAAAAAATTTTAAATTTTAAAGGGGTTAACGGATTATTAGGTTAATTAGATTTGACTTACCTAACGCGGACCCTCCCAAGCCCTACCGAATCGCAACTTTGGTTTTTGTTTAAATGATTTTGAAATTTGGAGTCGCCACTAATCGTTCTTGGTAGGTCGATTAGAAACCTAAATAAATTAGCGGGAGAACTAATTTATTCCTGCGAACCAGAGATTATGAGCTCGGGGACTTGGTTACACTAGTTAATTAAAACTAATGCCCTTTCGGTACCTTAATCTCATGGATATCCTAATTCGGCAACTCAGGCTTAGTTTATTCCTAAAGCTCTAGTATGGTATTCTCTTTTGTGTTTTCACTTTTTAAATAGGATGCATGGATGGTATATATTTTTATTTGTTATATTTTTTTAAGTGTTAAAGATTCCCTGAAGCCGAAAGAGGGAGTGTGTTAACGACTTCTGTGCAGTATTACGACCTACTCATCTTTTGGGTCTGATGATTCAAAAATTAAATTATAGGAAGTATATGACAGTGAATAAACACCTCCAATGAGAGGCTAAGCATTGGCTTGGCTCTTCCCTTTGGGATTTAAGGTACAGGTATTTAAGTTGCAGGTATTTAACTACTCTAAGTAAAAACCTCCAATGGGAGGCTAAGCATTGGCTTGGCTCTTCCCTTTGGGATTTAAGGTATAGGTATTTAAGTTGCAGGTATTTAACTACTGTAAGTAAAAACCTCCAATGGGAGGCTAAGCATTGGCTTGACTCTTCCCTTTGGGATTTAAGGTGCAGGTATTTAAGTTGCAGGTATTTAACTACTATAAGTAAAAACCTCCAATGGGAGACTAAGCATTGGCTTGGCTCTTCCCTTTGGGATTTATGATGCAGGTATTTAAATTGCGGATGGACTTTGTCCTCTCCATTTTGGGGTATGAATTCTTTAAAATGAAATACAACGAATTGATTCAACAATTTGAAATTTGTGCGCGCTTGAGGACTCCTCCAAGCCGATTTTGTGCTTCCATAGGGTTGACCATTGATATAGAGCTGCGGCTTTCTGATATAAAATAGAGTGAAGTGTCAGTATACAAAATATGTGCTAATCTGCACCTAAAACCAGAAGAGTGGAAAGAGTACTTATCTCCCATTTTTTGGGAGGGATTTCTATAATTGATTTTCGCTCTCTATGTTCCCAATATAGAGAGTTTCTTTTGAATTAAGAGGGACTTTTAATCACAGATCAGTTGATAAATCGGTGGACAGCTGTTGACACCTGATTTTTAATCATTTTTTCTATTACTAAAGTAATAAAAATTCCATAAAAATTCATAAAATTGAAAAATCAACTTTGGGGACCTTAGCCAAGCCTAGGGAACCAATTTTGACCAAAAAATGATTTTTCATATTTTCAGTATTTTTAAGTATTTTTTATTTTTGAAAATTAATAGAAAATCCATAAAAATTCATAAAATTGAAAAATCAACTTTGGGGACCTTAGCCAAGCCTAGGGAACCAATTTTGACCAAAAAAATAATTTTTCATATTTTTATGTATTTTTTTATTTTTATTTTTTAAAATAAATAATACAAAAATACTTGAAAATTTTGGAAAAATAACATTTGAGGCCAAAAAAATACACAAAGATAGTTAATATTTTTATTTTAAATCTATTTTCATATTGGCCATCGCAAATTCAAAAAATCCAATTCGAGTCATGTGTTCCTTCATGAGTATAATCTCGAATCGGGCCTAAAAAAATTTAATTTGAGTCAACTTATTTTTAATTTTGACTTTTTATGAGTTGTGACATTGTCTTCTAATATTTTAAATTTTCATCTTGGCCCAATTATACCAAGAATGACTCAATTTTGTAAAAAGGCTTTAATTAAATTCTGCATTATTTTCAGCGGCAAGAAATGAGCTTAAATTTGACATGTGGTAAATTTTAGTGTGTAAAAAATTGTGAGGAGATTTAGACTCAAAGAAATATATTTTTTCAGGGACTGAATTGTAAATACTTAAAATTCAAGGACTAGAGTGCAAATACCTAACTCTTGAAGGATTATTTTACAAATAACAAAAAGAAGAGTTAGTGGATAAATTAGAATAGAGAAGGGAAGATGGAGAAGAGGAGATGAAGAAGAGAAGTTGGAGAAGAATGGATGGAGAAAATAAGATAAGAATAGAGAAGGGAAGATGGAGATGAAGAAGAGTTAGTGGAGAAATTAGAATGGGAGATAAATATGGAGAAGGGAAGATGAAGATGAAGATGAAGAAGAGTTAGTGGAGAGATTAGAATGTGAGATAGAGATGGAGAATGGAAGATGAAAATGAAGAAGAGTTAGTGGAGAAATTAGAATGTGAGATAGAGTTAGTGAAAAAATTAGAATGGGAGATGGATGAGTAGATTATAAAAGGAGGAAGAAGTGAGCTTGAGATGGGGATTTTTTGAAGAGAAAATTTGAAGTGTTTGAGAGAATTTTTTGGAGAGAAAATTTGAAGTGTTTGAGGATGGGATTTTTTGGAGAGAAAATTTTGGATGTTTGAAAGAGTTTTGAGAGATTGAAGAAAAATTTGAGAGAAAGAAAATACCAAAAGAGAGAGAATTTTGAAGATGATGGGAGTTTAAAGCTAGGGGTTATCCTCACAAATTCCTTCATCGATCAATATAAATCAAGAGTTCATCCTCGTCAACGAGCAAGCAAATTCGAGCTAAGTGTTTTTATTTAGTCATTTATTTATGGTTTTACTCGCAAATTAGCACAAATTGTATACACTTTCTCCATCTCCCATTTTTTCCCATATTTTATGTCAGGAGAAGGATATCTCTATGTCAACAGCAAAAATCTCGTAGAGATGCAAAAATCGGCCCAGACAAGCTCCTAAGCTGTCCACCGATTTCTCAACTGATCTGTGACTAAAAGTCCCTCTTAATTCAAAAGAAACTCTCTATATTGGGAACATAGAGAGCGAAAATCAATTATAGAAATCCCTCCCAAAAAAACGGGAGATAAGTACTCTTTCCACTCTTTTGGTTTTAGGTGCAGATTAGCACATATTTTGTATACTGACACTTCACTCTATTTTATGTCAGGAAGCCGCAGCTCTATATCAATGGTCAGCCCTATGGAAGCACAAAATTGGCTTGGAGGAGTCCTCAAGCGCGCACAAATTTCAAATTGTTGAATCAATTCGTTGTATTTCATTTTAAAGAATTCATACCCCAGAATGGAGAGGACAAAGTCCATCCGCAATTTAAATATCTGCACCATAAATCCCAAAGGGAAGAGCCAAGCCAATGCTTAGCCTCCCATTGGAGGTTTTTACTTACAGTAGTTAAATACCTGCAACTTAAATACCTGTACCTTAAATCCCAAAGGGAAGAGTCAAGCAAATGCTTATCCTCCCATTGGAGGTTTTTACTTACAGTAGTTAAATACCTGCAACTTAAATACATGTACCTTAAATCCTAAAGGGAAGAGCCAAGCCAATGCTTAGCCTCCCATTGGAGGTTTTTACTTACAGTAGTTAAATACCTGCAACTTAAATACCTGTACCTTAAATCCCAAAGGGAAGAGCCAAGCCAATGCTTAGCCTCCCATTGGAGGTTTTTACTTACAGTAGTTAAATACCTGCAACTTAAATACCTGTACCTTAAATCCCAAAGGGAAGAGCCAAGCCAATGCTTAGCCTCCCATTGGAGGTTTTTACTTACAGTAGTTAAATACCTGCAACTTAAATACCTGTACCTTAAATCCCAAAGGGAAGAGCCAAGCCAATGCTTAGCCTCCCATTGGAGGTTTTTAATTACAGTAGTTAAATACCTGCAACTTAAATACATGTACCTTAAATCCCAAAGGGAAGAGCCAAGCCAATGCTTAGCCTCCCATTGGAGGTTTTTACTTACAGTAGTTTAAATACTTGCAACTTAAATACCTATACCTTAAATCCCAAAGGGAAGAGCCAAGCCAATGCTAGGCCTCCAATTGGAGGTGTTTATTCACTGTCATGTACTTCCTATAATTTAATTTTTAAGTCATCAAACCCAAAAGATGAGAAGGTCGTAATACTGCACAGAAGTCGTTAACACACTCCCTCTTTCGGCTTCAGGGAATCTTTAACACTTAAAAAATATAACAAATAAAAATATATACCATCCATGCATCCTATTTAAAATGTGAAAACACAAAAGAGAATACCCTACTAGAGCCTTAAGAATAAACCAAGCCTGAGTTGCCGAATTAGGATATCCATGAAATTAAGGTACCGAAAGGGCATTAGTTTTAATCAACTAGTGTAACCAAGTCCCCGAGCTCATAATCTCTGGTTCGCAGGAATAAATTAGTTCTCCCGCTAATTTATTTAGGTTTCTAATCGACCTACCAAGAACGATTAGTGGCGACTCTAAATTTCAAAATTATTTAAACAAAAACCGAAGTTGCGATTCGGTAGGGCTTGGGAGGGTCCGCGTTAGGTTAGTCAAATCTAATTAACCTAATAATCCGTTAACTCCTATAAATAATAATAAAAAAATTTATAGGGTCGCGACAACAGCTTAAGAGCTTGTCTGGGCCAATTTTTGCATCTCTACGAGATTTTTGCTGTTGACGTAGAGATATCCTTCTCCTGACATAAAATATGAGAAAAAATGGGAGATGGAGAAAGTGTATGCAATTTGTGCTAATTTGCGAGTAAAACCATAAATAAATGAATAAATAAAAACACTTAGCTCGAATTTGCTTGCTCGTTGACGAGGATGAACTCTTGATTTATATTGATCGATGAAGGAATTTGTGATGCTAATCCCTAGCTTTAAACTCCCATCGTCTTCAAAATTCTCTCTCTTTTGGTATTTTCTTTCTCTCAAATTTTTCTTCAATCTCCAAAAACTCCCTCAAACATCCAAAATTTTCTCTCCAAAAAATTCTCCCAAACACTTCCAATTTTCTCTCTCAAGAATCCCCCCTCAAGCTCACTTCTTCCTCCTTTTATAATCTACTAATCTATCTCCCATTCTAATTTTTCCACGAACTCTATCTCCCATTCTAATTTCTCCACTAATTCTTCTTCATTTTCATCTTCCATTCTCCATCTCTATCTCACATTCTAATCTCTCCACTAACTCTTCTTCATCTTCATCTTCCCTTCTCCATATTTATCTCCCATTCTAATTTCTCCACTAACTCTTCTTCATCTCCATCTTCCCTTCTCTATTCTTATCTTCCATTCTAATTTCTCTACTAACTCTTCTTCATCTCCATCTTCCATTCTCTATTCTTATCTTATTTTCTCCATCCATTCTTCTCCAACTTCTCTTCTTTATCTCCTCTTCTCCATCTTCCCTTCTTTATTCTAATTTATCCACTAACTCTTCTTTTTGTTATTTGTAAAATAATCCTTCAAGAGTTAAGTATTTGCACTCTAGTCCTTGAATTTTAAGTATTTACAATTTAGTCCCTGAAAAAATATATTTCTTTAAGTCCAAATCTCCTCACAATTTTTGACACACCAAAATTTACCACATGTCAAATTTAAGCTCATTTCTTGCCGCTGAAAATAATGCAGAATTTAATTAAAGCCCTTTTGCAAAATTAAGTCATTCTGGGTATAATTGGGCCAAGATGAAAATTTAAAATATTATAAGACAATGTCACAACTCATAAAAAGTGAAAATTAAAAATAAGTTGACTCAAATTAAATTTTTTTAGGCCCGATTCAAGATTATACTCGTGAAGGAACACGTGACTCGAATTGGATTTTTATGAATTTGCGATGGCCAATATGAAAATAGATTTAAAATAAAAATATTAACTATCTTTGTGTATTTTTTTGGCCTCAAATGTTATTTTTCCAAAATTTTCAAGTATTTTTGTATTTTTTTTAAAACAATTAAAAATATATATAATATGAAATTTTATTTTTTGTTCAAAAATGGTTGCCTAGGCTTGGCCAAGGCTTCCAAAGTTGATTTTTCAATTTTCTCATTTTTTCTTTATTTTTTGTTTTATGAATTTTCGAAAATAAAAATACCGAAAAATATCGAAAATATGAAAAATTATTTTTTGGTCAAAATTGGTTCCCTAGGCTTGGCTAAGGTTCCCAAAGTTGATTTTTCAATTTTATGAATTTTTATGGATTTTCTATTAATTTTCGAAAATAAATAAATAAAAAATACGTAAAAATACTGAAAATATGAAAAATCGTTTTTTAGTCAAAATTGGTTCCCTAGGCTTGGCTAAGGTCCCCAAAGTTGATTTTTCAATTTTATGAATTTTTATGGATTTTTTATTACTTTAGCAATAGAAAAAATGATTAAAAATCAGGTGTCAACAAAAGACAAGGCCCAGCAAAGCTGTCCTCACCTGGCTAATGCCATCCTCACTTGATTGAGGCAACAATAAGGCCTCGCCATCCTGCCTCTAGCCATAGTCAACACCAGTCCCTTGCCCACCATAGTCGTCAATGTGTCCCTCCATCTCTCTCTTTCACGGTTCGTGAAGTTCGCGTGGGTTGGCGGCGGCGGCAATTCAGGCCACATGGGTCGACATCGCAAATATGGTGAGGCTCGCCATCGGGTAGGTGAGGCCAACCTTCTTGGTGTGTAGTTGGTCAGTGGTTCCAACAATAAAGAAGAGGGAAAGGAAAACAAAGGGAAAAAAATTATTAAAAAAATATCTACATTATCTCAATTTAGTTTTAAACATTTTATATTTGTGTCAATTCAGTTTATCTGGCCAATTTCGACAGGAAATTACTAACATAAATGCTGGCCAACGCTAACGTGAATATTTTCTAATTATATTTTAATAATGTTTTGAATTTTTTTTTTATTTTTTCTTCTATTTTCAACTTATAATTTCTTCTTTTATTTTAGCCAGCAAGGCGGCCTTGCCCAAGGCCTTTGCACTCTCTCTCACGACCAGCAAGGCCTTTTTGGCCAAGCCAGCCACTGGCGAGACAACCCTCACTAGCCAAAATGGAAAAAAAAAATAATAATAAAATTTACAAAAATGTCAACGTCAGCGCCGACTATACCGCATAGGATGGGTAGTGTCCATATCGGCGATTTTCAATTAAAATTGACCGGATAAATATAAAAAATTTATAACTAAATTGATTTAATTGATATATTATAGTTATGAATTAGAATCAATATAATGTGTTAGTGACTTTTTTCGATTTCTCACCAGAGCTTGTTAATTTGACAAAATTAATAAAGTGTCGAAGTAAGTTGAATTCATGCATGTTGATGATGGCTTTGCTCGCTTTAAGTCCTTAGTATGATCTTGTTTGCACCTCGTGGAAGTCAGTCTATAACACCGATGCCGCCTTGCCGTCCGTGTCGGCCGTCATCAATACCTTTGTCTCTGGAATACATTTATCATTAGTTTGATCAAGAAACCCACGAATTACGCATTGGAAAGAGAGAAGATTAATAGATTACATAATATCCGGAAACGTTACGAATTTCATTAAATCCAACTTAGCAAGCGAGTGATGTGGATTGAACGGGGGTAAGCAAAAAAAGTCTTGTGTTGACCTCCTAAAGTTCCTCTTTCACGCTGTGAATTGGTACGTCGTAACGTAAAATTTCCGAACCATTGAGAAGCAAAGTCGGGACAAACCACATTTGACTGATAAGAAGACATGGGTAATTAAGGAGAGGTGCCTGGTGGGCTTGGTTTCGCTTACATTTTGCCATCGCCATGGACGACGACTCCCCTTGGTGGGGCAGCTATAAATTGCAGAGGCAACATCGTGCTGATCTCTATATCCCTGCGAACTGCAGAAACCAAGACCAGAGCAAACTTAACGAGATGGCGGCTTGGCCCGAGTGCCATCGTCGGTCATCAACGATGCTCAGGTGTCTTGCATTGACGAGAGTTCTTTTGTTTGTCATCGCCGGCGGCGGCAGCCTCCAAGGATGGGATGCCAGTGCTCATGCCACGTTCTACGGCGACATCCATGGCAACGACACCATGAGTAAGCTACATTAACTAAGAGAAAATTATCCAAAAAAAAAAAGTCCACTAATTCAATTCTAAACTCTCCTCCTCCTCTTCTTCTTCTTCTTCTTCTTTCTTTGCAAGTTTATTCCTAAATCTTTTTTTCATTTGTGCCAATTCAGTCCATCAATACTGACGTGAGATGTTTAAATAATTATTTTTTGTTTCTGCCAAAACCCTAAGGGTCGGCGAGATCTAGCTAAGCGAGGGTGTGGTGGCCCTCACCCATTGCCGGCAAGGGCGTCGTGGCCGCCATCTAGTCTAGGCGAGGGTCGCGACACTCTTTGCTCGATCTGAGAAGGCGAGGCCATCGCGCCTTTGCCCAGTATCGGCAAAAGTGTCTCGGCCCTCACCTAGAGCGATCATTATGGTTTTGAGGGAAAGAAATTGAAGAAAAAAAAAGAAAAAAAAATCAATTCAAAGTATAAAAATTATTATTATAATATTATTAGAAAAGTCCACGTCGGCACCCACAACCTATCGGCGCAGGCTTGCCAAATGGATTGAATCGGAATAAATATAAAAGATTTATGACTGATTTCACACCATCGCAATATGTTTATGATTTTTCTGATAATTTTCCCACATTAACCACTGAAATAATTCTTCTTCTTCTCTCTCTCGCTCGCTTGTCGCGACAAATCACTTCGTTCTCGTTGGCTTTGCCCAAAGTGGGAGCTTGCGGGTATGGAAACCTGTTCGAGCAAGGGTATGGACTGAAGACGACGGCCCTAAGCACGGTCCTCTTCCGCGGCGGAGCGACTTGCGGCGCCTGCTATGCGATAATGTGCATCAATTCCCCCTGGTGCTCATCCGACCGGCCCGTCATCCGGGTCACCGCCACCAACTTTTGCCCGCCCAACTACACCAAGCCGACCGAGGTTTGGTGCAACCCGCCCCAGAAGCACTTCGACCTCTCCATGCCCATGTTCCTCAAGATTGCTCCCTACCGGGCCGGGATCGTGCCCGTGGCCTTTCGCCGCGTGAGGTGTGATCCGAAGCGAGGAGGTGTGCGTGCGGTTTGTCAGTCCTCTCTTTCTTTCTTGGTGTCCTAAAGCAAGACAGGTCATGACTTACGAGTGAGCATATATGAACAGGGATTAGGTTCGAGATGAAAGGGAACGAGTGGTGGCTGCTGGTGCTGGTGTACAATGTCGGGGGAGACGGGCAGGTGGCGGACGTGAAGATCAAGGGGACGAGGACGGGTTGGGTTGGGATGACTCGAAATTGGGGTCAGAACTGGCAAACCTGGGTCGTCCTCAGGGGCCAGGCCTTGTCATTCCGGGTCACCACCCGCGACGGGCAGGCGATCCAGTCCGACGGAGTGGCACCGTCTGATTGGAAGCTCGGCCGGACTTACGAGGGCAGAAATTTCCCCAATTCTTAGTCCTGCTCCAAGTTTGGAATACCGCCTTCCAAATAATTCGTGATGATTTTTCTTTTGATTTGAACAGTTGCCCTTTTTGTTTTTGTTTGTTTTTTGAGTCGGATTCTTATTAAAAAGTGCTTATGAAAACTGGTTAAACATTCATAAATTCTCATGACACCGATCACAGGCAGCTATCGAAAACTGCTTCGTCTCGCGAAAAACATTTTCTTCATTTTAAACTTTGATTAGTTTAGGAAAATGAGTCCACGAAAAACATTTAGCTAATCAACAGAAAATCTATTCTTTAAATTTATTAAAATGATTTTCACTTTACAAAATTGAAAATCGTTTTTTAAGATACAACTATATAGGGGCGATCGGAATTGAAACTCAATGTTTCGATACGGAAAACCAACGTCGGTTTTCTAGACGGTGCCCAAACCTAGGTCTATTGAGGACCAAGGCCCCGGTGCCCATTCTCAGACCCGGAAGCCCACACCCGAGTCCATCAAGTTCGAGTCTAAGATCCCGACACTCGAGCTATCTTGGCACTCGAGCTCCGATCCCTAACACTCGAGTCCAGGTCCACAAAGCTCATGCCCAAGTTTATCGAGGCCGGAGTCAAGACTCTAGTGCTTGTATCCAATTTTCCGGTTATCCATACATAAGTTAATAACATCGAAATGGTAGATATCTATTTAGGCCGCGTTTGATCGTCTGGATTTTTAGTCGGCATAAGACTAGATAGAATAGGATATGATGGGAGAAAAAAAAAATCTAAGTATTTTATTATATCTTGTCTATTATTCGGTGAACTACAGATTTAAAGTCAGATAAGCAAAATAACGCGCAGTTGAGATCAATTTATTTTGTTGAAACATGCTTTAAAATTTATTTAACGATGAGTTTTGATGAATGAGTTATTGTTGAGTAAGAGTTTGTCCTCATATGAACTAGAGCACAACAACGATGGAGTAGACCGCATAGAATTTAGGTCTTAATTTGGAGTTAAATCCTTTGAGAATGATTCGTTGGCCTTACTTGTTGTCTTGTCGAGCTAAATAATCTAATTATTCGATCTTTTTTCTCAAGTCGAAGATGCACTAATGTAGGCCGTCTAAGAGAGCCTTTCGAAAATGTTGAGAATCATTTTAAACGTCCATAATCACCCTGGAGTTCTTCATAATATGTCTAGATCCTTTTTCGAATGTTGGAAGAGTACAAACGGTTAAAGAACGTAGCGAGCAACGTAATCTCATATTACACCAAGCCATTAATAAATAAAATAATAATAATAAGCGGCCACACTTGATGGTCACAATTGAGATATCTAACTTTGCAGCCGGAGGCCTCAGCTTAGTATCATTGGAGAAGCGGCCGCATTTGATGGTCGCAGCCGTCGAAGAGGCGGTGCGGCGAGGCAAAGAGGGGGCTCAACACAGAAGAGAAGCAGGGATCATAGGAGAAACTCGATTCTCCTTGTGTCTGCTCATTTGAAAAATCCTATCCGAATCTACCCGACTTCTTTCCTAGCATTTTTTTTTTCCATCCCGGCTATATTTTCTGTATCCCCGTTTATCCGTGCGGCCAAACGGAATTAATGGAAAATATTTTTCTGAGATTTCAATCAAGCACCTTGCGTTGGGTTGCCCATGCAATTACGACTCGTCCTGCTCATCGCGCCTTCTTCTTCCTCTGTTTTCTTCGCTAGACACAGTGTGAAAACACGTTAGCGTTACAGCGAGTGTGTGTGTGTGTGTGTGGGACACGCAATACAAGGAAGCAGGAGCAGCGTTCAACCTCGTGAAATTAGAACACACTTGTATTTATCTCAGATCTGGCCGCTCTCTCTAGTCTCTACCGCCGGCGCCTTTCTCGTTTCTCAGATCTGGTCTCCACTCGATCGAGTTCCTCACACGCACCCCGCCCCCTCCCAAAACTGTCGCCGTCTCGTCTCGGCTTCCCCTTTGTTGGTCGGCCGTCAATCAGCCGACTCTCAGGTACTCTCTCTCTCTCTCTCTCTCTCTCTCGATTTCCTTTTCAAATGTCTTGATTTCAGCAATCTGCGATATCAATTTCTTCCTTTTTCGATCTCGTCGGCAGTTTGCCATGGCCAATTGATGATGGCTGCGACTGATCATACCCACCATCATAGTAGGGGTTGGGGTGAAGTAACAGAAGCGACCAGCTAAGAATTTCTCGTTATATTCCTATTGAATAGGATCGTGCTTTTATAATTCGATACAGCAATTTTAAAATACTTTAACCCCAACACTTCAATACACCGGTGCATAATGGAATGTCGGATGGAAACAGAGGGAATGAGCCGCAGAGGCTCTGAACTCTCCCTAGTGTTCTCATTAAGGATTCTTTAGCCTGCATAAATTGGAACAAGTCTTGCTCCTTCATATTTGTGGCATCACGAAGTTCCTCACCTGAGTTGGATATGGCTGACGCCACCTGAATGGGAGGTAGGGGGCGGATGTGCGACGGTTGGAGTTGACGCTTGTGCATCTGTCCCCAGTGGTCGATCTGTTCCCCTGCGGATCACAGCCTTACTGCCCGGTCCCTAATGACAGAAATCAGGAAAGAACAGGGTTGATTGGCTCTGAACATGCTTGGGAGATGTGAGTAATCCCCTGCTTCTTTTAAGCCTCACATCCCCCACTTGGAGATTAGAAAGATCCACGGATGGCTTAATTATAGTGTAGGTAGGATGTTTGTTTTTGTAAGCAGAGGAAGCAGCATAGCTCTTCTTTTTTGTTCGGGAAAGGTGGTGGCTGGGTGTGAGCTTTTATCATCTGATTTTTGTTCAGTAAACAATTATATTTATTTTCCAAAATCTTGCGTAATACGAGAATAAATTTTGTCATTCAAGGCCCAAGCAATAAGTATACATTCCGTGACCATGATGCAGAGCACTTGAAAACTGAGCCCAGCAGGAGGAGGTGGAAGACAAAAACTTTGGGAAGCAAATTCTTCTTCTTCGTCATCATCATCATCATCTGCGGGTGTGAATGCGATTGCTAGTCTTTCGAGGTCTAGATCCATAGTTGTGGCAGTAGATTCCACTTCAAGCTGCACATAATCACATGCTCAGATCCCCAGCTCAATCGGAAGATGGGAAGGCCCGTGGGAAAGCATAAATCTGCCAAATTGGTGTTTGGATGCGTCCTTCTTTTGGGGTGCGGCCTTGTTTACGACTATTTCTGGGCTGCTGCTCCACGTTTCACTTCTCCTTATTCTTCTTCTTCTCTTTCCTCCAATTGGGCCACTGACGAATCTCCCTCCAAAATACCCATGTCCAGTAATGCTGATCGTAGCTCTCTCAAGGTATCATTCTTGCATGGTTTCTATTTTGAGTAGTTCTTTACTGGGGAAGACCAGCTCATGAGGATATCTGGTCCTCCGATTTGATTTGGCTTTGCAAATGCTGAGAGAGACTGCACATTCGGGATTAACTTGAGTAGTGCTTTCTTGTTGACCTATACAATTAAAGGCCAAGAGGATTATGTTGTCTATAGGGACAACCTGCGGAGATGGATGATGCTCCTGGGCGAGTCTTGTCTGCAACTTTTGCAGATTTACCTGGACCGGAGCTGAAATGGGAGAAGATGGCTCCTGCACCAGTGCCTCGATTAGATGGGGCAGCAATTCAGATAAAGAATCTTCTCTTTGTGTTTGCTGGATACGGCACTATTGATTATGTAAGAACACCGCCAACCTCCTTGATTTGATATGTGTTATCTGGATTAGGAAGCAAGCTATTGGCTTAAATGTCTATATCATTCCCTTACTATGTTAACTTGGCAGCTTTGCTGCTTCTCCTTGGGAACTTTCCTATGCTTGTTGGTTTGTTATTCTAATGATGCATTGCGGTGATCCTTGCGTCCAATGCAGTTAGAAGTTCTGTTATCTGTGTTAACATTTGAAATAGAACTATGCCAAACGAAAAGCAAGAAAATTTTCCTTTTTATCTTGGGTACATAATGGAGGGCTTAGTCAGCTAAATCCCAAATATATTGCCATGGAAGCATGATCAAAGATTGGTTTAATTCCTAGAAATGCCGTTTAGGCTAGCCTCCTCGCTTATGTTGTCTAGTGTCATGAATTGCTATATCAAGAACATGCAAACGTAGCGCTATTATGTAGTACTAAAGCACTTGGATCAGCGTGATCACTTCACTAATTTGTGAGCCATGTAAGTTGATTTCTGAGGCAAATGAGCTATGTTTGGAGTTAAACTGACTACTTGAGTTTATGTCTGATCACCTTGAGTTGGATACCTTCTTTCCCCTGTTAATTGTAGTGCTCTCATAGTTCTGGGTATTCTTTCAGTTATGTTGCATTTTCATTTAGGAGACAATTCTAACCAGAAGTGTAAAATTGGTGTGTTTTGCATTGGATGGTACAGTCTCTGAGCCCAGAGGTTCTGACACTAACTCTTTTGCTTTATTTTGGCCGGCCGAACAGGTGCATTCTCATGTTGACATATACAACTTTTCAGATAATACTTGGGGAGGAAGATTTGACATGCCAAAAGAAATGGCTCATTCACATTTGGGAATGGTGACGGATGGGAGATATATATACGTGGTCACAGGACAATATGGTCCACAGTGTCGTGGACCTACAGCACATAATTTCGTGTTAGATACCGAGACCAAGCGGTGGGATGACTTGCCCCCTTTACCAATTCCTAGGTACATTATTTGTTCTCTGAATCTTAAGTTTATGCCTTCTAGAGAAGCTTGTTATCGTCATGCTCTTGTTTTTTGGGCTAATTTCTGAAAGAGTGTTTCAATGATTCTTAATGAGCATGATGCGCTTTCACGAATTATACTGAATATTTGAGATCCGATACTGTTTGTTTTATTTTTTACCCCTAACTTATTTCCTTATTGCACTCAGCAGTTTTTTCTTTGTAATGTCTCCAGTTGGATCTTACTTCTGTTGAAATCAGTGCAAATTGTTCTTGCCCTTCCTTCAAGGACGTTTTTAAATTTGTAAATTTTAGATATGCACCCGCAACCCAACTTTGGAAAGGTAGACTTCATGTGATGGGAGGCAGCAAAGAGAATAGGCATACGCCTGCAGTTGAGCACTGGAGTCTTGCAGTGAAAGATGGAAAAGCATTGGAGAAGGAATGGAGGAATGAAATACCAATTCCCCGTGGAGGACCTCATAGGTTCATTTCCCTCTTTTTTGGGAGATATCCTTTCCTAATTTATTTCAGTGCATGGTTATCCATTGCTATAGTTGTTTCCGCAGCTCTTATGGATCGTGAAAATTTTATATATCTTGAGTAACAATCTTGTAAAAGAAGAAACCTTTGATCGATGTAGGCCTAAAATCACTCTCGTAAATGCAGAGGCCAACTTAATGGTTTTCCCTTAAATATTTGACAAATGAATGCTTTCAGGGTAAAAACGTTGACTACTTGGAAACACGAAACCGAAGATTACGTGGAGGACACTTATCCCATGCAATCTGTTAGAGGCATTTCTGTTTCCAAATATCCATTGGATTTTCACATAAGCATCATCGCATTTTCCAAAATGTCGACATTTAATCATTGCTATGCTGTTTCACCTTGAAATTATATCCATGCAGGGCCTGCGTTGTGGTTGATGGCCGATTGATGGTTTTGGGTGGTCAAGAAGGTGATTTCATGGCAAAACCTGGATCACCTATTTTCAAATGCTCCCGTAGAAATGAGGTAGCTTGATTAGCATCCCTCTCAAAATTTCTTTAGATGACAGGAAAACTTCTCGTGGACCTGGTCGATGACATTGGATACTTGTTATATAGCTTAATATCTATTTGCGGTTTTCCCAGTTCATCTGCTCATGCGTCTTATATAACATACTATTTTTGTTTTTTGTGTTCTGCGGGGACAGCCTAGCTATAGCATTTATTTGATAAATTTAGCTTTTGCTTCACCAAGGAAATGCTTTGTTCACTCTGTCAGGTTGTTTATGGCGATGTTTACATGCTAGATGATGAGAAGAAGTGGAAAGTGTTACCTTCAATGCTAAAGCCAAACTCCCACATCGAGTTTGCTTGGGCTCATGTTAATAATTCTATTATCATTGCTGGAGGCACAACGGAGAAGCATCCAGTGACGAAGAAGATGGTGCTTAATGGGGAAGTGGTCCGGTTTAATTTAGATACACTGGTATTAACTCCTTTCTTCATAATAGTTGGAAAGAAGACATGCCCGTAATGATGTCTACACTTGCCTAGGAACGTAGATGGATAGATAAAATATTTAACCATGTGTGTCATCGTATCCACTTTCACTACACTGATCATGGTGAGCAGCTCCACCTAATTAATCATTTTTTTCCACATCGCTTGTATGGTTCCTTGCTTATTCTCCTTGGATGCCGGTGGTCCATTTTTTTATCAGGTCACTTCAACACTTTTCAAGTTATTCTGCTCCGCACATTCGTGCTATTTCCTGTGTCATGGAGCCAATTGATTCTCTTTGTCCCTTATCATGTACTGGAAGTATAGTTCTTGCATTGGTTACAATTCTGCATGATTAACTTGTCAAATTTGAAGCGTAAACATGTTTTGCGAGGTTTCTCCTTTGACATCCTGTGAAGCTTGGTTTTTTGTCAAATCTAAATTATAAACACGTGTTGCAAAAGTCTCTCTTTTGACATCCTGTGAAGCTTGGTTTTTGAGTTCTTTACAAGATGGTAGTACCTTTTCAGGTCAAAGATCTTCATTCTCATTCTTCTCTTGGGTTCTTTTATGTCCTTTTTCTGGTCATGTCACTGTCTTTACTGAAGTACACAAGTATTTTCAGCACCTGTCTTCCTGTTCCCCATCCTACTCATCAGAGAACTAATCTGTTCAGAATAGATGTTTTCTCCTAGGTCGATACAACATATAAACTGGGTTTTGATTGCTATAGCTAATGGATAGATCCTTGATACTTTCATATCATTCAGAAGAGCTCGCTTTATTCTATAGGCTTCGCTAATTGTAACTTTTGCCATTTACTTCTGTCAAATCCGAAATGATGCAGAAGTGGTCTGTGGTTGGCAAACTCCCTTATCGTGTGAAGACTACACTTGTTGGGTTCTGGGATGGGTGGTTTTACTTCACGTCTGGACAGCGAGACAAAGGACCGGCTGATCCAGCGCCAAAGAAGGTCATCGGAGAGATGTGGAGAACAAAACTAAGATTGTAAATTTTTTGTTTCCAACCGATTCTTTTATTGGCCATTTTGGATGCAATATTTTGGTTATGATGTGTTCATGCCTAGTTCAGTGGGAACAAGGGAAGGGAATGGAGTCTCCCCTAACCATAGAGATGTAGAGAACAAAACTAAGGGTGTAAATTTTTTGTTTCCAACCGATTCTTTTATTGGCCATTTTGGATGCAATATTTTGGTTATGATGTGTTCGTGCCTAGTTCAGTAGGAACAAGGGAAGGGAATGGAGTCTCCCCTAACCATGTATAGAAATGCAGGCTTTATGTGACGAATACTATAACTGTCGAAGCTCTATAGGGTTATATCTCCATTGATTCTTGAGGAACCACTCTGGGATGAACTTCTCCGCGGTGGAATTGTCCATTGGAGCTTGACGTGTTAGGCGCGGCATATTGTCTCCTTGACAGTGTCCTTATAACAAATGCCAAGAGCTCTAAAAAGCATGGCCCCAAAGAGAGGAGATAGTTCAGGCTCGCCAATATATGCCAAATGCAAGTCAATGCTCGCCCTATAATCTCCAACATCCAAGGACCTATGGTCAGGAATAAGCCATTTAAAGATTTGACCATTCTTTCAATGCTCTATGGTATTGCACACGAAACGACCTCGTCAATAGAAGTAGATTCATGTCTAATTCCTTTAATTAGATGCATGGATATCATTTAATCATAGAGTCGGCGGTACATACAGGACCAGGTAACTGACTAAGACAAACGATAAACTGTACCTATCCTAGTGGTCGTCAGAGCTGAAGCATTAGCTCTGCGAGGAAGAGCTCCCCATCAAACCTGAGGCCGAATGACTCCGTGGGCTGAATCAAGCCGTCCACCATCCCTCCATATATATACAGGTATCTTCCAGAATGATCAGCACAAGCTCGATGAAACGATCTACCATTGGGTTTGTAACCTTTGGAGTTCAATTTTTTCCACGAATTCGCTTGAATTGGCCGGAATCCGAGGGATGGAATTGCTTTAATGTCCAACACCCAAAAGTCATCTTTTCGGTGTCTGTATGAATCCTCACCCCCATGAATTAGCAGGCGACCTCCTAAGACAAGGTTAGCCGAGTGGCCGACTCTTGGAAGGCAGACGCCTTCAGGGATATCACGTAACTCGTAGAACAATTGCACCCACGTCCCATTGCCCTCGGACAAATCCAAGAGCCACACGTCATTAAGCACCTCGTAGCCCAATCCTCTCCCTCCAAATAACACTGTTTGGTTTCCCCCAATGCAAGTCAGTGAATGTCCTGAACGAGCAGGAGGTGATGGGTGAGTCACAACCTCATGCCATCTTCCTAAACAGAAGTTTTCAGACAGTTCCAACACCCAAGTGTCTCCTAATCGAAGGCCATACAACCCTATTCCTCCGTGGACAACCATCTTCCGGTCATCAATGCAACATGCAGCATGTGCTCCACGGGCAGGTGGTACAATTGAACCCACATCAAGTAGCCTCCACAATAACGTGATGCCCAGAGTCTCATGCCCTGTGACTTGCCCAACCCAAGTATCATTTTGGCGGTTCCCATGGTCGTTGATTCCTCCAAACAGAACAAGGAAATTGCCTATCACTACACACGTATGCCCAAATCTTCCACTTGGCGAGCCTGAATTAACCCTCTGCCATTTGAACCTCCTCCTAAAATCATTTCCAATATATGCCACCCAAGTGTCATCGAGATGACGTCCTGGCATGATAAAAAAAAGGAAAAAGGACATTAGATAAAGAGATCAAAATTCAACAGTGAAAACATACATTTGCCAGAGGTTCCTGGCACTCTATTCCACAATGACCACAAAAGTTGTACACTGCTATTGTATGCCAATGATCTACTTTCTTAAGCCAGCCATAACAGATGCTCCGCTTCAAGAACACTTCGATGTATGAATTTACTCTTCCTTTTTAGGAAATTAACTATAACAAGACCATTTTTCAGTTTTTCAAAGAATTCATTTGGGATAAATGTATCCTGAATAAGTCTTTCAAAGCATGATGCATGAGCACATCTTTCAAGAATCAAGTTGATAATAAAGCTACTATAATTGACCACACCAGCAACCAGACCACAGACTAAACACCAAAAGCAATAATGCAGAGAGCTACATGGGTCAGGTGATACGACGATGCAAGGCAAATATTATCGGATGAATGATTAATATCCACATAAGAAAGCTAGTCTAACAGAAAGAACTTTGCGTTGAAATGACATATCACTGAAGCACATTTACAAAGGAAAGAGAATCAAAACTGAGCAAAGATTTAGTAGGTAAAGGATTTCTATAATACAATTGCGTGTATGGCAAAACCATCAAAATTGCATACAGGAAGACAGTAATCAGCTGTTAGATCGATGTGAACAATTCCGCATCTTATATCATTCCATGAGGAGGTTGGTCAGCAAGGATTTTTCGTGATCAAGCAAATCTGAGTGTTCACATACTGAGCGGGCCAGATAAGAAAACCAAAAGCTATCGTCCCCTCCCACCTATCTATCCAAAGGATGGAAAGGACAAAGGCTAGGCTTTTGGTGCCCCCTCCAGTCATGATTAAAGAATTCGGGACACATAATCACCAGCGAATATCAATCACACATTCTCTCTCTGGCTATCTTCATTGTGTTTCACAATGGTTTGGGCCATTGCATCAATGCTGTTGGGAGGAAGAAAAGTTACTGTCATGATGCTAACAGAATCTCTTCTCAGAAAAATGAATTACCAGTCTATTTTCTTTGGGAGACAAACAAGTCTGCAAGAGCTATTCTGATGCTCTACCCCTTCCATTGGTAGCTTGATCTCGGTAGGAAGTTGAGGAATACTCATGATGGTCATGGTCAAAAGCAAGCTAAGGAATATTCTCGATGGTCATGGTCAATAGCAAGCAACAAGGACTCTATAGCAAAACCAATGACTAAGCTAGTTCACTTCAAATGCTTCTCAGACAGGAAATTTTACGCTTCACTTCCCTGGCTTTATATTATTTTGACAGTGTAATGATCATAATCAGTGTCCAATTATCGGTAGCAATTGGAGTATGGAAAGGCATCATTGAAGCAATGACATATGCATGCCTTGTCAGTCGTATACACAAACTATGAAAGCCCGCACTTGTAAAGAAGAATGAATCAAATATAAATCACAGGGCAAGAAAGCACAATCCAAATTCTAAAAATCTTTCTAGGCAGACCATGCTAGTGTATATCTGGTGAAGACAACAGAAACCCAAAGAACCCAACTACTTGGAAGTATGAATATTTCCAATGAAAACCCACCATCTTACAAAAATTTCACCTCAGAATTGACTGTGATCCTCATCATATTCAGGACTAAAAAAGCACGGTTTATTAAATACTTGAAGTTTCAAGAGCAATAAGAAACTTACCTCCCTCACAGCCACCGCCAAACAAAACCAAGCAATCAGACACAAAGTTGAGAGAGTGAGAGGCTCTTGGGCTGGGCAACAGCATCTCCCCACCACCCGTCTCTGAAAGATTATGACACGCGACGGAATCAAGATGAAGCACATGGTCGTACATCTTCATCCATGAAAGCTCACCCTCACGGTAATCCGAGGATTTGAGAGCATCGACTGAGGTGGCTCCCCACTCTCTCCTGCATATGGACTCCCAGAGAGCTTCAGAGCATGCTAAAGTCCTGAACTTTTTGCAAGTCATGGAGAAAGAAACGATTGAATCAACAGGCAGGAGGAGCAAGATTGAAAAAAGATGGTCTGGGGCTAATTCGCTTATGGGAGACGCATCGCTTGTGGAGGTGTTGCTGGTACTGGTACTGGTCTCTGCCATGACAAGGGAGCTCTGGATGCTACTGGGTACTGGTGAAAGAGTTGTGGAGAATCAATCATTGGGATGCTACGGTGGAGAGGGAGGTAAACGATGAAGCTGGTCTGGTGGGCTGATTTTGTCAAGAAGCAAAGCAAAAATGACAAACGGTGAAACTTTCGGACAGGACGGTGTGGATGATGAGGGCGGGCTCCAATTTGTTTTGTCCGGTTTCTGAAGGGGTGAGCGCCACTTGTGAGCATCTTGCACGGTATAAACATCGAACTCTCTTAACGATCTAGTGCCACCGGCCTTTAGTTTCTCGGTTGAACCAAAATGCAAAGGCCTGCTCACCATTTACATTTGGAAAAATTCTTTTAGAAAAAAAAAGGGCCTGATTGCCTTCATTTTCTCTATATATATATATATAGTGAATCTTATTTCAAATAAGATTAATCAACTATACTATTATTTTAAAAAAAGCCCCGACCAGGAATTTTTTGGTCTTTTTATATTTTCTGATTTATTTCCTTTTTTTCTCTCTCTTTTTTTTTTCTTTTTCCTTTTTTTCTCTTCCCCTCGCTCGCCAACCACCGTGGGCTGGGTGCAGGCCGAGCCCTCTCCTAGGCGTTACTATTGAAGGCAAAACAAAAGATGCAAACGCGGCTAAAGATTCTCAAAGCCGATGCGAGGTTGTTCACTTTGATTGACGATGCTTTTACGCCTCTTTCACTTTTCGTTTGTTGATTCAGGAGGCTCGGTTTGTGAGGGTGTGAACGTGAGAGATGATGAGGTTACCTTTCTTGGGTTTGTTGGTGTAGAGCTTGGGACCTTCTTCGCTCATGGCCAACCTGAAATTGTTTAGATCTCCACTAGGTTGATAGAGACTTTACTACTTCAAATTGTCTACTTCGCCAAGCAAACGTCAGGCGATGGCTCCCCTCACTGGTGACCGGCAAGGCCATCCAGCCCATGACCGCCGGTGAAGGGAAGAGACATTAAGGGAAAAGGAAAGGGAAAAAAAAAAGGAAAAGGGAAACAAAAAAAAATAAATAAGAAAATGTAAAAGACAAAAAAAAAATCCCTGGTCAGGTCCTTATTTGAAATAAATGACGCTTTAAGCCCCCTTTTTTGAGAAAATGAAGGCACTTCAGGCTCATTTTTTGAAATTTTCCATCTACATTTTTCTGAAGAAGAGTGATGATAAATCAACCTTCAGTTTGTTTTTGTCAGTCCTCGATCAAGAGTCTGAAAATTAGAAATGTTCCGATTTTGAGCTGGACAAGGATGAGGCTTTCGTAGGAAGTTGATATATCTAAGAACGTCCTTTTTTTAAGTTAACTAAATATTTGTGCCGGCATATTTCCACAAGAAAAATATAATTACATGCCGAAGACCGTAACAAAATAGATATTCACATCAATCAATATTTGCGGCAGAATTTACATGGAGTTCTATTTAAAGTAGGTCCGAAGCCCATCACGATTCACAAGTGGTTCCTCCTCTGATTTATTGTAAAGCACGCCATCTAATTGTCGCGATTCTATTTATTAATCCTTTATACATTTGTCAAATATGAGTACAATATGACATTGACCATTCAATGTCATTGTTTCTCAAATATGATTTTGGTAATTATCTATTTATATTTCGATATATATTATTTGTCAGATATGGGTCAGATATAAGATGGGTATCCTTGCATTATTAAGCTCTTTCCCATAAATAAATATATATATATACGTAGTAAATTATTTTTAAACATTTATTACCAAATTTTGCATTATCCTACAGAATTATGTATATTAATGAATATATAAAATAACATCGATAAGAAGTTAAAGACCAACACTATGCATAAATAGTAGGGATTTTCTTGGATTAGGATGTAGCTAAAGTAACTATAAGAAACAAAGTATTTCAGTAGAGCTCGCATGCAAGCGTACCGCGTGATGTTAAGCTCGCGTAATCAATAACATTCAAGGATGTACACGTGCTTTCGAATGGAGTGATGGACGTTGCCTAAGTAAAAGTGAAAATAGAAATACAAAGGTATGAATACATGTCCTGAATCTTTAAGCCAAAACCATCTTTGGTCTCCCACTTAGGACCAACTTTCCCTTCTTAGATCTAAAAACTGATGATAAAGGTTAATTCCAACATTCTCATGCCACAATTCCCCCGCCCCATTTCTCGTCTTCTGTTCCATTTCTCTTGGAATGTAATGCTCAATGCATCCTTGAACATTGCACGCTCAGTTCCAAAACGATTTGGCCTCGACGAAAGACTATCCCAAATGCAGATATTTCTTAAACAACCTGCACAAACGGAATATGC
The DNA here is from genome assembly GCA_016432845.1 of Psidium guajava. NCBI lineage: Eukaryota > Viridiplantae > Streptophyta > Magnoliopsida > Myrtales > Myrtaceae > Psidium > Psidium guajava. The sequence continues at coordinate 36,238,787 of CM028234.1, read as the reverse complement.
CACTTGAATAGTTTCTTTCTCTTGCGATGCCCTGTAAAAGTACCGACGTAATTAAGGATTCAAGAGGCAAAAAACAAGTTACTAGTATGATATGTCAATTCTAAGTGGTTTTCCTCTTTAAAAGCATTTATACGTGATAAAGTTCTGAAATTTACACCGCGGTTTATGGAAATTGCTGACAGCAGTAATAGGGTCATCCACTTCTACATGGTTTGAGTTAGGACTTGAACTCTTTTGGTGTCAAGTAGCCCTTCATAATGGCTGAAAAATAAAAAATAAAATAAAAATAAAAAAAGAGAAAGTTGCTCTTCTAACAAAAGTCTGATGTCGATGCTTTGGCTTCTAAATATTGTTCAGCTGTCTTTCATTTCCTAATTCTCTATTCAATTGAGAGCAAACTGACAGGGTCAGTTGTGTGTGAGAGAGAACCTACACATCCAACCAGTTTCAGAATATACACAATATGAAGGGGGGGGGGGGGGGGGGGAGAACAAGAGACTTCAAGAATTATAGTAGAGGCGTAGGATCCGCAAGCGACAACAATACCATTCAGCCACTTAACACAAAAGGGCTCTTTCGAGCAACGAAAATCTGGAGAAGACTGCAAAGAACTATCTCGCTTATTCCATGCTGTTTAGATCAAGATATACAAAAAGAGGGAAATTTGCAGTTCCCGTCTAACGTAACAACAGGAATACAATCCCAAAACGCAGAGGTCTCTTAGCTGGCATATAAGGAAACTTTCCAAGACCTGCATCCATCTGGAAAGCCAGAAAGGATATCCTATGCCGTAAACTGAGTATCTCATAATCTAAAAGGAAGTCTATTACAAACCTTCTAGTGTGCTCCCTCAAAATTTCTAACATCGATATCTTTTTGCTGGTTGAGCCAAAGAATGTAGTAATGATGAATCACTAGTATTTTCTGCGATTCTAAGGACCATTCAATCAGCCCCCAGGTTTGCGCTCTGCATCTATCAACATAGAGAGGAGATTTAAGAAGTGAACACAATCCCAAGCAGAAAAACAACAGCTCTAAAGTACTCAAATAATTTAACGGAACCAGAAATTGGTTGCCAACCTCGTTCCTGTTTAAGGAAGAAACTTGTCCACCTGGGTGGGCTGCCTTCGAAAGATCCCTTAAAGCTCCCTAAAAATCATTAAGAAATTGTTACAGTAATCAAATGCTTTTCAAAATCTTTTAGACTCAAAAGCCATATGGACAAGTCAAGACATTTCTTTTCATTTAAAAGCAAAAACTGGGACAAGCAATTGCAAGTGAACATGCGAATACTAATGTAGAAAGACATGAATCCACGGCATCACTTTTACCACGCCAACAACTGCCAAACAATATCACAGTGTCTACCCTAGCCAATGGTAAGGTCTCGAAAGAATACCATTACCACAAACAACACGAGCCATCTTTACTTCACCAATATGGCAAACAAACAAATAAAGTAGATCACCTAATTTTCTAATCAGGATTAGCTATAACTACTATATCTTATAGCAGTAAAGTATTTCCTAACATGGTACTCGCATCATAGACATTGTTTATATTGCATATTGAGAATGTGAACTGGAAAAATATGATTTGAACAAACTCAAAACTGCATCTCAACAAGACTCTAGCTTTCACCTTGTTTGCCCACATCAATCCACACGCATTGCAAAGGGTCCTCGGTCCTTCAGGGCCACGTCGCATCATGGGAGTAGATTTCTCACTAATCCCACAGTGATGACATCTGCACAGATTTTCAGACAAGCATTAGATTTATTAAAAAAACTGAATGCAATGCATGGCTCAACTTATGCAATGTACGTTACTTCATGGCAGCATGAAAGCATATATACATGAAGAGCTAACAGGCTATTGTTGCTCGGAAAAGGTAGTGCTTCATGCATCACAAGGGACTTCACATATGCCTTTGTTTTCCGTCTCTATTAATTTTCAGCTACCTTCTTCCATGTCCCTATATTAAATCCTAAAGAAAGAATTTGCTCCCACTTTGAGAAAGTTACGAGATAATCCACCATTTATTATCATGAACAAATCAATGTGAATTATGGAAGTCAGCATAACTCTGTTAAAACGGTTCTAAATTATGAATGTAAAATTCTTCTGGATAATCAAACTTTTCTAGATCACTTGTCATAAATATGTATTTTTTCTTCAACAGAGGTTGCATTTACTTGAGTAACTTTCTTATGTAAGTATCACTATGTTTAGCTTACCATAGTCTCATTAGAATCTTACACCTTGATATTTGTTGGTTCTAAAGTATTAATGGAGATTATGACAATTAAACAGCCAATACAACATCCAAGTAATGGCTCTGACGTAACAGTAACAAAGAGACTATCTCCCATTATGAAGTGTGAGTTTAAGGCAATTTAGTGATGATGGTGTTGTGGAGTCTAATAGAGGAAAATACCATTAAAAGGATACATTTGATTTTGGAGGGTTTTCCACGTAAAACTTGTGGGTTTCCTTCTCTAATTTCTTCTCTTATGCGTTTCTCATTCTTAATAGATGGTGTTAGAGCTCTGGTTCAACGGAATAGTGGAAGCGATGAAGATGGATGAATGAAAGGTGAAGACCGATCGGTTCGATGGTGAGGACTTCGGTGCATCAGAAGAACCTGCATGAGCCTTTGTTGGAAGTAAAACTAGAATTGATGAAGCAAGAAGATCAGGAATTGTTAGATTGGCAAGTCCTAGATATAATTGTCTCATGTTGACGCGGAACGGTGCCTTCAACATTGCCAATGAGAAGACGACAGCGCAATCGATGAGGCCTTTGTATAACATGTATGAGAAGCTGCATTAAACAAGTTATATCTTATGCATCATCTCCTCAATCTTAAGATGGGCAGAGGTGCTGACATCAACGAATTCAACATGATCGTGACTTAGTTGAGTTCAATGGAAATCAAATACGATGATGAGGTAAAAGCTTTGATTCCATTTATCTTCTTTGCTTCAGTTGGAGCACAATTGTGACGGTGAGGGGCAGTTTGTCACGTCAGAAGAAATTGAAGCTTCAGAGAGAATTGATTCTGAGTAAGAACATTCACAGAAGAGAGTCCAGTGAATCTTCGGGCGCTGCCTTCAGTACTCGAGGCAGAGGAAGAAGCAATATACAAGGTCTGAATCAAAACCATAGCAGATCGAAGTGCAGAGGGAGAAGCAAATCGAGAACTCATGGTGAAATAATTTACTGGAATAACAAAAGAAGGGCCATCTAAAATGACATTGTGAAGCCCCTAAGAAGAAGAAAAATCAGAATCAATATCAGAATCAAGAGGAGGAATCCGTGATTGCAACCACTGAAGAGGCGTTAGTTCAAGATGCCCTAATCTTGAGCATTGCCAGTTTGACTAAATCTTGGACTATAATCGCGGGTACATCTTTTCACTTAATTTCATGCAAAGAATTGGTGCTCACTTTTGTTGCTGAAATGTTTGGAAAAAATTATCTTGCTGGTGAACCTTTAGATAAAATTTGGAAGTTCATATAAATTGGTCTCAACAGAAGTTGCATGATGTCAAATATATTCCTAGCCTTAAGAGAAAATTGATCTCTATAGGTCAAGTAGATAGCACAAGATGCAGAACTATTTGTGGGTACAGCTAGTGGAAGGATGTTAACTTGCCATGGTTGTAGCACAAGGAGCAAAGTTGAGAACATTGTAGATGACTGAAAGCAATAGTAGCAATTGTTGACTCAGAAGCTAATTCCAAATTGTGGCATGTGAGTTTTTGTGAAACCATTGCCAATTATTCTAAAAGCTTAAGCTGTTAGATGAAAGTATGGTTAATTATTTAAATATTCTAACACCTCCCCACACACGTAAGCTGGATTTTGGCCTTAGCCTAAAGCGTAGAAATAAGCAATTGGGAAGGCAAATAGGGGCATGTAAGATTTAAACTTGGGACCTCCTCCTCTGATACCATGTGAAAATTTGTGACACCACTACCAACTGTTCTAAAAGCTTTAGTTGTTATATGAAAGCATGGTTAATTATTTAAATATTCTAAAAATCAAAGAAAAAAATTGATTGATGTGAAGTCCATAGATAATTGGTCTATGTGAGGATTGCAAATCCAGGGTATGCAAGACATGTCAACTTTTCAAAGACTGGAACAGAACCAAAGAAAGGAAATTGAGAATTATTGTGTACAGATGTCTAGAGGCCAACCCTCGTACATTTCCCTTGGAGGCTCATGCTACTACATCATGTTCATTGATGACTCCATTAGGAAGGTATAGGTTTAGTTTCAAAAGTGAATTTAATGTGCTTGCTACTTTTAAAATATGGAACGCTAAACTAGAGAATGATACCAGTCTGAAAATTAAATGTCTGAGGTATGACAATGGCGGACTGGTAGTGAGTATGATAGCAAAGAGTTCAAGGGGCTTTATGTAGAGAATGGAATCAAACTAACAAGAACAATTCAAAAAGACAATGTGTACAAAGCTCTGAATGAGTGTGCAAGAAGTATGAGGATGCGTGCAGAATTATCCAAGACCTTTGGGCATCTGCAATTAACACGACAACATATCTAATCAAAAGAGGACCTTCATCTTGGCCCAAAAAAAAAAATAGAGGACCTTCATTTCCACTTGATTTCAAGTTGCCAAAAGAAAAATGGATTGGAAAGAAGGTAAATCTCTCGAATCTAAATAAGTTTTGTTATGTTTCCTATGAGCACATAGGAACTAAAAATAACGACAAGCTTGATGCAAAGGCTAGAAGCTGTTTTTCTATTGAATATGGTTTTGTTTATTTTATTATCGGTTAGGATGAACAAAATAGGAAAATAATATGAAGTCATGATATTATATTTGATGAAAACATACCTTACAAGGACAAATCTGCGGTAGAATCTGGTGTGAGGAAACAAATAGAGACTAAAAAGATTGAATTAGAGGGGGTTTATAAAATATCATAGTTAGGAATCATGATATTGTTGTTCTAGACATTGACCAAGAACTAGAATAAGAACCACCTATATCTAAACCCACTTGAAGAAGATCTAGCAAAATTTCGAAACGTGTAAGAAGGTATTCTCCATAATTGCAATATTTGCTTTTGACTGATGCTAGGAACAACTGCACCTATGTATGCTTATATAATCTATCCCAAGCCAGGGTAAAAGAGGAGGGTTGGCGTCAGGCGTAGCGAGCCAGCCATAAAAAAAAGAGCTATTTTCTATGAGATGAACCCTTTAGATTTTTTGTTGGGGCGTACCATTCTTAGCAACGCGTTGCGCAAATGATATTGTGCTTTGAGTCCTTATCTTTTTGCACTAGTTATGGATGAGTTAACAAAGATATCCAAGATGAGGTGTGTGGTGTATGCTATTCGCAGATGATATTATGCTTATTGATGAGACCAGGGCGGGAGTTGGTGTTAAATTAGAATTATGGAGAAACACATTAGAGTGTAAAGGATTTACGTTAAGTATGAGTAAGACGGAATATATGAAGTATGAGTTCGCTACGACAAGAAGAGGAGATCAAGAATCCATGAATATGCTTGGACAGAAGGTACCTAAAAAACATACTTTCAGATATTTGGGATCAATTTTGCAAAAGAGGGAAGAGATTGATGAGGATGTCAACCATAGGATTACAGTAGGTTGGATGAAATAACTCAGTGCATCAGGATTTTTGTGTGATTGCACAATCCTTCTTGGGCTAAAAGGAAAATTTTATAAAATATCAATAAGACCTGCAATACTATACGGAGCTGAATATTGGCCAGTACAGAAGCAACATGAGCATAAAATGAGGGCAGCGGAAATAAGGATGTTGAGGTAAATATGTGGTCATACAATGATGGATAAGATAAGAAATGACAATATTCAAAACAAAGTTGAAATAGTACCCGTGGCAGAAAAAATGAGAGAACATAAATTGAGATGGTTTGGACATATTTTCGTAGATCCCTAGATGCCCTAGTAGGAACAGAAGTTTGTTATCGCGAACATGACATGAAGAAAGAAAGAGGTCAACTGAAACATACTTAGGGAAAAGTAGTAAAATAAGATTTATTGGAGTAGGAAATAGATTGGCGTATGGTTTGTCTTAGGACGAAGTGAAGGAAAGCTATTCGCATTGTTGAGAGGATGATTTTTATGTTCCAAATTGCCCTATTTAGCCTTTTTTCCTTTTTTTTTTTATAATCCATGTCTTTACTTTTATTTTAGTATATTTTATACTTTTCTCTTCGGGTTCATCAACCGTCGATCCCAACTGGTTTGAGATAAAGGTGATGTTGATGTTGATGTTGATGTTGATTGATGCTAAGAAGGAATAAATTTCGGAAGCAATGCAAGTTAAAAATTCTGCTAACCAGGGGTTGGCAATGCATAATGAGTTGGATTCACTCGAGAAGACCGTAATATGATTGCTAACTCAGTCACTTAATGGGAAGAAGGCATTGTACAAAAGTAGGTGTCCCAGTCAGAAGAACTTGATGGCAGCAAGACGTACAAAGAGAGATTGGTATTTAAAGGAACTCACAACAGACATTTTCTCTCCAATTTTTGAAGTTTGGTGCTGAGGATTGTAGCTGCTCAGAATCGACATCTAGAGTAGTTAGATGTGTAGACTGCATATGGTGACCTATAAGGGAATATCTACAAGGTACAACCACAAGGTCTGGCGAAGAAAACTATGTTTGTAAGTTGAAGAAAAGTCTACATGGTTTGGAGCCAGCCTGGGCAAAATTTGACACATCTATGTGTGTTAAAGGGTTCACTAAACATTTATTTTGATGTTGTATGTGAATGATGTGCACCACCCACCACAAGAGAGATCACTAAACTGAAGCAGCAATTGCCAAACGAGTTCATGAAGGACTTGGGAGTAGAAAATTGAATTTTTTGTATAAGGATCCTGCAAGATATATCAGAAGAAATTCTAAAGTTGTCACAAGAAAAGTACATTGAGAAATCACCCACAAATTCAGTGCTCAGAATACAAAGCCCAGAAAAACTCCTTTACAAAGTCACTTCAAGCTCTTGAAGGAGCAATCTTAAAAGACAATGAAGAACAGGGTTTCCATGGCTAAGGTATCTCATCAGTCAGTTGTCAACAGTTTGATGTAATGGTGTGTACTAGACCAGAAGTAGCTCATGCAGTGGGAGTTATGAGTACATATATGGCTAATCCAAGAATAAAGCATTGGGAGGCTTAAGGGCCTACATGACAACGATTCTAGTTCTCTAATTTTGTTCTTGGAACAAAAAAAAAGATAAGAATCATGTTTGGTAATGTAAACGATTCTGATTTTGTTTCTATTCCCGAGAACAGTTTTGGAGCAAACACAAAAACCAAAAAGTAGATGGTTTTGAAAAAAGAATCACTTTGAGAATCACAAAACAAAATAAAATCCCACATCTCTCACTTTTCCCTTTCAATCCTCTCATCTCTTTTCACTTGACCTAAAACATAATGAGGTCTCATTTTCAAAGAAAAATATATAAGAAAATAAAATAAAAAATTCAAAAAAATTAAAAATCATAAAAATTTCATACATCAACATCACCTTCATCCCAAACCAATTGGAGTCGGCAGTCGATGAACCCAAAGCGAAAAGCTTAAAATATACTAAAATAAAAGTAAAAATATGGCTACCCAAAAATAAATAAATAAATAAATAAATAGAAATGACTAAATAAGGCACTCTGGAACATAGGAAATCCCCCATTCTACAATGCGGATAGCTTTCCTCTACTCCGTTCTAAGGCAGACCACACACTAATCTATTTCCCACTCTATTAAATCTTGTTTTACTACCTTCCCCCAAGTAAGTTTCGGCCGACCTCGTCCTTTCTTCATATCGTTTTCTCGGTAACACACTTCTGTTCTTATCGGAGCATCTAAGGGTCTACGAAGAATATGTCCAAACCATCTCAATCTATGTTCTCTCATCTTCTCTGCCACCGGTGCTATTCCAACTTTTTGTCGAAATAAAAGGAAATTAGATTAGACTAGTTTGATCTCATTTTCATAAATTTGGCCTAGATTCCCTAGATTTCATAGATTTTATTCTTTTTTATAAAAATCACAAACACCTTTGAAATCAAACTTGAACCACATTTCTCTAAGCCTTTAGGGCTTCATTAGGATTTTATAATAAAATTTATCAATATCATGATTCCTTAATTGCGCACTGATTTCATTGGTTGTGATTTGCCTAGATTTAAGTACTTTAGACTTAGTGTAGTTTTAGAAAATTTGGAAAAAGACAAAAGCAACCTACATGAACGCTTAGCATTGGCTTACTTCATATGTTTAAAAATGAATTAAAAATTTGCATGAAACACATTTAGAAAACACTCAATTTCAATGCCCAAAGGGCGTTGGTGGAAACACTAACACAACCAAGTCCCTGGGCCCCAGATTTCTCTAGTTGCGTAGAATCAAACGGTTTCTCCTTACTGTTCAATAAGGTTTCCTATCTACCTTCCTCAAAGATTGGTGACATGCATGCCATCGATCACACTAAGATCGAATTTGATATTCCTTCGTTGCGATGTATAGGCCTACGAGGGCTTGAGCTAATTTGAAATCATACACTAATTCAACACGGTCTATCTTTTTTACGCTTAAAATAACTCGTTATGACAGGATAATTAGGCGGAATAGCACCAAAAAATGTTATACACAATATGTTATACAAGAGAATCAATATGAATTAATCTCTATTTGACTTAAATGACAAAAATTGGGAAGAGACATTATTTTCGGGAACAAAAATTTTATGCAGTTACCAAGCGTATTTCTATTCCAAGAACAGAAATTTAGTACAGTTACCAAACGCGTTCTGATTCTCTAAAACTCATCTGAGGAACAGAATAAAAAAAAATAATTTTAATCAGAATCACTTTTTCGGATCAGAATTGTTGTCATGCAAGCCCTAAGTGGCTGCGAAGATACATGAGAGGCACCTTAGAAATGGCACTTTGTTTCATGAACAACAATGTGACATTACAAGGCTTTGGTGAGGCAAATCTTGGTGGTGACGTGGACAATAGGAAGAGCCCCTTGGTTATGTTTATACCTTAGGTGGCACTGCGGTAAGTTGGACATCTAGACTTCAGAAGTGTGTGCCCCTCTCGACCACTAAAACAAACCATGTTGCTATCTAAAGCTTGTGAGGAGATGATTTGGTTGAAGGATTTTTTTAAAGGAGATAAGCAAAGAGAAGGATAAAAGTGTTCTTTTCAGTGACAGTCAACATTGTTTGTCTAGCTAATAATTCGGTATTTCACTCAAGGACAAAACACATTTGACTGAAGTATCATATTCGCGTGTTGATAAATGATGGGATGTTGCAATTGAAGAAATTCCTTGATGCAAAAAATCCAGCAGATATATAACCAAGGGTGTCACTATTGAGAAACGCAAATTGCCGTGGTTGGCCTCCATGATTAGTGATTAAAAGGTGGCACTGCACTAGGACAATTTGGGTCACAAAGACGAGTGAACAATTGGGGGGCGGGGGTGTCTCTTGTAATTGTAACTCCATTTTGATATAGTACCATGTGGAACTCCATGACTTTTCCCTTTTTGATTTTGAAGGGTTTTCCACATAAAAATTCATGTCTCTTCTTCTCTAATTTTTTCTCTTTTACCTTTCTTCTTTTGAGTGCACTCTCTGTCCATCCATGAGAAGAGCACAAGCTCTATTACCCCATTCTCAAATACAATACCTGAAGACAGCCGCAAGCTCACCACTCGACCTCATCCTAATTTAGTCAGGTGTTACTCTTTCTAGGCATGAGATGCATCATCTCTTATTAAAGACAACAGATACTGACAACATAACACAGGTACTTACAGGATCTCTTGACGCTGAGACCCATTATTCTCAGTTTCCCAACTCTGGTTTGATTCCCATGTTGTCACAGCTAAAGAAGATTCATCATTGTTGGATTTTGAAGATGAAAACTGACCCTTGTTTCTTTGCATCCTAAGACCATTTCAGAAAAGACGGTAGGTAAGGTAGAAGGATTGTTACAAAATAACTCGAGGTAAACAACCAAAAGTTAGATTAGAGGAAGTAACCATAAAAAAGTTATCAAAAATTGTGTCATACCTAAGTGCCACCTCTTTACGGACTGCATAGCGAATTTTCTTGTCAAAATTTCGTTCTTTTCTCTTTTCACGAAATCGAATCAGTGAAGCCATCCTCTGGGGGACATTCAACCTTTGAGGAGAATCCATAAGATCCTGGTAAAATGCTTCACTAATGTCAAAGGCGAAAAGAACTGCAAAAAGAAGTATTCTTCAGACAAATTCTGGTACCTGGTTTTGGTTGGTGGCTACCGGGACAACAGGTGGATTAGGTGTCCTTTCTCTTGCCCCAAGTAATAGCAGCACGGCTTGTACCTGCAGTGGGCAAAAGAAACTAACGCGGGACCTCAATCAAGAAATTATAGAACAGATGGCAGCTTAATGAAAATAGATGCTTATGCCGCTGCAGAAAAATTCCAATAAAAGATATCAAAGATGGCATAGGCAGAATGCTTCGGACTTCTCTTTTCTCCAAGTTCTTCGCTTTGGAGTTCAAAAGATTTCATGTCAACCACGGCAGCTACTTGAGAGTTCAAATTTAGCCAAGAAAAGAATGAACAAGAGGCAAAACTACCGCAATCTCTATATGCTCGCCCAACACGTGCAATTACAAAGGATTATCGTCTGTCAAAAAATGTTATACAAGGCTATCTTAGCATGACAACTGATTCTCATTATGACAGACCAAAAGGCTAATCGAATCGAGAAAAATCACCATGCGAAAAGAAAAGAACAAGGAATGGCTCAAGTCCTACCTTCTGGGGCGGCACATAGTCAAAAACATAAACTTGACCTTGGAAAGAAAGAGTGAGCTGGTCCCCATCGTCACCTCCTCCAGGAACCAACAAAGACCCACGATTGTCCGGATCGTTTCCGGCATCGGAAGGGTCATCGCCTTCAATGCCCTCCCCGGCGCCGCCGCTATCATGATCATGATCGTGGTTCATATCGTTCCCATTGCTCAAATGCCGTTGCACCTGCAACCCACGATCATGCCGGTGATGCGCTTGCATGGGATGCGGGTTGTGGGTCGGATCCTCCGTATCCATCCGATCATCGCATCCATGAGAGCCATCCATGTTTTTCTACAGTCTACCTTCACCAAATGCAGCGAATGCTTCTCTTCCACATCCACATCGCCAGATTCACCTTCGTTTACTAATTTCTTTTTTTATTGTGTAATTTGTTTTTTTTTTATGTGAAGATTTTATCTGGTAATATATACCTGCTTGAATGAGTTATACAGGTTTTCTAAAATATTAACGTGTTTTAGTAATATGAATCAAAACGCACCGAGTATGGATTAATTGCAAGTCAGATCAAACATGAGTCATTAAATATAGATCAAAACGAGTTAGAGAGGTTAATATAAATTAGATCATATTCGAACCGAGATATTCATTTAACTAATTAGCCAAATTCACCTTTTTGTTCTATTATGATAACTAAACTAATCAGCCGAAAAGCCATCCCTCATTCGGAAAATTTTTTTAGCTCCTTGGCCGCCGCATGTTATGCAATTTTCCTTTATGGTTGTAATCTTTTGCGATATTTGGAACATACTTAAATCTTTATAAAGAGAGATAAAAACAAAAATGAAATGGGCAAATCGTTTAGAAAGTAATGCTATTTTTGGTAGTCAAGATATGATCATTTTTATGTGGAAAAATAATAAATTCTAAACTTATTATGCGAATATCAATAAATCTTCTACTTTTTAGTTTTGCTAATTAAAACTTAATTAGTTGAGTGAAGTTCTAATGTATACCTTCTGGCCAATTTTCACTGCAAATAGGTGATGTGGATTTCCAACAAAAGATAAAGCGAAATAACTACATTGAAATTTTGTACAAAATTTAACGCAAAATTAGCAAAATTGAAAAATTCAAGACTGAATTGGTATCGGTATGATAGGTTTAAGATTGATTAGATAATTTCTCTATTTTTAACTTATGTTATGTTTGGTTGCTGTCTAAACAGGATAAGACCGGATGAAATTATCCTATATGGGGACGGAATAAAGGTGAATGTGATTTTTGATAGTCATATAAAAGCTATTCTCAACAACCCACTATTCTCCTTCTTCTCTTCTATAACTTTTTTGGTTCATATTGAAATTTCATGACTCCTGCGTAGTTATTTGGTTCACATCGAAGTTTTGCGAAAGCCACGAGAGAGTTGAAGTTGTTTCTCCTCCATCTCTTGTTCATGTCCAAACTTTACAAAAGCAGCAAAAGAATCAAAAACTCTTTTTCCTCTGTAACTCTCTGATTCACATCTAAGCTTCACAAAAGAACCAAAACTCAATATTTTAAAAAATCACTAAAGTGAATAATCAGGTTTTTTTTCCTCTCTTACTAGATTTGGCATTTTGTGACTAATCTATCTCGTCTGTGTCGTGTTAATTCATTTACATTCTTGTCATATTTGATTACGTGACTACCGATGAATGATGTTGTCAACTTTTTGTTGTTAAGGTTTATATCATATAATAAGCATGCGTCCATTGTTGGAGATAGCATATGCAGTTATGGTTTTTTTATTAGTACTTCGTGAGGTATTCTTGCCATTTTTTGTTTGTGCATTTACACTCACAAGGATTTTCTTACTAAACAATGGGGATAGTATATGAAAATATCCATCCTTTTATCAAATAGTTTAAGTGGATAGAGCAATCCCACAACGACACAATTGTACTATAGTCGTTGCTATCTTTAAATTTATCAAGTCATTTATCTTGTTTATCAGATTCTTGAAGAAACTTGATGTTGAGAATTGTCGAAGTTCTTCACACTCTTCAGAGTGTAGAATTTGTAAATGTTATTTTTAGATGCACTCACTTGAAATTTCTCCTTAGGTTTTCAACATGTATCGGACCAAATTGTTGAAAAGCATTGTTGCTTGTCATAAACTAACTCGTCTAATAATATGATTTATTAAATGTATCATGATGCAACTTTAAACTAGAGGCGGTTTGAGCACGAAGAAGATTTATATATCATGCCCAATGCAACGTAAACCACGCTAGAAACATAGGGGAGGAAGCACCGAAACAATCTATGCTCTTAGCGTGGATATATAAGTTCAACCATCATACTCATAAATAGAATTTTCTCCATTAAGTTGATCCACATTTACATAAAATAATTAAATACACAAATTATACATAAATCCATAAATGTTTGTATTTTTCACGTTTTGGATAACATGCATTTTATGTCAGGATCAATAATTTTTTTTAAAAAAATTTGTATTAATAATGTTTCAGAAGTATAAATTTTCAATAATTACTAAACAAATTTCTATTTCAGAAGCAGAAAATTTGTCATATCACCGAGCGCCTTTCTTTGATCAGAATTTAACTTTAGAAGCAAAAATAAAAAAAGTCAACTTTCGCTTAGAAGCAAAATTAGAAAAATCAACTTCTAACAAAAAGTTAATTTCTTAAGCAAAAATTTTTGCACGGGCGCAAAAACTACTCCAGAAAAAAATTTCTTGTAAAAGACCACAACTTAGAATTACAAATTCGACTTGGTTTTCGCTTAGTATTGACTAAAGCTTACGCATGATATCACAAATTCTGGAATTAGGGGTTAAAATGCATATGGTTCGGATATACCCAAGACTAAAATGCATATACTTCAGGACTCGAGAACATACCCAAGACTTTCGAACCAAATAAATTTGCTACTTTAGAAAAATGAGACTGCTGGCGTCACGGCCATCTGGTTACCAACTTACCACAAGACGGCTTCGTGAGCTTGACTAGCGCAAGCAAATGAGAACCTTGTAATGCTCACACTCTTGGGTCTTATCAGGAAGAGAAAAACTATGCACACATTGGCAGCAAACTTGCAGAAGGGCCAATAAACCCAGCGAGAGGATTCGTGAAATTAGGGATGACAATTGACTCTGCCAAAGAGCATATTGTCGTGGCTCAGCATTGTTTAAGAAAAGCATCCGATATGTACTCAGCACAATCATTCTCCAACGCATTTTGCCAGTTCTAATCCTCTAAAACAACTGCAACTGACCTGCAAAAAATAAGGGAAGCATACAACAACCGAAAGAAAAGTGAAGGATGTATCTCAATTATCATAGGATAGGATCTCCAACACAAGACTGTCTGACTTCAAAACTGAGCAGTCTTAACTCAAAAATGATGTAAAACCAACCAAATGTTCAAAATTCCACGTCGAATTTGATCACGGTACAAAAAGCTTAATTCATTCTTCGGATCAATTCGTTGATATAATTCTCCCGGTTGCCTGCATCTCCACCTTCAACATAATGGTTCCTCTTCTTCTTGAGTCCACCCAACGGTGCCTTGAGCTTAAAGGGCCATAGGAAGTTATTGGCTTCCCTAAAATAAGGTCCCACTGTCATTATCTCATGGATGAGATCTTCCGTGCAGATAATTCCATGCTTACCCAAAGCCTGCTCATCAAACAGAATGTACCAGGTCTCTCATAAGTCCAGAGAAGCCCAAAAGGCACGAGATGAGATAAGGCAAAAACAGACCTGTTCGACGATGGAATTGTCCGTCAAAGCAATTCTCTGCTTGTTGAGCTTCCCATAGCCCCTTTTGTATATCAGTTCCCTCACACTCTTTAAGTTGGGATATCTGAAAACATGGATTTTCACTTGCCAGCCTGACAGGCAAAATAGATCTAAATCCAAATTATGGAAGAGAACTACGTACCCATATGTCACATAGGGTTCAACCCTGTGAAGCATGTTCACAGTTGCTTTATTGACTTTAAGAAACACCCCATTGAAGATCTATATCCAAATAAGAATAAGTCAAGAGAAAAATTAGTATACATTTGCTAATTGGAAATAATTAGCTTCTAGCCACCACAGAAAAAGAGATTATTTTATAGCCAAAAGAATTGAAAAGTAATTTCAAAACAGATAACTTGGTAACAAACACCAATCAACAATCAAATCCTAGCGAAAAAACACGAGCTGAAACTCCATCAAAACATATTAAGCTATTACAACAACGGAGCCTTCAAGTAAGGCTATTTCACTGCTCAAATAACTTCTCCAAATGCCACCCGCAATGCCAAGACCCAATCCCAACATGTGATGCAAGACTCAAAGATTACCTGTCTTAGTCTCAATAGCTGCAAGATCTTTCTCGTTTTCGGATGCATGGCATTGATACTGAAAGTCAAAGATCCTCGCATAAGAAATTCGGGGAATAAATGTTATATTCATATTCTGTAAGGGACAGAAGACAGAAGACACACCCACGGATGCGAATGATAAACAAAAGTTTAGCTTCCGGGTCCACGTAAAAACCTCCTCTCAATTTTGCTTCGCGCTTCAATTGAATCAGCTCCTTCTCCTGGAAGGCAAACACCAAAAAGTCAGCTCCATGGTTGGATAACCGGGTTAATGTAACAACCTTATGAAGACTAATGTCTATGTCTATACATGCTCAGCATACTCCTTGGCATATTGCTTTGCCCTGCTGTAGATCAATTTCCTATTCTCAGCGTTCTTTTTCTTTGTGGTTTCAAGATCTTGGTTTCTAGCCAATGCCCACTCCTCATTTCTCTTCTGCTTCTTCAACACTGACTCCGGAATGAAGGCCTTGACTTCTTCCCCACCCATTTCCCTGCACTCACGGATGAAGTAACAATATCCAGTCACAGTTTCATTTTTGAGGGTTGCAATATCAAATAGTTATGCGTCAAACTACATTCAGCAAGCAACAGAATAAGGACAAAATGGCAAAATATCATAGTGTGACCTATTGAATTCATAATTACATTTTGCAACGGGATTGTTCTGCAAGCAACTACAAAAGTCCGTCAGAACGAGCTTTGTTGACAACCTGATAATCACAAGCTTTTCAACTATTACTAGTCGATAGACATTGGATTTGGGTAAATTTCAACTCCTCTCCGTATTCAAACCTGACAAGGAAGCTCGAAGAGAACAGAACCTACTACTCTCTGGGGCACCAGAAACAGAACATAAATCGAAAGACAACCACGAGTTCATCGATAGTGTTGCTCCATCCACCACGACAACTGAATACACGCGTGCATCATCATCAGGCGAGCCACCGACCGGGCGCGAAGAAAACAATAGGGCGGGCAATTGAAAGAAGCAGGGCAATGACGTCGCGGGGACTAATCCTCGGAGTGACCACACGAGTGCAGAATACGAAACTAGCAAGCAAGACATAGCAGGAACGAAGACTACGACACGCCAATCCATCAACCTGGAAACACAGAGTTGGTGCTACTCACCGGGAACGCCCGAGACCTCGCGGTAGCTCAGCGAAGAAGGCGACTCGGCGGCGTGCCACGGCAAATGCTTCCCTCTGTCTCGGCAGAGTATCTAGGGTTTTGTAGCAATTTTTTTTTTTTTTTTTGTTTATGAGGTCGGAGGAGTAGGTAATCGGACGGCTCTGGGTTGCCTTGTGGCCTGTATGCGTATCCTGTACGTTGATTGGAGGGCCTGTTTGGGCCTCAAGCCCAATTCAAAGGCTTCTTGTCAAACTGCAAAACTGTGATTCTTTCCTGAAGTTTTTGGGCCGAGTACTCCATTCGGGGTCCTGCTATATGTTGCCAATTTATCAATTCCCTTTTGCGCCGAAGCCTTATGATTTTATTTGGATATTATTATTACCGAGTGCATTTGGAGCGCTTGCTTGCAAAGATGGTTAATTAATAAATATTCAATTTATCGTATGTTGATTGTGTACGTCGCGAGAACAATCGATTGAGAAATTCTTAACCTTTCCTTTCTTTCGATTGCTTCGGGGACATTTCTTAACGTACTTCGTTCGCTTCTGGAGATAAAAGAAAGTATATTTTTCGGAATGGTGCTTTTAGGATTAGTGATTATTCTTTTTTGTCCTTTCAACTCTCTGCCTTCGCTGAATTGTCTAAAGTCTCTTGACGCAACGCAAGTTCCGCCTAACAATGGCATTCGGTAGTTTTCGAAACGCTACTTCTAAGGTTAATGAATTTTGTTTTCCCGTTTAACTTTACCTTTACTAAATTATCTAAATTCCAGTTTCACCTTCACCTTCACTTTTTCAGTGCAAATGCGAACTTAGCTACCTTGGCATCGTCGCCTATATAGCACCAACACGCCTATAGGAGGTCGCCGCGTCGGAGTTGGACACGGACGCGCGCTCGACACGCATGTCGGGCGTCCCACAGGTGGACATTGCTAGCGACACGCTGCGGACATGCTAATCGGGGAGGATGGAGGGCCGAAAAAGCGCAGATGAACTTCACGTGCAGATAGAGCAAAAGGCGGGAGGAGGGTGTCGGAGGGCGGGGAAACCGCAAATCTGGAGGAAAAGGCGGGAGCGCAAAGTTGTAGGCGAAAGAGGAGGCAAGCAGAGAGCGTCCGAGCAGAGACGAACTTCACGTGCGCCGGAGTAGACAGCGAACGAGTGGCGGAGGATAAAGCAACAGAGCACTGGAGAAGGGACGAGGTAGCCAAAATCATGGTCGTCATCATGGGGTCGTTGGCTTCTCCATACAGAGAGGAGAGAGAGGTGAGACATGTGTGTTCAGAGAGAGAGAGAGAACAAAATAGATAGCGCGGGGAAGACGAGAGGACAGGCGAGAGAGAGCTTGGGAAGTGTAATGAATTTTTTTCAAAAAGTAGTGAAAGTCTTGAGAGAGGAGAGAACCAGATGCAAGATGATGGAGAGAGAGCGCGGGGGAATTAAAGGTGGTCTGAGAGAAATTTTCTTTTATTATAAACATCTTTAAAATATATATATCCGCTATCATAAAATATCATAAAAACAAATAATGTAACATATGCAAATAAAAAATATATAGTTAATATACAGCGTGTCCGTAGGCGTCGAAAATCTTTATCTTTTTTGCAATGGCGTGTCGTGTCGCGTGTCCCTGTCTATGCCACTTAGATTGTCGTGTTTGAGGTCGCATGACCTACGCACGAGAGTGAGGAATGAATTTGTGTGTCATCAAAGATGTGAGACTTCAGCCTTGAGAATGGCGGAGAATTTATTGTTCAAGCGGTCCATCCAAATTTCAAACTCGAGTTATATCACCCACGAGCTTTCGTAGTAAAATATTTAGTTGGCATTGGATTTATCGTGATGTAAAGAGATGTATTGAAAAAGAAAGTAGAGTAATATGTTACCTTGGATATCACATGTCTTATTATGGGACTGGGGATGGGGATTCGAATGACGATGACTTTTAAGTTAATATTCCTCTCTCTCTCTCTCTAACTTTTATTTAACCTCTTTGTAGAGCTAGAGCGCGGAAGTTGAATCCCCTACTGGCGTCCCCACCCCTAAACAGTGTCTTTACTGACAAGGCGGCATGCCTATTGACGAGGTTTCGATTTTCTTTCACGTGGAAAATGTAGTGTCTTATTTGCTCTCACGACAGTGAGTGAGTGTAGTAAAGGCACCACACGCATCATCTATTTTACGGCCGTCAATACGCATTCACACTCGCAAGTGATTCGATTCGATTCAGCCTTGTTCGGTTCCGGATAACCAGGATTCGAAGCGAGTGGAGCGTGGTTGGATTCGATTTCTAGCATTTGGAATTGCCCATAGTTAGATTCGACAAAACATAAAACTTTTGGAGTTTCGCAGCGCGGGATGCGGCTTTGTCGAGAAAGACGGCCACGCCCAACAAATATGAAAATGTCACGTGGGACCGGACCCCCGACATCTTTTGGCGTGAAGCTTCCCCGAAGCTTTCCTTCGTCTCCCACCCAGGTCAATGCAAAAAATAGCAGGAAGTCCTCTTGCCATCTTCTCAACGCCCTCCTATCGCTTAACCACGACCTACGCCGACTCGGACTGCAGCGCTTGGAGCAACGACTCTTGCGCTCTGTGCTACAACTGCCAGTCCTGCAAGGCCGAGCTGTTGGACAATCTTAAGAGCGACTGGAAGAAGGTCGCCATCTTCATCGTCAACATCATCGTCCTCGAGAGCGACCGGAAGAAGGCCCGTCTCATTCGCCGCGCGCGCCTTCCAAGCAGCCTTCAACGCAGCGAAGAGCGTCGGCCCCGGCCAGCGCGGCGGACTGGACGATCAGGGCCGACACGCTCGAGGAGGTGTGGCCGTCCGCGAGGCCGTGGTGGCCAGCGGGAGGGGGATGCGGGACTGGCTGGTGGCGGCTGGCGAGGGAGGCTGGGAAAGGACGGAAGATGGAAAACGATGAAAGATAAAAGCAAAAGAAAAGAAAAATTAAAAAAAAAAAACGTTTGAAAAAAAAAAGGTAAAGTACGAAAATGCCTTTCGGTCAGCTTTTTCTTTTCTTTCTTTCTTTTTTTTTAAATGACTTAAGCACTTCCGAACGAACCTCATTTTCTCATTTGAAATATTTTCAATTTCCAAAAAGAAAAAGCGACGATGTAACGTGGGACACGACGCCCGAGGGGGCGAAGCTTCGCGGAAGCTTCATTCATTAGCTCTCGTTGGCTTGGGATTTCAACGCTCTCCGTGATTGTCGAGCAGATAAATCGCAAGCCAGGGGGATGGTGCGCTCTTTTGGCCAACCATTGATTCGAGCCGGAGACGTCGGGATTCCTGCTCTGTTTTCCGGTAATCATCGACTCCTCCTTGTCGTTACTCTGGTCTGTGTTTCCTCCTCCTCCTCCTCCGCCGCGACGCGAGCACCACGCAGCGCGGCTCGGTTTCTCATTCTGTTCTGGCGTCTGTTTCCTCCTACTTTCGCTCCGAGCCTCCTCGTGCTCGTCGCTGTTGCCAAATGTTTGGCCGATCGCGCCTGCTATGCACGCGTTTGCTGTCGTTAGTCGATTGTCCGTTGAGCATTTACCGTGCTTCGTTTTGTGGGCCTCGTTGTTTTTCTGCTCCGCCTGTTCCTGCTGTTGTCTTTTGGTCTTCTGTTTTTTTACCTGATTCGTGGTTTTCTTTCTTTCTTTTTTATTATTATTATTTCTCTTTGCCTCTCACGAGGTGGTGGCCCCGAATGAGCCGTTAGAGCTTCTTACTGCTGGGGTGTGCCATCTCTCCTTGCGACAGTGTTTAGCCTCCGTACGCCATGAGTACCTCGTCGTCCAACGGGCTGTTGCCGCCCGTCTCGATCTCCCGCCTGCACCACGATGTGGAGGTGGGCCGTAGCTCCACCAAGGAAGACGACCACGAAGTTTCGTCCCCGCCCGGTCCTTTCGACATCGAGCATACCAAGAATGCACCCAGAGAGACTCTCAAAAGATGGAGGGTAACCCTCATTACTTATTTTGCTTCTTCTGTTTTATTCGTAGTCGATGTGCATCATTCGCACGTGCTTTTTTTGTCCCAGTGATAACGTGTCTGCTATATTGCTGGAGGGTGCCGCGAGAAATCCGTTCCAACGGTTGCAGTCCGATCAATGTGAAACTTACCATTATGTAGCCAATCTACCTAACTAGGCAAATGCTCAAAAGTTTGCACACATTTTATATCATTTGCTTCGTGTGCACCTCATGCTCTGTACATTGCATGTAGGTAACTTCAATTTCAGGCTAATGCAATGCCGTCTTCATTCAATTGCAATATCTCACTACACAATGGGAGTGTAGTAAGCACAAATTATGATATAACACTTGTTGTTTGCTTGAATGTTAAGGGGTGACGATACAGCTGCAAGTAGCTGAACTTTAGCCCATCTTACAAATGGAGTACCCAAACTTTGTTTTTTATTTTTTTGTTGAGTCAAAGTACCTCAGCTTTTCAAATGTGGATCAATCAATATGAAACTCCTATTCAAATCACGGAAGGAACTTCAGTAAGTAGTCGTTGACTATACACATTGTGCTTGATGCGGCCTCTTGGAATGATGCCACGTCAACAGGGACATATTGGATGGCCAAGATCTTCCGAGTCAGCACTATCTCTCTCTCCTCATCATCTAGATGTAGATGAAAAAAAGAAAATTCGCTTGGTAAGCAAGCCATGTTAGCAATTGGGCTTAACCTTTGCGAAGTGAGCCACCTCAGCAAAATCACACGACATGGCAATTGATTTAACAGAGGCTTCACATTGAGTGAAATTTCAAAATTTGAGTTACTTGATTGGACAAAAAATAAGTTCAGGTATGGGATTGTAAGATGGATAAGTGTTCAGGTACCTGCGGGGTCGTTAGCATGAATTGAAGAACTTGTTGACACGATGCTGTATATGCTACTTCAGGGGACCTGACCCATTTGGTAAAGAAAACAGGAAAACACGACTGTATAGGGTTGTTTCCTAATTTGACATGTGATCATTCTGAAGAGCGTTGGCATAGGATTTGTTTCTTAGCTTCAAGTTCACTATGCTTGTCGAAAGAAGGTAAACATTTCCATGGGCAAGTATTAGAGGAAGACAAACTTGGTTGCTAAGGGGAACTGATGAGAGCTGAGTAGGATCAGCTTGTAAATCCTCAAATATTTGCACAGAAGCATTGTGGAAAACAAATCCATGAACTATGAATCCTCCTTCTAATTTTCATAGGCTCTATGAAGCTTAATGGCGAGGTATTAACCAAAAGGAGTATATAATCAATGTTGCACAGATGACTAGAGTTCTAGTCGATTTTCTATTGATGAATGGGAGGACCATCTCTTTCCCATGCGCGTGACGTCTCTCATAGGGAAAAACGGGTATGTTTTGGGAAAGATGTGCAACATTTGATTAGTAAGTGACTCTATCTGAAAGTCGGTATGTCATTTTATGTGTTTAAGAAATGGGACGTCTTCGAGGAGATTTGGATATATAAGATGACAGATTTTTTGCTGCACAGCAAGAATTGCAATATTGGGAGATTGACTCAAGTGGAAAACAGTTGGACTAACGGAGATCCTTGAAGATGTCAATGCTAACTTCAAACAAGAGCTTTGGAGCATAAGAATGTAAAAAAAAAATATCGAGAATGAATTTGTTTCATTTTGTTGTAGTTGTCATTGGCCAAAAGGATTGGGATAGAGGTACTGGAGATTAGACACGAACTTCAAAGTGATTGAATGGATCATCTTAGTTTTACACCGGCCCTAGATGTTGTTCAATCTGCTATATACTTGTTGAAGAGATTCAATTCATTAAGTAGTGAATTTAATTTAATCAATTCAAGTACACTTGAAGAAAACTTTTTCAAGACAATAGTAATGAGGTTGACAATGTTGTACGGTCCGAAGTATCGAGTTGTCAAGTATCAATCTGGGCACAAGATGAGTTAGCAGAAATGGAAATGCTCCATGGTATTTGCATACTCCAAAAAGGCATACAATTTGGAATGACTGCATTTGAGGAAAAGTTGACATGGCTTCAATTGGGGATAAGATTAGAAAAGCTCATCCGAGGAAGATACATTGGGACATGTGTTGATGGAAGGAGCCGGTAGGATAATGTGACGTCATGATGGAGATGTTCGGGGAAAGTGTAAACATATGTGGATGGATACTCTAAGGAGAGATGGTTGAGCACATGGATGGA
The DNA here is from genome assembly GCA_016432845.1 of Psidium guajava. Taxonomy (NCBI): domain Eukaryota; kingdom Viridiplantae; phylum Streptophyta; class Magnoliopsida; order Myrtales; family Myrtaceae; genus Psidium; species Psidium guajava. The sequence goes on along the minus strand of CM028234.1, from coordinate 36,216,247 downwards.
GGGCCGAGTGTAATGGCATAACTAACTAGGTTCAAGTACTAGACCTAACTAAGTGAGAAAATGGCTTGGTTGCCATAGTTGTGGATAGAAGTGCACATTGGTTCTTTTTCCTTTGGTTAGCTAAAACCATATTCAAAGGGTGTTGCCAACTTGCAAACGTATTATACAGTCGAGAGTTAGACCATATTGAGCGTAATTGGAATTTTGTGATTGGGGAGAAGGAAAATAGAAGGCAAGAAGTTGATCGTAGTTTTAACACGTAGAATTGTTTACAATAAGTTAGACTGGAAGCATCGTCAATTGCCTTCATGTCGGGGATTTAGGGTGTGTGTGGCTAGACTTTTGCTTTGTATCTCTTGCTCTTTTCTTTTTCTCCTTTCTTGCATGGTCTAAAGTTTGAATCTTACTAATGTCGAAAGCTCGAAATCCTTAAGGAATACAAATAGTGATGAGTCATTTAGGATTTCTTTGTGTAGTTCCTTGAAAAATAAATAATATTTTCTTTTGCAAAATCTAAGAGGCAAAGCAAAAGGTAACTTTCTTTAAAAGCTAAAACTGACTTTGAACAATTGCCTTCTATAAGTTCCTAGTAGGGCCGCCAAGACAATATAAAGCAATCGCATTCTCTGGTTCAATTGCTTTTTCTTGTTTATGTATTCTTGATTTATCCACTAAGTCAGTCTGGTTGGTTCTTTGCGCCACCGGTGTATTGGGCGCTTCTCTCCGATGCGCTATTCATGGTGCTACTGATTTTTACTAGAGATTGGGAATAGGACTTTTTATAGGACCTATTTTATTGACGGGATTTGTCATCACTTTTGCTACTTTAGTAGCTCGGCCAGGCACACCCAAGGTAGTGTTGGTGGGGGCCAATCCACTAGTAAATCAACGAATCTTCTATGCAAAACTTTGCTATAGTTTCAATCTCAAATATTTGGCAAATATCTCTCTTGCCTCTTGTGGCCACATCACCTTGCCCCCTTGACCTTAAGTCACCTGTTCACTTCTAGGCCATGACTGACCCTTTCGGTCGCATGTTTTGGCATCTTCATATAAATGAGAGCAATTTTGTTTTCTTATTCAAGGTGTTGCCGTGTGACCTGGAGGTCACGGGTTCGAGCCTTGGACGCAGCCTCTTGCAAATGCAGGGTAAGGCTTGCCTTCTTTCACCCTTGTGGTGGGGCCCTTCCCCGGAGCCCCGCATCGCGGGGATGCTATCGTGCACCGGGCTGCCCCATTTTTTTTTTATTCAATTCAAATAGCTCTTCGATATTGAGGAATATCAATTTTTCTAAGAGTGATTAAACCAAAAGGAGTTGATAGCAGTAACAACACGCATTTAATGCCTCCATCTAATGTTTTTGTTAGAAAATACAATAAAAAAACTTAAGCCCTTAGTTGAAGGGAGACTACATGACCTTAGCTGAAGGGAGACTACATGTATGTAAGATCATTATAAACCTCAGAAACAAGAGCTATGATATGCTTGAACATGAACAGATTTGGACTGAAGGTTCTTTAACTTTGCAGCAAGCAGCTCTAGTGCTGAATGCATCACGGCGGTTTCGATATACATTAGATTTGAGAAAGGAAGAAGACAAAGAGCAACGCCGAAGGATGATTAGAGCCCATGCGCAAGTCATAAGAGTAAGATTATTATTGGTACAAATCCTCTCCTTTGATGTGTTTGAGAGATTTTGATTCTAACCATCCACTAAAATTGCATTAGGCAGCTGTGCTTTTCAGATTGGCAGGGGAACGGCAGATTGGTAAATATGTCTCTCTTTGCTTATCTCCACACCTATTTCCGAGGGTTTTATATTAACAAGTTTGACTTTGTGCGAGGTTCAAACGGAATTAGCTGGTAATTGATAATTGGACATTTTAGTAGTGACTGGTCAGACTTATCTGAATAGAAATAATGTCATGTGAACCATTCTCAGATATTTGAGGGCAAATGACTTTGACACTCTGAAAGATAATGGCTATCTATATGAAGTACTGTATGAGGCACCTAGCATTTTGCAATAATTATCTACATCTGGATGATCTTTTAGTCAGAAAGTAGCTCCTTCAGTTATAAAAAAAGCTATTCAGTGTGTCAGAGCTGCAAATGGTGTGGACAGCCAGCTGTTCTGTGGACAAGATGCATCAAGCTGTATGCCCTCTCCTGCCCAAAAATGGTCAGAGGACCAAGACCGAGAACTTTCTTTATTGAAAGTTCATTTAGTTCTGCGAGCCATTAGTTAGTCCCTCGATGTTAATTAAGGTAGTTAGGATTTGGTGTATCAAATGTGTCCCTCCATGCCCTATAACTAGAGCTTCTATCTAGTCTTGCATTAAGTTTAAGTCAACTAAGCAAAGACAGAGTCATTTGCGATTGCTCTCTCCCTCTCTTTTGTGATCCTAAATCTAAACAGTTATACATGGCTTTCTTCCTTACACATTGTGATTGCTGAAATCCTCTTATTCATCTATTGCAATACAGGGGTGGGTCCAAATGTGACATCTCCTACTGCAATTGGTGATTACGGAATTGGACTTGAGCAGCTTGCATCCATGACTCGTGACCACGATTTTTCAGCTCTGCAGCTATATGGGGGGGTAAGTTCATCTTGCACAATTCTTGCTTTCTGAAGCTAAAATTTTCAGTCTGTTGATGTATCGATTCCCACTTCATCAGGTTAAGGGTTTATCCAATTTGTTGAAGACAAATATAGAGAGAGGAATTTCTGGGGATGAGACTGATATATTGAAGCGGAGGAATGCATTTGGTTCCAACACATATCCTCAAAAGAAGGGACGGAGTTTACTGGTAATTTCACTTATAGTTCTTATCCTTGATGTTTTCCTGAGGACTCCTACAAGGAGTGGATTTTGCCCCTTCAGAGTGTCATAACATTTGTTTCTTCTATAGAGGTTCCTTTGGGAAGCCTGGCAAGACTTGACTCTCATTATCCTAATAGTAGCGGCTGCAGCATCGTTGGCACTTGGAATAAAGACTGAGGTACACTTGGTCTTCTTGCTTTTTCTAGAATAGATGTCATGGCAATACTTTTTATTTTCAGGAGCTTGGTTAGTTTTATACAGTTAACCTTTTTCTTATTATGGTGACTTTTATACAATTAACCTTTTTCTTATTATGGTGACTTTTATATGATTAACCTTTTTCTTATTATGGTGACTTTTATATGATTAACCTTTTTCTTATTATGGTGACCATATGAACTAAATTCTAACTTGGCATTTTACTTGCATGGTTCTTGTGTTCTTGTTGATGTTTTTTCATATGCCAATAGATACTTTTAACAACGCATATGTGGCTTCAGGTAATTGATATGAGAGTTCACTAATTGGGACTCTGTAAAACATGACATAATTATTTTCTCTTGGAAATATTTTACATCCATATGGTCTGGAGTCTAATATCAGAAGAGGGGAGGTGAACTTAATATGATCCTTTCATTATTTTCATTAAATGGATTGTCATATTTATCTTACTATGTAGTTTAGCATTTGGAATGTTGGGTTTGGGAACTTTCTATCTTGGCATGATATAGGGGCAATCGCTGATGCATGTCAATAAAAAGCAGTCTATTGCTAATATGGAATGACCCCACTTTTGTATTGCTTTATGCTAGATGTTTCCCCTATTACTTTGTGGTGTTAATAGGGTGTCGTACTACAGAAGTAAATTGAGTGTCTAAGTAAAAAAATTAACGATGGATTTCTTTTGCGTCTATCTATTTGGGCCCTATTAGGAATTTTTTTTTCCAAACCGTGTATGATATATGTGTTCTTTTCCTGCACGTGTAGTTACCCTCATATGTGTGCTTCTCATTATGAACTCTTTACAGGGTATAGAGGAAGGCTGGTACGACGGAGGAAGCATTGCCTTTGCCGTTCTTCTTGTAATTTTTGTGACAGGTGTGTAAACTCTTCTTTGGACTAGAGTTTTAGGGTTTCAGTACGTATGATTATAGCATTACAGTTTGTTAATCAACCAAGCTGCGTGTTTTTGGCTTTCACAGCATATTTTATTATGAAAGCGGTACACTTATAGTCTAATGGTCATTTCCATCTTTTTTAAATCAGCTGTCAGTGACTATCGACAATCTCTGCAGTTTCAAAATCTAAATGAGGAGAAACGAAATATCCAATTAGAGGTACATACATGTCATTTTATGCTTTTTTTTTTTAGTTTCTATTCTCAATGATGGTTGATATATCACTTAAAAAATTTCACAGGTAATGAGAGGTGGTAGAATGATCAAGATTTCTATTCATGACATTGTTGTTGGTGACATTGTCCCTCTTAACATTGGTGATCAGGTGAGTGTCTTAGGTGCATCTATGACATCCTCCAGATATGAGCCTTATTTTCTACTCAATGTTGTCTCTGGATTTTCCAGGTTCCTGCTGATGGAATCTTAGTCAGTGGTCACTCTCTTGCAATTGACGAATCTAGCATGACTGGTGAAAGCACAATTGTGAGTTATGCATACCTTGGCATTCTCTTAGGAATTTTTGTAATGTATTTTTTCTAAATGTGTTGTTTTGGCAGGTTCACAAGGATCAGAAAACACCTTTCTTGATGTCTGGTTGCAAAGTAGCTGATGGTGTTGGCACTATGCTGGTAACAATTTTGCTTTCTCGTGTCATTTCCCATTTGCAATACCCTATGATGCTTTTTTGTGGTCATGAAGTGGTTGATGGATATTTATCCAGAAGTCCAAAACAGACTGGTGGACAAGCTTTTCAAAAATGACAATGAAAATTTTCTATTGAATGTTTATGTTTTGCATAGAGATTGCTGATTATATTCATATTTTTCTGGCTCTTTCTCATTTAGCTTCATTGGTGAAATTGTACAAGAGTTTCTCCAGAGCAGGTGGAGCTTTGTTGAATCTCACATTTCCACTATGAATTGGGCGTTGTAATGGTTTTGCAGATTTTGCTTTACTGCATTCTGTTTTTCTTGAGCTCTGAACTCTTGGTCTTCCCCTCGATCTGTTACAAATGGAAGTTCGAAAATTTTTTGTCAGGAATCGGATTTACATGCCATGCTGTTTGTTGGAGCGCCAGATTCTGAATGTTGTCCTGGCTTTAAAGTTACAAGCTATTGAATTAACTGGAGATCTATTCACTGTAGTGGCATATTTTAGAATATTGTTTTTAATTAATCATTTCATTTGGGGGAAGGGGTTGCAAGTACTGTCTGTTTTGGCAATCTTACGCATTCTACTAGCCAAGGTGGCTTACAATAAATTTCGGTCTCCTTTGTCTAGTGACCATCTGCCCTTTAAGTTCTTTTTAGTCTGTTTGATGGTCAGATATCACCCTCTTCATCAATAAGTTTGGTGTGGCTTATTGCTACTTGCATTTTCATCTGCTGGTTCTGATAGCGTTTATAAGTCAGGTCAACTGCGTTTTAATCTCATCCTTTAATCATTAGCAGTCACGTTGATCATTACTCTGTATGTGCACTTGTGCTTGAGTTGTGTGCGCGCATGTGAGTGAGATTTGTGCACACGAGCAATTTCCTGTGCCATAGAATGATAGACAGTGTCATATTATTACACAAGATTCCATGGAGATTGTTTTTCAGCCAAAATAATGAATTGAAACATATCTATTTGCTGATTTAACCAAAATGTTTCAAATTTAAGATTCATGGTATGGGCCAGCTTGGTCAGAAACAATTTTGCTGGTTTTATTGTTGTTGAACTGTTTTGTTTTTGCAATAGCAATTATTTTATCCTAGCATTGGGTAATATACCTCCCCTTCCTATTGTGCTCTCCGTTAGTCAGATTCTGTTTGCACTATCATCTCATTCATGTTTCTAAGATAAATTCACTAGATATCGTTTCAAGTCTTAATTTTGTTTTTCGTTTCTGACCTTGAACTTATCTTCAGGTAACTGGTGTTGGAATCAATACTGAATGGGGGTTGTTAATGGCAAGTATCTCAGAGGATACTGGTGAAGAGACACCACTGCAGGTTTTCTAGCATTTATCCTAACATAGCAAATTAGCAATCCCTCTTTTTAAACATACTTGTATTCCATCCTAATGTGTTTTTTAAACATTAGGTTCGCTTGAATGGTGTTGCTACATTCATAGGCATTGTTGGTCTTGCAGTAGCTCTTTCTGTGCTTGTAATCCTTTTGGTGAGGTCAGTTGTAGTCTGTCATGTTTATTAGTTTAGTTAGGAAATATAAAATTTTCGTTAACTTCCTGGTTTTTATATTATATGAGTTTTCAGGTACTTTACCGGAAATACAAAGGATGCCGAAGGACATGTCCAATTTATTAAGGGAAGCACCAGCATCAGTCGTGTTGTAGACGACATCATTAAGATTGTTACTATTGCAGTAAGTACAATGTCTCATTCTTCTTTTGTTCATATGAACACTTATATTTATACATAAATTGTCTCTACACTTATATATGCGCATATGTACTTCTGTCTGGTTACTTCACCGATGAATCGTATTCAGGTCACTATTGTGGTGGTCGCTGTGCCTGAAGGACTTCCCTTGGCTGTAACCTTGACGTAAGTAATTGCTTTTAGATATATAGAAACTTATCGGCGAGAAGGAATTGTCGCTCTTGTTTGTTCGGTTATTTTTATTTTTATTTTCTAACTATGGTTTATTCCACAATTGATGCTGTATGTCAGATTGGCGTATTCGATGCGGAAAATGATGGCCGACAAAGCTCTGGCAAGTCAAATATCCTTGGCACACTAGTGATTTTTCCTTTGCTTGATTTATAGATGGAATGCTGCTTCAATAGTACCGTTATAAACAGTATTATATCCATAGGTTCGTAGACTCTCAGCTTGCGAAACTATGGGATCTGCTACAACCATTTGCAGTGATAAGACTGGGACATTGACCTTGAATCAGGTTAGCTTTGGAATCCTTCTTCTGACGCCATCTGCTTGGTTCCTGAAATTCTCGTCCCTCCTCCACCTTTAGGGTGCATTTTTGGTGTGTGTGTGTTTTTTCTTCCTTCTTTTTTTTGGGGGGGGGGGAGGGTTGTTTTTGTTCCTCTTCCTTTTTTTTTTATTCGCTGATGATCAGAACATTTTTGTGTAATCTTCGGCTTCCTTATCACGTATAGTATGAGTATTAATATGCAGTTTGGTTATTGTAGATGACAGTGGTTGAGGCCTATGCTGGTCGAAAGAAATTGGATCCACCAAATGACTCCTCACAATTGCATGAGGTGGTTACATCTCTGTTGCATGATGGTATTGCACAAAACACTCAAGGCAATGTATTTGTACCAAAGGTATGGCTATCTATCTGGAACCACTTGTAAGACATAAGGAGATGTTCCCCCTTGCTGAAGGTATTTTAATTCCGAAAAATCATTGCTTGGATTTTAATCAGGCCTTTTAACTTTTTTGACATTTTCTATTTGTCATCTTCATTTATTCCTTTGGACCAATCAATCATTTATGACTATTCTTCTTTGTTCTTGTTTTTCTGTCGTTACCTATATTTACCGGTTAAGAAGGCATTTTGAGAAACTTGTTCTTCAATTTGTCCCATTTCCTTCTTCTGTTAATATCTTCTGCGAGCTTTCCTTTAGCTTCACATGTCTGGTTTAACTCTAATGCGATGATGGGAAGTGTTGCCCAGTCAACAGACAAATACATGCTTTCGTTTTTTAAATCTTAAAGATGCGGGAATTGAAATGACTGATGAGAAACCTGGTTTTATACATGAGACTTGGAGAAGCATTATTATTTATGCATCAAAAGAAAATCCTATAACTGGGATATGGGCATGAGCTAGATTTCATTACTTGTTAAGAAAAAGAATTCATGCTTGCTTCTAGAAGTGCTTCTAAGACAATGGCTTTCCATTTCATTTTGCAGCAACATTCTTCTGTTTTAGTCAAAATTAACAGTAGTTTTGTTTCATCTCAAGCATTTGACAGCTGATCAATGTTTCGTTCTGGGTCTGGGTTTCTTGAAAATGCCTTGGCTTTTATGTTGTCCGGAAGTAGATTTGATGAAGAGGGCCCAGTATTACAGTGCTAGAAAAGTGAAGCTTTCCTCATCCTGTATCTTGAATGAGAGGGGCCTTTCTCCGAATTTACTTTGAGTTGAAATTCAAAAATAACCAGAGAGAGGATCAGTCTAGAGAGGAGATAGTATCCTGTGTGTAATTTTGCATCAACAAACTTGATATATTCAAGCTCATTGCTTGTAGGGTGGAGAGGATGTTGAGATTTCTGGATCACCCACAGAAAAAGCCGTTCTTTTGTGGGCAGTTAAGGTAGTGATGTCTTGCATTTTAGTTTTCGTCTCTGCTATGCTTTACTTGGGAATTTGTTGAGGTTGTCTGTATTTATGGTGCAGTTGGGGATGAAGTTTGATGTAAGCAGATCAGAGTCTACAGTTCTCCACGTTGTCCCATTCAACTCCCAAAAGCAACGTGGAGGTGTTGCCATCAAACGGGTATTCCTTCAATCAATGTTACCCTTTGTTCTTGGTAATCTGTGTGGGGTTCCCGCTGCCTATATTTTCTCAAATATGATAGATCTAAGTTTGTTAGGTGGCTAAAGCATAGGACTATCTTTCCTTGGAATTATGTCAGGTCCTGTGGCATGAGGTGCCTATTGGATATGATTATTGAGCAGAGGAGGATTATGAGGATTCCAGAAATTCTTTTAGTTGTGGAGTTATTGTCATTTGAGGAGGCATTCTGCAACTATTGCAATCATTAGCACAACTCTGAAGCCCCAACCTATTGTATAAAAGTAGAGCTCTCTAACATAATAGACATGGTTAATTCCCAAAAATGCCTTTGAACAAGCTGAATGAAAAGAAGTGAAATGACCACATTTTAGACCTTAAGTTAGATAGAGTTTACATGGTTTTTAATTTCTCAAATAAGATGGTATTTGACAGGCATAGGAAAAATAATTTACAAGGCAAACCCAAAGATACTCATTGTTAAAAGTAGAAAGCATAAACTTTGGCCAAAAGGACCTTACCAAAAAAAAAAAAAAAACTTTGGCCAAAAAGAAAAGAAGAGAGGAAAATTGCCAAAAAAAAAGAGATGAAAAATTGATTTTGCTTTTTGTAGTTATCTCATTCATCTAACACTTAAGAATATTTGGTATTTTTGTCTGTCAAGGGTGTTTCATGCTTACATTTGTTAAAGATACTAATCATTGAAACATGTTATACTGTCTAGCATGCTAGAGTTTTCCACGTTTCTTCTCCCTTTGTGAAAGAACACTTGGTCTGGTCTTTCTATTTCTTTTTGGTGAAATGGATTAGATTCTTGGCTCATGTGCTAACATTAGTATTTGCATCAGTAATTTCATTACCAATTCTAAACATACCGACAAAGTTCACAATGATGATTTTTTTTTTGGGTAAAGCACAATGATGTTATTTAGACTCTTCTAAATTAGGTTTATTGTCTTAAGCTGACGAGTTTATATTCATGAAATTGCTGTATTCTGTAATTTGGGAGAATTAGGATTGTGAGTCTATTGCATTTGATCTTGTGGTCAACACTTGATGCCACCAAAACTCATCAGTTAAGTTATATCTTTTGGATTGTGCTGATGTTGCTATAAACACTTGATTTACTAAATACCTAATGTTGATTAATCAACCAGATGCTGTTTTGAAATCTCTGCTAGTGTAGGTTTTATTTTGTGACTCTTCTACTGAGATTCTATTTTCATCACCCCCGTCTTTTTGCAGAATAACTCTGAAGTGTACATACATTGGAAGGGAGCAGCAGAGGTGGTCTTAGCTTCATGTACGAGATATGTTGACTTAAATGGTCAATTCCAGCCCATTGACGAAGAAAAGGTTGAAACAATGTCCTTTTGCCTTAGTCAAGTTAAACCATTAAGTTACCACAGTATGGGGAAGACAAGTTTTGGTTAATCTTCTGGATGTGATCTACCAGATTCAGACATCAATTAAAGAGGATTATTCTAGGACATTCAATTTTTTGTGTTTGTTCCATTATATTTATATGCCATAATTTAAATACTATGCAGGGAGGGCCCTGCATTTGCTGTTCTACCTCATCATTTTCTTTTACACCAGTTACTAAGTCACTTCTTGTATGTGCTGTCTAATTGTGTGAATGACTAGCAGTGGATTAGTGTTATGTGATTAAATTTCTAGCATGTTTCAGCATAAATTGAGCTACTATTGAGCTTGTCTCTGTCATGTTGTGGAGTAGCGAGAAAATTTACTTGGTTAGCTTCAGACTGTAATAGTTTGCTTGATATCTCATGTGAAGCTTTAGTAACTATGTTGAGGCTTTTGCCGTTTTTTGCTCTATAAAGGCATTTCACACGGTTGGATGGAAAAATAGCCACTCCATCCTTCTATCGCTTAAGAAATAGAGGATTAATAATGATGCTTTATCCATATGTTATCCTCTGATTTTTAAGCAAGGAAATGTGCATGGAGTTTTCATTGGTTACTTTTTTTTTTTTTAATTTGTATTGTTGTAGGATTTCTTCAAGCAAGCTATTGATGACATGGCAACAAGGAGCTTGCGATGTCTTGCCATTGCTTGTAGGCAACATGATCTTGACAGCGTTCCAGCAGATGAGGAGAGTCTTGACAAATGGGTGCTCCCTGAAGATGACCTCATCTTGCTGGCAATTGTTGGTATAAAGGTACGCAGAGATAGTTATATCTCTACATACAGGGATTTTCCCTTTACCTTCTTTTCTGAATAGATATTTTGGAATATGTACAACCGTACAAGCGGACATTGGCAGTCTTGGATGAGTACCCTGAGGTAGAAATACTGTAATCAGTGAATAAGTTGAACCCACTTCTGGTGCTCACATATGAAGCTGCTACATACTTCTTAATTTGTGACAAAGATATAGAGAAAGTTCCAATTAGTACGTGCTTAACTTTTGGCAATCCATTGCTTTGTTTCTGTATTGTCACATCAAATCTTTTTATTTTTCGTGGGACCCAGACCAAGAAAGTTTATCATAGCTTATACAATCATGTCATTGGCTTATCACTTCGCCTTTGTCGATTAGGTACTGATATTTTATGCACGTCTGCTTGTCATTCAACAGATTTAACTTTTCTATAGCTTTCAAAGTTGATGATATTGTTGCATTTCCAATGCCTTCTTTGTCTATGATGCATTGGCAGGATCCATGTCGTCCAGGGGTCAAAGATGCTTTGAAAGTTTGTGTGGAAGCTGGAGTCAAGGCAAGTCATTTATATATGGCTGCCTAATTAAAATTAGGAGTTTGATATATTATGGATTATTGGAAATCCCTCGAGAACTCTTTAACCCTGAGTATTTCTGTCGCTAATCACTTAAGAAGCAAGATTTGGCCTAGCAGTGGTCAACCTTCCTGATCCATGCGAATAGTGATATTTAAGGCATAGGATATGTATATACTCTGTATACATTGAGATCCTTAATTAATGAAGATTTAGGTACCAGCAACCTAATTGTGGTGAGACCTACCGTAACCATACGCATGTGATTTAATAGGTGCGCATGGTCACAGGAGACAATATCCAAACAGCGAAAGCAATAGCTTTGGAATGTGGAATACTGGATCCTAGTGACAATGCCTCTCCACCCAATGTTATTGAAGGATGTACATTCCGTTCATATTCTGAGAAGGAGCGAGAACATGTTGCGAAAAGAATAACGGTATGGATAACTTTATAGATTCTCCAGTAAGATTGTAAGGGCATTTTAACTCCGTATTCATGTTTAGGTGATGGGGCGGTCTTCTCCTAATGACAAGCTGTTACTCGTGCAAGCATTACGCAAGGGAGGTGATGTTGTTGCTGTAACAGGAGATGGAACCAATGACGCTCCTGCTCTTCATGAGGTCTGACACCATGCAACTTGAAGCCTGTTTTGCGTGCTTGCAAATATAATCATGTACTAATATTCAGATAAAACATGTCATTTATGGGCGACTTTGTTGTTTCTTATGAAATGTTAGTTTGGGAGATGAATAATAGTTGGATGAGGTCTCAAACATGTTAGATTTTAAGCCACGTGGGTGAATGCCTGTTCTATAAATAAAACGTTTAGTAATTAGTATTGATGGACAACTGATTGGTGTGAAATGGTTTCTCTTTTTTCTCCGTGGACGAATTTATGCAGATGAATATGGTCATCTGATTTGATTCTAATCTTGGCTCTCTTGCTATCTTGGCACATTATTGTCTGGGACTTTTTATCATGTTTGAAATGTTTAGTTTTAGTTAATTTACTAATTTATTATCGTAGTGATTGCAAAAGAGGGGAGAGATTGACGAGGATGTTAGCCATAGAATCAAAGCAGGTTGGATGAAATGGCGCAGTGCATCCGGATTTTTGTGTGATCGCAAAATCCCTCTTAGGTTAAAGGGAAAATTTTATAGAACAGCAATAAGACCTGCAATGCTATACGGAGCTGAATGTTGGCCGGTACAAAAGCAACATGAGCATAAAATTGGAGTAGCGGAAATGAGAATATTAAGGTGGATGTGTGGTCATACAAGGATGGATAAGATAAAAAATGACGATATTTGACGAAAAGTTGGAATAGCACCGGTGGCAGAGAAGATGAGAGAACATAGATTGAGATGGTTTGGACATATTCTTCGTAGACCCTTAGATGCTTCGATAAGAACAGAAGTGTGTTACCGAGAAAACGATATAAAGAAAGGACGAGGTCGGCCGAAACTTACTTGGGGGAAGGTAGTAAAACAAGATTTAATAGAGTGGGAAATAGATTGGCGTATGGTCTGCCTTAGGACGGAGTGGAGGAAAGCTATCCGCATTGTAGAAGGGGGGATTTCCTATGTTCCAGAGTGCCCTGTTTAGTGCTTTCTATTTATTTATATGTTTGTTTATTTATTTATTTTTGGGTAACCAAATTTCTACTTTTATTTTAGTATATTTTAAGCTTTTCGCTTTGGATTCATCGACCGCCGACCCCAACTGGTTTGGGATAAAGGTGATGTTGATGTTGATTATTGTAGTGATTGCATTTTTGCTATATTGTTGTTTAGGCAGATATTGGTCTTGCCATGGGCATTCAAGGGACAGAAGTTGCGAAAGAGAGTGCAGACATCATAATTTTGGATGATAATTTCGCTTCTGTTGTCAAGGTTAGCACAATGTTCACTCTTGACCTGAGGGTATCAGCATAGGTTATCTGCTGATGCATGTGCTTTTCAGACAATCTTCAGCTAAAGAAATGGCGTCCCTGTACTACTGGTTTCTTTTGACTGCTATACCTATTGGTTTTCACCACCTGTACTTTCAAATCTATAAGGATGAGTACTGATCATTGTATATTTACCTCTAGTTATGGTTATTACATGAACAGATAACTTTTTAATACTGTAATTTTGGCATCTTCTGTGTAATAGGCTGAGGAAGTTGATGGAGGGTGACTTTGTCTATGATAGAATAATTAAAATATTAAACAACACTTTCATTTAATAGCTTAAGTTTTTAAAGCAGTTGGCAAGAAAACACAAAATCTCACATGGTAGAGCAGGAGGTCTTGAGTTCAAATCTTTCCGAGCCCCATTTTCCTCCCCAATTAAATATGTCCACACTTTTTATTAGTCAAACCAGCGTGAGGGGGAGTTATAGAATAATTAAAATATTAAATCATGTCTTCATCTAACAGCTTAAGCTTTTAGAACAGTTGGCAGTGGTCTTACAAAATCTCTCAGTGTAGAATTTCAAGATAAACTTATATAGTTGTTTGGCCATAGATTGATGTTAATTCCAAGTCATCTCAACCTCGGTAACCTCAGTATACACCAAATTTACCATATAATGTCCATTTCCTCTGTGCAGGTTGTGCGATGGGGCCGTTCTGTATATGCAAATATTCAGAAATTTATCCAGTTCCAGCTGACAGTCAATGTTGCAGCACTGGTTATCAACGTTGTGGCATCATTATCATCGGGTGATGTTCCTTTGAATGCAGTGCAGGTCTGTAGCTCTGCTGTCCATTTACCATGAACTATGTCCATACTAGTAATATTTGACAGAACTGTGTAGTTTTATAGCCCTTAAATTTTCTTCTTTGGGAAATTTTGGATGTTGTAGGTGGGGTATGAAATAGGGAAAGGATAGACAAGAAAGAAGCTGTTCAATTTGAGATTGACAGGCTGTCAAGGCTCTGAGCATTAGATTTTTATGCCTACTCATCCATCTTAAACCCTCTTGTTTTAGTCTACATACCACTCTGAGCCTTAAAGCAGAATCACAGGTGGTGTCATGAGTTTTTGCTACGTTTCTTCGACTGACATGACTAGTGTGTCGCGTTCTAGCTATAGGGAAGATAACATTACTTCCTTGGTCTTCCTTCTTCAAACCTGCATGACAAAGTGTAAATCAATCCTTAAATCAATCCTTTTCATTTTCCTTCTCACACGTATGAGATGAACAATTCCCTTGGGCCTTGAATTTTTGTTGTTGTGTAGAATGGACAGAAGGAAAAGGATGATCTCTTTTTAGAAATGTAGGATTAGCGAATATCAGACATTGTTCCTTCTGCATCCCAGGATACCTTGTCTTTTGGGTATCTGATTCCATTATTGCAAATAAATATTGAATTTGTTGAGCAACAATGCGGGGCAACTTAACAAAGTGTCACTATCTCCTTTAACTTCTATTTTATGGCCCTCGACTAGTTCCTTTCACTGCAAACATAGTTATTGACCTGTGGTGCTTATTATGCCTTTCTTCTCAATGCAGCTTCTGTGGGTTAACCTTATAATGGATACTCTTGGAGCACTTGCATTGGCTACGGAACCTCCGACAGATCATCTTATGCATAGACTTCCAGTTGGTCGAAGGTTGTCTCTCTGACCAATTCCAATATGCTGTTACATATGAATAAACAGGGAAATGCAAAATCTGGCAGTTTCTGTGTTTCATGTATTATGCCTTCTGTTACTCTTGCTTAGTTTGATTACCACATTGAAACTGTTCAAAAATATTATTTTACTGGTCAATGCTGTTTTGCTATTAACCAAACCATACATGGGTGAAAGAAAGGTCCTTTTAGAATTTTGATAAGACAATTGCTCTAGGCAGTTTGTCATGATATACTTTTTCTTTGTCCTAACGGCAATATTCAAAGCACTAGTCAGTGCCTTTGGACTTTGCAATGGTCAAACCTTTTATTCTTGCCTGTTTTGACTTATCGATCTTATTATCCTAGGATACCGAATATTTGCGCTGAGTGCTTTATGTTTGCCATGGCACCTGTCAGTAATTTGTGTGAGTGTACGCACATTTTGCACTGAGGTGATTCCCCTGGCTAAAGGCCTGGACTTAACCAGTTCATGGGACTTGCAGGGCGTTTCATGAGTCTCTCGGTAGCTGGGCCACTGCGCTTGTGTCTTTGGTTTATTAAGAAAAAAAGAAACTCATGTCTTTGCTTTTGCAAGATATGTTCTACACACAGATGCTAGGGGGCGTCAAATGTGCAAATGGGTGCACAAAAAGGGAGAAAAGCATGCTTAGCAGGAAATACTTAGGGATACATTTTTTGGGTTAACTTTTATTTTGACAGATTATTCACTGATGGCCACTTTTCTGTCTTTCAGGGAACCCCTCATAACCAACATAATGTGGAGAAATTTAATCGTACAGGTACATCTTCTCTCCACTCGTCTTTTAATAATATTCATTTTGTACATCGAAGTTAACTTTTATTTTGGCAGGCATTTTATCAAGTTTGCGTCCTTCTTGTACTGAATTTCTCGGGGAAAAGTATACTTAAGTTGAATGATGATACTCCGCAACGCGCTACTATGGTGAAGAATTCTGTGATATTTAATGCATTTGTCCTTTGTCAAGTAAGTATGCAACAGTTTGATACCTCCATGCTCTTACTCCTTTGGTTTATGATTACCATTGAACTTGGGTAATTAATTAGGATGGCATTTGCTATCTTAAATATCTGTTATATATTATATTTCTAGCCATAAAGCTCAAATTGTTGGGTTGTTATTGATTGCAGATCTTTAATGAGTTTAATGCTCGGAAGCCTGATCAAATTAACGTGTTCAGTGGAGTAACTGGAAACCCCCTGTTCATGGCTATTGTGGGAACAACATTAGTACTTCAAGTGGGTGGCATTTTTGTGTCGCTTTTTCTCTATATTTATACAGATATGCCGTGAACTGATAGTGTGGTTTTGATTGTTTTCTAGATAATCATTATCGAGTTCCTTGGTAAATTCACTACCACAGTGAAATTGGATTGGAAGCAGTGGCTGGTGTGTGTTGGGATAGGCTTTATCAGGTTAGTTCAATTCCTCAGCCTGTTAATAAGAGTTCGCGCATGTGTCTGTGACCAAGAAAGTTTTCAAAATGGAAGGTATTCGAAATATAGGTGTTGAAATCTTAAATGTATTATTTGTCTATATCTTGAATGGATTTACTTGGAATGTTATCCTCTTCATAAGCTTTATCAAAAGTTCGGTGATTGTATACCATTAAGATGAAGAAAGAGCAAACATATCCTTACTATTTCAGACATGCTTCGGAGAAGTTAATAAATATTTGAGACGGGCCAATTTTGAGATCTTTAAAATTTTGTCCTGAGTTTGAACCCTGGGAAATTTCACTTGTCCTTCTGGTGCTAGATAATCAAATCTCAGTTCATAATCTTTCCTTTCTCAGCAAAATTAACTATATATCTGTTCATTTCGCTGAATATCTTATTGTCGATGAACAGCTGGCCGCTTGCGATGGTTGGGAAACTCATTCCGGTTCCTGAGACTCCTCTAGCGAAGTACTTTGTTAGGTCATTCCGTCGGTGGAGACGTGCTTGAAATGGTCATTTTGCTTCTGTGCGCGCGGCGTGAAGGCTTTTCTTGAAGACTCCTGTTCTTCTGGACAGCACACATAATAATACATGGTCTTTTTTCATATTAATCTGGCATCGTGTTTGTTGCTTCCTACTTGGGGGATATGATTTGCCTTTGTGGGGATTGTTAAGTGAAATTTAAGGTACAGTAGTACTAAGTGTAAAGTATTATAAGTGGAAAGCATGGAGGTGCTCCATGACTCTGTACTGTTTCTTAAATGGAGTATCTTTAATGAAAAGACGTGTTGACATCTTAACAAGTGGGAGCGAGATGCAATATTTAGTCTGCGCTGAGGGTTGTGTGTGCAATTTCTAGTTGAATTTGTATGAGATGATATCTAAGAGACGGTTATGGACATGTTAACGAGGGGGAGATAAGTGCTCTCAGAAGCTGAGGGTAAATGATATTTCAAGATGATGTTGACAAATGCAGGAATTATTCTTTCATAGATACAATGATGCGGTTAGGAAACTGGGTCTCTGCTACCAGATATGCAAAATTGACGGCAGTTTCAAGATGCATAGGGAGACTAGAGAGTTAATCAATATGACCAGCTTAGAAGTTTCCAAAAGGATGCTCGTCCGATTGAAAGTTGTCCTGCTCCTGCTGATGAATGGAAATGGACCGGGAAGGGTCGCCTTGTGGCGGCGGCAGAGGGTGGTGTTCCGGGTGTGCAGTGTGATGGGTGATCATATCACCCCTAGTCTTCATTATCTCACTATGAATCTGGATGATCTGTTGTTGGAGTAGAGTGATGATTCCAACGCATCCGTATACAGGATCCTGAACCCTGGCTATGGCTTCATAGGAAATGCACTCTGCTGCCTCTGCCCGTAAATGCGCCGGGACTCGCTGCTCCATCATTGCCGCGGAATTGCAATTAGTCACCAAAAAATCATGAAACAAATGGACAAGTTGTCATTCAGAGAGACACGGGAAGGATCCCCAATCCTCGGCCTGTTATAGACTTTATCCTGTCCCACAGCAAGCAGGACTGCTTAATTTGAAGTACATGACTGGAGCACGAAACTTGTCCATTAGACGAACGGTGTAGAATCATTTTCTTCTCTGAGCTTCTCTTCAGGTGCCACTTTCATTTTTTATAATTTTTGGCTTAATATACTAGAGCAGCAAATGTAATTACTTGTCTTTTACATGCTGAGTATGAGAAACTTGGTTTCGTTTTTCTTCGGCCAGAGAGATTAAGTGCACGGCCTAATTATCACAAGAGATAAAGACACCGACATTTCTATGCTATCTATCGATGAAAAATATGCAGAAGTGAAACAGAACATGGAAAACCTGTACTGAAGTTGTCAACAAACCATTGAGACATTGCCTTGTACGAAAGAGAGATTAAACAGTTTTTTTTTTTTTTTGGGGGGGGGGGGGGGCGGTTTGGGGGGCTTAATACCCAAAAAGCATGTGAGCTGACCTGAAGCATTTTGGTGACATTGCTGGCACCAAAGATCTTATGGACACAAGCAAATCTTTGGGGATTCGAGGAAGGGAAATAAGGAGCCAAGATGCAATCTTGCGGACATTTTCTTCTCAAATATTTGCAAGCAGCACATCTACTGAAGCTCGACATTTTGAGATTCTCTAAAGATTCTGCACACCAAAGATCTCCAGGAAATCACAACCGAGTTCGGATTCTGATGATGCCATGTAGATCTGCTACTGCATATAATGTTAAGACTGAACATTGTAGGATCCGTCTTATAATTTGGTCACTTTAGAACTTAATACAGACATGGAAGGTGAAAACGGCTACTTTTTCAAACGATCCTCGGCAGATGTATGGAAAGTGGTGAGCGAATGGAAGCAATTTGACTCTTAATTCCTCCAGATGATGAAAGTTGATAAACCAATTATACCAAGGCAAGTGCATTGTACTTTTAGAGAGAAACGACGGTAAACACCAAGACGAGCGCTCTCTCTCTCGAGCAAGAAAAGGAAATTGATTTGGACGCATGTCAATTCATGATGTGAGTTTTTAGCCATAACCAGAAAAAAGTCAAATCAAAAGATTGCCTTTACCTACACTGGGACTGCTATTTCTTCGCCAACATGTGAATAAAAAAAAAAAACGATGTTGAGTTACTAGTCCCGTTAAAAAGCTAGTTCCCATTGGCGAGATCACGAAATCCTACCAATTCATGAATTGAAAATGCGAACATCGGTCTGCTTCAAAATGTACAGCACGTACATGACTCAAATAAGCGAATGAACATGAGCAACAACGTATGTATCGCTGCATAAATATCACCAGCTTTTCCGCATGAGCTAGGATGGCCTCAAAATCTAAAGTAGATTTGTAGTAAGAGGAGGGCAAAGCTCCTCGACTTTGAAGAGATGAAGAATTCAAAATGCTTGAGGTTGGTTTAATTTGACTGCAAGGTAATGCACTCCAACTATCTCTTGTAAAATTGCACAATCCTTGGTAATGTCCCTACTCCCGAACACTCAAAAGAAATGGCATCTTGTAAGTCCACCTTGTAATTCCAATTACATTACTTTTCGATGGAATGGCTGGGGCCAGAGATAACCAGGCAAGAGGTTCTGGCACATCGTATGGAGTTGGAGCACACTGTCATTGGGGAATCACTAAACATATGAAGATCACATCGAAAAATCATCTTAACAAAGACTTCAGAAGGGTTTCTTGGTACAATTGTAGGGGACCATATAGTATAACCAATCATTCTGTCTGCTTATAGAAAAAATGATTGACGCACACGCACAAATAGACCATGTCTGAAGACTTCATTCTGTCTTGTGGCTTCTTTTTTCTCAGGGACCTAGCAAAAACATGAATAAGCCAGATGGTTCTTCTTTGAAACATAGGTGGAGATATAATTGGCGGCTGATGCAGACGAACCCTCAATGTTGGCTGGAACAAGAATTTGAGTCCTTCCAGATGCAATCCTGTTACCGGCTACATTGGCATAAAACAAGCCTGAGATTGCGGGAACAAAAATGTCACTTTGAGAGCATATGTAGTAGTCGATGACTTTCTCATATTCTGAATCCTCTGCATCAAGGAACTTTGACTTCTTGTCCACAGGCATTATCCCTTCCTGCTCAAAGATTTTAGAGGCCAAAGGGATCCATCAGAATCTTTCTAGAACCTAAGACATACTAGCCGAGAAGGATGACTAGAAACAACATTATTAAGGTCAATGACCAAGACACAACTCTCCAAAGAAAGCAGGCCATATCAAATCCATAAACTAGTAGTTTGTAGAATACTACCATAACTGAACAGATCTGAATGCTCACTGAAAGGAAAACAACAAGAAGTATCTCACCTTGGTGTAAGTTTTGGGAAAAAGCTTCTTCAGAGCATTAAGGCTGCTATCCCACCTTGATTCAGTTAAGTAGATTGTAGTGTCCTTGTCAATACCAATCTTCTGCAGAAACTCTGAAATCTCTTGCGCACCAAAACAACTTTTTGTCCCTTGGCAATTCTTCTTTTCCAACATGTCTACCCTTAGGTCCACCGCTAAGAACTGACCGTCAGATTTCCGACTCAATGTTCTCAGACGCTCAACCATTGAGTCAACAACTTCGTGTACCTCTGGCTGCAACTCCAAAGTTCCAAACATAGCCAAACATGATGTAGAATCGAGTTCACTCTTTTGACTCGGCTTTTTCATGTTTACTGAGGAGAAGTAAGTTGCCAGTCTTATGTTACCCTTTGACTTAAATTTAGGTTCAACATGATCGGCAATGTACTCTTCTGTCACTGTATTCGGGACCTTGACAACTGCAAGATTCCGTGCTGATATACCAGAAGGTGGTTCTTTTGCTACTCTGACAATTCCATCCAGGCTTCTTACAAACTTATCCACATCATATATCTCTCCAAAGCTCCTGAAGAATGGACGCATGTCAGGCACAAACACAGTAAATGGTTTCTCTACTATTTTCTGGCAAACTCATGCATCCTAGTTCTATTTATGATTGTTAAGATAAGCCTGTCCTGGATCCTAGAATCCAATGGAGACCTTAGTTTTGTCAGACATATCTCTGAGACGTGGTAAATGTGCTATGGAATGATCAACTTTGTTTTTAGTCAGAGGAGTTTGCTTTTCTACAGACTGCTATTTATCTCAACACTAATTTTTGGAAACTGGGTATCCACCTGAAAATCTGAGAATACAAATGCACAGTGCTACAAACCTCCGATCCCCTGGTTTGCTTCCTCTGATGTCAGGGAGTACTAGAGTTGCACCTAAATATTTTGCTACTACCACTGCGGCTGCAATCTGAAGAATTCATACAAAATAAGGCCACTTGAGAGAGCATGGTGATATTTCCTATATAAACCAGTACATTTTTCCATGCGGTCCAAAATCAGCATTGTCTAAGAGGAATGGCCTGAATCTCATTTATCTCATTAATCGCGGAAAATGCTTCTTCAATATCAAAACAGTAGTCTTACTATCTTTGTTGCTAACATGGCATGAATTTCAGTTTTGAAAATGCGGCATAAACTCTGCTAAGAAATGGACACAAGATAAGGATATTTTGAACATGCAAAAACAAATTTTAACTTTTAAGAACTGGCAAGAAGTTAGGCCAAAAAAGTCCTTTCCAGTGAGCATTGAAGTGCATCAGCACATGGACAGTCTATATGTACGAGTTGACCTAAAAACCACAAAGATTGAATGTCCACTTAGAGATAAAGATGTAAGAATTAATAGAAAAGGCATCATTAAAAATGCTTTGACAAATGTCTAGCCGAAACTATTTGGGTAGTGAAATTAGGAATTGCAGATGTCCAGCAAAGGAAGCACTGCATGATAAGATAGTTCCGCATCATGAAGTATACAATTGACTGAGAAATTACTATTTTTGAAAAAGTAAACCGATGTGAGAATTAAATCCCCTAAAATGCATGAGTCACCTGGGAGACATGGTATTCAGGACCATTGGTCAATGAGAAAGTGACGAAGCCCTTTGAGTCCTCCACTAAGTCTGCAAATCAAAATTGAGGCAAAAACAGGCAGAGACATAACGACTTTTGGTCAGCATCAAGGCAATGGCAGGAATACAGTGAATCATTAGGAGGATCAAATGCAATCAAAAGTACCTGAAGTAGGTCTGCTCCAGCATTGTTTCAACTCTTGGCTTTCTTCTTTCCAAGGACCCTTATTCCTTCTAGACAGTGAAACCAGCGACTTTGCTTCTAACTTGCTATCGTCAAAACGGGTATCATCCGACACTCCCGGAAGTTTTTCCTTTGACAGAACATAACAAAAGACATCATCAATTCATCTGGAAACACAGAAGTAGCCAATATCTCCATGTGGCAACCAAGATCCAGACTTTGCATATAGGTATAGGGACATGTCGCTTTATGACTGGGAACCCACAGTTCGCGATGTATCATTTGTCTTCTTTGATGCATTGAGACAATCATTCTCCGGAGAAAAAATAAAAAAGAGAGAGACAATTTTCGAAATCTGTTCGGCAATCTTCCCCGTTTCTCCAGTACCCAGATGTAAACGTTACGAAGCGTGTGACATAGCTCAAAGACTGAGCTTTTACCAACTAATTCGCACATAAGCTGATTACCACAGCAATGCCAATTGACAAAGTGAGGTATGGGCGTAGCACTGACAATGAATTGGGAGTATCCAAGAAGGGAGCCTAAAAAGAGGAAAAACGTATATATCTAGACAGCAAATGTCCGTGCATATCTAGCGCGAAAAGGAGCTACTAGAGGATAGTTGGAGCAGATACAGAAGCGAAAGCCGGAGATCAATGCCGGAGAATCAAATGTAGAATTCGAACTTACTTCGCCTGAATCAAAATGGTCTCTTTTGATCATCTGACCCAGCATTACAAACATGGTTATGGTCAGAATTCCAGCCACCACTTGCCTCAAATCTACACCCATTGCTCTCTCTCTCTCTGGATCCCGTCTTATCTCGGGGCTCTCTCAGTCTACGGAGATGAAGGGAGAGGCAAATGGTGAGAGCCTGAGCTTTAGAGAGCAGAGCACACCAAAGAGGGAGAGGCTCCTAATGGAAGGTTTAGCGACAGTGAAGAGCAACCAAAGTCTGCTCTGTTCTTTCTTCCTTCCTTTCTTTCTTACGAGCTTATAACACCACCGACACTTTCCCGGAAAAAGATGGGCTGCCTAAATTTCCTGCTAAAATTTTGTTTTGTTGAACCAAAAGTCCCCTTAAATTTGGTGGAAAAAAAAAACCACCCTCTCTTTCCTCTTTTTCTAAAGTTGGATTTACTACGTGTGGACACCAATAATAATATGATAATGGAAGTCTAATTTCATTAGCCAGAAAGTAAATTCAAGGACCCAGATTGGAAGATGGACATGTGTATGGTGTACTGCTCGCTCCTATTTGGGAGATAAAAAGAGATAATTTCCAAAGCAGTCCAAAACCACATCCCCTTCTAGCCCCACCCCCAACCTACTAAGCCGGCGTTCATGATGGACCCAAACTTCCCAATCACCACATGGTCTGACAGAACAGGTAACCAAGGACTCTTGCTAAGTTAATCAGTGTTTGGAGCTAGAGACGTAATTAAGGATTGGCAGCACAACCCTGGTGAGTTACGAGGAAAAAAGTCTCTGGGTGTTTGTGGTAGACAAATTGAGTGATAATTACTCCATCATGAGTGTAAAAGGTAATGATTGCAGCGTGATAGCTCTCGTGTCGGAGGGGCTTAATGGACGAGAGAGGCAGATGGTGAATTTCCATCTTCATTGGCGTTGGACAAGGGGGTCTTGACCCAAGAATCAAAAGGGGGGGGGGTTTTCTGCATATATTAAAGATTGATTCCATGTGACCCCAAAGACACGACTTACTACTAATTACATTGGTAAGCCACGTAAATCCAGCATCATTGCAGGTGGATGCTGTCCAAATGATGGGGGGAGATGACTGCAAAGCTCACATACAACCATGGAATATTCCCACGAAAAATTGGTCCCCATTGAATGCAAAAAATCATACGAACTACTTGGCTAAATCTTTTCATAAGCGTGCACATGTCAATTTTATAACTTTAATATGTACTCGTAGTCGAAGATCCATCGCTCCATAAATTTTCAAAATCAATCTACACAATTCTTACATTTTCGGATTTCATATATGCCGATTTGCCTTATAGCCGTGTCAGACTTGTTCATATCAACATCTAAAGTGCTAGTGTTTCCGGCCGTTTTAACTGGACGACGTCATAAGCAAAGTGAATTATGCGAAGTTGTTACTTATC
This sequence comes from Psidium guajava, assembly GCA_016432845.1. Lineage (NCBI taxonomy): Eukaryota > Viridiplantae > Streptophyta > Magnoliopsida > Myrtales > Myrtaceae > Psidium > Psidium guajava. The sequence continues at coordinate 36,192,112 of CM028234.1, read as the reverse complement.
TTTCAACTAGTAGCAACTCAGCGAAGAAATTAGCACAAATCAGGAGTTCAAATTTCCGCTTCTTGTGCAAAAAAGGGAGCGTCCCTCAAGGAGCACACTAGAAAACAGCCAAAGAAAGGGAGCGTGAATCAAGGAAAGCGAAGAAAGAAATGTCAGAAAATTTGAGGGAAAAGCTCACCTGCCAATCCGCCTCAGACGATGGATCCCAAGTCAAGGTACGTTAAACTTTATAAATCAAAATAATTTATTCTTCCAGCGACTGGATCTGACCACTTGGCATATTGAATGTGCAAAACTTGTACTAATCAATTATGAGTGATTGAAACGCCCCAACCTAATGGACGGTTGAATAAGATTAGTGTTAGTTTCCAAAGCAAGCTCGAATCCAGATGGACTTTCGATATCAAACTGTTCCTTTTTTTTTTTTATAAAAAAAATGGGAGTGTGAAGACCGACTTGAACCGAAAAAAGGCAGTGTTCAGTTAATGCAAGCCGCTTCGTCATTGGGTGGTGACAGTGGGAGTTAAAAGAGGATTGAGACTGCTCAACCTTCATCCTTTTGATTGATAAAGTGGGAGAAGAAACCCAAGCCCACAGGAAGGAAGGATGGATGGATGGACCTCACCAGAGTTTACTAACGAAATCGCCAAATTACAATCCAATCAATCAATGAGCGATCGGAAGGCGTCGAATAGATTGGATAACAAAAACTCATCAACCAGGGTCTCTCCCTTTTAATTGGCTTCGGGATTTGTTATGTTTGGATGCCTTCCTTTAAGGTTTGCCAGTTAAATGAAGGAGGCTCGTTTCGATCCCGAAAAAAAAAAAAAAACAAAAAGAGGAGGAGGAGAGAAAGATAAAGGAAGGCGTACCCCAGATGGCCATTTGAATTGGGTCCATCACGTGATCGTTTTGCCATTTTCATGTCTTTGCGGGCCGTTATTGTTGTGGTAGACCAAAAGAAAAAATGGGTTTCTCAAAATTTCCTATTTTCTAAAGAAATTGTAGACAGAAACTGGAGGGGACAGAGACAAGATTATAGTACATTATTGTGGGACTCGGGTGTGAACAGTCACATGCGCCTCTGAGAAAGCTCTGACGAGAGGGCTATAAAAGTAAAGTCCCCTTAATTTCCCATTTTCTTGTTTTTTTTCTTCAAAAAAAGCAAAAAAGGAAAAAAAGAAAAAAAAAAGAAGAAGAGGCTGAAACGATTCCAGTGGCCATGGGATTCACATTGGGGGTTGCTACTGCAAGTAGGCCTTCTTATGTTCCTCGTGCTCTTTCTTCCTTCCTTTCTTTCTTTTTTGGGCCCAGCAGATTGCCTTAAAAAAGAAAAAAAAGCAACTAGGTTCACCTTATCGTGGTGGGGATCGATCATGTGCAATTTGCAAAATGCCCGTTTCACATTCCGACCATCTCTTTTTGCCCATCCTATGTAGACTCGATCGGGGCATGTGAGTCCTTTTCACTTGTCCGACGGGTCTCGGCGTCGGTTCGAATCGGGACGTTCTGAACAGGAGCGAGAGCCGTCCAAGAGTCGCACAGAGCCAATGCGTCCTCGCTATTTTTCAACTGCAAACCCCCATGAAGGATCATAGATCAGACATAAGGGACGTAGAGTCTGGACTTCGTCAATCCCTTCCCAATTGCTAATTCAGGTCGTGGTTACATTATGCATATTTTTCCGAATCGCTTTAATTTTCGTAGACCTGATGATGGTCCATAGGCATGCCCAGGCCCGCTTAACCACAAAATTCGTGGGCCTAGACGATGAAATAGGCCCGCTTGGGTTCACCATCTGTACTAAAGCCATTCTTTCTGCAAATTCATATGAGTTCCGCATAATTTGTTCGTTGAGCAGACAGTAATCAAGTCATTACACAGGCAAGCAAATGTTCTAACCTTTCTTCAGTTGAGCTGACACTAAATACTTAAAACCAGGAACCACGATCACGTTTCTGCATGAATCACTAACTAATTATCTGATCCCACTTAAATTTATTGTGAATTTTGCATTTGCCATTTAATGGATTCTTGAACTTGACCAGGCTTTTGAATGTCAATCTTGTTAATGCTGGTTTCTGTGCTTAAATATCTCCCTTATGGGATAGATTAGCTTTCTGTCCCAATTTATAGGACTTCTGTAACATTCTGTTCTTGTATGCTAGCTTGGCTTCAAGATGCAATTGCGACATTGTGGCTAGTTTTTGCTTGCTTGCGCCACAAGTCGTCCGGTTGAAAACATTTTCATCAAAGATGTCGAAGGGACCCCTCTTTATGGCGGCATCGAAGAAGTACGTAAATACAATACATGGAATCATAGTGATCCCTATTGAGACACAACCTCAAATGACTTGGCAACTAGAATCTAATAACAGACTTGCTCAACTCAAACCAGGCAGGAGCTCTCTGTGCTAGAGGCAAGATATCGAGCACGTTCATCTTCGAGTGCCTTTGGTTTTGGCGACAAGCTCTCCAGTTTTGCTCTCACTTCCTCCTCCTTTGCTCGAAGGCTTTTGAGCTCCTCATCTATTTTACCGAGGTATGGATCTAAGACGGGACCTTTCGTTTTCGCGTCATTCTCAAAATCAGCGATTAGCGAAGGCAACACCTGTGAAAAGCAATCCTTGCTGTGATATTTAAAGGTCAACTAGCTGAACATAGCCAAATCGGATATTTAGTAGTGACTACACTAGTGATAGAATTCTTAAGCCTCAGAGGTACCTCATTATGCAGTTGGATTTGTGTTTTCTTTTGTGTCTTCTTCTTTCAATACTAGATGAACAATCGCACAAAATACTCGACTTATATTCGACACCCATTGACATTGTTTTATCCGGAACGTTGGCCGACATTGGTGCCGGTTTGGTGTCTTCGTGCTGAGTTGGCCAAAATAGGATTCTCTCTTGAAGTTCCATGCGAAAAATTTCAAACTATTTCCAGAATTCAAATTCCATTCGTCAATCACAAGCAACAGTCATGCAACGGAGCCAATAATGTACAGTCAAATGCAACGTATGGTTTCACTAACTTCCATGGGTTTTTGATTCACCAATTGAGGATTTCGCCAGAAGTAACCGAGATTAGTAGTTTGTTTCGAAGAGATGATATTGCGCGATTCCAGACAAGCGATAAGCATACCTCCGAGATGCCACAACCAACGTGGGAAATGAAATCACATTCCTCACAGTACTAGATCGGATGCTTTAAGTCTCTCCTGTCCTCACAAGAGTCGCAATAGTACTCATCAGTGCCATCTTCTCCGACCACATCACGGGTAAGAACAAGTGGATGAGGGTTGCGCCTATGCTGAACTTGTGCCGGAAAAGCAAGCGAAGTACTGTGGATATGAGCTGCATAACCACAGTTTGGAACCATACAAATGAAAATCCATGCATAACAATCGGTATTGTCACAAACATCGCAGTGACGCTCGAACTTTGTGTCCTGAAACAGGTAGAGGAGGTGATTTCCATCCTCCAACTTCGTCTTAGGATTCGTTGAGACACACTGGAGGCACAGGCCAAACGGGCACTCTGTGCAGTGGTGCGCGAAGCGACGAGTGCTGCTTTTGCAGGCACTGCAGGTATGTTTGCTTATGTACTCGAAGTCGCTAGACCTGTAGTGGAGTTTGAGAGGGTGCAGCGGATGAAATGGGTGGTGGATTTCGGGCGGCCATGGGTCGGCACATGATTTGTGGACATAGAAATGGCATTCCTTGCAGACCCAAGTTCTGCCTCCGACGGATTCCCCACATCCAGGGCAGTAAACAGCCACCCAGCATTGACATTTGGGGCAATAATAGCTGGGAAGTTCGTAAGGCGTGTTGCACTGGCGGCACGTGAGCTTCTCTTTATCCAGATCATACAGGACCATTGGGTGCTTGTGTGCTGTTGAATCTCCATCGATTCTCCTTTGTGATCCACTTCTGCAGATGCTTGGATAGCATCTGCATCAGAATTCTTTGGCCTTGACTTACTCGCAGTTCGTAGGTCAATGGGTGAAATGGCAGTGTCGCCAAGTTTTTGTCATTGATGATCTTTCATGGATGATGAGATGACTGGTCGGTGGGTTTAATTGCTTATGTTGACCTAAGTGGGATTACTCTCAAGTCTTGTCACTTTGTTTCCTTCCTCGCTAGAATGGCTGTTCGGAGGAGGGAAGTCGCAGGAAAGTTCCGAGCTATTTCCTTAAGGTCAGACTTATCTGATCTAGGCTGAGATTTATTGACTCGGGACCGTTTTCACCCTCCCAAGTTCCTGTTCAATGAGCCAGTCCAGCTGGAAGAAAAAGAAAATCGAGGACCATCCCCCTTTTTTAATAATGAATTCGGGCATTGTTGTGCATGACCTGTAGGAGGGAACTAAATTGAGGGACACTAAAAAATGAGGGCTTTTTACGAAAATGGGTTAAAAAATTTATCTTTTTACGGGTTTAAGTTTTGCGGTGAGAAAAATACGAGAATGGGGCTTGTTCGGCAAAGGAAGGGCCGAACAAGCCCTTGTTCGGTGCTCTTAGCACCGAACAAAAAAAAAACAAAAAAAAAACACTTGTTCGACACTATAAGTGCCGAACAACAAAAAAACCAAAAAAAAAAAAAAACACTTGTTCGGCACTATAAGTGCCGAACAAAGAAAAAGTTTTTTGGGGGGGGGGTTTGTCGGGGGTTGAAATAAAAACTTAAAAAATTTGTAGAAAATTATAAAAAAAGAAAAAAATACCAAAAAATTTCAAAAAATTTCCATAAATCTCAAAAATTAGGAAATTGACCATTTTAACGGGTCGGTCCTATTTTGGATGGTTTTCCCTTTTAGACATTTCGAAATGACGATTTTTGCCCCTTATGGGTAAATTGTCTTGAAAAATTTCAAAAGTTTCCAAAAAAAAATTTCAAAAATTAGGAAATGGGCCATTTTAATTGGCCAATCCTACTTTTAAGGATTTTTCCTCATCTATCTTTTCAAAATGATGATTTTGCCCCTTATAAAAAAAGTGTTCACAAAAAAATAGTCAGTATTTTAAATGGTCCAACATGGAAAGGTTTTTAAAATAAAATTTTGGCAATTTCTTCATATTTGTAATCTACGGAATCTATTTTCTTATTTTCGGATATTTTTTTAATATGAAAAATAATATTAAAATTTACGACAAATTTCAAAAATTACTTTTCTTCCAAATTGGGTCCTCAGGCTTCGTTAAAGCTTCTAAATATGATTTTTCAATGCCTATAGATTCAACGATGTCAACACATAGCAATATCATATTTATGATGTAAAAAGTTCTAGTACATCAAATTTATAATAATACATAATTTTGGTTTATATGGGTTTTGCTCATAATGAGTCAGCGTCACATTCGAATTATGTGTCTGACCCAGATCTCCTGCAAGAAAATGAATAGGTAACGATAAATTAGATAAAAAGAGTTGATCTTGAATTTCCAAAGAGAATCTTCGGAATTGTGTATAGAGCGCTACTTAACCTCAAACTAAGAATTCATTTTAGCATCAAGTTATGTAATTTAGTCTGACTGAATTTTCCTTTTCACGAATCATCATGTCTTGCTCTAAACCAAACATTGACGTTGGACACCTGAACAAACTCTCAATCCAATATCAAGAGAAACTTACCAATAAGACCGAAAGTGTACGGGACATTAGGGCCAACTTCAGGAAGAGTAACAAACCAGAATTGTCGGGGCTTTTTACATAAATGGGTTTAAAAATTTACGTTTTTACAAATTTGGGTTTTCGTATACTATTTTTTTCGTGAATATTTTTTTTCCATAAGGGGAAAAATCATCATTTTGAAAAGATAGATGAGAAAAATCCTTAAAAGTAGGATTGGTCAATTAAAATGGCCCATTTCCTAATTTTTGAAATTTTTTTTGGAAACTTTTGAAATTTTTTTTGAGACAATTTACCCTTAAGGGGCAAAATCGTCATTTCGAAATGTCTAAAAGTGAAAACCATCCAAAATAGGACCGACCCGTTAAAATAGTCAATTTCCTAATTTTTGAGATTTATGAAAATTTTTTGGAATTTTTTTGGTATTTTTTTCTTTTTTTATAATTTTCTACGAATTTTTTAATTTTTTATTTCAACCCCCCGCACCCCTCCCAAAAACATTTTATTTGTTCGGCACTATAAGTGCCGAACAAGTGTTTTTTTTTGTTTTTTTTTGTTCGACGCTAAGAGAACCGAACAAGGGCTTGTTCGGCCCTTCCTCTGCCGAACAAGCCCCATTCTTGTATTTTTCTCACCGCAAAACCCAAATCGGTAAAAAGATAAATTTCTTAACCCATTTTCGTAAAAAGCCCAAAAAATGAAAACCCTGAAAGGGTGCTCTGCTTCCTACCAGTCCAGGAATATTATGGCGTCATGCAGTAGTAGGTTGAGCATTCCTGGATGCTTCTTCCGTATGTTCGCTTGGTATACTATAGCAGACTACATGGACATCGAAATCTTCTTCAGTAAGTAGAAGCTGATAGGTCAACGAGCAAGACCGAGGACAATGTCAAAGCATCCGAGGAGACAGAAAACTAGAAGGTGCAGAGGAAGGAGGGGAGGAGAGAAGAATATGGAAACTGAACATTTCAGCCATGACCATCCACTGATTGAGTGCAGTGTTGAGAATGGTGATGAAGAAGTCAAGTGCTATGGTTGCAATCTTCCTGTCCAGGGTTCTGTCCATGGCTGCAAGGATTGCGACTTCTTCCTCCACAAGAAATGTGCCCAGTTGCCTAGGGAGATCCAACATCCTTATCACCGAGACCAACCTCTCATCCTTAGAATCAATTCTGGACAACACTTCTGCCTGATTTGTTGCTCCCCCATCTCGGGCTTCAACTTCTGCTGCGATGACTGCGGTTTCTACCTGGATGCTTGCTGCGCTGCCACTTATTCTGATTCAGAATACGCTGCTAGAATGTTTCGAGACAGCGGTCACCTATTTGGCCTCACGAATACGGAGCCCAAGACTCAGTACCCTTGTGATGTTAGTAACGAAGCACATGACGACACCTACCTATATAAGTGTGTAGTTCTTGTTTGTCCTCGCCTTATTCACTTTCGTTGTGCTCCTTTTTCTTTGCTAGAGACTGTCATGCATCAATGTCATTATCATCACCTAGGCCTCACTGCATCATACATGGAGGATGATTGGGGCGAATATTACTGTGAACTGTGAGACGGAGAGGAACCCGAAGCATCTGGTTTATCTCTGCCTCGAATGTGAATATATCGGTCACGATAGTTGTGCCATATATGAGGTTTGGCTTCCCCTCTGTAAGCTTCCTCTTTTCTCTTTCCCTTTTTGCTTGAAGTGATTTTTCAGCGGGTCTACTGACATAGATGAGCTTGCATATGTTCCAATAAGAAGCTGTTGATGTATCAACGCTGCAATATTATCTTTTATTTTATTGAGTCAATTTCGTAATGTCCTATTTTCAAGTCGTTATCTTTATTTGATCAGTCCTATCTTGTAGGTTTTTTAGTTCCATATTTTTTGCTATTCTGTTAGTTTGTTGCTGATTTTGTGGATCATGCAATCTATTAGTTAGTGGGCAACGTGTGTTTACGACGTAACGTCAGTCTTGAGTCTGTTTTTCAAGAAAATTTCAGATTTCTGAATAAGAGAAGTTCCCTTCCAATACGTTTTGATTTTGCTGCAAAAATACAGCTTTTGTTGTCAATTCTCCTTATATTCTTTGAGAAACAACATTGGTATCAGAGCCAGGTTTATCTTAAGGGGCTGTGAGAGACTTGTGAGATTGATTGAGAGTTGTGTTTGCATCTATAGAAGCTGAGGCAAGATGGAGGCAGGATCGAGTGGTTTTTCAGCCATGGCTCCACCAGTGTTTGATGGAGAAAATTATCAAGCTTGGTCAGTAAGAATGCGAGCCTATCTAGAGGGTTGTGTTGAGAGTCTTTAGACGATAGGGGCATATTTGTCTATCTTCTTTATTATTTTATGAATAGTAGCAATAAGGGCAATATTGTAATTCTTGGCCTTTTTTTGGCTTTATTATAAATAGATAGCTTGGGGTCACATTGACCTAATCAAGCATTCAGTTCAGTTTTTTCTCTCTCAACATGGTATCAGAGCTAGGGCTGAACTGAAATCCTAACCCTAACCCTAATTTCTTCTACGTTCTTCTCTCTCTCTCTCTCTCTTCTCTCACCCCACCGCAATTCCTTCTCACCTTCGTCTTTGCTTTCTTTCACAGCATAGGGTAGCACTAATGAGGTGATTTTTTGAATCTAGTGTCTGCCATAAACCTCACCTCTATGAGATAAATTAAAGCTTCTTTGCAATCTGCGATAGGTGGTTCAACCTCTTTTTGCGATTTTTTGGGTCTTCTTGTTTGAGATTATTTTGTGCCTTGCCGCTGGACTATCCTCTCATGTTTGAAGACCAAAGTACTATAGTTCGTGGACCACCATATATTTTTTTTTTCAGATTCTTTGGGAAAAAATTAGAATTATCGAATTTTTTTTTTCAGGTTTTCAAAACCCTGGAAAAATTCGATTTTTTCCTTCCCTTGATATGATTTGGTTTTTCTCTTGGAGGACAACTTCAACCTATTATCGAAGGCTTCCATCAAAATTTTGGCCTTTTTTTGGCAACTTTTGGTGGTTTGATTTCTCCGTTTACACTCTTCGAGGCGAATTTTGAGACATAATGTCGTCTGAGGATTCAACTGTGAGCTCTGGACCTCAAGGGGATGGCCGTATAGATTATATTAATTTTGTTGCGATGCCTGTGAAGCTTGATGGTACAAATTATTTGATATGGTCTCGATCAGCATTCTTGACCATCGCAGGCCGAGGGCTTACGGGACATATTAACGGCACTTCTGCGAGGCCAGCTACATCATGTTTCTACTTCTACTTTGTCTTCTACGCCTTATCAAGTCAATTCAGCATTGACAGATCTCCACCAGTGGCACTGCAGATTAGGTCATCCTCCTTTAGGAACTTTAGAAAAAGTTTTTCCTAGTCTCGTTTCAGCTTGTAATAAGAATGAGTTTTTTTTTGTGAAGCCTATGTTTTAGCTAAACAAACTCGTTCAACATATCCATCTTCAAATAATAAAAGCCGTTTCCCTTTTCATGTGATTCATACTGATGTGTGGGGTCCTTCCTGACATACTTCTATTTCCGGTCATCGCTGGTTTGTCACTTTTATCGATTGTCATTCTCGTACAACTTGGGTTTATTTGTTGAAACATAAGAGTGACGTTTTTCATTGTTTTCAAAATTTTCACAAAATGGTCCAGACTCAGTTCAATGCCATTTTGAAAATTCTTCGCAGTGACAATGACACTGAATACACTGAAGGTCAATTTCAGCAATATCTCTTTGATCATGGCATTATTCATCAGACCAGTTGTGTTGATACTCCAGAACAAAATGGTGTTGCTGAAAGAAAGAACCGACATTTGTTAGAGGTCGCTAGGTCTCTTATGTTTGCTCGTCATGTCCCAGCTCAATATTGGAGTGATGTTATCTTAACCGCTGCCTATTTAATAAATCAACTTGCCCACTAACCGTTGATAACGACCTTTATCCACTGGATCACCATCTTTTTCTCGAAGACGAGTATTGGCCTCAATAGGTGTATCAGAGGGATGACATCCCAATAACCCCAGTTCTGTCAAAAGATCAAGGACATACTTCCTTTGGGATAGAAAGATACCATTTGAAGATCGAGCAACTTCAATCCCAAGAAAGTACCGAAGCTTTCCAAGATCTTTTATCTCGAACTCTTGTCTAAGAAACTTCTTCAACCGGTTGATCTCATCACTATCATTTCCTGTGACAACAATATCATCTACATAGATAACGAGAATAGTGATTTTAGTACCTGCTTTCTTCACAAACAAAGTGTGATCAGTATTGATCTGTTTATACCCAACAGAGACCATAGCTCTTTGAAACCTACCAAACCAGGCTCGAGGTGATTACTTTAAACCATAAAGTGCACGTTTCAACTTGCACACTTTACCTTGAGTTTTGTCACAGGAAAAACCTGGAGGAATCTCCATATACACTTCCTCTTCCAACTCTCCATGAAGAAAGGCATTTTTCACATCTAACTGCTGAAGATCCCATCCTTGGTTGACAGCACATGAAAGTAGCACTCGAATAGTATTCAACTTGGCAACATGAGCGAAAGTTTCTTGATAGTCAATCCCAAAAGCCTGAGTAAATCCCTTTGCCACTAATCGTGCTTTATATCTGTCCACAGTACCATCCATCTTTTGTTTGACTACAAACACCCACTTACATCCTACCGGTTTTTTTTTCTAGGAGGAAGAACAACAAGATCCCACGTGTCATTTTTTTTAAAGTATACATCTCTTCCACCATTGCTGTTTTCCACTTCTCATCTGCAAAAGCTTCCCGCCAATTTTGTGGGATAGAAACAGAAGATAGAGAAGACACAAAAGCACGATAAGAGCTAGACAACGAGTCATATGAGACAAACTGAGATATAGGGTGTTGAGTATAAGTTCTAGTACCCTTTCGAAGTGCAATAGGAAGATCAGAAGAGGAAGCCTTACCAAAGGTAGTAGAATCCGGATCCGAAGATGATGATTGAACATGCAATATATCAGTGGTCTTAACCTGCTTGTTGGTAGTGGGCTCCCTACGATGATATGTCTTCAATGTCTTACTACTATCAATAGTTTGCCTAATAGATGTGGGAATAGACTCCTCCTGAAGTGGTTGATTTGTTATCTCCCCCTGTGGCACTGTACTATTTTCTTCTTGTGTTGTATTGTTTTCCTCTTGGGAAGGAGGAGAAACAACAGAGACCATCGGAGAAGAAGAGTAAGTCGTATCCACAGGAACATATAGAGTGAGGAAAGGGAACACCTCTACACTAAGACACTCCTCCTGAAGAGGTGGAGCTGAATAATAGGAATTAGACTCGTGAAAAACCACATTCATAGATATAATGGTGCGCCTAGAAGGAGGATGATAACACTTATAACCCTTTTGAGTAGCTGAATACCCAAGAAAAATGCAGCGTAGACCACGGGGTTCCAACTTACTCTTAGAGGCGGTGTTGCGGGCATAACAAACGCAACCAAAAATTTTTGGGGTAAGAATAAAAGTTGATGATCCCTGCAAAACATCAATAGGTGTGCGAAAATCAAGAATTCTATGAGTAGAGTATGGATCATGCATAAACTGACTCACCAGGCTTACAGCAAAAGCAATATCAGGTCGGGTGTGTGATAAATAAATCAACTTGCTGATGTCTTTACTAAAGGAATAGGGAGTAAATCATTTCATCCTATTTTAGTCAAGTTGGGCATGTGTGATATTTATGCTCCAACTTGAGGGGGAGTGTTGAGAGTCTTTAGACGATAGGGGCATATTTGTCTATTTTCTTTATTATTTTATGAATAGTAGCAATAAGGGCAATATTGTAATTCTTGGCATTTTTTGGCTTTATTATAAATAGATAGCTTGGGGTCACATTGACCTAACCAAGCATTCAGTTCAGTTTTTTCTCTCTCAACAGGTTGTGATTTTTGGAAAGCTGTGGAAGAAGATTATGAAGTTGCTCCCCTTTTTGACAACGCAACCATCAATCAAATCAAGTATCACAAGGAGAGGACAACAAGGAAAGCAAAGGCAAAGTCTTGTCTATATTCTGCTGTCTCACCTGCTATTTTCAGCAGAATTATTGCTTGTGAATCAGCCAAAGCTATTTGGGACTTCTTTAAAGCCGAGAACTAAGGAGATGAGAGGATCAGAAGCATGAAGGGGCTGAATCTGATCAAAGAATTCGAGAGACTACAGATGAAGGAGTCTGAGACAATTAAGGAGTATTCCGATAAGTTAATAAGCATTGCAAATCAGGTAAGAGTTCTCGGCACTGACCTCTCTGATAATAGGTTAGTGCAGAAAATTCTTGTCTCATTGCCCGAAAGATTTGAGGCAACCATTGCCTCTTTGGAGAATACCAAGGATTTGTCTCAGATCAGATTTGCAGAATTGCTAAGTGTTTTGTAAGCACAAGAGCAGAGGAGGTTAATGAGGTTAGAAGGTAGTATCGAAGGAGCTTTGCAGGCCAAAGAATAACAGAATGTAGGAGGGAAAGACAATAAGTGGAAAGGGAAGAAATGAAATGGTAGTGGTGGTTCAGAAGCTACTGCGAGAGAGAATAATGCTGGTAATTTCAAGAATAATTGGGGAAGGTATTCCTCATGTCGGCATTGTGGAAAACAGAATCATCTACACTTTAGGTATTAGAAGAGACCAGATGTAAGATGCAGAAAATGTCAAAAGCTTGGGCACATTGAGAAGTTTTGTAAAGAGAAGGTGGATCATCAGCAAGGTGTGGCACATGCTACAGTTCAGCAAGAGGTAGATCAACTTTTTGTTGCTTCTTGCTTCTCCTCTAGTACTCAATGCGATAGTTGGCTTGTTGATAGTGGTTGCACAAACCACATGACAAGTGATGAAAAATTATTTGTAAATCTTGACAAGTCATTGAGGTCAAGAGTGAGGATTGGGAATGGTGATTACTTAGAAGTGAAAGGTAAATGGACCGTAGCAATAGAGAGTTGTGCTGGAACTAAGCTAGTTTCTGATGTGATGTATGTACCTAAGATTGATCAAAATTTGCTGAGTGTGGGGCAATTGGTAGAAAAAGGATTTAAAGTGATATTTAAAGAGGGGAAGTGTTTGATATTTGACTTCGATAGTCAAAAGCTGTTCAAAATAAAGATACAGGAGAAGAGTTTTTCTCTGAATCCTCTCGAGAAGGAGCAGGTGGCATTCAAGTGTCAAGCCAATGAGTCAGAGATATGGTACAAGAGGTTGGGGCACTTTCATCACAAAGGCTTGCTGTTCATGCAGAGGAATGAAATGGCAACGGGGTTACCAAGTTTGGAAGAGTAGATCATAAGGTGCAAGGCTTGTTTGCTGGGCAAGCAGATAAGACTTCCTTTCAAAGAATCAACTTGGAAAGCTACAAAGAAGCTACAGCTTATTCATACAGATCTCTGTGGTCCACAAGTGACTCATTCACTGAATGGTAGCAGGTATTTCATTATTTTCATTGATGATTATACTAGAATGTGCTGGATTTATTTCATGAAGCAAAAGTCAGAGGTTGCTGAGATATTTCTGAATTTTAAGAGATGGGTTGAGAACCAAAGTGGTTGCAAGATTTAGGTCATCATATATGATAATGGAACAGAATACACTTCACAAAGGTTTAACTCTTTCTGTGAAGAAGCTGGAATTGAGCATCAGCTCACTGCTCCTTACTCTCCACAGCAAAATGGAGTTAGTGAGAGGAAGAATAGAATCATTATGGAGATGACTAGGTGTCTGTTGCATGAGAAAAATCTGCCAAAAGAGTTTTGGGCAAAAGCAGCAAACACAGCAGTTTTTTTGTTAAACAGATTGTCTACAAGGGTATTGGAGAATAAGACACCCTTTGAAGCTTGGTTTGGTGTTAAGCTAATTTTAAGAAATCTGAAAGTATTTGGTTGTTTGTGTTTTTCTCATATTCCTCAGGTCAAGAGAGATAAGTTGGGAGAGAAAGCTGAACCTGGGATTTTTGTTGGCTACAGTTTAGTGTCGAAAGCCTACAGGATCTATCAACCACAGACAGGGAAGGCGATCACTAGCAGAGATGTTCAGTTCTTGGAAGATGAGCAATGGGACTGGACAGTTGAGTCACAAGGTAAGCACAAGGAGGTCTCACTAGAACTTGAAGAGCTGATGGATGATGTTCCAATTAGAGGTACGAGATCTTTGACTGATATATATCAAAGGTGTAGTGTGGCTATTTTGGAACCTTCAGGTTATGAGGAAGCTAAAGGTGATCAGAGGTGGATAAATGCAATAAATGAAGAGTTGGCTATGATTGAAAAGAATCAAACATGGGAGCTAGTGGAGAGGCCTGAAGACAGGAAGGTGATTGGAGTAAAATGGGTTTTCAGGACCAAACTCAATCCTGATGGCTCAGTGAATAAGCATAAGGCCAGGTTAGTAGTGAAGGGATATGCATAGGTTTGGGGAGTTGATTTCTCAGAAACCTTTGCCCCTGTGGCAAGACTAGATACAATTAGAATGACTCTTGCTTTGGCAGCTCAACAAGGATGGAAGGTATATCAGTTAGATGGGAAATATGCTTTTTTGAATGGAGTGTTGCATGAGGAGATTTATGTTGAGCAGCCAGAAGGCTTTATCACACCAGGCCAGGAGGAGAAAGTTTATTTGTTGAGAAAAGCTCTCTATGGCTTGAGACAAGCTCCCAGAGCATGGTACAGTAAGATGGATGAGCATTTGCTGGGCTTGCGTTTCGAGAAAAGTCCAAGTGAATCCACTCTATATGTTAAGAAGTTAGCATCTGACTTAGTAGTGGTGTCACTTTATGTGGATGATATGCTAGTGACAGGAAGTAATAATGCTCAGATTACTACATTTAAGTAAGAGATGATGAAGATGTTTGAAATGACTGATCTTGGTGAGATGTCGTATTTTTTGGGGGTGGAAATTAGGTAGACTCAAAATGAAGTTTTTATCAATCAGAAAAAGTACTTGAAGGAGATCCTGAAGAGATTCAATATGGAGGAGTGTAAGAGTGTGGGTACTCCAATAGATCAGAACCTGCAGATGAAAGAATTTATAGAAGTTTGATTGGCTGTCTTATGTATCTCACTACAACTAGGCCACATCATGTTTCCTGTAAGTGTCTTGTCTAGATTTCTTGATTGTACAAGTGAGTTGCATATGATAGTTGCAAAGAGGGTGTTGAGGTACTTAAAGGGTACTCTTTCATATGGGATTAAGTTTTGTAAAGTTCAAGAGTTTAAGTTGCAAGGATATTCTGATAGTGACTGGGCAGGTTCAATGGATGATATGAAAAGCACTTTCGGTTATTATTTTACATTTGAATCGGCATGTTTTTCTTGAAGTTCAAAGAAGCAGGAAATAGTGACTCAATCAACTGCAGAAGCCGAGTTTATTGTGGCTACTGCAGTTGTAAATCAAGCATTATAGTTGAAGAAGCTGATGGATGATCTGCATTTGAAGTAAGAAGAGGGCATCGAAGTATTTGTGGATAATCAAGCTACTCTGGCCATTTCACAGAATCCATTGTTTCATGGAAAAACAAAGCATTTTAAGATCAAGTATTACTTCTTAAGAGAAGTGCAGAAGACTGGAGAGGTGAAACTGGTGTACTGCAGTTCTGAAGATCAACTTGCAGATATATTCACTAAGTCATTTCATGTTGGTCAATTTGAACTTCTCAGGGCAAAGCTAGGAGTGTGCAGTACTTGATCCAGGAGGAGAGTATTGATGTATCAAGGCTGCAATATTATCTTTTATTTTATTGAGTTAATTTCGTAATGTCCTATTTTCAAGGAATTAGGCAGTCGTTATCTTTATTTGATCAGTCCTATCTTGTAGGATTGTTTAGTTCCATATTTTTTTGCTATTCTGTTAGTTTGTTGCTGATTTTGTGGATCATGCAATCTATTAGTTAGTGGGCAACGTGTGTTTACGACGTAACGTCAGTCTTGAGTTTGTTTTTCAAGAAATTTTAGATTTCTGAATAAGAGAAATTCCCTTCCAATATGTTTTGATTTTGTTGTCAATTCTCCTTATATTCTTTGAGAAACAACAGAAGCTAATGTGGTTTCTAAAACCGGCACTTGCTTGATCTTATGGTGTGCTGCTGCTGTTGATGATTTCTGACTTGTAAGCAATATGCCTACCCTGAACGGAGGCTGCCATATATAGTTGAAGATTACGAGAAGCAAGTGCAAGCAAAGGGCAGTCTTTCAGCAAATGATGTTACCCTTGGAAATCTCGATAATAAGATACAGGAAATCCATTGGGAAGAAGATGCGCTAAAGCATGAACTCGAGAAAAGAACTTCAAGAATAGTCACTGGAGAGCATACGTGCCCAGTATCTCATCCAGAGGTCAAAACCCAGCCTTGAAGAAGAACAAGCGATAGCCCTATAATGAATGGTGAATTTATATCTGTTTGTGGACAGTGAATCAAAATCCGTTACCTTAAATTCCAGGGAAGTGACTAATCTATAGGGTCTTCTTTTTGAATGTCTTACTCGGTGAAGTTTCGTTTTCATTGTGGTTTTTCTGCTGAGTATTTTCCAATTGATTATCTCGGATTGCCTGTAGCCTAGCAAATCTCATATTTGAAAAAATATAAAGAGGCTTTCCATTTCAATATGAAAACACTTGTCCTTAGGTGTTCAGGTGACAATTATAGTTTGTGGATCGAACTTGCAGCCTGATTAATGTGGATATACTTGTCCTGTTGGTACGCTACTTATTGGAAGGTCAACTTTAACTGACCTTCGGAGTCTTGGTTTGGCCGTTTCTATCTTGGATGATTATGTTTCAGGCCAACGGCCTTTATAAGCTGAAAAGTTGATGAGGTGCAAACAAAAGTGGAAGCTTTCAGGCTGATGTCAATGCCGAAGCTAATGAGTATTTCTATCTACGTTGTGATCAATGTGATGCTGGCAGGTGATGATAAACTCAGCTTGGTCGCTTAGTTTGCTTTTGGAGCTGCTACAACACTTCTCTTTTGCTCGGCAAAAATTTTCTCCTTTGTGGTTTTCACTGGGTTCTCGTATGAATGCCGGCAGAATCATGGGGAGCAAATAGGCTTGGAACAGGGTCAGGGGTACAAGATGGTACCCAATTAATATCCTTGTCTTCTTTGGGCTATATTACAATCGTCATGACCTGAAATCCACTTTGAATTTTGTTTTCGGTTCTTCATCATCTTCACTCACTAGCATGGAGTTTAGGAATGTACATGTGGCAGTGACAGATTCTAATGTTGAGGACTTTTTTAAATAATTTCACGTTACTTCTAGACTGATTCACTAAGCTCTTTCTACATCATTAACAGCAGATTCTATTTGTTCGAAACTAGCAAGCATATAAAGAATCTGCCTCTTTTGCTGCCAATTAGCGTGAAGAGTTGACAAGTCACTACTTATGATTGAATTCAAGTAATACTAATAACAGCGTATACGTCAGTCAGGCAGTAATAGAGCAGCACCAAACGCTCACCCATTGTTGAACCGAGGGTCTCATTTTGTTTTTCCACTTATAGGCTGTGCAACTTACAGAAAAGGACACACTTTGTAATTAACATTAGCAGAGAATTACAAGGATATAGACATCTAAGTCTTTAAAGAACAAAAGACTAATATACCCATGTCTTAACACTCCCCCTCAAGTTGGGATGTAAATATCAAATAATCCAAACTTGTTACATAAAAAACTCACTCTACTCCCCATTAGAGATTTAGTAAATATATCTGCAAGCTGATTTTCCGTCCTTGTATGTTGAAGACTAATCTCCCCCTTTTGAACTTTCTCTCGTACAAAGTGGCAATCAATCTCAATGTGTTTAGTTCGCTCAGGGAAGATAGGATTATTTGCAATGTGAATAGTTGATTGGTTATCACAATATAACACTGATGGATTTGATGCTGGCAAACCAATTTCTGATAATAACATCCTCAACCAGAGCAATTCACTCGTCACATGTGCCTTTGCTCTATACTCTGCTTCAGCACTTGATTGAGAAACTACATGTTGTTTCTTACTTTTCCAAGCAACTAAATTACCTCCGAGGAACACACAGTAACCCGACGTGGATCTCCTATTAGTAGGACATCCAGCCCAGTCTGCATCAGAAAACCCTATAGTATCTAAATGTCCGTAGTTCTTGAACAGTAACCCTTTACTTGGCGCTCCCTTCAAGTACTTGACAACTCTAAGTACAGCATCCCAATGAGTGGTACGGGGAGAACTCATGAATTGACTAACTACACTGACAGCAAATGATAGATCAGGCCTTGTGACAGTAAGATAGTTCAATTTCCCCACTAATCTTTTATACTTCCCTGGATCATGTAACAATTCTCCATCTTCTGCAACAAGTTTCACATTTGGTTCCATAGGTGTATCTACTGGCTTTACTCCAAGAAATCCAACCTCGTCAAGGATGTCAAGTACATATTTTCGCTGTGATAAATTGATACATGCATGTGAATATGCAACCTCAATACCAAGAAAATATCGTAGACGTCCCAGATCCTTGGTATTAAATTCTGTGTGCAAAAACTGCTTAAGCTGTCAGATACCATTTGAATCACTGCCAGTAATGATGATATTATCCACATATACCACTAGAAGAATACAACCAACTGAGGAGATAGAACTAAATACAGAATGGTCCACTTGACACCGTTTTAATCCAAATTTGATAACAGCATCACTAAATCTGCCAAACGAAGCATGAGGAGATTGTTTGAGTCCATATAATGCTTTATGTAAGTGGCATACCAAATTCTTCCCTTGAGCAACAAACCCAGGTGGTTGCTCCATGTACACTTCCTCAGACAAGTCATCGTGAAGGAAGGCATTTTTTACATCTAACTGATGAAGAAACCAACCAAAACGTGCTGCAAGGGAAATAAAGACACGAACATATGGAATTTTGGCAACAGGTGAAAAAGTGTCGTCATAATCAATACCATATGTCTGAGTATATCCCTTTGCAACTAGTCGAGCCTTCAATCGATCAAGAGTGCCGTCAGGATGAACCTTGACAGTGAATATCCAACGACAACCAACAGTTTGTTTCTCTGCAGGTAACGAAGTGAGTTCCCAAATACCGTTGTCAATAAGGGCCTTTATTTCATCTTCCATTGCTTGGCGCCATCCATGATGAGCAAGAGCTTCAGAAACACTGCTAGGCACAGAAATAGAGGACAAGGACGAGACAAATATGGAGAAACTAGGAGATAAGCGGTCATATGCCAAGAAATTTGAAATAGGATGACGTGTGCGAAGACAATTAGAAAGGCCAGTAGGGGGCAAAATGATCCATAGGACGACCAACACAAGAACGTGTACCTTTTCGAGTAGCGATGGGCACGTCAGGATCAGAGGATGGTGCAGCAGTTGATGAGGGAACAGATGAATCATGTGTTGGTGAAGTATGTATCACTTCAGTAGGAGTTGCACCACGCCGATGATATGTGCGGTTAGCAAACTGAAATTCTGTAGACGGTGCTAAGAGTGGGGGAAAAACTGGCAAGACACATTCGCTACTATCAGAAGTCACTTGAGGTTCCATATGAGTATTATAGTATGACTGATCCTCAAAGAATGTTACATCTGCTGACACGAGCACACGACGACGTTTAGGACTATAACACTTGTAGCTCTTTTGAGTTCGGGAGTATCCTACAAAGATATATTTCTTTGCACGTGGATCCAATTTATCAAAGCCTGGAGTAAAATTATGCACAAAACAAACACAGCCAAAGACTCGTAGAGGCAAAGCAAAGAGAGAACGATTTGGATGTAATATAGAGAATGGTGTCTCCCCCTGAAGAACAGAAGTAGGAAGCCGATTAATTAAAAAACAAGTTGTAAGAATAGCATAGCCCCAAAAGGTTTTAGGTAGATGCATGCGAAACATGAGGCAACGGGCAACATCAAGAAGATGGCGATTTTTACGTTCGACAACACCATTTTGCTGAGGCGTGTATGCATAAGAAGTCTGATGGATAATACCATGAGAATCAAGAAAAGACTGAAAACCTGAAGTGACAGCAAGATACTCTTTGGCATTATCTGAGTGCAAAGTTTTAACAGAAGTATGGTATTGATTCAGAACTTCAAAATAGAAAAGGCGAAAGCAGTGAAAAATCTTAGTACGATCTTGTATTAAGAATAACCAAGTCATTCGGGAAAAATCATCCACAAATGTAACAAAATATCTGAAACCAGAAATATCAGAAACACGAGACGGACCCCGAACATCTGAGTGAACCAACTCAAATGGACTTGACACACGACTTCGAATACAAGAAGGAAAAGAAACCCTGTGATGTTTACCAAACTGACAAGCCTCACACTTAAAAGAACTCATAGACTCAGATTCAGGAAATAAATGCCAAAGAGTATTCGGTGGTGGATGACCAACACGACAATGCATCCTAAACACATCGGAGGATGTGCATTTCACAGCTGCAGCAGCTAGCACCTTCTTATCAAGGTAATATAAACCATTGGATTCATGTCCCCCACCAATCATCTGTCCATTCCTCAGATCCTGAAAGACACAATGAGAAGGGAAAAAGGTTACGGAACAGTTTAGTTCTTTAGTCAATGAACTAACAGAAATTAAATTATATGAAGATTTGAGATGAAGGACAGATGACAACGAAAGAGATGGACTCAAATGAGCAACTCCAGTACCAGTAACCTGAGAGTGTGAGCCATCAGCTAATGTAACAAAATTTGACAATTCACGAGATTTAGAACAAAGTGAAGACAACAATTTAGAATTACCAGTCATATGATGAGTAGCTCCAGAGTTTATGACCCAGGAGTTGGACACTGCTGAGAGTAAACAGGATGAACTACCTTTTGATGTTTGTGCCAGAGTTGCAATAGGAGCTGAGGAACTCGTCAGTTGTTGGTTGCGAACCCATGCATCATACTCAGCACCTGTCAATGTAACTGAACCACTCGTATTTCGCATACTAGTAGCATCCTTGGGAGTCTGTTGGGAGGTAAAGACAGAATCTGGTGTAGTTTGTTCCACCTCTGCATAAGCAGTAAAAGTAGGTCGGAGTTCCGGATGAAGTGTATAACAATAGGCCTCAGTATGTCCAGACCTTTGACAATGATTACAATAGCAAGAGCTACGACCACCACTAGAGATAGAGGTACTACGAGCACCAATATCTCCATCACGACCTCCACGACCTCCATACTGAGTAAAACCACGGCTACGACCCTTGTAACTACGACCACAAACTCCACGTGCGTTATTACTATGAGAAATCATAGCACTTGTCTCCATAGCTGGGGTAGAGATCTTTTCAGTGGGGGTCGAACGAAGAGCTTGAGAGAAAACTTCATCCATTGTAGGAAGGGAACTTTGAGAGGTAATCTATTGGTGAATGGAGTAATATTCAGGCCCTAATGCCTTTAGATACAGTATAACCCGAAGATCCTCTTGTCGTTTAATGAGGACAGTTGAATCATTTGAAGCTGGAAGGTAAGTATCCAATTGCCTGCAAAGTGCCGTGAAACGAACGTAGTGCTCAAATAAGGATTGATTCCCGCGATGAAGATCAAATAGGGTCTTCCATGCATCACACACTCGTGTCATGTCATTCTCTCCAGAATAAAGTAAAGCACATTTTTCCCAGACTTCCTTGGCAGATTTGCACTGAATGAAGTGAGGACTAATTTTAGAATCCATACTATTCCATAAAAGAGCACGGATCATTGCATCTCCAGCAAGCCAATCAGGTACCTTGCTCTGTTCTGAAGGGACCGTAGATTTAAGATAATTACTCTGTTTAGTTGCAGTGAGATAAACTTCAACAGCAGTAGACCAAGAAGGATAATTAGTTCCATCCAACTTTACAGAGGTCAGTTGTAAGTGTGGTAAAGTATTTGAGGTTCCAAAAGCAGCCATCAGTGAATCACATTAAATGTTGAACCTAGGAACAACTTCACAGTAATCAATTACGTAACTCCAATATGCTTCACTTCTACACCATATACTAGCAACTACTATACCACAAGACAACCATAGGTCAACAGATTATACCTCCCTTCCGCATCATAGACCTCATTTCCACACTTTCACAGATTATATCAGACTTTGACTTCACAACTAGTAGAGGGTATGTTGAGATAGTTGCCCAGAAAGAGCCACAGCCATCTATTTTACACGAGGGAGTTGATTGGACATCCATTAACCAGAAGATAAAGGTAACTTAAAATATAGTGTTCTGAGCATAAGTCCATGATCCCAAACAAGAGTGATGTACCTTCGAAGCAGTCACATTTTTCAATCCCGTTTTACTAGCAGTACGCTTTGCTAAAACAGATCATAATTTCCAGTGTTGACACCCAGGAGGCAGCAACACACGAATTAAACAGCCAATATGATCCTCAAGAGCCACAACAGTGACATTGTCAGAGAAGATATCTATGCCGGTGATCTGGTTTTGCAAACCTAAGACGACGCCGGAGAAGGACTTCGCAGGCCTGGGCGACGTCCACCGGCGTTGGAGGAGGGCTTCGTAGCTCTCGGTGACTTCAGATCTAGCTCGCCGGAGCTGGATGACGTCGAGTTGAGGTCGCGGTGACCTTGGATCTGGCTCGTCGGGGCTGCTGGCCCTGGGCGATGTGGATCTGAGGTCTCTGCGACCTCAGATCTGGTTTGCCGGGGCTGCTGGCCCTGTGCAACGCTGGGCTGAGGTCTCGACGACCTCAGATCTGGCTCGCCGGCGGTGGATGACGTCCGCCGGCCCTGTGCGACGCGGGATGGAGGTCGTCGAAACTGGAATCTACTGTTACTATTCCGGCGACTGTAGATCTGCGGTTGATGGCTCTGATACCATGTGCAACTTAGAGAAAAGGACACACTTTCTAATTAACATTAGCAGAGAATTACAAGGATATAGACATCTAAGTCTTTAAAGAACAAAAGACTAATATACCCTTGTCTTAACACTCTTAAAGAATAAAAGACTAATATACCCTTGTCTTAACATAGGCTATATCCTGATCTGATCTGATCCACGTGATAATAGTGTGTTACAGTCATGCAGGAATCAAGTATGACTCTGAAAACAAAATTTGATAGATAGCAACAAGCATGTGAAAAAAGATCTCACAAACCAGCATATTCCATAGGCATCTAGCCTCCCCAAAAAAAAGTAATGCCTCGGTGGGCAAACACTATGAAAGAAACTGCTAGAGTGTCCTGAGCACTTGATTGAAGCCATTTAGTCGCTCTGCTTCAAGATTTCGCAACGAGAGTGGAAATATCATCATACAACCAAAAAAATTTCCCTCATAAGGTCGACGTTAAAGCATCGGAATAAGAGCTTCTGAGCACACGCCAGGAACAGGCCAGGGCTCATTCTTTCTGTCTCCTTATGATGGGCTCCGCAAGTGATACACCAAAAGAGCCCAGATGGTCCCTTTGTGATTTTTAAGGACCCACCCTGAATATCACAGAAAGGAGAACGAACTTTCGGACAGCATTCTTTGTCTCCAGACTGAATCAGGAAAGTTCAGAAGGAGCCGTTCAAGCAGGCCGTTGGCATACATCATGTAGAGACACGGGGTCCCAATTCACGCGACCCATCTCCAGAAAGAGAGTCCTCAAGTGAAGAACACATGCCAGTGACCTTGCTGGCGTAGCCCAGGCCAGGTGTCATTCGGTAGCATTTCTCGGCAACTTACCGTTTAAGGGCGTCAACTCCGTCGTGCGCAACGACCAGATATGTTGAACGTGGAAAACTGTTGTTTTCCCGGCAAGTTCAGAGTATTTTAATGTGAAGCCAAGGTGGGTAAGGTCGTGATCGATTCACCATCAAGCCGAGGTCGTCATTTTTTTTTTTTTGGTCTCTAGCGATGGCAAAATTTCGTCCGGTTGATTACAGAGGCTCTGACTTTTCCAGGGATGAAGTGCGATAAAATGGCATGAGAATTTGCCTATCAATTTCGTATCTATTGGGTGTATGACTTGATCCAATGAAGTGTCAAAGTCAGCTATTTCCACCGTCTTTGGGCCAACCAAGCAAGTAATGTTGAGCAAAGAATTAGGAAAAAGGACTGGATTCTGGTCCCAGAAAAGTTGAATCAGACTTTTATAATTTGAATCACAGCCGTATGACTCTCCGGGCATTGACGGATCTTATGAGTCGAAATCCCGGAGATTAATTTTCAAGAGCTGGGCAAGAGCAAGACTAAGCCAAAGACATCATCCACAGGACTTTCTCTATTGATTTTTCCAACGTCCTGACTTATTGAGGTTGACATCTTCCGCCGACTTCTCCTCTTATATATATGGCTGGATAATGATCTCTCCCTATATTATCTTGTTCTTGATGCCTTCATTCCCTCTATTCAACACACCGATTACTCCAAACCTCAAACTACAGAAAACATGTACCCGGGATCCTCGTTTTCCATTCCTTTTTTGTGCATCCTAATATGCTTGTTCATAAAGCCATCAACGTGTCAGAATGTTACGGCAACAATGATAGATGTCGGAGTCATTCTAGATTTGGATACATATGTTGGAAAGATGAGCAAGACAAGCCTTGAGATGGCGATTGGTGATTTCTACTCTGCTCATGATGATTACACTACAAGATTAGTCCTCCACACGAGAAATGCAACAAGCGATGCGGTCGTGGCTACATCTGCTGGTACGGGATATGAAGTTTTCTTCTCTTTGACCCCTGATTGCGTTACAAGTTGTTACTTGGTAATATGACTTATAAAGAAACAAAATACAATGAACTGCAGGAATGAGTTTTCCTGCTGATGCAATAACTCAGAAATCATTCATCATCTCTGAAAATCTAATTTATTTCCGTTCTTCCATCCTAAAAGTCTGTGAAATTTTCATGGCGATAGGTTTTTTTTCATTTTCAGGTAAAGTATGTGAAACAGTTCCTTGAATTACTATCTTAAGATGGTAGCAAAGTGCATGTATATGAGGAATTGAGGATAAATGTGACAGATTTTCGAAAACCAATATAGAACCTGAGGTTCAATTTGTTCTGATTTTGCAGCAATAGAATTGTTAAAGAATTATCAAGTCAAGGCCATTCTGGGGCCTCAACAATCAAGACAAGCAGATTTTATAGCCAATATTGGAAATACCTCTCAGGTCCCTATAATTTCCTTCACCGCAACAAGCCCTTTTCTTTCGCACCTTGAAACTCCTTACTTCATCCGAATGGCGCAAGTAGACACCTCTCAACTGAAAGCCATAGCTGCCATTGTCAAAGCTGCCGGTTGGAGGGAAGTCGTACCTATTTATGAACGCTCTCCTTATGGAAGTGGAATCATCCCTTATCTTGCTGATTCCATGCAAGGAATCAGTACAAGGATACCGTACCGGTGTGGAATCTCTCCTTCAGCTACAGATGATCAGATCCTGAAAGAGCTCTACAAGTTAATGACTATGCAAACAAGGGTTTTTGTGGTGCATATGTTGCCAAATCTTGCATACCGACTTTTTCTCAAGGCAAATGAAGCTGGAATGATGAGAAAAGGATATGCCTGGATAGTCACCGATGGGGTTGTAAGCCTTCTCAGCTCCATGGATTCCAATGTCATCGATTCTATGCAAGGACTTATAGGGGTGAAGACTCACATTCCTCAAACCAAAGAGCTAGACCAATTCACGAAGAGATGGGAACAGCGATTTCACGAGGAATATCTAGGAACCAACCATGTTCAGCTAAATGCCTTTGGCCTTGGTGCCTATGATAGCATTTTTGCTTTAGCAATGGCAGTAGAAAAGGCTGATATAGCGAACTCACAGTTTAGTAAACCGGCCATCTGGGACGATATGACTGACCTGGACACCACTGGTGTCTCAGAGTCGGGAACGAAGCTCCTCCAGTCAGTTTTGAAAACCAAATTCACCGGATTAAGTGGCCGAGTTGAATTTATAAATGGACAATTACCGATGTCTGCCTTTCAGATAGTGAACTTGGTTGGCAATGATACAATATCAATTGGACATTGGACTGAGAATGGCATCACAGACCAACTTCCTGCCAGTAATGATAACTCAACCAGTGAGAAGAATTATCTGAAAAAAATTGTTTGGCCTGGTAAATCAAGAAGAATCCCAAAAGGTTGGGATATTCCAGCAAATGAGAAGAAGTTGAGAGTTGGAGTACCGGTAAAAGCCGGATTTAGCAAATTCATAAATGTGGAAACAGATCCTCTGACAAATGTTCCCAATGTTACCGGTTATTGTGTAGATGTGTTCGATGCTGTCATGAAGTCATTGCCGTATGCTGTTCTGTATGAGTATGAACCCTTCGAGACTAGTGAAGGCAGTGGAGAAAGTGCGGGAAGTTATGATGATCTTGTTGAAAGCGTCTCTACTGAGGTAATAAATTCTGAAGTCGGATTTGACATGATTAAATCAAAGCCGCAAGTTTTAGTTGAACAGTTTGCTTCCTGACCCTATCTCAGTTTCCAACCTCTCGCTTGCAGTCTCCACTAAAGCGCTTCTGTTTTTTAGACCAACATGCAGGGTTACGATGCTGTCATTGGTGACATAACCATTAGGGCAGCCCGAGCCAATTTTGTGGATTTCACCCTTCCTTACACAGAGTCAGGTGTATCCATGATTGTTCCACTCAAAGGTGGCGATAAAAAAAGTGCATGGATCTTTTTGAAACCGCTGAAGACAGAACTATGGATAACCATAGGAGCCTTCTTTGTATACACTGGCATTGTAATATGGGTTCTTGAGCACCAGGTGAACGAAGAATTTAGAGGAACTCCATCCAAACAGATTGGAATGATCTTGTGGTTCTCCTTCTCTACAATGGTCTTTGCCCACAGTAAGTCGCCTCGTCCGTCTTTCTTCAAGATACAATCTCAAATGAGTCATGAAAAAGAACGTTTGGTAACGAGAGAATCAATAAAACTTGGTGATATTATTGTAGGAAGCAATGTCTTCTCTAGTAATTGCAGAACTTCAAGATAATAAGGTATAGATCAAGTGATCTTATACTTAATCACTGAAAAATAGGGAAGATTGCTACTTTTGTCTTGTGATAAATGAAAAAGAAACACCAATGGATGCTGCATATACAAAGAATGGCTCCCTAACTGTAGCTTCTTAATTTTTGCAGAGGAAAGGGTAATCAGCAACTTGTCGAGATTTGTGTTGATCATATGGATCTTTGCAGTCCTAGTACTGTCGGCGAGTTACACGGCAAGCTTGACCTCTCTATTAACTGTACAACAGCTCCAACCGACGGTCACAGATATCACTGCTCTCGTAAGGAATGGACAGCGCATTGGGTACCAGGACGGTTCTTTTGTTCCGGATCTTTTGAGAAGCTTAGGGGTACATGAGTCAAATCTCAGAGTGCTGTATACTCCAGAGGAATTTAATGAGAAACTCTCTAAAGGCAGTAATAATTATGGGGTATCTGCGATTGTGGATGAACTCCCTTATCTCAGGCTTGTTCTGTCCAAGTATTGTTCAAAATATAAGTTGGTGGGTCCAACCTACAAAACTGCAGGCTTTGGATTTGTGAGTGTTCTCTCTCTCTCTCTCCCAATATGCACGCACACTTGCCTACTTGCACAACTGTTGAAAGATTACCGAAGCATTAGGCTTTTTTGTTGGCATTGAACCAAAGAGTGCTCAAACATAATTTGCTGGTACGAATTGCTGTCATAACACTAATCTAGTCCTATGGCCTCTTGAAAATGTTATGATTATAACTACTCTTTTACATTGCAAAGCAGCGACACTTTCAGACAAATCTTTTCCTATCTAAGTTAGTTCATTCTCTCTTTGTTGATAGATAAAAGGCAATCAGCTGATCTGTATTTTCCCTCTGTCTTCAGGCATTTCCGAAGGGCTCGCCACTAGTTCCTGATGTGTCGAGGGCAATCCTGAAAGTCATGGAATCGCCCGAGATGACTTTAATTAGAAAAGCATGGTTTGGGGATCAGGACAGGTGTTCAGAGGAAGATGAGGCAATTGTAGATTCCAACAGTCTCACACTGGACAGTTTCAAAGGCCTTTTCCTCATCGCAGCGCTTGCCTCAACCTCTGCGCTCTTCATCTTCTTGATCAACTTCTTCTACGAGAACAGACACATCTTAGCCTCCCAGGAACCGGTGAAGCATAAAATCG
The DNA here is from genome assembly GCA_016432845.1 of Psidium guajava. NCBI lineage: Eukaryota > Viridiplantae > Streptophyta > Magnoliopsida > Myrtales > Myrtaceae > Psidium > Psidium guajava. Next base: position 36,164,343 of record CM028234.1, on the reverse strand, counting down.
CTGCCATTGCGAAGACATTTGACGAGAAGAAGGAAGACGCCACTGAGGCGGCAAAGAAGGAAAAATGCAAGGAAGAAGAAATCGAAATGGCTGCTAGAGGAGAAATCCATCCCACCCCAGGTGAAACCGGCTTTTCCAATCACGAAGTAGAGTTGTTCTCACCGGATGAGGGCTCATCATCCCCAGAACCTCTCTGTATCACGAGTTGACTGCTATGGGGATCAATGACTGTTGAAACAAATACAGAAGAATAAACACAGAACACGAGGATTTATGATAACTCTACGAAAGTAGAGTGAAAGTGCTTCTAAAATGGAGATAATTGAGTTTAGTCGTTCGAGTTTTATTTAGTTTTTAGTGTTTTTTTTATTTTAGTGTCTTCATTATTGTTTTCGTAATTTGATTCTCATGTTTTATTACCCAAGTGTCTCATTGATGTTTTGTTATGTTTAGACATGATGTGGACGAATGAAACGAAGAACATTGATGAGAAGATTTGGAAATTTGCAGTTTTAAAGTCACTGGAGACAGAACTCAGATGGACGCATCCGCCTAATAGACGGACACATCCATCTGCATTCTGTGGAAGATACAGAACCGAGATGGACGCATCCGTCTGATAGGCGGATGCGTCCGTCTGTACGCAGTTAGTAACGCGCGAATGGGCGAGCTTCCTCCTTCTGATGCAGCATGAAGATTTTATCTTATTGGAATATTCTACTTTTATATTTTAGGATTTGGTTTTAAGAGATAAGGATATTTTTATTAGGTGGAATTTTTGAAATGGGGATAAAAGAGGAAGGAGAAGATAACCCCAGGGATATTCTATTTTGGGAGGATATCAAGAGAGAGGACGGCAATTCTTTGAAGAAGAAGAGAGGAAGAACGTTAAGCAACACCAAGGGGCTCTAGAAGAATCGAGATTGAGGGTGCTCATCTTGGAGACGGAAGATCGGAGACAGAGTTCTTTCTTCTTATCTTCTGCATCTTGATGTCGTTTTCTATGTTTTCTTCTGGATTTGTGATGTATAATTTCCCAATTATGAACTAATTTACTTTTCTAGGGCTACAATGGAACCTAGTACTTTTGTTTAGAAAGTGAATTACTTTCTTCGTGTTATTGATTTCAGCGAATTATTTATTCAGATTTTGTTCTTAATGTGATTGATTGACTGATCACCAATTAATTTGATATGGTAATCTGAATGAACTTGGAAAAGTTATTTAGATTAAGCCGTGGACTGGATAGCCTAAGTTAGTGTCGTGTTGGAAAACGAAACTAATCAGTGAGAAGGATAGGAATATACCCGATCACCTTAGGTGACCAATTAGGGTTGTCACATAATGGGTTCTCACTAGTTAATTGCCTAGGAATAGAGTGATTAGCTCGATACCGAGAATACGTTCTTAGAGCACTCGGAAGAGGTGTAAGAAAATAATAGAACTCTAGGTTAGTAATTCAAGAAGTCGGTAACCGAAGAGGGAAGGATCAATCTAAGCAAGGTGTTAGGGGAAATTGTATGTCCTAGATTTCTCCTTATCGATAGTTCGCGTTATTATTTTCTGTTTATGTCTTTTAATTCAAACATACCCATTTTATTTTCCACTTGACCTCAAGACAATTACCGAGAATAACGTTAAGAGAATTTCGTAGTACAATTCCCTATGGATTCGACCCTTGCTTACCATTGCTATATTTTAGTTAGGTGGGATAAGGATTTATTTTTGTTGCGTTGACGACGCGCATCAAATTTTGGCATCGTTGCCGGGGAATCGTTTTATGATGAAATTTCTTTTACCTTGAGTATCGGTGATCAATTGGCGATCAAGTTTTACTTATTGTTTAATTTACTTATTTATTTATTTAATTTTTGTTTTATTTCTGGTGCATGAGACGCAGTCGGAGCGTAGAGCTGATTCCTTTCGATCCTGAAATCGAGAGAACTTTTCACAGGCTACTCCGGCAAGGGTCAAGAGCACAACAGACAAACATGGCTGATCATAACCAGGTAAACCCGGCTAGGAATAATCTGGTTCAGGTGGAAGCTAATGAAGTAGCGCTAGATTTGGACAACAGGCCAATGGTGGAATTCACATCAGCGAGACCACATGTGCATCGATCCTGCATTGCACTACCAGCCATCCAAGCTCGTGATTATGAGATCAAGACCTCAGTGATGCAGATGATCCAGAACTCAGTGCAGTTCAGAGGGTCACCAGTGGAGGATCTACATGAACATTTGAGCAAGTTCCTAAGCGTTTACGACACATTCAGGCAAAACGGTGTTCCACAAGATGCAATCAAGTTGAGGTTATTCCCATTTTCGCTGAAAGACAGAGCATGGGGGTGGTTCAACTCGCTCCCGGTGAATTCTATCACCACATGGGTGCAGATGGAGGAGGCCTTTCTAGATCAGTATTTCCCACCATCGAAGATATCGCAGATGAGGAACGAAATTACAACATTCCGACAGCAAGAATTGGAATCTTTTGTGGGAGCGTGGGAGCATTTCAAAAATCTTCTGATCCAGTGTCCCTACCACGACCTTCCAGGATGGAGACAATTGGAAGCCTTTTACAACGGACTGACTGAATCCTCGCGTAAGGATCTGAACCTGGCATCAAACGGATCGTTTCTAAAGAAATCCTACATTGAAGGGCTAGACCTCTTGGAAACAATGAGAAGAACCTGTATGTCGAATCAGCACTTTGATCGGATGTCTAGAAGGAGAGCACGTGGAGCACTCGAAGTTGATGCCTTGACATCAATTCAAGCTTAACTGTCGGCACTCACAAAGAAATTCGAGACGGTGAGTGTTAATTCAGTGCAAGGTACTTCAAGCGGCTGCGAGATATGCGGAGGGATGCACACCACAGATCAATGCTCGACAAGTATGGAGGAAGCGAACTTCATCGGAAACCAGCGAAACAACCCCTACTCCAACTCATACAACCCGGGGTGGCGAAACCATCCAAACTTTTCGTGGAGAGGGCAACAAGGAGCTGAGCCGCGAGCACCACAACATTCAGGATTTTAGTAACCCCTAGGCTTCCAGCAACCTCGAGTTCATGAGCCGGATAAGAAGCCAAACTTTGAAGAAATGATGATGAAGTATATAGCCAACCAAGATGCTTTGATGAAGAATCAGGCGGCTTCGATCCGGAATTTAGAGAACCAAGTCAGTCAATTGGCGTAGGCTATGAACTCTCGGCCGCAAGGATTACTTCCGAGCGACACTGAGATTAACCCAAGGGAGCATGTGAAGGTGGTAACTCTGAGAAACGGTTGAGCACTTCAAGAGGTCAACAAGGGTGTGGCCAAGAAAAGGGATATAGCTGAAGAGGGAACATCTAACACTGCAGATGGACACACCTGTGTCGATCAATCTCCAGCAAACATCACTCCTATCGAAGCTCCAGTCTCACCAACGCAAAGGAAAGAGAAGCAAGTGTTGGTGGGAAAGAGACCTGTTGAGCCTGAATCTGAATCTGACCAGCTTAAAAAGGGGCGTTCAGAAGCAGAACGCGTCTGAACCTGAATTCCTGGAAAACACTTTTGCTTTTAAAAATGTTTGGTAAAAACTTTCAGATTCACTTGCAAATAGCTTTTCGACATAAGAAAAGTGGGATCGACACAAGTATAAACCGAGGCCTGTGTTCAACACAGTTTCCTTAAAACAGATTCGCTCTCTCAACTCTGTGCTTGAGGTTTCGTGAGCATCTGTCTCCCAGGATACAACGGTTGACAGCTAGGAGGTGAGCACAGTACCTCAGAGTTTTCGGCGAACTTGAAGAACTTGTGTTTGAACACTATCGAAAACAATGCAAGAAAACAGAGGGAGAGTTTTGGTTTTCGTCTGAGTGTGTGTCCGTGTCCGTGTATCTGTGTATTTTAAAACTGAAAGAGAATCATTTATTTATAAGATGAGTGAGGGGTTATTTCGGAATTATATGTGTAACAGTTGATAACGGCCGATTAAATTTGCCATTTGTAACTGTTGTGGTGTAACGGACATTTAAATATGCCGTTTATGTCATAATGGATGATTAACTCTGCCATTTGTAACTGTCGTAATGTAATAACATTCCAAAACATTACAAATGGTCAGCTTCTGAGCGTCGCGAGCTGCTTCTGAACCCTGCGCGAGCAGCTTCTGAACGCTGGATCTGAACCCCGCGCGAGCTGCTTCTGAACGCTGGATTTGAACTCCGCTTGAGTTGCTTTTGAACGCTGGTTATGAACCTGCGCGAGCTGCTTCTGAACGCCGGATTTGAACCCCGCTCGAGCTGCTTCTGAACGCTGGTTATGAACCTGCGTGAGCTGTTTCTGACGCTGGTTCTGACCCTGCGAGAGCTGCTTCTGAACGTTGCTTCTGAGCTCATCCGAAACATACTCTACTTTTGAGCTCGCATTAAAGCATCGTTACAAAATCATCCATTAACACCAACCGTTACAAAATCCGTAACAATATTTAATTCGTTGGAAGCAAAAGGAAAATTGATCCGAGATGCAAAATGGGCTTGTCGCGAGGCACCCTTATCGGTCCTGCATTCGTGTACGCAAGTCGTGCGTACGCGCTCCTTGTCGAACCTTCGTTGAGGTCCGAGATTTGCACCCCCCCTGCGCCTGCGCGCGAGGCATAGTACTTTGTTGTTATGTTACCACTCCAAAGGAGTGTAACCATATATAAAGCACTTGAAAGCCTTCTTCCTTTCCAATGTGGGACTAGTGTTTCCCACTTCCCAATTCCAACTCAAGGGTGTTCTTTGAGAAACAATTTCTCATTCACCCACTGTAGCATCCTGAAAAAAAAAATGTATATATAGTTTTCTAGAACCGTGACTATGTGTTTGTGAGACATTGTTGTTAACAAAGAAATTGAGGTTAGTGTTAAAAACCCGAATATGCGATGTCATACCTCAATAGATAACCGAATTTACGGAGGCGGTATCCGAAGAAAGCCTGACTAATAGGCTAAACTAGTTGACAACGTGGGTATTTAATTTTTAGTTCACGAAAGTTCTACCCTAATCTTGCCTACACCTGCAACAAATGCAATCTCATGGAAGCAACAACTTTTGATCCTTCACGTTTGAAAGCACCCATTTTTTTTTATTAATACTACTATTATAATGTCCACCCACGGCAACAAGATAAGGGTTACTCGTTTAGATCGGCACCGAACAACTTTTATTATTAAAAAAAATAGTAATAATAAATAAAATAAATGCTTAAAGAAATAAAATAAAGAAAATTAACCAAGTGGAGAAGATCTGGGGCGGCTGAAACTGGAAAAAAAAGGGGGGGAAAGGCTTAATGAAAGCATAAGAGAAATTAGAACAACAAACCACAATAGAATGGTTTCGTGCTTAAGGTTTAAACGGAGACACGAAGACGTGGAGGAAGGAACCACGTGGCAGTGGAATTTGCTTCCACCCCAGCTAACGTAGTCATCATGTACCTAGGGAAGGGAAACTCACCGCCTGTCTCCTTCGTAAAAAAAAAAATTATAATAAACCGAAGAGGAGGAGACATATGGGAGGACATTATCTCAGTTTTCAGAAGGAGGAAAAGAGTGAGAACCCTCTTGATCGTTGGAGTTTCCACCACCGCCATCGACTGCTAGCACCCTTGGAGACTAAGCTGAATTCAAGCTTGCTGCAGATAATAGGCGAGTGTAATTCTTCCCCTCTCGCTCTTTTTCCGCTTCACCATGCGAGCCTGTAGATATGATATGCTAAATCTAGTCAATGGTGGGGTATCTGATGGAGGAATTTTGAGAGATACAACTAATAAAATTGACACCCAAAGAATAGAAAGGGACGAATGTCGAGGTTGGATAAACAAAAGTTGAAAGATCTAGTTGAACTAAAGCACAAAAAAAACATGTCCGTATTAGAAAGATTCTAGGGGTGTAATAAGTCAAGCCCTTCAGCTGCAAATTGATTAACCAACCGAATAACTTTAGTGCAGGAAGTTTGGGAAGAACAGAGACGATTGTTGAGTGCAATAAAACTCTAAACCAAATAATGGATAATCTGCCGTGGAAACTCCTAGTACAAATGGCATACTTTAAAAGAAAACACTCACGTATACCAGACCCGAGTTAGAGTATGCAAGGTGAGGGATGTATTGATGTCGTTAGATAAATACAATTCGGTGATTGAAAATCTAGAGCGCTAAATAATACTGCTAGAGTACAAATCTGAGGACGTCACCCGTATAGGTTTAGGTTGTGAATTTACTAAACTAAGCCTAGCCTACTCTAATACATGATAAGAAGAAAAAAAGAAGAAGAGAGAGATAACATCCAGTAGATGAAATTGTAAGTTGTAATAAACTGAGCATGTATATGCTCTAAAAAAATAATAATAATAAAATAAAGTCCACCCACGTTGATAAGTTGAGTAGCATTTGCACCGCTAATTGACGTTAAGTAATTCGTAAGATTATGGAGATGATTTGGCATCTGTGTATATGTGTTGCTATTCTGCTTGAATAGAATGTTGCATGTATTTTTTATTATCTACCATGCATAACATGCACCCAATGGAAAAAAAAAGAGAGAAAAGAATGGTAGCCACAAAAGAATTAAATGCGCTTGATTCCCCGAGGGAGTCGGGATGCCTTGGTTGGTGGCACCAAGAGGACCGCGTAACGAATAACGCGAAGCCTTGGAGCGAGGAACTCGTAGTGGAAAGTTGCTACGAGGGTCGGCGTAAAGGGCCGGAAAGGAACTGGAAACATACACATATTCGTACACATTCCTACATTTCATGCAATAAGATATTGTATGCATTAGTTTGTCTAATATTCTGTATAATAAAAGGGCTAATATATTGGCGTTGAGACTGGAAATAGGACCAAATTACGAGTTGGAAATCAACTCGGGTACAATAACAAGGAAATAACATGCATGAGAGAACGTGCACTCATTTGCTCATTCACATGCACTTCCATATCCTTGTGTAATAGAATGTTATGTGTGTTATTTCAGTTAATATTCATTCTAAGAAGAGATTTGATCAATTTTCAAAGGTTCAAATAGTGTGGTGTATCGAATGAGCGTTAGAGAGGTTGAATTAACTCGCTACAGTTACTAACACTTGTGGTCTTTGTGGTTTTAGACTGATAGATATGGGCTCAATCCCGATTCCACCTGGAGCCCATTATGGACTTCCCATTGTCGTGGAAGCTGAGAGCCAAGACTTCGAGCTCCCTAGTATCCCAGACGTCACCATTACTCGTATTATTACAACGATTACAGTAGATGTGGGCATAGGTATGCTTGACATTCAGTTGACATTCGTCGCCCTATTCCTCAACCTGGACGGCTCGCCAAAGGGACCGATACCCCAAGCTTTATTCGACTCAGAGCAGGAGGACGGGGGTGACGGTGATATTGACCCGAGTGGAGGGGACCAGGGAGGTGATGCACCTGACTCGACAGCTTAGGTGAGATCGGGAGATTAGTAGCGTTTTTGGAAGTCCGTACTTAAGGAGCAGGAGTACGGCATTTTGACTGGTAACCAGAATGCAGGGAATGTGCTATTGTACATAGTTCGGGCGTAGGTGATCCCAGGTTCACATTCCCATGTATATAGTAACTCAACTGGTTCCGTTGAACTCTTATATATAAATAAATCGAGCTCGACTCGATGTTTATGGTATTACTTGAGTCTAGTTTATCAAGTATATAAAAAAAAATTATTCGAGTTTCCGCTGCATGAGAATAATTTAAGGGCATAACATTCTCTGTTAGATGTGACGATCTGGGACGTCACTGCTCTTGGCGGTAGCATCGGAGCGAGGATGCTACACCCACACCATATTTCCAACAGCAAGAAGCTGCAAAAGATGAATTGGAGTGCCCGCCCCTACCTTTTCCGCAAAGAGCACGGAAGCAAAATGAGGACGCCCAATTTCATAAGTTCCTTGATGTGTTTAAAAAGCTTCACATTAACATTCCTTTTGCAGAAGCACTTGAGCAGATGCCGAGTTATGTCAAGTTCATGAAGGACGTACTCTCGAAAAAACGACGACTAGGCGAGTTCGAGACCATGGCGTTAACCAAGGAGTGTAGTGCCATCCTTCAGAAGAAGCTACCGCCTAAGCTCAAGGACCCAGGTAGTTTCACGATCCCTTGTACAATCGGTTCATCATTCTCAGGTAAGGCTCTGTGCGACCTTGGTGCGAGCATCAACTTGATGCCCTTTTCTGTGTACAAGGAGTTAGGTTTGGGGGAGGTTAGACCTACATCGGTATTGCTGCAATTAGCCGATAGGTCTATTACCTATCCTAGGGGGATTATTGAGGATGTACTGGTTAAGGTAGATAAGTTTATATTCCCTGCTGACTTCCTTGTTCTAGACTTTGAAGAGGACCAGGAGATTCCGATCATCTTGGGACGGCCATTCCTAGCCACTGGACGAGCTTTGATAGATGTCCAAAAGGGAGAGTTAACCATCCGGGTCAATGACCAGGAAGTGACGTTCAACGTTTACAAGTCTATGAAATGGCCAAGCGAACCTAACGAATGTTTCTTTCTTGATGTTTTGGACAGGTGTTCTTCCGAGTCTTTCTCACAGGTATATTCCGAAGATCCGTTGGAAGCGTCGCTAACTTCGGAAGCATCAGAGATTAAAGCGGTGCACGAAATCTTGAGCATGATGGAATCCTTGCCTTACTTAACAAAGAAATTTAACCATTTTGATACTTTGGATTGGCCGATGAACTCCATGAAGCCCTCCATCGAAGAGCCACCCATGCTAGAGCTCAAACCGTTGCCGGAGCATCTAAGGTATGCTTATCTCGGATCCTCTAACACTTTACCCGTAATCATCTCTACAGACTTGACAGCACAAGAGGAAGAGAGGTTGCTTTGGATTCTTAGAGAGCACAAAAGAGCTATAGGTTAGACGATTGCAGACATCCGAGGAATCAGCCCATCAGTTTGCATGCACAAGATCCTCCTGGAGGATAACCAGAAGGCGTCGGTTGAAGCTTAACGGCGATTAAATCCGAACATGAAGGAGGTGGTCAAGAAAGAAGTCATCAAGTGGCTGGATGCAGGTATCATTTATCTCATCTCCGACAGATCATGGGTGAGTCCTGTGCAGTGAGTCCTGTGCAGTGTGTCCCGAAGAAAAGTGGCCTGACTGTGGTAGCTAATGAGAAGAATGAGCTCATCCCAACAAGAACAGTGACGGGATGGAGAGTGTGCATGGACTATCGCAAGCTGAATAAAGCCACAAGGAAGGATCACTTTCCTCTCCCTTTCATTGACCAAATGCTCGACAGGTTGGCTGGTAAGGAATGTTATTATTTTTTAGATAGCTACTCTGGATATAATCAAATCTTGATTGCTCTGGAGGATCAGGAGAAGACGACTTTTACCTGTCCATATGGGACTTTCGCCTTCCGTCGAATGCCTTTTGGGTTGTGTAATGCGCCTGCAACTTTCCAACGATGCATGATGGCTATTTTTAGTGATATGGTGGAAAATGGATTAGAGGTTTTTATGGATGATTTTTTAGTCTTTGGTACATCATATTCTGACTGCGTGACGAATTTAACTCGCGTGTTAAAGCGGTGTGAGGATACTAACCTGATCCTGAATTAGGAAAAATGCCAATTCATGGTCAGAGAGGGTATTGTCCTAGGTCACAGGATTTCAAGCAAGGGCATCGAAGTGGACAAGGCCAAGATCGAGACAATTGAGAAGCTACCACCACTGACATCAGTCAAGGCAATTCGAAGTTCCCTAGGCCACGCCGGGTTCTATCGAAGATTCATCAAGGACTTCTCCAAGATCACGAAGCCATTATGCAACTTGTTGGAGAAGGACAAGCCATTTATCTTCGACGACGCATGCCTCTCAGCATTTGGTGAGTTAAAGAACAGGTTAGTTTACGCACCTATCGTCATTGCGCCTGACTGGAATTTACCTTTTGAGCTGATGTGTGATGCTAGTGACTATGCCGTTGGGGCGGTATTAGGACAAAGGATAGGCAAGATTTTTCATGTGATATATTATGCTAGTTGTACCCTAGATGATGCTCAGATAAATTACACAACCACTGAAAAAGAATTGCTTGCTATTGTGTTCGCTTTCGATAAATTTCGTAGCTACCTCGTTGGGACCAAGGTTATAGTGTTCACAGATCACTCGGCAATCAGGTATTTGATTGAGAAAAAAGAAGCTAAGCCGAGGTTGATTCGTTGGGTCCTACTGTTGCAAGAGTTTGACTTAGAGATCCGAGATAGGAAGGGTACTGAAAATCAAGTAGCAGATCATTTGTCTAGGTTAGAGACTAAAAAAGAGACTAGGGACAAAACACTAATCAACGAGGCCTTTCCAGACGAACAACTTTTTGCAGTTAGTCACGGTGTACCTTGGTATGCTAACTTCGTAAATTACATCGTCTCTGATTTCATGCCCGATGAGTTTGACAACCAAAAGAAAAAGAGATTTTTGAAAGAGGTGCATTATTATTTTTGGGATAAGCCGTTCCTATTTAAGCAATGTGCAGATCAGGTTATCCGGAGATGCGTGCCGGAGGGAGAAACGGAAAGCATACTTGCACAATGTCATGCATCACCCTATGGGGGCCACTTCGGAGGAGATCGAACAGCAACGAAAGTGCTCCAATCAGGTTTTTATTGGCCTACTCTATTCAAAGATGCTTACACATTTGTTGCGTGTTGTGACAGGTGTCAACGTGTTGGAAACATTTCAAAACGACATGAGATGCCGTTGCAGAACATCCTCGAGGTAGAGCTGTTCGATGTATAGGGTATAGATTTCATGGGATCTTTCATTTCGTCTTTAAATAACAAATACATTCTCATGGCTGTGGATTATGTCTCTAAATGGGTAGAAGCAATCGCTTTACCCACTAATGATGCTAAAGTGGTTGTAAAGTTTTTGAAGAAACATATTTTCACTCGATTCGGAACACCTCGGGCAATCATAAGCGATGGAGGCACACACTTCTGTAACAGACAATTTGAAGCATTGCTCAATAAATATGGGGTCAAGCACAAGATTGCAACCGCGTATCATCCACAGACAAGCGGACAGATTGAGGTATCAAACCGAGAAATAAAGCGCATCCTAGAGAAAACAGTATGTCCTACGAGGAAGGATTGGTCATTGAAGCTAGATGACGCTCTATGGGCTTATAGAACAACATATAAAAACCCCATTGGCATGTCACCATACCGATTAGTTTTTGGGAAAGCTTGTCACTTGCCAGTAGAACTCGAGCACAAGGCATATTGGGCATTGAAGAAATTGAACTTTGACCTCGCAAGAGCTGGAGAAAAGAGATGTTTACAGCTGAATAAACTTGAAGAGCTTCGTCTTCAAGCATATGAAAACGCAAGGCTATACAAGGAGAAAACAAAAAAATGGCACGACAGCAAGATCCTCAATAGGATCTTCATACCAGGTGAGTTGGTCTTACTTTTCAATTCTCGACTGAAGTTATTTCCTGGTAAGTTGAAATCCAGGTGATCGGGGCCATTCCAAGTGGTGGCTGTCTTTCCCCACGGAGCGGTGGAAGTCAAACCAGAGAACTCCGAGAGAACATTCAAGGTTAATGGACAACGGTTAAAGCATTATTGAGGAAGTTTTGATCATGAAGTAACCTCGATTCCCCTAAAAGATGCATAGTTCAAACGGACAGTCGAGCCATCGACTATTCAGGGAAGTCTCCTTCCTTACTTTTTGCTTGTTATTTACATCGGGACGATGTTTTGCTCAGGTTTGGGGGAGTAAGGTTGCTGTTTTGCTGAGTTTCTTAGTCTTTGCTAGGAAATGTTGTTGTTTTATGGTTTAATTTCTGCAATGTTTAGGTTGAGTCTAGAGTGTTGTGTTTGAATAAATTTCTCAGTTGAACTTGATGAAATCTAAGATGAATTGATCCTAGCTCGGTGATGAATTTTAGTGGTTTGCGTTTATAACTTGTGGAAGAGAAGAATCGGCACTTGACTCATGATTGTATTACAATGCGTTGGATTTGCAAATGGTTTCATTTCAATTGTTTGAAAAAAAAAAACTCAGTATGGAATGGAATGGTTGGGACAACCTCATGTCTTATAATAGTTGGTGATGAATAGAACTGCTTGAGTACTTCCTTGATGCGAAATCTTAGGTAGAGTTCATTTAAAAAAAAGAAAAAAAAACAAGAGAAAAAAATATAAAAAAAGAAGCTACCAAGGCTCTGAGTACCGATGTTCAGGTGAAAAAAAAAACTATGAAAAGAAGAAAAGAAAAGATGAATCGTTTGTGGTACACACCTGAATATGTGCTTGTGATGTGAGTCACCTCAGTATACTCGAGTAATAGATCTGAGGGGTTCCTTATAACCTAATGCCTTGGACCAACTTGTCTGAGAGTCATTGATCGAAAGCTCGTTACATGGGTTTCCACTGAGAATTGATGATGTGACATCCAGAGTCGTGTAGCGATAAATTCATTTGACTTGCATGCTTGAATTGTTAAATGTGCCGAACCTTTGATTAGCAGATAGGGGTATTTGGGGTGGTTTCTATAAGTTACTGACCTACTGTGTTTTATTGGAACTATGAGATTGTCAATATCCATTGCATGACGTAGTGAGATGCTTAAATCTTTAACATTGCGTTTACTGAACATGAAAACGTGTAGTCACAACTGTGAGTTGATTGAAGAGGAAACTTGACTGCGAGTTTGAATGCACCATTTCTGAGAACAGTAAGGGATTGTTCAAAAAGGTTGATTCGAGTTTTGATTGAGGAATGGTCGTTTGTCGTTTGCCTTCGCGTTTTTCTTTTTCGCATTTTTGCTCGAGGACTAGCAAACATTCGGTTTGGGGGTGTGATAACTCTACGAAAGTAGAGTGAAAGTGCTTCTAAAATGGGGATAATTGAGTTTAGTTGTTCGAGCTTTATTTAGTTTTTAGTGTTTTTTTATTTTAGTGTCTTGGTCTTCATTAGTGTTTTCGTATTTTGATTCTCATGTTTTATTGCCCAAGTGTCTCATTGATGTTTTGTTATGTTTAGACATGATGTGGACGAATGAAGCGAAGAACATTGATGAGAAGATTTGGAAACTTGCAGCTTTAAAGTCGCTGGAGACAGAACTCAGATAGACGCATTCGCCTAACAGACGGACACATCCATCTGCATTCTGTGGAAGATACAGAACCGAGATGGACGCATCCGTCTGATAGGCGGATGCGTCCGTCTGCACGCAGTTAGTAACGCGCAAATGGGCGAGCTTCCTCCTTCTGATGCAGCATGAAGATTTTATCTTATTGGAATATTCTACTTTTATATTTTAGGATTTGGTTTTAAGAGATAAGGATATTTTTATTAGGTGGAATTTTTGAAATGGGGATAAAAGAGGAAGGAGAAGATAACCCTAGAGATATTCTGTTTTGGGAGGATATCAAGAGAGAGGACGGCAATTCTTTGAGGAGGAAGAGAGCAAAAACGTTAAGCAACACTAAGGGGCTCTAGAGGAATCGAGATTGAGGGTGCTCATCTTGGAGTCGAAAGATCGGAGACAGAGTTCTTTCTTCTTATCTTCTGCATCTTGATGTCGTTTTCTATGTTTTCTTTTGGATTCGTGATGTATAATTTTCCAATTATAAACTAATTTGCTTTTCTAGGGCTACAATGGAACCTAGTACTTTTGTTTAGAAAGTGAATTCCTTTCTTCGTGTTATTGATTTCAGCGAATTATTTATTCAGATCTTATTCTTAATGCGATTGATTGACTGATCACCAATTAATTTGATATGGTAATCTGAATGAACTTGGAAAAGTTATTTAGATTAAGCCGTGGACTGGATAGCCTAAGTTAGTGTCGCGTTGGAAAACGGAACTAATCAGTGAGAAGGATAGGAATATACTCGATCACCTTAGGTGACCAATTAGGGTTGTCACATAATGGGTTCTCACTAGTTAATTGCCTAGGAATAGAGTGATTAGCTCGATACCGAGAATACGTTCTTAGAGCACTCGGAAGAGGCGTAAGAAGATAATAGAACTCTAGGTTAGTAATTCAAGAAGTCGGTAATCGAAGAGGGAAGGATCAATCTAAGCACGGTGTTAGGGGAAGTTGTATGTCCTAGATTTCTCCTTATCGATAGTTCGCGTTATTATTTTCTGTTTATGTCTTTTAATTCAAACATACCCATTTTATTTTCCACTTGACCTCAAGACAATTACCGAGAATAACCTTAAGAGAATTTTGTAGTACAATTCCCTGTGGATTCGACCCTTGCTTACCATTGCCATATTTTAGTTAGGTCGGGTAAGGATTTATTTTTGTTGCGTTGATGACGCGTATCAATTTACGTGGTTCGATCACAAAGTGATCTACGTCTACGGGCGAGGCAAAATTCAACTCCACTATATTCAAGAGAGAGAAATGATTATAAAGCTCACACGGCTCACTTAACTCTCTCAAAACTAAGAAAAACTCACTCCGGTGAAGAAACCCTAATGCAGTATAAATAGGTCCCCAAAAATTTTTCTCGGGGGCTTTGCCCTCGAACCCTCATAAAGATCCGTTTACTCATCCAAAGAGATTTGTTCGCTTTGCTGTAGGTTGGGCCTAACGGCCCAACCCTTTGCGTCGCGAACAAATCTCAAACTTTCTCCTTTTTTTCACTTTGGGCCGTACAAGTAATATATCAAAGTCGGGTGATGAACCAGATCGGGTACATAAAATTCAAGACATACTCAACAATGACGATAGGCATAGAAAGTACACTGTTCACTCCAACTCCGATTCTTTCTTGTATAATAAAATCTAAGTAGACTAACCCGGATAACATTGTCCATAGTTATGCTTCATAATCGGGGTATTTTTTATTCATCATAGATGTAAGTAAATATTGTTGATGTATCAAGGTTACAATATTATTATTTTTTTATTAAGTCAATTTGCTGTTGTCCTATTTTCAAGGAGTTAGTTAGTCGTTATCTTTACTTGATCAGTCCTATCTTGTAGGATTGTTTAGTTGCATATTCTTTTCTATTTTGTTAGTTTGTTGCTGATTTTGGGGATCAAGTAAGCTATTAGTTAGTGGGCAACGTGTGTTATGACGTAGCTTCAGTCTTGAGTCTGTTTTTTAGCAAATTTCAGTTTTCTAAATAAGAGAAGTTCCCTTTCAATACATTATGATTTTGTTGCAAAAATACAACTTTTGTTATCAATTCTCCTTATATTCTTTGAGAAACAATATTGGTATCAGAGCTTCATTCATCTTAAGGGGCTATAAATGACTTGTGAGATTGATTGAGAGTTCTATTTGCATCCATAGAAGCTAAGGCAAGATAGAGGTATGATCGAGTGGTTTTTTAGCCATGGCTCCACTAGTGTTTGATGGAGAAAATTATCAAGCTTGTTCGGTAAGAATGCAAGCCTATGTAGAGGGTTGTGATTTTTGGGAAGCTGTGGAACAGGATTATGAAGTTGCTCTCTTTCTTGATAACGCAACCATCAATCAAATCAAGTATCACAAGGAGAAGACAACAAGGAAAGCAAAGGCAAAGTCTTGTCTATATTTTGCCGTATCACCTGCCATTTTCAGCAAAATTATGCCTTGTGAATCAGCCAAAGCTATCTAGGACTTCCTTAATGCCGAGTATCAAGGAGATGAGAGGATCAGAAGCATGAAAGGGCTGAATCTGGTCAGAGAATTTGAGAGATCATAGATGAAGGAGTCTGAGACAATTAAGGAGTATTCCGATAAGTTAATAAGCATTGCAAATCAGGCAAGAGTTCTTGTCACCGACCTCTCTGATAATAGGTTAGTGTAGAAAATTCTTGTCTCCTTGCCCGAAAAGTTTGAGGCAACCATTGCCTCTTTGGAGAATACCAAGGATTTGTCTCCGATCAGATTTACAGAATTGCTAAGTGCTTTTCAAACACAAGAGCAGAGGAGGTTAATGAGATTAGAAGGTAGTACTGAAGGAGTTTTGCAAGCCAAAGAACAGCAGAACGCAGGAGGGAAAGGCAAGAAGTGGAAAGGGAAGAAATGGAATGGCAATGGTGGTTTAGAAGCTACTGCGAGAAAGAACAATGCTGGTAATTCCAAGAATAATTGGGGAAGGTATTCCTTATGTCGGCACTGTGGAAAACAGAATCATCCACACTTTAGGTGTTGGAAGATACTAGATGTAAGATGCAGAAAATGTCAAAAGCTTGGGCACATTGAGAAGTTTTATAAAGAGAAAGGAGATCATCAGCAATGTGAGGCACATGCTGCAGTTCAGCAAGAGGTAGATCAACTTTTTGTTGCTTCTTGCTTCTCCTCTAGTACTCCATGTGATAGTGGCTTGTTGATAGTAGTTGCACAAACCACATGACAAGTGATGAAACGTTATTTATAGATCTTGACAAGTTATTGAGGTCAACAATGAGGATTGGGAATGGTGATTACTTAGAAGTGAAAGGTAAAGGGACTGTAGCAATAAAGAGCTGTGTTGGAACTAAGCTGGTTTCTGATGTGATGTATGTACCTGAGACTAATCAAAATTTGCTGAGTGTGAGGCAGTTAGTGGAAAAGGGATTTAAAGTGATATTTGAAGAGGGGAAGTATTTGATATTTGACTTCAATGGCCAGAAGCTGATCAAAATAAAGATTCAGCAGAAGAGGTTTTTTTTTTCTGAATCCTTTCGAGAAGGAACAAGTGGCATTTAAGTGTCAAACCAGTGAGTCAGAGATATGGCACAAGAGGTTGGGATATTTTCATCACAAAGGCTTGTTGTTCATGCAGAGGAATGAAATGGCAACAGGGTTACCAAGTTTGGAAGAGTAGATTATAAGGTGCAAGGCTTGTTTGCTAGGCAAGCAGACGAGACTTCCCTTTAAAGAATCAACTTGGAGAGCTACAGAGAAGCTACAGCTGATTCATACAAATCTCTGTGGTCCACAAGTGACTCCTTCACTGAATGACAGCAGGCATTTTACTATTTTCATTGATGCTTATACTAGAATGTGCTGGATTTACTTTATGAAGCAAAAGTCAGAAGTTGCTCAGCTATTTCTGAATTTTAAGAGATGGGTTGAGAACCAAAGTGGCTGTAAGATTTAGGTCATCAGATCTGATAATGGAACTGAATATACTTCACAGAGGTTTAACTCTTTGCATGAAGAGGCTGGAATTGAGCATCAGCTTACTGCTCCTTACTCTCCACAGCAAAATGGAGTTAGTGAGGGGAAGAATAGAATCATTATGGAGATGACTAGGTGTTTGCTGCATGAGAAAAATCTGTCAAAAGAGTTTTGGGCAGAAACAGCAAACATAGTAGTTTTTCTACTAAACAGATTGTCTACAAGGGTATTGGAGAAGAAGACACCCTTTGAAGCTTGGTTTGGTGTCAAGCCAATTTTAAGAAATTTAAAAGTGTTTAGCTATTTGTGTTTTTCTCATATTCCTCATGTCAAAAGAGATAAGTTGGGAGAGAAAGCTGAACCTGGGATCTTTGTTGGCTACAGTTTAGTGTCGAAAGCCTACAGGATCTATGAACCACAAACAGGGAAGGTGATCACTAGCAGAGATGTTCAGTTCTTGGAAGATGAGCAATGGAACTGGACATTTGAGTCACAAGGCAAGCACAAGGAGGTCTCACTAGAACTTGACGAGCTGGTGGATGATGTTCTAATTAGAGGTACCAAATCTCTAATTGATATATATCAGAGGTGTAGTGTGGCCGTTTTGGAACCTTCAGTTTATAAGGAAGTAAAAGGTGATCCGAGGTGGATGAATGCAATGAATGAAGAGTTGGCTATGATTGAAAAGAACCAAACATGGGAGCTAGTGGAGAGGCCTGAAGACAGGAAGGTGATTGGAGTAAAATGGGATTTCAGGACCAAACTCAATCCTGATGGCTCAGTGAATAAGCATAAGGCCAGGTTGGTGGTGAAGAGATATGCATGGGTTTGGGGAGTTGATTTCTCAGAAACCTTTGCCCTTGTGGCAAGACTAGATACAATTAGAATGACTCTTACTTTTGCAGCTCAACAAGGATGAAAGGTATATCAGTTAGATGTGAAATCTACTTTTTTTAATGAAGTGTTGCAGGAGGAGATTTATGTTGAGCAGCCAAAAGGCTTTATCACACCAGGCCAAGAGGAGAAAGTTTATTTGCTGAGAAAGGCTCTCTATGGCTTGAAGCAAGCTCCTAGTGCATGGTACAGTAAGATGGATGAGTACTTGCTAGGCTTGGGTTTCGAGAAAAGTCCAAGTGAATTCACTCTATATGTTAAGAAGTTAGCATCTAACTTAGTAGTAGTGTCACTTTATGTGGATGATATGCTAGTGATATGAAGTAATAGTGTTCAGATTACTGCATTTAAGCAAAAGATGATGAAGATGTTTGAAATGACTGATCTTGGTGAGATGTCATATTTTCTGGGGATGGAAGTTAGGTAGACTCAGAATGAAATTTTTATCAATAAGAATAAGTACTTGAAGGAGATCCTGAAGAGATTCAACATAGAGGAGTGTAAGAGTGTGAATACTCCAATGGGTCAGAAGGAAAAACTTCATAAGAATGATGGATCAGAACCCGCAGATGAAAGAATTTATAGAAGTTTGATTGGCTGTCTTATGTATCTCACTGCAACTAGGCCAGACATCATGTTTCCTGTAGTATCTTGTCTAGATTTCTTGATTGTGCAAGTGAGTTGCATATGACAGCTGTAAAGAGGGTGTTGAGGTACTTAAAGGGTACTCTTTCATATAGAATTAAGTTTTGTAAAGTTGAAGAGTTGAAGTTGCAAGGATATTTTGATAGTGACTGGGCAGGTTCAATGGATGATATGAAAAGCACTTCCAGTTATTGTTTTACATTTGGATCGGCATGTTTTTCTTGGAGTTCAAAGAAGCAGGAAATATGCTGCGCATGGTAACGATTCTGATCTCAAAAACTAATTCTGATTAAAATGACTTTTTCTGATTCTGTTCCTGAATGAGTTTTGGAAAACCAAAAATGCGTTTGATAACTGCACAAAATTTATATTTTGAAAAACTGTTTTTCTTTCTAATTTTTTTCATTTAAGTCAAATAACTATGTAGTTACTTTGTAAAATTTCATCCTAAATGAAAGCTAATTTCCAATGCACACTAAAATAATTTAAAATACAATTATTTTTCTAGCATGTCATAAATGAAACACAAATTTTAATATATGATGTTTGAAGTTCGATTGAAGCATGAGATACGTTTCCATGTTAAGGACTCATTTTTCTTTAAATGTTGCATTGTCCAAATACATACAAACATAACAGCTAAATAACAAATTATTCACTGAAACGAAAAATCAAATTATCCTCCTTGATACGAAGTACGAGTCATTCACTATCATTTTGCAAGTTTTGTTCTAAATCCAAGTGGGTGTTTGGCTCCAGCTCCACGTGCAGATGGTCACATTTTGTGACACACGGCTATGAGTATATATGTTACTATCTTTATATTAGATCCCCTCATCTTCTGTAACATTTTTTGTAGAAGAGTAAAATATAGGAAATCTAGGAAATTTAGGCCTCAATTTATGAAAATGAGGTCAAACTAGCATAGTCTAAGCTTTTTCTATTTTAAGGAAATTTCTAAATTTTTTTGTGATTTTAAAAAAAAATTCAATTTTTTTCAAAATTTTTTATTTTTATTTTTATTAGATTGAGAGAAAAGTAACGAAAAAGCTGGAAGGGAAAAGTGAAAAATGTGAGATTTCATTATGTTTTCTGATTGTCAAAAGTGATTCTTTTTTCAGAACCAACTTTTTTTTTGTTCTGGATTTTACTCTAAAATTGATTCCGATTCTCTAAAATTGATTATGGGAACATAATCAAAATCAGAATTATTTGGGTTACCAAACATGATTCTCATTCTTTACTGTTCTAGGGAACAAAATCAGAGAATGAGAATGGTTACCATATGCAGCCATAGTGGCTCAATCAACTGCAGAAGCTGAGTTCATTGCAGCTACTGCAACGGTAAATCAAGTATTATGGTTGAAAAAGCTAATGGATGATCTACATTTGAAGCAAAAAGAAGGCATCGAAGTATTTGTGGATAATCAAGCTACTCTGGCCATTTCACAGAATCCAGTGTTTCATGGAAAAACAAAGTATTTTAAGATCAAGTATTACTTCTTGAGAGAAGTGCGGAAGACTGGAGAGGTGAAACTGGTGTACTGCAGTTCCTAAGACCAACTTGCAGAGATATTCACTAAGTTATTTCATGTTGGTCGATTTGAACTTCTCAGGACAAAGCTAGGAGTATGCAGTGCTTGATCCAGGAGGAGAGTGTTGATGTATCAAGGCTGCAATATTATTATTTTTTTATTAAGCCAATTTGCTGATGTCTTATTTTCAAGGAGTTAATTAGTTGTTATCTTTACTTGATTAGTCCTATTTTGTAGGATTGTTTAGTTGCATATTTTTTTTGTTGATTTTGTGGATCAAGTAAGCTATTAGCTAGTGGGCAACGTGTGTTTATGACGTAGCTTCAGTCTTGAGTCTGTTTTTAAGCAAATTTCAATTTTCTGAATAAGAGAAGTTCCCTTCCAATACATTCTGGTTTTGTTGCAAAAATACAGTTTTTGCTATCAATTCTCCTTATATTCTTTGAGAAACAACAAATATACAAGCCATATTCGTTCATGCGTCTTCAGTTAAGTGTGTTCTCAAGACCATTAGAGTGGAAAATCCAAACTGATTGATTAGAAGCCTCTGGAGAAATTACTTGCCATGCCATCATCCTGCATCTAAAACTTTGCATGTCACTTGTCATGCTCACGTTGCATCCCCGTTCACATCTCACACCTACATACGAAAATGATCTCCTTCATGTTTCAGTTTAGCAAGAACAAGATTGTCTAAAAACCAAACATTTGCAGCTCTGAGGGCCGAACATGTCCCCTCCTTCACCTGTTAAAGAGAATAGTCGATTAAATCGGCTGGAACTTTTCCAATGGCCATCCCAGCAGCAGGAACAATCACTAGCCAACTAGGAGTGGAACTTTTGTATCACTGATGCAGAATAATGTAGCAAATGCCAGATAGATTAGCAATGGTTTCTCAAGGAATCCAAATACTTGGTGGGCTCTTCCCTGATTCAGATCCCTGGGAATGGTCAGGTGCATGCACCAACCAAGAAAATACTTTCAATTCCACTTGGAGGACTTCTTCATCCTTCATACAACCTACAAACCAGATAGGCAAGATAGGTTACAGGTTCGCTAAGTAGTTACTAAAAGTTTCCATCAATTGGCCTCACATTTCCTTCTGGATTGTTCTTGGGTTAGGAAGTTTGGTTGATTAAGGGTGCGTGTGGTAATACTCCAGAAAAAATGTTTCTGTTCTTAAAGTGTTCTTGGAATATTTTGGGAACAGAAACGCGTCTTGTAAAAAAGTAAGAAACAAAAACACTTTTGAAGCAGAAATGAGAAAAAAAAAACTTGCTTCTGTGTTCCTGGAACACTTTTTAGAAACACATTTGGAACATTTTTTGGAAACAATTGTGAACACTTTCTTGAAATTAATTAAAAATAAAAATAATTAAAGAATAGCATAATTGAAATAAAATAATTATTTTCGAAAAATAAAAAATAAGAAAGATTAAAAATTAAAATAATAAAAATAAATAATCAAATAAATTAATTTAAAATAAAATGATTAAAAATTAAAAATAATTTTTTAAAAAATAATATAAATAAAATAATATAAATATAAATATAAAATATAAATAATTAAAGAATAAAAAATAATTTTTTAAATATAAAAAATAAAAAAGATTAAAAATCGAAATAATCAAAATAAATAATCAAATAAATTAATTTAAAATAAAATGATTAAAAATTAAAAATAATTTTTTAAAAAATAATAAAAATAAAATAATATAAATATAAATATAAAATATAAATAATTAAAGAATAAAAATAATTTTTTAAATATAAAAAATAAAAAAGATTAAAAATCGAAATAATCAAAATAAATAATCAAAAAATTAATTTAAAATAAAATGATTAAAAATAAAAAATAATTTTTTTGAAATAATAAAAATAATAATAATAATAATAATAATAATAATAATAATAATAAAATTTAATTAATTAATTAAAATAAAAATAAATAATAAAATTAAAATTTTCGAAAAATAAATAATAAAAAAATAATTTTTTTCAAAAAAATGAATAATAAAAATAAAAAATAAATTTTTCAAAAAAATAATAAAAAATAATTTTCCCAAAAAATAAATAATTAAAAATAAAAAATATTCTAAATAATAAAAATTAATTGAGAATTTGAATCATTTACAAAGGGTATTTTTTATTAAACAGCATTTACGTCAAAATTGTATCCAAATATACTTTTCAATTACAGTTTATCAAACAGTATTTGCATTCAATTATGTAATTATATGTTTATCTACTTGGAATCATTTATGTATGACTCATAATTATAATTTTGCCTATCTATGGAAGACATATTTCATGCTCTCATTGCTCAATTCCAATTTGTCTTCTCTTTTATTTTATTTTTTTATTGTTGATCTCATCCATATTGAAAAAATTAGGAATATAATTAAATGGAAAAATTAGGAATATAATTTTTTTGCAATTAACAAATGCGTTTTTGTTCTTTTTTTTGTTCCAAGTACAAAAACTTTATGCAGTTACCAAACGCGTTTCTGTTCCTTTTTTGTTCCGAGAACAGAAACTTTATGCAGTTACCAAACGCGTTTCTGTTCCCAGAAATCGTTGCCGGTATAAAAAAGTGTGTATGTTTCAAAAGTTGTTATGGGAACAGAAACGTTACCATGCGCACCCTAAGAGAACTATACAAACAAGGAGTTGAAAAAGGGGAGCTTGTTGCTACTATTGTCCTGATAAAACAGCTTGTTTTCAATCGAAGAAAAATGCTTAACACAGTCTATAGGGTTTATCGTTCTCCTGCTCCTCTTCTTCTTCCTCCTCGTCATCGTCTTCTTCTTCACTGTGTCCAGTTTCAGCTCCCTCTTTCAAGTCGTAATTTTTGCATCGACGTTCAATTGAAGGAGAGAAGCATGACCCAACCCATTGTACCATCTCCTAACTTACCCATAACCTCTCTCTCTCTCTCTCTCTCTCTCTTTGGTTTTTTGGGTGTCGCTGGAGAGAATACGTGCCCAGTATCACATCCAAAGGGCAGAAACCAGCCTTGATGAAGAACACAAGCGACAGTCCTCCCATGAATGAGTGAAGTTATATTTGTTTGAGGACAGTGAATCAGAATCTGTTACCTTTAGTTCCAGAGAAGTAACAAATTTATAGGGTCTTCTTCTTGACTATCTTGTTCGGCAAAGTTCCGTTTTCATTATGTTTTCTTTCCTGAGAATTTTCCAACTTGAGTCAGACTGTGAAAATATAAAGAGGCTTTCCATTTCAATATGAAAACACTTGTCCTTAGGTGCTCAGGTGACAATTATAGTTTGTGGATTGAACTTGCAACCTGATTAATGTGGCTATAATTTTCCTGTTGGTACGCTACTTATTCGAAGGTCAGATTTAACCGAGCGAAGATGATACGCCTGTATAGGAAAGTATGCAGCTCTAGCTTCTCGAACAATATGAAATGCTGTTAATGGTTCTTATTCCTTGGTTCTGCCATTCTGAATTAGGCCTTATCCTTTTGACATCCTCCTAGGAGAGATGCATGAGCCACATTGAAAGAAGCAATTGCTATGAATGCATGAAGCAGCTATCACCACCGAAATCCGGGCCTTAACCTCATATTATGCTACTAGGGAATCATTGGCTTTCCATTTCATCTCCCACTTTAATGCAATGTTTGTGGTGACTGGATTATTATAGCAGGAGTTCATCAATTGCTACGCATTTGGAGTTTGTGTGAATGAATAACTATCTGTCAACAGCTTGACAAATGCTAACAATCAAGATAGAATCACATGCTAGAAGAAAATAGAATGCTAGATCTATTTTTCCATGCAGACACCGATCTTTATCTTTTAACGTTAGGCAGACCTACTTCTACATTGAAAGACTTTCAAGGAAGGCTTATTGGGGATCTAATGATAGGACCAGTTTAATGAGGGATTTGAAGAGAAATAGAAATAAGATCGGCGAAATTAGGCATTGAGCAAAGCTTACCTCAATCCCATAACCAACACGAGCAATGAAATCACATCTTTTGCAGTAATAAATCTGATGCTTGAGTTCTTTTCTTTCCTCAAAGGAGTCACAGCAATATTCATCCGTACCATGTTAATCAATGGCAATGCAGGTTTGAAGGAGGGGATGAAGGTGATGCCTGTGCTTGACAGTTTCGGGTAATGAAAGGGAAGCACAGTGGATAAGGGTAGCATAATCACAATTAGCAACCCCAAAATTGAATAACAATGTGAGTTCATCAGTTTCATCGCAGACATCGCAGTGATGTTTAAGATCTATCTTCTCTAAGCGGTAGAGGTGGTGGCTAGCGTCCAAAATGTCCTTAGTTTTGATAGGAGCATAGAATGCCCTCGCCGAAAGAATGCTGGGACGAAAGCGCCTTATGCGTAGAGACCACTTTGGCTACTATAATGAAGATGATGATGATGGCCAGATCTATCGGTGTGTGCTCCCCTACTGTTTCAAGTGTGTAATAACTAGGTTACTTTAAGCATGTCATTAAATGGTGGTGTGACCCACATAAAGAAAATGATAAAAAAAAAAGGGGTTGAAAGTCAACAAAATAAGAAAAGGAGGAGATAGTAGTACTACCCCTCTGCAACAAGAGCGTGAAGAGAAGGAAGAGAAGAAAGAAAAGAAAGAGAGAAAGGAAAGAAATGAGAGAAGAAAGAAAGAGAAAAGAGGAAGAAAAAAAATAAAATAAAAATCATGTGTACGCACCACCGGTCGCAAATGCATCGCTAAGCTCGTTCCACCACGTGTTGCAAGGTTAGTTATGTTTTTCTTCGTTCGGCTATTTTAAAACGTTTTATGTTATTAGAGCTTAAATTCGGATTTATAGAAAAATTGAGCTGCGAAGTCAGATTTTGAAGTCGTTGAGCTGAGATTCTTTGGGAAAATGATAATTTAGGGTGTTGTGGAACCGTGGGAGTTTATAGAACTCAATTTGGACTTATGGTTTGTCCAAAACAAGATTTTCAATTCTAGTTGCTACAGTACCCGCGCGAACAGCATGCTTCAAGAGCCAATATCTTTATCTTTCGTTCATTATTTGAAGTTGACCATATTAAGACTTTTGTAGTACGTTGAATAAGCTTCGTTTGGAGTATAAGATGGCTTGAAACGGAGATCGGTGGAATGAGTTATGGCCTTTTTAGTCACGAAGCGCAAACTGTTCTGTTTCCTACAGTACGAGCACGAACAGCATGCTTCAAGAGCCAATATCTTCATTTTTCATTCATTATTTGAGGTCGATCATATTAAGACTTTTGTAGTACATCGAGTAAGCTTCGTTTGGACTATAAGATGGTTTAAAATGGAGCTCGGTGGAGTGAGTTATGACCTTTTTAATTCTGAAGCGCAAACTGCCCATTAAGGACAGTAAAGGAAAGTTGTTATTGGGCGAGCTTCCGTTGACACGTAGTTGTCGTTCTGTCATTAAATAGGTATAAATTAGTTGAGTCGTCCATTAGAGTGTTATATTATTGGTTTTTGATCTATTTTCCGTACTTTTGAATAGGAAATCGGACGCGTCGGCTCGAATAACCGTTGCATTTTAATTTTGCCTTCGTCTGGTGAGTGATACTATTTCTCCTTTGACTTGTATAAACTCATGTTTTTCTGAGAAGGTATAATATGAGTTTTCTAATGTGATTTTGTTCTTTGAAAGGAAAGAAAAAGCGGTGTTTAGAGCATTTTTGTTGCATAAAACAG
Source organism: Psidium guajava (assembly GCA_016432845.1). Taxonomy (NCBI): domain Eukaryota; kingdom Viridiplantae; phylum Streptophyta; class Magnoliopsida; order Myrtales; family Myrtaceae; genus Psidium; species Psidium guajava. Next base: position 36,138,451 of record CM028234.1, on the reverse strand, counting down.
GATCGAACATTTACTGCTGTTTTTTTTATTTAAAATGGTTTTATGAATACTTTGTGCTATTGATTTTGAGTTGATGGTGATGTTCATTTTGGCTGAAATAATTTATGACAGATTTCTGCTATTGATTTTTGAGTTGTTGTGATTTTATGCTGCTCAAGATAACTGTGGACCCGACTGATGGGTTTGTGGGTATGCGCATACTATTTAGGATATCCTTGTGGGCCAAGCCACCGGCATTGTAGGTGGAGACCTTGCCAAGGGGGGAATCTTGGTCGTCTTTTGTCACGAGCGTTATGTGTGATTACAGTTAGAGCCTTGAGCACGTGATTAGTCAATGGATAGACCATTGACATGTGTTTTGCTGAGATTAACCAATGGATTAAACCATTGGTATTTGTTTTGTGTTTTAAATGTGCATAGCGATTGTTCGATCCGCTTAGAAGAAATGTATTACTCACTGAGCCGTGTTAGCTCATTCCTTTCATCTTTTTATTTTTCAGATCTAACGAGTCACCCATAGAACGTAAGCGATCGTTAGTGGAGGATATTTTGTTGGGGGGAAGCTTTTATTATAAGTTGTGAGTTGTTCCTTTTATATTTGGTGAGCCTATTTAAGTTGATATTAGACGTTACTATCGTTTGGAAGGATATGGTGTATATCTGTTTATGGTTTAGTAGCAAGCTCTGACTTTGTAACCAAGGAATTTCTTGAGCCTGTATATATGGACATACATGTTTGTTATCAGGTTGGATTCTAGTTAAATTGAGGCTGCGTCCTTTTGAGAAAGGGACGGCCGTGTCACAATCTCCTATTATTGTGGTTTGGGGTTTGACAGAGTGTGTCATGAATCTGTATGAATCTGAGGAAGCATGTAAGTTTTACTTGTAGGTCTATTTCGGGTAAGCAAGATTTACTTTCCCAAAACTAATCACACATTGAAGGAGAAATAAGGGGCAATGAGGCTTCATTACATGTTTTTATCTCTACTTAGATACCACCTCCAAGTATCTTATTCTAGACCATATTTTTTTTCCTGGAAACGAATTAAAAAGAAGGAACCTATCTAAGCTCTCTATTTTGCTCTTTCTCCAATTCTCTGATATTGTATTGCAAGAAAGGGTCATCTGGGTCTTTGTACTGCTCCAAGTCGGAGATGTTGCGCTTACAGAATGCAAAAGGGACGATGTACTTTGGTAGTTCAATAGGATTGGAATCGGGCAAAGTCAAGATGGATGGGACATTCCCAAAGATAGTTCTAAATATGAAAACCCCCATCCCATGGAAGACAATCCTAGGAATACCGAAAGACCGACACACATCAAGGGTCCATCCTAGGAAGGAATCAGAAGTCAGGCAGAGTGGGAGAGACCGGGCTTCAGACATCTACCTGAGAACACACTCGAAGGCAGGTCTCATGGACTTGGTGGCTTTCAAGAAAGGCACCAACAGATCCATGGAAGGAAGATCAACAGTGTTCTCGCATCCTTCAGGAAGCTCTGGGACTCTACGAAACTGTATGATACGCAAGGATGCTTGAAATCTTTGACACATAAGTCCAAGCAGAGATGTCCATTCTGCATGCGCGTCGGATGCTGAAAGCAGATCCACGAAGACATTAAAGAGAGCAGGACGAACGCGCATGCTTTATTCAACTCTCTGAAGCTCGGGCACACACTATTTGGCACAAAGAAAAGAAACAAAAAGCAGACCAGTTAGGTGGCCACAAGTTGAGTTGAAAAGCAAAGCATGCACATGCTCATGCAATAAATGATGGGACGCTTCTCCCAGTTATAAATGGAGGAGAATCATCGTGGATGAATTGCGCCAAGTTCTTCAAGGCAAGAGAGACAACTCTAGATTGCACGGAAAAGAATTATGTGGAGAGTTCTTCTCGTGATGGTTTGCATGTTGTTGTTATACCTGAGTGATTTAGCCAGTTAAATTCTTGTTAGTAGAATTTGTTTAACTCCTTGAGTGAGATTTCACTGGGAATTGTGAAGGTCCAAGCATCGTGTGAGTTATTAGATGTAATGAAAGGTTAGGAAATACTGAGAGTGTTCAAATGCTCCAGTAATTATAATCTCATCGTGTCATTTGTTTCTATAGTGAAATTTTGTACTGCTTTCTTTGTGAATGTATGTTTTAACATTCGAACTGAATCAGTGTCTGATTTTCCTTCTTTCCGACTATTTTATCGATTCGCTTGCGTTTAATTAATAACAGACAGGATGAGTGGGGCATTCTTTGGGGTGGTGATGATGGTAACTTTGACATTGAGGCTTGTTAGGGCCTTGCATATGTCTACCAGTGGGAGTGCATTTCCCTGAGCCGGGTCAGGGAACACCACCACATGAGCACAAGGTGATGGCAAGACCAACCCTTTCATGACTTCTGATGCTCAGTGAAGATCAAGATGTACAGTTTACTGGAGAAGGAAGAGTTGGGAGAGAATTACAAATTAGCATGTCAACAGAAGCTCGCATTAAATAGGGACATCGAACAAGAGAACAGCATGTAATTGCTCTGCTGCATAATTCCATATAGATGCGTACTTTGACAAATTAGGCAAGTTCATCAAGTCAAAAGATTTTATTATTTTTCTCGAAATAAATGTGGATGAGGCAATAAAAATAAGAATTTTGCAAATGAATATCAATGAATAAGAAAATCTGGAGTATTCAAAGCTGTGGGTGTAATGTTTGCTTTTTGACAAGTCAACAAAAGAAAAGGAAAGAAAAAAAAAAGCAGCGGCTCCCCCCCCTCTCTCTCTCTCTCTCCAGAAAATGCACGAATGGAAAAAAAGAAAGAAAGAAGAGGAGGAATAAAGAAAAGAGAGAAAAAGAAAGGTGTCCAAACGACGTGCTTCACTAAGTAATCCTAACACCATTTAACAACATTCAGTCAGTACTTGCACCCCTTGTTCTTCCTATTGAAATAATTTTTGGATTTAGGATTTAATTTCGAATTTAGGTCGAGTTTAAGTCGCTGAGTTCATTTGAGGAGTTTTTACACTGCATTTTTGTATAAGAATATGTTCTGAAGTCATAGGATTTGATGAATCTTGATTTAACGTTATGGTTTGCCCAAAACAAGATTTTCAATTCTGGTCGCTAGAGACCCGCGCGAACATTACACTTCTTGGCCCGATATCTTCATTTTTAGGTTGTCATTTGAGGTTGACCATGTTAAGACTTTTATAGTACATCAGCTGAATTTCATTTGGACTAAAAGATGACTAGAAATAGAGCTCGTCGACCACAGGCAAGGGTCGTGCTCTTCCCTAGATCCAAGAGGCCCTTGCCTATGGTAAGCATGGGTCACCTTCTCGATGAAGTTAGGGCTGCAAACCCTCTCTACTTGGTTTCTAACTCCCTTTGGATATTAAATTTAATTTTGATCTAGTTTCAATAAGTTTTATATAAAGGTTCAAATTTGGACCAAAACAACATCGTTTAGCCATGTCATTACCACGTAAGATTAGAGAAAATAATAAGAAAAATGCATGACAACATTTTCCGTTAACAAGTTGGACAAAGCTAACAAAATGACTTGATTACACAAATCTGGTAAGTTTTAGGACTTCATTGCACATTTTACAAGTTATATGACTCAATTGAACTTTCGTGATAAGTTTTAGGACTTAAAGTACACTTATCTTTTGAAACAAATAGAAAAGGTACTGAAAAAAGACATTAGATTATTTCAAGTGTAATCAAGTCCATGTATCCATGAATTCTCTGGTTCATGGAAGCGTTTTTAACTTACCCGTAATATGTTAGTGTCTACTCCAAAATAAATTGATTTGCATATTTAAATGATTAAATCAAAACAACAAAGTTGCCATTGATATGTGCTTGGTAGAGTTCTACGTGTTTGCTTAATAATCCATTAACTTCCCCTTGATGGTTCACCTCTGGAAAAGTCGCAACATCTCTTTTTAGATCCAAGCTCTCAATTGTCTAATTTGACAACATCATAATAGCGTTTCAAAATAAATATCGAGGCATATACCACAATTAGCACTCTCGAACATATGCATCTAACATTTCTATAGAAAACTTGGACACCGACTCTCCTTGAACATTATGCAGGTCATTGTGCTTGATTCTTCTCGTTATCACTTAATTATCAGGGCACCTCGTATATGACATTCACAATTTTACCTTCTCAACTATACTGACATGCAACTGAATTTAGAGCACTCAAATAAATCAAATTTTCTTCAATTATGGAATAGGCCTCACTTTATCAATGTCCTCATGATGCCATAGAATATTCTGATTCTAACGTCGTCAACATCCACATCACACTTACCAGCGTTGTTTCCCAACTGTACTTTATCACTAGAATCCATGAATTAATAAGTAGTTAACCTGTTTTTATTTGGTGTAGCGTGAAACTAATCCTCAGTGACAGATAAGAAAAAATCAACACTATCAGGAAGAGTTGGCAACTTCGACCCTAAAAAGTTTCGTCTCTCTCTAGCATATGTAATTGAAAGTCAATTTTTCATGTAAGGTGCCGTTTTGGCATTGGATAATAATAAATCCTTTTAGACTACTAGCTGGCTTATATGCAAACTGTTACCTAGCCGGAAGATGCTTTATGTTTGACATGGATTGGAGTAGAACGGATGAAGTTTTCAAAAGCAAGGGCATTTTATTCTGCCCTTGCCTGGTCTAATGAACTCAGTATTTCACGTTCCAAGTTCTTGATAGGATGGCTATTTAAGAGTCAAATTGATTTTGTGAGGATGTTCCGTAATCCACGCACTATGCCATGTGTTTGTCTATTAACATAAAGCCTGCCATATCAGGTGCTGCCCTCATTGATCACAGAATGAGAAGAAACCAAAGACCAAAGCCGATGTCACTGTGCTGAAAAACCTTAATGAAGAACTAGACGCAAGGACGGCACAAATCTGCAAAGAAGAAGATGACGGGCGACGCGAACTTGAGTAATGCAATGGCGAGGACAAAAAAAACATTTGAGAGACACGGGGCCCAGTATGCTGCATTAGGAGCACAAAGCCAACGTCGAAAAAGTTGGAACATGACAAGTTGACACGGCAACGAGTTGCTGATCCTTGAAACTGAACCCGTTTTCTTGTCATTGAGTAATTCTGTGTTCTTTATATCATGTCCCCGATTCTGGATCATGTCAGAACCGGGGCAGAACCAGATGTTAATAGAGCGTTACAACGCAAAGGCTCGAGTTACATCTTGCCCCACTTCCTCTTATGTTCTTAATATGAAAGATTACGGCGAAATCTGAGAGGCCCGAAGAAACCTAAGAATCTGCAATACGAGTTTACAGACGGAATCAGCTATTTTCAGCAAGGCTCCTTGTTTCTTTTCGAGATTAGTAATACTGTGTGACGTAGTGATTGTGCACAGCGCAAGATATCAAATCGGCAGTCAGCACGTGTTTTATCGATGCAGTAGAGATGGGGGGTTGGCACCTTCAACCTTAAGTTAAAAAGGTTGAAAGGAGACGCAGTTGAGGAGCTAAGGTGTAACCTTAGGAGCCAAGAATCGACCCTTAATACTTTCTGTTGAGCAAGTTGCGTTTCAGCAAACTCTCTGTTAAGCTTTACCATGCAATCTCAGCAACAATTTCCGTAAATAAATTAGTACGAATTCAAGGAAGCGTGTAACTTTTATATCTACATCACGGCGGAGAAATAAGGCAGAGTACTTCGATGAGGCTCTCCGTTATATGTTTTATTTTTACTTGGTTACCACCTCCAAGTATCTAATTCTAAGCCATATTGTGCCTGGAAACAAATGAAAAGAAGGAACCTGCCTAAACTCTCTCTGGACCTCTTTCTTTGAGGAATTCAATCAAGACTCCCAAATTCTTGTAGGATGATCCACCCTCCTTCTCCACAGCTTGCCTTGCCAATCCAGCAATCTCTCTGGCCCTGTCCCTAGCCTGCCGTCCTCTCTCCCCTCCCATCAATTCCTCGACTCCATCCCTTACCGCCTCACTTGCAATTGTCCCTCCAACACCACCTTCTCCCACCATCACCCCTGCCCCGAGCCCCATCACCACAAGTTTAGCATTCAGTGGCTGATCAGCAGCCGTTGGCCACGCCAGAATGGGCACCTCCTCCGATAAACTTTCCAGAACAGAGTTCCAACCACAATGGCTCAAGAACCCGCGTATCGCTGGGTGCGACAAGATGCGCCGCTGGTCCACCCAATCGTGCACGACCAAGCCCCTCCCCTTCAACCGATCCTTCCATCCTTTGTCCGGCCACACCCAATCTGCCGATTTTACCGCCCATAGGAATGGATGCCCTGCCATCTCGAGTCCATGAGCTATATTGTCCATTTGCATGTCACTCAAGTGTGCTTGTGTTCCGAATGATACATATATCACTCCGCTCGTCCCAACATGCTCGTCCAGCCATTTGATGTAGGATTGAGATGGGTCAGCCTGTTTGGATCCGACAGGCCTCTCTATTTGATTCTGGTCGTAGAGCAAAGCCGGCCCGATGCACCAAGCTCTCACCCCCTGGCAGTAGAAGCTCTCCAGGGCAGCAACGTAAGCACCTTCGAGCTCTTCGAAGCTGTTGACGATAATCCCTGCACTATTCGCATCCGCCTCTCCAATCTCCACTAGTATAGGCAAGAAAGGGTCATCCGGGTCTTTGCACCGCTCCAAATCAGAGATGTCACTCTTATAGACTGTGAAAGAAACGCTCAACTTCGGCAGTTTGATTGGATCGGAATCGGGCATGGCCAAGAGGGATGGGACATTCCCGTAGGCAGTTTTCGCGATGGCCATAGGCAAAACCCCCATCCCGTGGAAGACAATCCTAGGAACTCCAAAAGACCGACACACATCGAGTGTCCATCCTAGGAAAAAGTCAGAAATCACGCAGAGCGGGCGAGACCCGGCTTCAGACATCTCCCTGAGAATACGCTCAAAGGCGGGCCTCATGGACTTGGTGGCTTTCAAGAAAGGCACCAACAAAGCCATGGAAGGCAGATCAGCGGTGTTCTCGCATCCTTCAGGGAGCTCTGGGACTCTAGGAAACTGTATGGTGCGCAAGGAGATGTCAGAGCAGCTCCGCACCTTTGACAGTATGAGAGGGGCATTGTTTGGGGTGGTGATGATGGTGACTTCGACACCGAGGCTCGCGAGGGCCTTGCATATGTCTAGCAATGGGAGCGTATGTCCATGAGCCATGTGAGGAAACACCACCACATGAGCACGAGGTGATGGCGAGACCAACCCTGTCATGGCGACAAGATCAAGGTGAACAATACTGGAGGAGGAAACAGTCGGGAGAGGATTGCGAATCCGGCATTTCAACGGAAGCCCGCATTTATATAGAGACATCGGATCGACATGGCAGCGCATAAAATGCCACGCCGCATTTACTGCCTAAGAAGTCAAGGGAGGGCAAATGCAGGGCAATATAAAAATGGAAGGTGACAGAGCGAGCCGGGTAAGTTTTGCAGCATGCGTTACTCCAATGACGCGACTCGATGGCAATGCACAAGTGTCTGTGTCCATCCCATGTCTACTCATATTTTACTTTTTTTGGTTCCTTTCTGCGTTGACTGTTGCCTCCATTGTTTAAATGAGAGTTATTTGAATGAAAGAGGCTGAATCGGTAAATGACAGTTATTTGACGCGACTCGATAGCAATGCATAGAGCCTGTGTCCTTTCCATATCTCTGATCGCCGCCTTGCATGACTGCACTGGGCATCTATCTCCCAATATAGACCTGCGTTGTTCGTAATTTGACTTGAGGTTACGGGTCATAGCTGATATGTTCGATTGCCGTCGAGTCGAAAATGTGGTCCGCTCTACCCACATCGAACAACCGATCCCAATACGGGTAAATATGGAATGGACACAGACTCTATGCACTGCTATGGAGTCGCGTCATCGGAGTAACGCATGCTTTAAAACTTATTTGGCAGAGTCTAGGATTTGGGGGTTAGGGTGGTCCGCTATTCAAATCAGGTCACCATTGGATACAAGCTGGATTTTTACTCATCTCCTTCATGCGGGCAGAGGACAGGATAAAATTTCTTCTATGCGTATGGAGGAGAAGCGCAAGGACTTCTTTTGGCATCATCGAACATATCGGTTATGACCCGTCTCCTCGAGTAAAAATCACGAATATTGCACGTCGATATAAGTACATTGGGAGATACCCGGTCATAGACAGCGGAGATTGGTTTCACTTATTTCTTGTAAAATCAACGCAGCTTCTTCCTCTGAATTGACGGAAAACCAGAACAAATCGACCTCAGTTGAATTGGTTTCGCTTATTTCGCGTATTTCCTATTTGGGAATCTTTGTTTTAGCGTGTCAAAACCAAAATGCAACTCAGATCGACCCTTTCAAGCTCCACCTCTCCATCTTTGTGACGTAGACAAAGGGGTTGTGACCCTCTCGTGCGAGGTTTGCATAGACGAAGGTGACAACGAGAAAGCTGATCCAGAGGGCCTCAACCCGCTATGGGAAGTGTCGGAATTGGCTGGCGGAGGCCAAAACAGCTGGACATGATGGAGTACTTTCGGAAAAAAAAAATCCAATTTATATTAGATTGCACCAAACATATGATAGGATTTTCAAGTGCGAGAAAGCCCATCGAGAGGACAACGATAGGGACAGTAGACTAGGGCACCATGGAAAGAGTCGGAAGTGGAGGGTGGAGGCCGAAGCAGCTGGACACGACGGAGGGTTTCAAAGATTTTCAGTCTTATCTTAGATCGATGGGATTTTCTACGATCGAGAGGATATTCAAAAGATTTTTAGTCCCGCCTTATCTTGTCCCATCCCAATTACGAGCCCGACGACTAAACACGGTATTACTAAACTATAACGATGGACAAGACATCGTGCATACCTTGGTGATTGTTTAAACCCACCATGTACATCTCAGAGGAGAGAGGAGAGCTGTCAGACAGAATCCTACTTCTACAGACTGAATCAGTAAAATTCAGTAAGGAGCCGTTCAAGCAGGCCGTTTGCAATTTGCATCCATCATGTACCGACTCGGCCCAAGTCACGCGACCCAACCCTATAAAGAGCGTACTAAAGCGAAGATGCACATGTCGTTGACCTTGCCAGCGTAGCCTGACCAGGTAACATTTCTCGGCAAGCTACCATGTAGGGGCGTCAACAATGTCGAGCATAAGACCAGAGACGTAAAGACGTGGGGAAACTGTTGTTTTCCCCGAAATTTCTAGTACTAATGTGAATGCAACATGGCTGGAGTCGTGATCGATTCATCATCTAGCCGAGGCCGTCCCGTGTGAAGGGAATCACTTGTTTTTGTCCTCAGCAATGCCGTTATTTTGTCGTTTACTAGCCCTTTTCAGTTGATAACGGAGGCTCTGACTTTTCCTTGGGATGAAGCGTGCGACCAAAATGGCATGAGAATCTGCCCATCGATTTCATCTCTCTTGTGTGCATGACTCGGTCCAATAAATTTTTGTCAAAGTCAGCTATTTCCACCGTCTTTGGAATGCTTAGAGGAAACCCCCTCCTCTGCTTGTTCCATCTAAGGACCAACCAGGCTCCCAGACACATTGAATCAGACTGCTATCATTCTGAATGACAGCTGTACCTTTTTCCGGGCCGGACCGCTGTTTTCAGTGTGGCATCCCCTGCAATCTTAGCTTAAGCTTTCAATTTGGTGGAATGGTAAGCATAGATTACACAAGAATCTAGGGAAGCATTACAGCTTGTCTGTTTTATTTCATGATGCAGTTCCATGAGAATTGAAACACAGTACAGCAACATTTGTCAGCCTACTGCACATTTAGATCATCTTGCTGCATACAATTCGACAGTGTTAGTCCAGTCAACCTATGGAATAGTCGAGGGATGTCCAGGAGCATGACTAAGCCAAACACAACCACAGAACCTTCTCTATTGATTTTTCCAACGTCCTAACATATTGAGGTTGACATCTTCTGCCGACTTCTCTTCATATATATGGCTGGATAATGATCTCTCCCTATATTATCTTGTTCTTGATGCCTTCATTCCCTCTATTCAACACCCCGATAACTCCATACCTCAAACCGCAACAAACATGAATCCGAGATCCTCGTTTTCCTTTCCTTTATTGTACTTCCTCATGTGCTTGTTCGTAACCCTGTCAACATGTCAGAATGTTGCAGCAACATCGATAGATGTCGGAGTCATTCTAGATATGGATACCTGTGTCGGAAAAATGAGCAAGACATGCCTTGAGATGGCGATCGACGATTTCTACACTGCTCATGACGATTACACTACAAGATTAGTCCTTCACATGAGAAACGCAACAAGTGATGCAATCGTGGCTACATCTGCAGGTACGGAATGCAAAATTTTCTTTTGAAGCTCTGTGATTCCTAATTGGGTTCCAAGTTGTTACTTGGGGGTGTATAACTTATAAAGAAACAATATCCAATTAAGTGCTGCAATGAGATTTCCAGCCAATGCAATAATGCAGACCTCGTTCAATCATCTCTGGAAATGTGCATTTATTTCTAATCTTCCATCCATAGAAGTCTGTGAAATTTTCATGGCTAAAGGTTTTCTTTTCAGGTAAATTTTGTGAAACAACTCCTTAGATTACTGTCTTAAGATGCTAGCAAACAGTATTTATATGAGAGAAAATGCGACCAATTTTCAAGTGCCAATATGAAGACTGAAGTTCAATATGTCCTGATTTCGCAGCAATAGAATTGTTAAAGAATTATCAAGTCAAGGCCATTCTTGGGCCTCAACAATCAAGACAAGCAGATTTTATAGCTGATATTGGAAATACCACTCAGGTCCCTATAATTTCCTTCACTGCGACAAGCCCTTTGCTTTCGCACCTTGAAACTCCCTACTTCATCCGAATGGCGCAAGTAGACACCTCTCAGCTGAAAGCCATAGCTGCCATTGTCAAAGCTGCCGGGTGGACGGAAGTCGTACCTATTTATGAACGCTCTCATTACGGAAGTGGAATCATCCCTTATCTTGCTGATTCCATGCAAGGAATCGGTACAAGGATACCGTACCGGTGTGGAATCTCTCCGTCGGCTACAGATGATCAGATCCTGAAAGAGCTCCACAAGTTAATGACTAGGCAAACAAGGGTTTTTGTGGTGCATATGCTGCCGAATCTTGCATACCGACTTTTTCTCAAGGCAAATGAAGCTGGAATGATGAGAGAAGGATATGCCTGGATAGTCACGGATGGGATTGCAAGCCTTCTCGGCTCGATGGATTCCAATGACGTCAATTCTATGCAAGGAGTTATAGGGGTGAAGACTTACCTTCCTCAAACCAAAGAGCTAGACCAATTCATGGAGAGATGGGAACAGCGATTTCAAGAAGAATATCCAGGAACCAACCGTGTTCACCTAAATGCCTTTGGCCTAGGTGCCTATGATAGCATTTTTGCTTTAGCAATGGCAATAGAAAATGCTCATATAGCGAACTCACAATTTAGTAAACCAGCCATCCAGGACAATATGACTGACCTGGACACCATTGGTGTCTCAGAGTCGGGACCAGAGCTCCTCCAGTCAGTTTTGAAAACCAAATTCACTGGATTAAGTGGCCGAGTTGAATTCATAAATGGACAATTACCGATGTCTGCCTTTCAGATAGTGAACTTGGTTGGAAATAATGCAATACCAATTGGAAAATGGACAGAAAATGGCATCACAGACCAACATCCTGCCAGTAATGAGAGCTCAACCAGCGAGCAGAATTATCTGACGAACATTGTTTGGCCTGGTAAATCAAGAGGAATCCCAAAAGGTTGGGATATACCATCAAACAAGAAGAAGTTGAGGGTTGGAGTCCCAGTAAAAGCCGGATTTAGCCAATTCATAAATGTGAAAAGAGTTCCTAGGACAAATGTTCCCAATGTTACTGGTTATTGCGTAGATGTGTTCGACGCTGTCCTGAAATCATTGCAGTGTGATGTTCCGTATGAGTATGAACCCTTCGAGACTAGTGAAGGCAGTGGAGAGAGTGCGGGAAGTTATGATGATCTTATTAGAAGCATTTCCACCGAGGTAACGAATTCTGAACTCAGATTTCGCATGATTAGGTCAAAGCTGTGTGTTTTACTTGAGCAGTTTCCTTCCTGACACCTATCTCAATTTCCAACCTCTAGTTTGTATTCTCCACTAAAGCGCTTCCGTTTTTTAGACCAACATGCAGGGTTACGATGCTGTCATTGGCGACATAACCATTAGGGCAGACAGAGCCGATTATGTGGATTATACCCTTCCTTACACAGAGTCAGGTGTCTCCATGATTGTTCCAATCAAGGGTGACGGTAAAAAAAGTGCATGGATCTTCTTGAAACCTCTGAAGGCGGAGCTATGGATAACCGTAGGAGCTTTCTTTCTGTACACTGGCATTGTAATATGGGTTCTTGAGCACCGGGTGAACAAAGAATTTAGAGGACCTCCATCCAAACAAGTTGGAATGATGTTGTGGTTCTCCTTCTCTACAATGGTCTATGCCCACAGTAAGTCGCCTCATCCTTCTTTCTTCAAGATACTTAGTCAAATAAGTCTGTGAAAAAATAAAGTTCAGTAACAAAAAATCAGCAAAGCTTGGTGATGTTGTAGGAAGCAATGTTTTCTCTAGTAATTGCAAAACTGCAAGATAATAAGTTATCAGTCGAGCGACCTTATACTGAAAAATTAAAAGATAGGAAAGATTACTACTTTTACTTTTTTCTTTTGATGGATGAAACAGAAACGCTGATGGGTACCTCATGTACAAATAGTGGCTCTCTAACTGTAGCTTCATAAAATTTTGCAGGGGAAAAGGTAATCAGCAACTTGTCGAGATTTGTGTTGATCATATGGATCTTCACTGTCCTAGTGCTTTCGTCGAGTTACACAGCAAACTTGACCTCTCTATTAACTGCACAACAGCTCGAACCAACCGTCACAGATATTGATGATCTTATAAAGAATGAAAGGAACATCGGGTACCAGGAAGGTTCTTTTGTTCTGGATCTTTTGAAAAGCTTAGGGGTTAATAGTTCAAAGCTCGTAGTGCTGAAGACTCCAGAGGAATTTCATGAGAAACTTTCCAAAGGCGGTAATCTTGACGGGGTATCTGCGATTGTGGATGAACTCCCTTATCTCAGGCTCGTTCTCGCTAAATATTGTTCAAAATATAAGTTGGTTGGTCCAACCTACAAAGCTGCAGGCTTTGGATTTGTAAGCGTTTCTCACTCTCTCACTAAATATGTACACATGCACACATAATTGAGTCCTTGCACCACTGCTGAAAGGTTACCAAAGCAAACGGTTTCTCGGCTAAACTGCTTTGGTGGCATTGAACCAAAGTGTGCTCTATCATATTTGTCTCCCATGAACAATTGCCATAACTATGATCTAATCCTATGGCCAGTTAAAGTTATTAGGATTAATAGTTACTGTCCTTCATTTCAAAGCAGACAACACTTTCCCACAGAAATCTTTTACGAACAAAGTTTGTTTTTTCTCTCTTTATTGATAGATAAAAGGTGATCCCCTGATCTGTGTTTTCCCTTTTGTCTTCAGGCATTTCCAAAGGGCTCACCACTAGTTCCTTACGTATCGAGGGCAATCCTGAATTTCACCGAGTCCTCCGACCTGACTTTAATGAGAAAAAGATGGTTTCGCGATCAGGACAAGTGTTCAGAGGACGATGAGACAACTTTAACCTCCAACAGCCTAGCGCTGGATGGTTTTAGGGGCCTTTTCCTCATCGCAGGGCTTTCCTCAACCTCTGCGCTCTTCATCTTCTTTGTCAACTTCTTTTACGAGAACAGACACATCTTAGCCTCCCGGCAACCTGTAAAGCAAAAAGTCGCAGCCATTGCGAAGACATTCGATGAGATGAAGGAAGACACCCGGGAGGCGGCAGAGAAGGAAAAGAGCAAAGAAGAAGAAATCGAAATGGCTGCTGGAGGAGGAATCCATCCCACCCCAGGTGCAACCAGCTTCTCCAATCACGAAGTAGAGCTGTTCTCACCGGACGAGGGCTCATCATCCCCGGAACCTGGAAGTCTGTATCACGCATGGACTGTTACAGGGATCAATGAAGATAGGCCCAGCAAATATTCTTTTCACTCCAACTCCGATTCTTTCTTGTATAATAAAATCTAAGTAGACTAACCTCGATAGCATTGTCCATAGTAATGCTTCATAGTCAGGGCCAACGGTTTCCTTTTTCGATCTTCCATTTGTCATTCTTAGAGATGTAAGAATGTACAGTGGCATATTCATTCGTGCGAGTCTTCGCAGTTAGAATGCTCTCAGAACAATTGAGGTGGAAAAGCCAAACTGGTTGAAGAGAAACCTCTCGAGAAGTTCCTTGCCATGCCATCATCTTGCATCTAAAACGTTGCACGTCTCTTATCTTGATCATTTAATATCCCGATCACATCTTGCACCTTCAAGCGAAAATGATCTCCTTCATGTTTTAGTTTAGCAAGAACGAGAGTATCTAAACACCTAACATTTGCAGCTACAAGGACCGAACGCACCTTTCCTTCACCTGTTAAAGAGAATAGTTGATTAAGCCTCAGTTGGAACCTTCCAAATGGCCATCCCAGCAGCAGGAACGATCATAAGCCAACTGTGACAAAAACTTTGGTATTCCTGATGCCAAAATAATGCCACAAAACTGGATAGAGAAGCAATGGTTTCACAAGGAATCGAAATAATTGGGGGGCTCTTCCCTAATTCGGATGTTTGGCATGGCACAACAAAGTAGATGGTTGGGGTGGAACAGCATCTCGCCACTAGAAAAATGGGTTGTCGGTAATGGTCAGGTGCATGGACAAAGTACGGACGAATTCCCTGTACTGCACAACAAAAGTTGAAAGGATCTACTTTTGTTCTGCTACTCGTATAGATATCCCAACACGTGTGTATCATCGTCTCCCACACTTGATCCAGCTAAACCTCCAATGCAACAGAGTCCATTTCAATCCGTGGCAAATGAAGTTCTTTCATCACCGACCATTACTTCACCTCCTGCACCCACCACCCACCAAAGGGACCACCCCTGGGCCGGGTGTCATCGGTGCAATTAGAGAAGCCATCGAGCTACCAGCAAGATATCCCAAGCTCATGATCCAGACACTGGTCCTGACATTCTCTCCCTTCTCTTTTCTACTCCTTCATTTTGTTCCAGCAGGGCCGCTCATGGAGAAAGTCAAGGAGGGCTACCAGTGCTCCGAGTTAGATCCGCTTGATTTGAGATCATTAGTGAGAATCGAATCTGTATTCTTGCTGTCTTCCTGCATATTTTTTTCCTGGCAATGCTATTGATAGTCTATGGATCGGCAGTCATTGACAATAACAGGTCTATATGCCTCAAAACAAATGACGTCAAGGATACAGTCCACAAGGAAGAAGCCATTCATGACAAGGTTTTTTGTTTGCGTTTTGGCAGTAGTTTGATGGGTTAATCTTGGTAGATGGAGTTGGACAGAGGGAATCCATGCTGCAGCTTTGTATCTATTCCTGGCTGCCCTTTGGTGTCTTGGTTTGGTCGTTTCTGTTGAGGAAGTTTGTCTTTCTAAATATTTTGACTCCGACAAAACTTTCTTTTTCCATTTTGGAATTAAGTTAATATATTGAAATTGCTTTTGCAGAGATGAGTTTGTGAAAAGAAGCTCATATGGGTCCAGATATGATGTTCAGATTCAAGTGAGAGATGTCATGTATCTACTTCTAAGTCTGTAGAAGTAAAAGTGTTCAGATGAAAGAGGAACTATCTCTGAATATGTCAGAAGGAAGAGCGTTGTCTTTTTTTTTGGTAAGGTAAGAATTGTATTAGACTAACCAAAACCAAAGTACAACCAAAGCCCGAAGCCAACCTCGAGCCCAAAAAGACACATGCGGGTGTCCTAAAGGGTGCAAGGGTGTTGCGGCGAGAAAGCTACAAAGAAGAGCAACCAATCCAAAAAAATATAAAGGACAAGAACAGATCAGCATAGGACAGACCCTATCTGACTCTCCAACAGCAACTAGCAAAAATCAAAACAAACTAAGAACCAGCGAACCAAACAGAAGGCAGCAGTACCAGCAGTGGTCCCAAAGCAAGGGATGACTTTGACAAAGAGATTCTGAGGTGCCGGCAAAAACCAACAACACAGAAGCTCAGTCGAAAATAGACGAAAGAAGGCCCCAGCGGAGTTGGATCCTTCTGTTACGTCGAGTATCAGCAATTGGTGCGAGGGACATGGCTTTGTCTCTCACCACCTTGGATTAGTGTTTCTGAAGTGTCGGCAAGAAAAGAGTTTCATTGCAGAACAGGATGTTATTTCTCTTCGTCCAAATGATATGGCATAACGCCGCAAAGGAGAACCGAGCAATTTTGTGGTGAAAATGTTGTCCTCCAATAGCTTTGGAGGCCCACCGGAGATTATCCTGCCATCCTTGGTTCCTCCAGACAAGGTTGCATTTCGAAGCCCAAGTCCGAACCAAGGATCCCGTAACAGAGCAGCCAAAGAACAGATGGTCAATCAAATATGGTCTGAGATTACAAAAAGCACACAATCCCTAGTCGATTCTACCATAGGCAAGCAACATTACTTGTGTGGGCAATCGATTTAAAGTGATAATCCATAGAAGGAATGAGTATCGAGGGATGATGCTACGATCCCACACGAAGGACTCCCAGTACACCGACGGGCCTTTGTCTCAGATAAAGTCCCAAGCCGAAGATATAGAAAAGACTCCCGAGTTATGCCCCAGCCATATAAACTTATCCTGTCTATCGGGAACCAGCTGGGGGGTAGGTTCAGACCAGGAGGTGAAGGTGGAGTACACAAGAGATGGAGTGTGAGCCATGGAGAAGAAATCCTTGATCGAAGCTTCCCTCGGGATGCCAGAGCGATAGATATCCCTGTTCGAGAATAGCTTATACAGCGGGCCTCCTTGTAATGGTGTTCCAGATTTCGTAATGAGAGTGGAAACTTCATCATATAACCAAAAACATTTCCCTCACAAGGTGAACAACAAAGCATCGGAATAAGGGCTTCCAAGCACACGCCAGGAACACGCCAGTGCTCATTCTTTCTGTCTCCTTGTAATGGTGTTCGTGTGATTTTGTATCGGGAATATCATTCACCGAAACTTGTTCTTTCATTTTTATTAATATGGATTTTGTGGCTCTGTTCTGATGGAGATTCTGAATGAGGAAATGCTTCAAAAATTGAACAATCTACGATTACAGTACTCCTACTTGCTGTAAATGAGACATAAACTATTGGAATCTAAAGGTACAAGCAATGAAAAGTGCAGGAAGTTAAACTGGAAACAATAATGAAAACTTCGAAAGAAACAAAGTATTTTTCTCAGTTGTGTTCTGTGGTCGTCCCTTCTTCTCCTTTCTTTTGGATATTTATTTTGCATTGCGTTCTTAACTGCTTAAGCAGTTATTCTCCAATTTCAAACTTTTGAATTTTAGCACCCATGCTCATTTCTTCTTAATCCATAATTCCATAACTTGTCCATGGAAATCGAAACATTTTCTAATCCCACTTGTAACTGCATGGTCAGTTGATTCCTTTTTGAATAACATCCCTTAATTTTCAAAAAGCTGCTCGCACCCATGAGTTTTGCCCCATCTTTCTCGAATTTCGGGATATAATCCCTACATCGCATACTTGGGATTTACCGTATCCAAGCGTACGGTGTCCTTCATTCAGTATCTTTTGTACTTTCGATTACACTTTCCGAATATAAAAACACCATTGTGTTATTCGGTAAGTCCTTTGCTTCTTACCATATTTCGGGATCTACTAGTAAAGTCTTTCCTCATGACGTCATTTCCAAGATACTGAATCACTAAGAGACAACTTTCGGTATCAACAAATGGGCTCAGCAACTGATACTCCAAAAGAGCCCAGATGGTCCCTTTGTGGTTTTTAAGGACCCACCCTGAATATCACAAAAAGGAGAACGAACTTTCAGACAGAATTCTTTGTCTCCAGACTGAATCAGGATAGTTCAGAAGGAGCCATTCAAGCAGGCCGTTTGCATCAGGTATCATTCGGTAGCATTTCTCGGCAACTTACCCTGTAAGGGCGTCAACTATGTCGTGCACAAAGACCAGAGATGTTGAACGTGGAAAACTGTAGTTTTCCCCGAAAGTTCGTGTATCTTAATGTGAAGCCAACGTGGGCAAGGTCGGGATCGATTCATCATCTAGCCGAGGTCGTGCCGCGTGAAGAGAATTACTTGTTTTTGTCCTCAGCAACGGCGTTATTTTGTCGTTTACTAGCCCTCTTCAACAGATAACAGACGCTCTGACTTTTCCTGGGATAAAGTGCGCGGCCAAAATGGCACGAGAATTTACCGGTCAATTTCATCTCTCTTGTGTGCATCACTTGGTCCAATAAAAGTGTCAAAGTCAGCTATTTCCACCGTCTTTGGAATGCTTAGACGAAACCCCCTCCCCTGCTTGTTCCATCCAAGGACCAACCAGGCTCCCAGACACATTAAATCTGACTGCTATCATTCTGAATGAAAGCTGTACCATTTTCCGGGCTGGACCACCGCCGTCATGAGTCGGATTCCCAAACATTTATGAATAATCCTTGGCCTTTTTTTCGGTGTGGCATCCCCTGCAATCTTAGCTTAACCTTTCAATTTGGTGGAATGGTAAGCATAGATTACAAAAGAATCTAAGGAAACATTACAGCTTGTCTGTTTTATTTGATGATGCAGTTCCATGAGACTTGAAATCCAGTGCAACAACATTTGTCCCAATATGCTGATATAAGCATGGGTCAAGACCATATCTTTTTGTATCTTCTGCCTTTCCAATTCTTCATCATTGCATTTCTCCTAAAGCAGAGTAGTAGGACGATGTAACTTGAATCCAAACTTGGTGCATCGCCAAAGACCCATTCCTACTAGCTTGGCCAATCTTTTATCTTGTTTGTCTAGTCTCTTTAACTCGTCCTTCGTTTTGTCGGTCTACTGCACATTTAGATCATTTTCTGCATACAATTCAAAGGTGTTAATCCAGTCAGCCTATGGAATAGTCGATGGATGGGCAAGACAAAAGCATGACTAAGCCAAACACAGCCATAGAACTTTCTCTCTTGATTTTTCCGACGTCCTAACGTATTGAGGTTGACGTCTACTGCCGACTTCTCTTCACATATATGGCTGAACAATGATCTCTCCCTATATTATCTTGTTCTTGATGCCTTCATTCCTCTATTCAACATGACCCCGAGATCCTCGTTTTCCATTCCCTTATTGTACATCCTAATATGCTTGTTCATAACGCCATCAACGTGTCAGAACGTTACAGCAACAACAGTAGATGTTGGAGTCATTCTAGATTTGGATACATATGTTGGAAAAATGAGCAAGACATGCCTTGAGATGGCGATCGACGATTTCTACACTGCTCATGATGATTACACTACAAGATTAGTCCTTCACATGAGAAACGCAACGAGTGATGCGGTCGTGGCTGCATCTGCAGGTATGGGATGTGAAGTTTTCTTCTCTTTGACTGCTGATTGCGTTCCAATTTGCTACTTGGTAATATGACTTACAAAGAAACAAAATGCAATGAACTGCAGAATGAGATTTCGCACTAATGTAACAACTCAAAAATCATGCATCATCTCTGAAAATCTAATTTATTTCTGTTCTTCCATCCTAAAAGTCAGTGCGAAATTTTCATGGTGATAGGTTTTCTTTTCAGGTAAATTTTGTGAAACAACTCCTTAGATTTCTGTCTTAAGATGCTAGCAAACAGTATTTATATGAGAGAAAATGCGACCAATTTTCAAGTGCCAATATAGAGACTGAAGCTCAATATGTTCTGATTTCGCAGCAATAGAATTGTTAAAGAATTATCAAGTCAAGGCCATTCTTGGGCCTCAACAATCAAGACCAGCAGATTTTATAGCTGATATCGGAAATACCAGTAAGGTCCCTGTAATTTCCTTCACTGCGACAAGCCCTCTGCTTTCGCACCTTGAAACTCCCTACTTCATCCGAATGGCACAAGTAGACACCTCTCAGCTGAAAGCCATAGCTGCCATTGTCAAAGCTGCCAGGTGGACGCAAGTCGTACCTATTTATGAACGCTCTCATTACGGAAGTGGAATCATCCCTTATCTTGCTGATTCCATGCAAGGAATCGGTACAAGGATACCCTACAGGTGTGGAATATCTCCGTCAGCTACAGATGATCAGATCCTGAAAGAGCTCTACAAGTTAATGACTATGCAAACAAGGGTTTTTGTGGTGCATATGTTGCCGAATCTTGCATACCGACTTCTTCTCAAGGCAAATGAAGCTGGAATGATGAGAAAAGGATATGCCTGGATAGTCACAGATGGGATTGCAAGCCTTCTCAGCTCCATGGATTCCAATGTCATCAATTCTATGCAAGGAGTTATAGGGGTGAAGACTTACCTTCCTCAAACCAAAGAGCTAGACGAATTCACAAAGAGATGGGAACAGCGATTTCATGAGGAATATCCAGAAATAGACAATGTTCAGCTAAATGCCTTCGGCCTTGGTGCCTATGATAGCATTTTTGCTTTAGCAATGGCAGTAGAAAAGGCTGATATAGCGAACTCACAGTTTAGTAAACCGGCCATCCGGGATAATATGACTGACCTGGACACCATTGGTGTCTCAGAGTCGGGACCGAAGCTCCTCCAGTCAGTTTTGAAAACCAACTTCACCGGATTAAGTGGCCAAGTGGAATTCATACATGGACAATTACCGATGTCTGCCTTTCAGATAGTGAACTTGGCTGGCAATGTTGCGAAATCAATTGGATATTGGACAGGGAATGATAACTCAACCAGTGAGAAGAATTATCTGAAAAACATTATTTGGCCTGGTAAATCAGGAAGAGTCCCAAAAGGTTGGGATATTCCGGCAAATGAGGAGAAGTTGAGAGTTGGAGTCCCAGTAAAACCCGGATTTAGACAATTCATAAATGTGGAAACAGATCCTCTGACAAATGTTCCCAATGTTACCGGTTACTGCATAGATGTGTTCGACGCTGTCATGAAATCATTGCCGTATGCTGTTCTGTATGAGTATGAACCCTTTGAGACTTTTGAAGGCAGTGGAGAGAGTGCGGGAAGTTATGATGAGCTTGTTGGAAACGTTTCCACTAAGGTAATGCATTCTGAACTCGGATTTGACATGATTACGTAAAAGCGGCAAGTTTTACTTGAACAGTTTCCTTCCTGACACCTATCTCAGTTTCCAACCTCTTGCTTGTATTCTCCACTAAAGCGCTTCTGTTTTTCAAACCAACATGCAGCGTTTTGATGCTGTCATTGGCGACATTACCATTAGGGCCAACAGAGCCGATTCTGTGGATTTTACCCTTCCTTACACAGAGTCAGGTGTCTCCATGATTGTGCCACTCAAAGATGACGATAAAAAAAGGGCATGGATCTTCTTGAAACCGCTGAAGACAGAACTATGGACAGCCATAGGAGCCTTCTTTGTTTACACTGGCATTGTAATATGGGTTCTTGAGCACCGGGTGAACAAAGAATTTAGAGGAACTCCATCCCAACAGATTGGAATGATCTTGTGGTTCTCCTTCTCTACAATGGTCTATGCCCACAGTAAGTCACCTCATCCATCTTTCTTCAAGGTACATAGTAAAAAAAGTCATGAAAAAGAACGTTTGGTAACGAGAAAATCAATAAAACTTGGTGATATTATTGTAGGAAGCAATGTCATCTCTAATAATTGCAGAACTTCAAGATATTAAGGTATAGATCCAGCGACCTTAAACTGAATCACTGAAAAATAGGGAAGATTGCTACTATTGTCTTGTGATAAAAGAAACAGAAACACCAATGGATGTTGCGTATACAGAGAATAGCTCTCTAACTGTAGCTTCTTCATTTTTGCAGAGGAAAGGGTAATCAGCAACTTGTCAAGATTCGTGTTGATCATATGGATCTTTGCAGTCCTAGTACTGTCGTCGAGTTACACGGCAAGCTTGACCTCTCTATTAACTGTACAACAGCTCCAACCGACAGTCACAGATATCAATGCTCTCATAAGGAATGGAGAGTACATCGGGTACCAGAATGGTTCTTTTGTTCTGGATCTTTTGGAAAAAGACTTGGGAGTAAATAAGTTGAAGCTCATACCGCTAAATACTCCAGAGGAATTTGAGGACAAACTTTCTAAAGGCAGTAATTTTGGTGGGGTATCTGCAATTGTGGATGAACTCCCTTTTCTCAATGTTGTTCTCTCGATGAATTGTTCAAAAAATAAGTTGGTGGGTCCAACCAACAAAACTGCAGGTTTTGGATTTGTAAGTGTTCTCCCTCTCTCGCCCAATATGCATACACACTTGCCTACTTGCACAACTGTTGAAAGATTACCGAAGCATTTTAACTTTTTTTGTGGACATTGAACCAAAGTGTGCTCTATCATAATTTGCTGGTACGAATAGCTGCCATAACACTAATCTAATCCTATGGCCAATTGATAATGTTATGATTATAACTACTCTTCTACATTTCAAAGCAGACCACACCTGCAGACAGAAATCTTTTCCTAACAAAGTTAGTTCATTCTCTCTTTGTTGATAGATACAAGGCGAGCCGCTGATCTGTATTTTCCCTCTTTCGTCTTCAGGCATTTCCAAAGGGTTCGCCACTAGTTCCTGACGTGTCGAGGGCAATCCTGAGAGTCATGGAATCACCCGAGATGACTTCAATTACGAAAGCATGGTTTGGGGATCGGAACAAGTGTTCAGAGGAAGAAGAGACAACTGTAGCCTCCGACAGCCTCACGCTGGACAGTTTCAAAGGCCTTTTCCTCATCGCAGCGCTTGCCTCAACCTCTGCGCTCTTCATCTTCTTGATCAACTTCTTCTGCGAGAACAGACGCATCTTAGCCTCCCAGGAACCGGTGAAGCGTAAAATCGCTGCCATTGCGAAGACATTCGACGAGAAGAAGGAAGACGCCACTGAGGCGGTAAAGAAGGAAAAATGCAAAGAAGAAGAAATCGAAATGGCTGCTAGAGGAGAAATCCATCCCACCCCAGGTGAAACCAGCTTTTCCAATCACGAAGTAGAGCTGTTCTCACCGGATGAGGGCTCATCATCCCCAGAACCTGGAACTCTGTATCACGCGTTGACTGTTGTGGGGATCAATGAAGATAGGCATAGAAAATATTATTTTCACTCCAACTCCGATTCTTTCTTGCATGATAAAATCTAAGTAGACTAACCTCAATATCGTTGTCCATAGTTATGCTTCAAAAACAGAGGGAATGTTTTTTTTTTTCAATCTTTTATTTATGTTCTTCAGACATGTAATGATTTACAGTTGGCAATGATAAATCAAGGAAGCCATGTTGATTCATGCGTCTTCGCACTTTCCAGTTAGGATGCTCTCAGGACAATCGAGGTGGAAAATCCAAACTCATTGAAGAGAAACCTCTGGAGAAATTACATTCCATCATCTTGCATCTGAAAGTTTGCACGTCCCTTATCTTGTTCATGTGATATACCGATCACATCTCGCATCTTCATGCGAAATAATCTCCTTCCTGTTTCAGTTTAGCAAGAACAAGAGTATCTAGAAACCTCGCAGCTACGAGGACCGAACACGTCCCTTCCTTCACCTGTTAAAGAGAATAGTCGATTGAGCATCAGTTGGAGCCTTCCAAATGGCCATCTCAGCCTCAGGAGCGGGAACAATCACAAGCCAACTGTGATAAGAACTTTTGGATCACTGATGCCAAGATAATGCAGCAAAACCAGACAGATAAGCAATGTTTCCTCAAGGAATCCAAATACTTGGTGGGCTCTTCCTTGATTGGGATCCTTGGGAAGGGACAGCAACTCAATGCAAGTAAAATGGGTTGTTGGTAATGGTCAGGTGCATGGACCGACCAAGAAAATACTTTGGATATATTCCACTCGGAGGACTTCTTCGTCCTTCATGCAACCTACAAAACAAGATAGGCAAGATGGGTTACAGCCTTGCTGAGTAGTTAGATTCCACTGATTGGCCTCACATTTCCTTCCTGATTGCTCCTGGGTTACGAAATTCGGTTGACAGTAGCAACGAGGCAAACAAGGAGTCGAAAGAGAGGAACAAACCCTTCTGTCTATAGCGTGGATCAGCAAATTCTTGGGCTAAATTTGATTTGAGCCGGCGTAGGCATATTGCAAATAAATTTAGAGTCCGTCCCCATTAACCACTTACTTTTAAAGAACACAAGGTCTTTGTTTTTTTTTTCCTCAAAATATCCTCAATTAGTAATTTCATGACATGGACATTCTAACAATGGACAAACCTGTCAATTAGTAATTCTGTTTTATCTCAAATGTTTTCTATCTTATGGGAAAACTTACAAATAAAATTTAGATCTTCAAACATTTCCTCTTGTCATATATCTTGTAATGGGACGATTTTGCAAATCTTTTTAAACAATTGCTTTTTGAGAAAATGGGCTGGGCCTGCATTTTGTAAATATTCCCATCATGGGCTCGGCCCTAATCCGCTAGGGTTTATTGTGCTCCTCCCCCTCCTCTTCCCCTGCTCCTTCTTCTTCACTGCGTCCCGTTTCAGTTCCCTCTTTCAAGTCATAATTTTTGCATCGTTGTTCAATTGAAGAGGAGGAGGTCAAGAGCAATCCGCAGCCATGGCGTCCTCGAAAGTGCAGAGAATCATGACCCAACCCATTGTACTAGCTCTTAACTTACCCATTCTCTCTCTCTCTCTCTCTCTCTCTCTCTCTCTCTCTCTCTCTCTCTCTCTCTCTCTCTCTCTCTCTCTCTCTCTCTCTCTCTCTCTCTCTCTCTCTCTCTCTCTCTCGGGTGTTTTGAGTTCCCTGGTCTTCGTTTGTCCGAACAATGACGTATGTTGTTTTTTTTTTCCTTCCTTCGTTTCAGAATCTGATCTTCAGGTTTCTTCAGAGTGTAAGTATCCTGTCGCTGCTCTTCTCCTCAGCGCGATCGTTTGGTTTTGTTTTGTTTTTTTTTTTCCCTCTAATTCGAAGGGATAATGCAATATAGGAAGTGAATTTGCTGATATGCATTCGATTTCGTTAATTGTGCTGATGCAGAAAGCGCGGATTCAGATTTGGCTGTTTGAACAGAAGGATTTGAGAATCGAAGGCCGTATCATTGTGAGTATTCAGTTTGCATTTGGTCCTTGCCTTTGTTTAGTAGATGAGATGAGATGTTTAGCTATAAAGTTGAGGTATTATTACTTTGCTCGCTGCGAAGCATCTGTTGGGAAACAATATATCCTTGTTTATCTGCATTGATGGGGATCTAGCCGGGGTTTGCTGACTGCTAATGCGATCTTCGAGTTTAGTTAGTGAAGTAAATTCTTAATGACCAGTTCAATTATTTTATAGAGGCATTTGATGGATTCACCTACTTTTTTTGGTTTTTGGTTTTTTTTTTTTTTGGGGGGGGGGGGGTGGCACATTAGACCTTTAGATGCTGGGACTCCTATACCTCAGGAAATTCTATCTTACAAAGTGTTCGAGAGTAGTTTTATGGTTACAGGGCCTTTTGCAAAGCTGAGTAAATCGAGATACATCTGCTTGCAGGGTGAAAAATGTGTAGAGCGGAGATTGGTGCAGAGCTAATTTATGCCAAGGAAACATAATTAGTTACTAGCCTGATATAATGATCATCTATATATTGTGAAGTCCATCAAATTGAGAACATAATGGTGAGAAAGACAGAGCAGCTTAGCACTTCTTGTTTTGGCTGATATTGTCGTCCACACTGCCATGGGGATTTTATGAGCATCCCTCAGAGATTAACCTATGCTTTCTTTTGCTGAAAATCAGCCAAATATGATTATTTGAGGGGAACAAAAATGAACCTATAGTCTTGTTTGACTATCTAATAGGAAACACGGTACTCATAATAGAAAAGGAGGGTCAATTCTGATGCTATGAAAGATACATTTGGGCATAGAACCCCGCAACCTTTTGTTCCCGCCAAATAGAGATGCTACCAGTTTAATTGCTCTTGCACTTACTGATCTTTAATGCATCTGCAAGTATTCATTTCTCTAAGAACATTAGGGATCGATTAGTTTGAACATCCTTTATATTTTCTTATTTTCATCCTCTTCGCATTTAGTGATACCAGAGTATTAAATACTATTTTCAGGGGTTTGATGAGTACATGAATCTGGTTTTGGATGATGCTGAAGAAGTCAACGTAAAAAAGAAGACCAGAAAGACTTTAGGTTGGTCATGGAGAGATCATATATATTTTTCTTTTGGTTGCTGAGTTTTTCTGTTCTCATGCCTGAGCTATATATTTTCCACAGGGAGGATCTTATTGAAAGGGGATAACATAACGCTGATGATGAATACGTAAGTGAACTCTCTGTTTCTCATGCGTATGTAGGTGTGCATTTGTTCGAATATATGATTTCTGCATGTGTACGACTATGAGTTCAGTTCTAATTTACTTCCTGCCTGACATATTCCAGCGGCAAATGATCAACAAGGGGCTGCCACTTGTGTGGAGCTGTTGAGGCAGCGAATATGCAGGAGTTCTATCTTTAAATAGCTTCGATTTCGATCATGTTGATCTCCTGAAAGTCAAACTTGTATTAGTTTGTACATGTATCTGCATCGGTTACCCTTTAGTGGTCTTTTGTGGGTGAAAGTGGTTGCTGAATTTAAGCTCAGATTTTGTAGTTAAATGGTTCAGTCAAGCAACAAGCAATTCTATCTGTGCACTGCCTCACTTAAATAGTTCGGAGTCAATAGCATCACTTCACCATGAATATCGTGAGGCTAGAGTTCTGTCCGGTGGCTGTCGTCTCGTTCCTTGGAATGTTATTGTGCATGTCGTAGCTATTGGCAATTGACAGACATATAGCCATTAGGATGTTCGGAAGTGCATTTCAAATCGTCTGACTTCCTCATCAGACCATTTCAGATGGAAGACTCACTCGTCACTTGGACATAAGCTCATTGCCCATACCAACATTCTAAGGGGTTCTTTTGCCTTACCATCTTATGAGTGCTCTTTCGGATGAACTCATGTGAAAACATGAGTGTGACCCAGAAGAGCATTACTGGGAGAGATTTCATTCATCTGATTAGAATCAACAAGAATGGACGAGTTCCAACTTGCCATTAGTGCAAACATCTCTATTCCCTTTTTTTGAAAGAAGGAATCGGTGAAATCAAATGCCAGAGGACAGTTCTCTACTCTGGAGGTACACGTGCATTGAGGGTGAAGCAGCATGAGAGCCAACAAGCATTTTGACTCTATTCTTCTGGAATCACTTTGGTCTCGACCTCTGTTTCCTCATCTTCAACCCAACATATCTTCCAAGCATCATCAAGGTCGCCTGAGGGTTAGTCCCGGGAGACACATTCAATGTGGAACCATCCACGATTCGGAGTGCGTTAACTCCAAGCACCCGGAACTCTTTATCGACCACCTTCCCTACGACACAGCCTCCGTGGTAGTGCCATATGGTAGTCACCGTCCGGCGACAATGCTCCGCCATTGCTGTGCTGTTTGACAAATCAGCCGGGAGGGGAGGCCCCACGTACGCGAATTCTCTATTCCCATACCAATCCCTGAACTTGAAATAGTCCAAGGAATGACTCCTCAGAACTTCACCGATCTTGCGAGTGCTGCTGATGCAGCGTTCGAGATCCACCAGTTTGCTGAAGTAATTGAACCGGACAATCGGATTTATCCTCACATCCGTGGAAGCAAGCCTCAGCGAGCCGCTGGAGATTGGGCCAGCTATCTTCCCCATTAGAGTGGCCACGGTCACATTCAGCATTGAAGACGGTGTGTGCAGGAAAACTGCCCGAGCTGGGGACGCAAAAGAGATCACATTCGATGCTGCTTCGATGTAGGCTCCTGATTTGGTGATCCCAACAACCTGAATGAGAGAATGCTCCAACGGCATGGGAGGCACGATCGAAATCCCATTCCGTGGATTGTCATACAGGAACTGCCCAACGAATGGAAGGTGGTGAGCCACTGGAATTCCCCAGTAAGAAAGATAGGGCCGAGGTCCGACACCGCTGAGCAGCAGCAGCTGTGGACTACCTATCGTGCCGGCAGAGAGGATCACTTCCCCATGGCTACGCACCATCGCATGATGGTAGCGACCCACTTGGTCGCGATAAATGACTCCGGTTGCAGAGAGCTTTGGTCCTGAATGCGACGAAGTTGAAGCTAGCAGCACCCGTTCGACAGTAGCATGTATTCCTACTCTAATGTTGGAAGGCTTGGCATAGCTTAACAGATCAGCGGAGGTGTGTCTTCTCCCAAGCTTGTCGAACGTGGAACCACCGATCTTGGTCCCCACCACGTGATTGAAAGTGAACCCGTTGGATGGATTAACCCCTGCCTCCAGCAGTCCATCCCTGATGGCGGATTGCCAACTCCTCAACTTGGGCCGAAACACGACAGCCTTCTCGACCCAAGCGTAAGAAGCATTGACGGCTCCAAGATCCCAATCCACCCCTGAGTGATGAAGAAAGTAGGAGTCGGCACGGCTGTAGAACCCGGCATTTATTGCGCTGCTGCCACCAAGAACACGGCCCCTGGCATTGGGGACTCCTTCTTCGGATGTGAACGCTTGAGCTGGAGAGCGGAACGCGTCCACTTCCATGAGAGTCCTGATGAAGCCTTCTTGCGACATGAGGTTGGGATCGCCATACCCGACGCCACCGCGCTCAAGCACGAGGACTCTGTAGGATTGAGAGAGCGTTGCCGCCAGGGGGCAGCCTGCGGTGCCGCCTCCAACTATGATGTAGTCGTAGTAGTCCTCCATAGGGAAGTCCGTGGCATTCAACACAAACTTGAGATACGGTGGCTCTGCCCACATGAAGAACAGAGAATTTACGGCAAGATTGAGAGAAGGGCGGCACTTGGCGAACTAAAGGGAGAGGCGAAGCTAACACCTGGTCACCAAATGATGTTTGAACGAAACAAAATGTGCACGGAAGTAGCAGATGGAGATAATGAACAAAAATTGCACCAGAAAGGTTTTCTTGACAACTCGAACATCCAGAAGAGCATCAATAACCCCCCCCCCCCCAAAAAAAAAAAAAAAAACTTGAACATAGCAATGAACTCAAATCGCACTCGCTTCCCCTAAATGCAATGCTCTCGAGCAATCGAACAGAGGAAAAACGACATACGACGGGAACGAATTCGAGCGCATTGTCAAGTTAGAAATTAGATGGGACATAAAAGACCGACCTTCTTGGGCATGTGGCCTGGGAGATGAGAGGGCTGCCCTCAGGAGCACCCAAAAGAACACGACGTGGAGGAAGCAAAGCCTCGAGGGTCTCGCCATGGATGGAGATTCTTGGAGTTTTTTGAGTCTCTGTTCAAGAGAGAGCCTTTCCTGGAATCATCTTTTGAGTGGGTGCGTTACTCTTGGAGAAGACATAGCTGAAAGGACGTTATATAGGAGGGAGGTAGCGCGGGAAGAGTTAATGGCGGTTGCAGCAGCCTCTCATGCGGTTAAATTAATAAACGTAATTGTGAGAGGGAGGGAGCGACCGACCACTCTCTATCCTCATCCTCAGGGCACTTATTTTTGCGGGGCATGGCAACGCATGGAGCGAATATCTAGCCATCACGCTTTTTAGTATAGACATGGGGAATGGGGTTTCCAGAAATTACCGATCGATGTCGTAAGTCCGATACTTTCGGAGATCACAAAGAGGGAGTTTAAGTCCGAACCCGTCTAACTTATAAAATTAGATCCACCTTCAGCCAAAAGCTTAAGCCAATAAGATATGGACCAACTAAGTTTATTAGCTGCTCCACACATACTAATAATTCTCTAATGTGAGATTTTTTTTCTAACGTAACTCACATGTGCATCCAAAAAATAAGCATTTTTTTTTTTAGCTTTCATTTGGCTAGTTGACATTGATATAGATAATTTTTTATAATGTTTTAAAATATTTTTCAAATCTTTTTAATTATCCTTATATTTTTTAATAACTTTTTCCCCTTTTTTATCGAGCCACGAGCCTGCAAGCCCTAGCCTAGATTTGAGCGAAAATCGCAAGTCCCCACCGAGCTGCCCAGCTACAAGCTAGGACCGCAAACCTTTGCCGCATGACCCTTGCTCAGATTTGAGTGAGGGTCTCAAGCCCTGACCCAGTGGCTGATGAAGGTCGCTAGTTCTAACAAAAATAAAAATAAAAATAAAAAAAGGAAAAATATTAAAAATATACATAAATTAATTCAACAAATAGTAAAATATTATAAATATTGTTCGCATCGGTGTCGGTAGGTCAAATTGATTGAATTGACAAAAAAAAAAAGAAGGTTTAAGACTGAATCGGCATAACTGCAATAGATTTGTGCCTTTTTTGGGAATTTTCCCAATGATTAGCTCGATCGTACGAAGTCCAACGTCATGATTCACATACATACATACATGCTTGCAACCATATGCATTTGCATTCATAGGTGGGTGGGTCTAGACATTACATCAAAAGGGGGAAAAGCACCACACACAAAAAAAAATTTTCTAAACCCATTATATTTATATTAATTCAGTTCTAAATCTTTCGCACTAGTACCATACAATACAATAGATTTATGACTCCTTTTTTTTTTTTTTCCATTATGCTTTATCCCGTCAAGAGAGGCTAACGGGTTAAAAACTAATAGTGACTTGGGGAAAACTAATACTGAAGGGAGGGGGGAGATGATTGCAGGTGATTAGACTAGAAACGATGGGCGTGGACATGGCGTGGGTCGGGAATGAGTCTTGGACGTGTTAGGGGATAGAAATAGTCTCCCCTTTGGGGTGGTGGGATAACATAAAAATTTGATGACTTTTGACTCCGATTTTCATGCAGATACGCGTTTTTTTTTTTTTTCCGTTTTTCAAATTGTAGAAGAAGAAGACGAAGGAGGAGGAGGTGACTTCTCGACTTCCAGGATGGTGTGAAGCTGCGGGGAAGAAGAGGACTCCTGTTGACGTGAACATCAAGACGACTCGTCCATGAAATTCCCAGACCAACCAATTGTTTACCTCAACACACGCGGAGAATCTCGCGAAGGATAAATTGGACATTTCCTCCTCCCCCCCTTTTTTTCCCTTCTTTTTTTTTTTTTTTTAAAGATTTTCCCCCCCTTCCCTTCCTGCCTGCCTGCTCTGTTCTTATCTTCTTATTGCTTTTTGGTTTCCCGAATGCGACTCGTTCATTTCGACTTATAGGTGGGCCCACGGAACTACTTTTGGAGCGAAATAGGGGCGTTCGGTCCGGAAATCGGGTGTGGTCACCGGACCGGTTGTTGAGCCGGGGATTGTAACCGGGTATGGATTAGGCTGGGTTGGGTCTAATCATCATCGGGATTAGGTAGGACGGGGACAATAATCCCCATTTTGGCGTGGACGAAATAGAGAATCAATCAACGAGTAATTCCAAGTGTTAATAATCCCCATCCACCCCCTCCCCGGTTATTAGTAGTAAATTTGGGGGGATAGAATCCGGTGGGGAATCAAAAGGCGCGCATCTGACTAGAGAAGAGACCGTTTCCACCCGCCGCGGGGGGGGGGGGGGGGGGGGGGGGGGGCGACCCTTTGAATTTGACCCCGTCGCTCCCTCCTTCTAAAAATCAGTTTTTGTCTGCTCCTCTCTCTCTCTTCTGCTGAATTTTGACAATGTCACGCTTTTTACTTTCCTCCAATTATTGGGAGCTTTGATTGCTGTGGTTTTTCTTTTTTTCTTTTTTCTTTGTGTTTTCTTTCTTCTTTTCTTTTCTTCTTTTTTTTTTTTGTTGTTGCTTTTTTATTTGCGGGGAGGGGGGTGGGGTGTCTTAGGTATTTTTCCGGATGTATTTCCAGATGTATCTTTTATCGGGTCGCTCTAAAATTTGATCCCTCCTTTGTCAACATATCGAAATAGAATTTACCAGAGCACTGAGGTTTTAAGATTGTGTCCGGTAGTTGTCCAGGATAGGTTAATTGGCAATATAGGGGATATGGCTTGGATTAAAGAAAAAAAAATTCTAAAAAATAGGGTGGGATAAATCAGGATAGGATTTCTCAAGAGAGTACACATGAGAAGAATCGGAATTTTTTCTACAATTTTCCGCCTCTTCTCTATGTTGGGCCCTCTCTTCGGTGTGGCCGTGACCGTCAAGCATGACCGTCTCTCCAATGACGCCAGGTTGAGATTTTTGGTCACAAAATCGGGTATCTCCGCAACCTAATTCTTTTAATCGATTGTTTCGACGTGCTGGCCTGAACTTTTTCGACATTCGAAAAGGGGATCTCGATATGTTATAAAGAACTCGAGGTCGATCGTCGATTTTCAAGGTGGCTCTCTTGGATGAATGACCTGCACGAGTGCATCTTCGGCTCGTGAAAAAGGAGATCGAATAATTGGATTATTCAGCATTTGTTTACTCGCCACACGAGGCAACGAGCAAGACCAACGGGTAATTCTCCATCAAAAACCGCCACTGGGTGATTTTTAAAGCATTACGATGTTTTAGCAAAATAAAGTCGATCTTAGCCGCACCTTGTACATGTCTGGTCGACTTTAAATCAGTAGTTCACCAAAACGGTAAGCAAGGTACGACAAAATCTTTGCATTTTCTTATTCAATCTTGAAATTCCGGACGAACCAAGCTTAAGGAGCTGAGAATGATGCCTAGAGAAATAGGGTAAGGTGCAGGCGTCCGTGGGAATTGAGAGGAGGAGCGACACCTCTGGGTTTTTCTAAGTGACGCAGACGCAGACGCAGACGCAGAACGGAGAAGACT
Source organism: Psidium guajava (assembly GCA_016432845.1). Taxonomy (NCBI): domain Eukaryota; kingdom Viridiplantae; phylum Streptophyta; class Magnoliopsida; order Myrtales; family Myrtaceae; genus Psidium; species Psidium guajava. Next base: position 36,105,673 of record CM028234.1, on the reverse strand, counting down.
CGGACCGGTTCCATCGCGTTGAACCGCGTCGCTCCCCCCTTCTTCTACTTGTCGACTCGACCGTATAAAATGTATTGTGGACACGATTCTTGGCGAACGTCAGATCATTCGAGCCTTCAGAAACAAAAAATGGGAAATGGGAAAATACGACGTCGGCCCTTTGACTTTTTGACAACTCTTGCTTACGCTTTGATTATATACAAAAAGTAGGAAGGAAGGAGAAGGCGGGCACCGAGCGAGCATATGTGTATAGTCCTGGCCTGTCCTGGCCCTTTGGACTTCATTTCGTTTTTATTTAAGCTCCCAGACAAAGAAGAGGGCAGAGAGGCAGAACCACGAAGGAGGAGAGTTTCGATCACTTGTTACTTAGTGAGTCATGAGACCGGTCCAACCCCCGCCGGGGGGCGCCTCCTCAAACCCGGCTAACCACCGCTCTCGCCGCCGATCAGACCTCACCCTCCCTCTCCCCCACCGCAACACCAACCTCGCAGTCCCCCTCCCCCTCCCCCTCCCCCTCCCTCCCCCATCCTCCTCCGCCCCCTCCACCTCCGCCGGCCGCCCCCGCCAGCTCGACTTCTCCGAGCTCGACCGCCTCAGCCGGATCGGCAGCGGCAACGGCGGCACCGTCTACAAGGTCGTCCACCGCCCCACCGGCCGCCTCTACGCCCTCAAGGTCATCCACGGGGACCACCACGAGGAGGACGTCCTCCGCCAGATCCGCCGCGAGGTCCAGATCCTCCGCGACGTCGACGACGCCAACGTCGTCCGCTGCCACGACATGTCCGACCGCCACGGCACCACCGCCGGCGAGATCCACCTCCTCCTGGAGTACATGGACGGCGGCTCCCTCCACGGGGCCCACATAGGGGACGAGCACCGCCTCTCCCGCATCGCCCACCAAATCCTCAAGGGCCTCCATTACCTCCACGCCCGCAAGATCGTGCATCGAGACATAAAGCCCTCCAATTTGTTGATCAACTCGAAGAACCAGGTCAAGATCGCCGATTTCGGGGTGAGCCGATTGCTCTCCCAGACCATGGACTGCAATTCCTCGGTGGGCACCATCGCGTACATGAGCCCCGAGAGGATCGACACCGATATAAACAAGGGCTCCTACGACGGGTACCTCGGTGACATATGGAGCCTAGGGGTCAGCGTGCTGGAGGTCTACCTCGGGAGGTTCCCCTTCGGGGTCGCGGGCGACTGGTCCAGCCTCTTCTGCGCCATATGCATGGCGGAGCCGCCGCAGGCGCCGCCCTCCGCGTCGCCGGAGTTCAGGCATTTCGTGGCCTGCTGCTTGCAAAGGGAGCCGGCGAAGAGGTGGACGGCGGAGAAGCTGCTGAGGCACCCGTTCGTCTCGCGGAACGGCAACGACCCTCCCAATCTGCATCGGCTTCTGCCTCCACCCCGCACGCTCTGACATCACTTTGGAGGGCGTCTGTCTTGTCCCTCTTCTTCTTCTTCTTCTTCTTCGGGACGTAAAAATGTCGAATTTGCTTTGCTTTCCATTCTGAAGTTTTGGATTTGGGTTTCAGCGTAGATTGTAGAGTTTCTAATTTTAGTGGGGAAGAATCATTGGGAGTCAGAGTCAATTCGCAACTTTTTCTGAGATTACATATCCGGCGACATTGCGATAAGAGGCAATGCCCATTTGTCAGATACAAGAATAATGAAAAGTTTTAAGTTTTTTTTTTTTTTTTTGCCCCCTGCCCTCTCAGTGTCGCATCATTTTTGCTCTCAGCATCAGCCTCACAGAATGACTGATGGGATTTCGATGATTTTGGCGTGGAGGATCACAAAGGAGCGGCGCGATCCCATCTAAGAATCGCTTTTGAATCTAGAGCACACATGTCTGTGATCACGTTTTGATCGGAAAGTTGCAGGGATTCAGGTCGCGCGACTTGCTTGCGTCCGGTGTCTGATGCACGGTGCTGCTGCTGGGTGGGGCTCCAGCTCCACATCGCCCGCAGCTTCGATTAGGCCGGTACCGGATGCTCGCGCGTGTTGACCTTCGAAGAAGGTTCGTCCGGGACGGGAGACGGATCATGCACGTTGGTTCACGTCAAAATCTTTGGTATTCAACCACGAGACGATAAACCCAGTGTGCGCTTCGCGTGCACATCGAATATTTTTCGGAAACGCCCATGTGAATCGGGATGCTCGTTGCTGAAAAGCTTAGACGACAAAAGAGATAAATGCACCGAGAATCATATATGGAAGATACATACATGATCAAAGTGGGACTCAAAGAGGGCAAGGGTAAGGTGCAAGACGGTCAATTTAGAGACGAATCGCTTCAACAAATCCTCCCTCTTCATAAGCACTGCAGATATGGCTGAAGCAAGAAAAGGAGGGAGTGATTCTCACTGCTATCTACTCAGATTTTATGGCCATGGTCGACTTGTGACTTTTTATTGATACTGGTATTATCAATATGTAAAATTTACAAACGAAAAATTCAGAAGAAGCGTTCTCCTCCCCCCGTAGTCAAGTATTGGCGACGAGCTTAAATGATGGGTGTCTCTCCATTTGACGAAAACATGGCACGAAACGTCGGAGAAGGTGATCCACTGGGAGAAGATTGGATCTGGAAGGCGACATGGACTGGGGTTCGACAATGACATCCGTGAGGAATCGCTGGGAAGGTTTGGGCCAGAAGCCCAAGTACCGTGCAATCGAATATGGGAAGAACCCAGTCACGAAAGGCCCAAGCCTCGACCAATCTGCTTGGATGATGTGGTGTGGCCACTCGAAATCATCGCTGTATTGTCCATTTCTTGTGTTTTTGTGCAAAGCCAGGGACTATCCCCCCTTGGTGATTATTATTATCTCTTTCGTTGGGCTATCCTTTTTTGGCATCGCATGCCTAAGCTTGTCCGAATTGTACTTCAGCAATGGAGTGGTGGAGCCCCAAGTCGCGGTCCCACTTCTGGGTTTGCGTGCGAATTCTCAAAGGAAACATTAAGAAAAGAAAATTATTGGGATAGGGAGGGAGAGAGAGAGAGAGAGTGGAGAAGGAGGAGGATGCTTCGTGGAAGCTTCCTCATTGAGCTCGAAACCAGGCAGTCTCTCTTCTGCAACAGTCGGAAGAAGAAAAATGGAAAAATCAATCGAATTCCTGGGGTGCGATTGATGCAGATGTTGCAGCATTGTCGATCTCGTAAACTGAAATTGCCCGTTGTAGAAACCCCATATTCTTCTTCTTCAATCACCGGGCCCCATTTGTCTCCAGCTTGATGCATTGTGGACTGGCTTTGTGATCTGCCCAGTCTCTCTTGCTCTCTCTCTCTCTCTCTCTCTCTCCCCCTTGTTCAAACACAAAAGGTTCGTCTCCGTGTGTGTGCGTGTGTGTAGAAATTACTCGTTGGCTCATTTCTGTGTGATCTTTTCTCTGCTTTTGGTCGATTTAGAGCGTGTCCGTCTGCCACCCTTAAGCGCGAAGTTGCAGTTTCAGGATGCTTCCTGATTTGTTGTCCGTATCTTCACATGAAAGGCCTCTCCTTCTCCTTTCAGTTATGGTGTCGTATGACTTGTCTTGCAACTGTTGACGCACGGGCTGTGAGTTTAATGAGCTTCCTCATGTTCCCACTGTGTGGCCATTGTGAGGATCTTAAAATGAGGTATCGATTTGCTGAGAGGTTAAACGTCTGATTTGGATGGTGAAGAGCTCAAGTCATGCCAATTGGCGTGTGAAGGGAACTCGATTTCATCTATAGTGCGGGTTTGTGGTTCCGGAGAAGGGTTCTTGTTTTCTTTTCCTAGTTAACGGAGCTTTTAGCTAATGCCACTTCTTCGTGGGGTTCTTGACCACAGCAGAGTGGTAGGAAAAGCAGGCAGCTATCATGGTGGTAAGTTCGCACATCTTGCCTAAGATGGTGTGAGTGGGATTTACACATCTCACATCTGCTTGTTTATATTACCATCCTTCAAAAGAGAGTGATTTCAAGTTCGAGAGGAGGTTCAACCTTCAAAACAGCAAAGGTGGGGATTGGTAATGGTGAAAAGTCTTGCCTGGTGCCCGACATACTTATATCAACAGCCAACCCTCCATTTGTGGTACCTCTAATAATTCAGGCAGGACGCATGAATAGTCAGGAGAAGAGTACTCAGTTCGCTTTTGCAACAAGGAGTCATCGCAGCCCTCTTTTGTTGTGTCAAGTTATATTCCTGCAGATCCTGTGGCATTTGGTGGCAACCAGGTTTTGAAGCATTAGCTTGAACAATGACATAAGATGGCCTACAATTTTATCTTTATTGAGTGCTTTCTCCTATTTGTAGCTGCTTTGCACTTTGACATACCGTTGCGGGAATTTTAGAAAAGTTGGCTTAAATGCAATTCGATGATGCCATATCGTGGGGAACTTAATATTAGATTGAACGTGGTTCAGATTCCCTTGAATGCGTAGCTGAATTCTTTAACTTCAGTGCAGGAGCTTAATTTTCGAGAATTCCGATGATTATTCTGTGCTTGCAGATGGGACGCATGGAGTTGAGAACCGACCTCGATTCTGATGAGGAAATCCCTTTTAGTTCATCTCCAAATGCGAGGAAAGTTCATCCATTTGATTTTGAGACGGTGCATTTAGCACCACACACAGGTGTCGTGAACTCATGGATTCATAAACAATCAAGGATCGGACCACTCAGAAGTATCTATATTGTGTTGCTGAAAGCAAAAATAAATTTATTGCTACCTTTTGGCCCACTGGCCATACTGCTTCATCACCTTACCAGAAACCATGTAAGTAGACCTCTGACCGTCTTTACTTTCTCCTAAGCTTCTGATGTTTGTTAATAAATGCCTTTGATCTCTTTTAAAAGCAAAACGCTCTTCATGGTTTAATCCAAGATGATCTTGGTCTTGAAATTGGATCTCAAGTTACTTCGTTTTATGTAGGTTCTGGTCTTCTTCTTAAGTATGCTAGGCATCACACCTCTCGCAGAGCGGTTGGGCTATGCAACTGAGTATGGATCACTAATTACATGAAATAGTAAATAGCACTGAATGGCACTTTTGCCACTCTTAGCTTTTGGTGATGCTTATAAGCCATTCACTGTCATTTGTGCAGGCAGCTTGCCTTCTACACGGGGCCTACAGGTAATAGAGCCGTCTTTATCTTTTATTACAGTTCGTTTTTGATATTTCCATTTGAAGTTTCATGTGTCGGAAATGATCCGGATGCGTATTAGGTTGTCAATAGGTGGGTGCTGTAAAATATGTAGACTGCTTATGGGTCTTGTCTTTAAGTATGAACAATTGCTTTGATTGTCACACAGATGTGTATGTTTGTATTTAATATATATATTTATATATATGCACATTTTGCGTGTCTTTAGTAATACTTACATATGAACGTAAATATAAGGATATAGAGAATATGTAGGATAATGGGCCATTAAACATTTTAGATGAAGGGCTATAGTATGCGTGACTTCAGAATGATATTACGTAAGCTGTAGTGTGATTGACCTTCATCCTTTTCCTAGATCTTTATGAGAACTCTGGCAATTTTGCAGTTGGAGGTCTTTTGAACGCCACGTTTGGAAATGCCACGGAATTGATAATATCAATTTATGCGTTGAAGAATGGAATGATAAGGATCGTTCAACAATCATTGCTCGGCTCTATTTTGTCTAACATGCTTTTAGTACTTGGATGTGGCTTCTTCACGGGTGGGATCGTACACTATAACAAGGTTCAGGAGTTCAATGAGGTAGATCTCAGGTGTTGCTCTGTTTATCTATGTTGCAATTGAGAATAGATGCCTTGTTGGTGTGACGCTCTAAGTTTGAAGTTAAGGGGATTACCTTTGCAACAGGCCACTGCCTTGGTGAACTCTGGATTGCTCTTGATGGCAGTAATGGGAATAATGTTCCCAGCTGTTCTCCACTTCACACGCACTGAGGTTCACTTTGGAAAGTCAGAGCTTGCTCTGTCAAGGTTTAGCAGCTGCGTGATGCTCGTTGCATATGCAAGCTACATCTTTTTCCAGCTAAAACATCAACACAGTTTACACAACCCCAATTGCAATGTTGATGAGGTCAGTGTCTCTTCTAATCTTTCGGGATAATTTGGCATGTAATTGACTGTTACAGTTTTTGTAGTGTTTTTTTAACGTAAATCACTTTCTACTGAACTTTCAAGTGAAAGAGAACCTAATTATCATTGTTCTTTGCCTTCGTGACAGGAAGGAGTCAGTGAAGAAAGTTCTGTGGAAGAAGAGGCGCCCGAAATAACCCAGTGGGAAGCAATTGGCTGGCTAGCTGTTTTGACCCTGTGGGTGTCTGTGTTGTCTGGCTACCTAGTGGATACAATAGAGGTATTGTCTTTTGAAGGGGCCTCTAATGCTGCTCGCATTTAGTGTGCCATCTCATTTATTTTGCCGAGGAGGTGGATTATTTTCATATCTGGCAGTAGGATATTTAGGTCATCACTCAATCGGATCATTGCATAAACTAGTCTAGGAGGAAGGACGAGTTAGCCTGAGCACACAAAGCTGTCTAGTTATTATTACAATGCTAGAAGGCTGTGTAGCTAAACTTATTCTTTGGATTAGAATTTTGTCTTTGCATTTGATTTTAGGCTTTGAGCTTTCATCTTCTGCTTATTCCCACTTTAAAGACTCGTTTGGTGCTTATTGGACCAGAGGAAGTCATTGACCATAATGATGTGGAGTCTGGTGTGATGTTTTCGTTTCCCAGAAAATTCATTCATCAATTGAAAGCTTTTCTTCCTCTTTCCAGGGAGCATCTGATTCGTTGAACATTCCTGTTGCGTTCATTAGTGTCATCCTTCTTCCAATTGTGGGAAATGCGGCAGAGCATGCAAGTGCTATAATGTTTGCAGTGAAGGATAAGCTTGTAAGTTTGCTTGAAAAATGTTTGTTTTATTTTAAATCGTTGCCGATTGATTCCACCTGCTAACTTTTTACAGGACATTACACTGCTTGAAAAATGTTTGTTTTATTTTATTTTGCTGCCTGTTGATTCCAGCTGACTTTTCACAGGACATTACACTTGCGGTTGCAATTGGATCATCTACGCAAATATCAATGTTTATGGTACTTCCTCAATGCCTATGTGTATCTTACTCCTCATTATTAAGCTTTTATATTTCATATTTGCAGTACTTGCCGTCATTTATGGTTTGTGCCCATGACGTCTTTCTTTGTTGATAATTACAGATACCCTTCTGTGTTGTTGTTGGGTGGTTAATGGGGAAACCGATGGACTTGAACTTTCAATTATTTGAGACTGCCACACTATTCATAGCTGTACTAGTGGTGACATTTATGCTGCAGGTTAGTTATTCAGTTCCATTGTTTTCTTCTCTCCACTAATGCAAGTATTTTTTTTTTTTGATGAAATCCATTCTCTATTTCTCGTTATATTAGTATAATTTTGTGCGACTGTTGCTAATTCATGTAAAAAATTAAGCGTGCCCTTAATTGTTTAATGCTCTAACCCCCTGTGCCACCCTTTGGCTGAAATTTGGCCTAAGATTAAAGCATTGAGATTGATAATTGGGGACCAAAAATAAGAGTCAAGAGCGATACACGTGCAGGACTTCCTGTGCTGTTCCTATGTACAACTTCGTGAAGATCATTGCTACCTGATCTATTTGTCAGATAAAATGGTGACTTAAATTTAAACGGTCTACTAATATAACCGAATTCTTAGTCCAGGGCATAAATGCACAATTGACATTTGCACGTAAGGCCATACAGCTTGATAATAGGGTTATCATGATTTGTGACTCCACAGACTTTGCATTTTTTCTTGCAGGAAGGGAAGTCAAATTATCTGAAAGGCTTGATGCTTATCCTGTGCTATGTCATTGTTGCAGCGAGCTTTTTTGTGCACGTGGACCCTTCAAACAGTGAGTATAATGTTTTTCTCTATCCCTCGTACATCAAACAAGATACATTTTTCTCAATGAATTGGAGTGAAGATGTGGTATTGCGCCGAATGCTTCTTTTGGAAATAAATCTGGTGTCCTCGGAAATGAGCGCATGAGTAGTTCCTAGAGTGGTTCCAAGAGTGTTGTTTATCTAGTTATTTTGCAAGGCGTTTCCACCGCATAGATCTGATGCCATCATAATGGTCATTCTCCATCACTTTTGTGCAGATGACGACTAACTAATGAATGGCGGCATTGTCCACAACATAGGCAACAGCTTCCGTCTCTGCCTGTGTAACAGCCCCCATGCTATTCTTCCACCTTCCACCTCCGATGATTGCAGCGGCATTCTGGGCTGGAAAGGAACTTAGGGCTTTTGTACATTCGAGTGGATCCCGTACGTGAGTGATGATTGGAAAATTGTATTCATCCTTCTCAAAGCTTGTTATTTTGTCGTCCATTCCTTTTGTCGTAACCTATGCTTCGCGCCAGGTCACAGGGCAGTGAAGTGACTTGGTCACTACAGCCTCAGCGCAAATCCAAAGTTGTTTAGCTTGATTTTTGCATTCTGCAGACTTTCAACAAGATGATTATTTAGATAGTGGAAGTGAGTTGAAGGGACTTGCCGTTTGTATTGGATCGCTGTTTGAGTCAAGATTAGACAGCGTTGATGAGCCAAGCAGAATCGAATGGTATCTGCGTCGGATGGCATTTCGTCTTCGTCGGCGAATTGATTCGAGTCCTGTCCCCGTCTCTTACCCCCTCTTTCCCACTCGTTCTGGTACTCATTATCAAGTGGGAAACCAGCATTCGCGCTATCTCCGAATTGACAGAACGTTAGAGCATGTAAAACTCATCGTTTGATGCGAGGCCCATGCAAAGAAACCAATCATCTTTCTATGGTTCTATCGTAGGCGTTGCAATTTTCCTCGTAATCATGCTAATGTATCTTTGAGGTATTAATCTTAAATTAGTGAAGAGAACGGAAAATTGCCGAATAGGATGAGTTTGTCTCGCGAGTATGATCTCTGCTTGTCATTTTGTGGATTAGAAAGCTTTTTTTTTTTATGTACCCGGGGTCTTATGGCATGGATTAATGATTTTTGGGTGAGTCGAGGCCGCGTGTTATATGATAGCATATCGGTCTCATGAAAATCTCTCTCCTCTTTTTTTTTTTTTTGACAAATATAAGATAATTGCCAGATTCTTCAAGTGATTAGCCTCATTGGTAACTCATCAAGTGACCAACTTACATTCGGAATTGCTTGTCAAGATTTATTAGTCTTGTTTTTATGGCAAAATTACATTTGAATTTTGTCGAATGTTCATCAAATTACTGGTGTTGTCGTTACGAAGCTGTAACAACAATTTGACATAGCTATCGGTTTATAATCGTACTCATGAGTGTCCAGTGAATCAATGGTTCGTCTATCTTTTGTCTTAAATTTGCAATAATCTATTACCCTATATGAAATTTATTGCAAAAAGTACGATGGTTAACGAAATTTAATGATGTTCGTATATCGGCACGGGCGAACGGCAAGTTCACGGATGGGTGGCACACGTACACGATCGGACAGATGACAGCGTCCAATCTCAGCCGAGCGCGTCGCCGTCACCCACCATCACCAACTCAGTAAATCGAGCGTACGTAAATTTTCAGACCGTGGGAGAGAAATTGCAAACATCGTAAGAGTTTTGTCTCTTGTTCTTTCTTTCTCAATCTACAATTTCCCGTTTGCGCAAATAAAAATGTGAGGGGAATTATTTATGGGGCGGATGCTCTCTCGCCCAGCTCCTCTATAGATAGGGAGATGCTCTCTTTCTATCTCCATCCCATGGCGGATATTGCAAGAGCTCTCTCCTTCTCCTCCACCATCGGATCGCATTCTCATTTTCTCTCGGGAACCGTGACACCCTTTGATCTTTTTCATAGTTTTCTCTAGTGAAAATCTCTTCTTTCTCGTGGGTTGGGTGAGTGGTGGAGTTGGTTGGTCTCGGAAATGGCTATTGCTATGGCCTGTCCTAGCCTCGCCACGCCCCTCTCTGGTCTTAATAAAGCATTTGAAATCCCCAGATCAAGTGTCGCTTCGGTTGGTGGGTTTTCCTCTTCTGGGTTGAAGGCCACGCGTTCATGCCCTCTTCATGGCCAAAGGTATGGCTTCTTTTGTGTTTTTTTCCCTTTAAATTCTTGTTTTCTGTTCTAAGCTAATCTTTCATCGAGCTTCTAGATTTTGCTTTACTGCCGATGGTTTAGTTTATCTTCCTGTTGTAGTTTATGTTGAGAATGAATTTCGCAATGCTTGAAGAACTCAAATACTGATTTTTGCCAGCGCCATTCTATCATAATTTTGACTACCCGCCTTTTTTTTTTTTTTCCTTTCTTTCTTGACTTATGTTGGGTTCTATTGATTTAACTGTATTGGACTGCTCTGTGGAAATTGACTTCAACTGTTCTATTTTGATCTTATTATCTTCTTCTTCTTTTTTCCCTTTATGGGTGAGTGTGTTCGGCTTTGATTTGATTCTTCCATCTTTTTGATGTCACAAGTTCTCTCGCTTATCCTTGTAGGATCGATATGGGCGACTTTATCATTACTCAAACCAAGCTCTACCCGCCCTTTTTTTTCTTTCTTTGAGTTATGTTGGGTTCTATTGATTTGACTGTATCGGACTGCTCTGTGGAAATTGACTTCAACTGTTCTCTGTTGATCTTATTATCTTTTTCTTTTTTTCGCCCCACTTTTTGGTTAGTGTGTTCTGCTTTGATTTGTTTCTTCCATCTTTTTTATGTCACAAGGTTCTCTCGCTTATCCTTGTAGGATCGATATTGGCGACTTTATTATTATGCAAACCACGCTCTAATTCTATCCCAGAATAGTCATTGTGCCAATGATTTCCTATTTTTCTTAGTTTTAGCTTTATCTGCTTTCTCATAGATTGTCGTCTTCAAGAACAGTCATTACACAAGCATCAGCTGCTACTACTCTGGAGGTATTGACCACATCATGCTGTCAATCCGTGTCGGTGCTTTATTATTATTGACTGGTATCGGTGCTTTATTATTGACTGGAAGCTCGATGCTACTGGCAGGATGGAAGTCAGAGTGAAACTGACATTGTTCCAACCCCTAAAGTTATCATAGATCAGGACTCCGACCCAGATGCCACTGTTCTGGAGATCACATTCGGGGATCGCCTTGGAGCTCTCCTTGATACGGTGGAGCACCATCAACTGCCCTTTTCTTAGTGGAATGATCGTTTGTTGGCAATTGCTTAATCCTGTTTATATAGGCTTAACTCCATGTTTCAGACATTGAAATTTTGTATTTGGCTTGTAGATGAATGCATTGAAGAACCTTGGCCTGAATGTTGTCAAGGCAAATGTATATTTGGATTCTTCAGGGAAGCACAACAAGTTTGCTGTAACCAAAGCGTGAGTTCTTGGCAATTTTTTGGACTGTCATACTTTGATCTGCTTTAGTACTGACATCAGTGTCGACCCCCGCTATCATATAGTAACTGTCTGACATAAGTTACAATGGAAGCCCTCGGTCCATTTTTCAGAATCACCTTCAAAATAATCTCTCTGTGTTCTGCTTCTGCTTGTAGCCATTTTCTTTGCCCCTAATATCGTATTGTTGGTTAGCCATCTTTACATATGATGGTACTCTACTCCATGTCAACCAAAATGTACTTGAATTGAGTTTGATTGCATTTTGCAAGGCACCTACTATCTGGAGAGATGGGAAAAATCTTTTATTCCTGATATGATGCATGTGAATGGAATTTCTATTTTCTTTTAAGTCAATTAGAACAATAGTGCTTTCTCCTTAGCTCCTATTACCTTGCATTTACGTTCCCTCCGTGAACTGGTTTTGTCTTGAGTTTGCTTGCAGTGATACTGGAAGAAAGGTTGAGGAGCCAGAATTGCTAGAGGCTATTCGATTAACAGTTATCAATAATCTCATACAGTATCACCCAGTAACCGCCTTTTCCACTATCTGCTTCTATTCATCTTAACCACATCCTAGCTTAAAATTTAGCTTTGGACCTATATTATGAGCTTTTGACAGAGTTATATTGCTGCTCCAGGAGTCAAGTACACAATTAGCAATGGGAGTCGCATTTGGAGCTCTACCACCCACACAGAAGGCATGTTAAAAAGAGATGTCTGCTAGGTTCCATTGCACTGCATTGAATGTAGTTTTGAATTGATAGCGATTGATCCCTAGCATAATTGCACTCAGCATCAATGGTCATGGACCTATGGTCATAGTATTCTTTTTATGTGTCTGAGAAAACTAATTATACACACTCACTGCTCATCATTTTTTTACATGAAGACTATGTCATGAGCTTGTAACTCAACTATAAGGGTGTTGTTTTGTGTTTCCTCAGGTTGATGTAGACATAGCCACGCACATAAATATTGTCGACGATGGTCCTGATCGAAGGTAGGGCTTGTCTCCTTTTTCTTTGTTTTGCTAGTTGCGTCTCATTTATTCATGCCATGTTAGGCAATGTCGTGCAAGTTAGGACATTGAATTGTCTGTTGAAACCTAAAATATATCTCATCACAGCTTGCTGTTGGTGGACTCAGCTGATCGCCCTGGCTTACTGGTGGATCTTGTGAAGATCATAACTGACATAAATATTGCTGTGGAATCAGGAGAGTTTGATACTGAGGTTACCATTCACATCATCACTGAACTTTTATTTGCTTGATTGATCATAACTAATGCAAACTCACAATTTCCTTGCTTGTTGTTACCAGGGGTTGCTGGCTAAGGCAAAATTTCATGTCAGCTACAAGGGCAAAGCTATCATCAAGCCTCTCCAGCAGGTAAAGATGATGCAAATGTAGAGGCTGTGCCCATAGTGAAAAGCGTTTTGAGACTAGTGGATTTTGGGTGTCTCATGGGCATCTTCATGTGTATGCGTTGCGTCCGTGAGTGCATGAATATATGTTTGGGCCTAATGACAAATGTGCCTGTGCTTACTTATTTCTATGTGCTAGTGTCACGAACCGAGAGTCGAACAACCGATTGGGACTGGTCCCATTTATCGGGCCGTGATACTAGCGTGTGCAAAAGAATGTGTATCCCATGGGGTGTGTGTGTGTGATTTTCACCAGAAAATAGTGTTCTAGTCCTCGAAGTTTACTTGATTGAACTGTGATATGGGTTGATTCGAGTTACTGAGTGGACAGAAAAAAGGAAGCTGACTTTGAGTTACACTGCCGTAGTGAGTATAGATTTCTCTGTACAATTAAAGTGAGACTGTTCAAACCACAATAATTATTTTCTTTATCACCCACGCATTGTTTTTTTCTTGTCTCGTTTCATGAATGGGGGGATCTCCTCATTTGGTGATTTTACAGGTCCTTGCAAATAGTCTACGGTACTTCTTGAGATGTCCATCGACCGAGGAGGCGAGTTTTTGAGCCATTGTATGATGCAGCACGAATGAGAGAGTGTAAAGCATTGATCATTCTGTTCAATACCATTTATGGGTCCATTACAGTTACATTTTTCAGTCTGCTCACTCACTAGGATGATATGTATGCGGAGCATAAAACTGAAAATGTGGAGGAAAAAGCTTTGACGAAACTGCTACAGCAGTGACTGTAACTTTATGTATCAAACTGTTTCCGAATGAGTGCTGGAGCGTACAATGTCCATACCCTTGGTTTTTGGCTGTCATCAGTTGTATTGGCCTGTAGGCGTGAAATGTGAATATACCATATCAAAGCCTACTTTCTGGAGAAATTATGAAGTTTGAGTAGAATTCTTATTCTGAGGGGGGGGGGGGGGGGGGGGGGGGGGGAGACAACCATATTTAGTGCACGAGAGCAGCATCATCGTTGCAAGCAGATGATTGGTATTACGCCGTCAAGGAACAATCACACTGCTAAATCAGATTCTAAACTGCAAGCCGTTCTTGATATGCTGCAGAATGAGGGTTATTTTGACCCGAGAGGTTCACTCTAGTTGCAAAATGCTTACCACACTTGCCTTTGTGCTCTATTATTGCCTGTTCTGCATTGGATGAGGATCGCAACAATCAATGAGAATTTGTCATGGCCATTGCTCAAAGATGATCGTGTGCGTCTTTAACTCATGTAAAGCCAAACACGCATGCACCGAGGGATCAGTCCAATCATGTAGATGGAAGCCCAAAACTCGTGTGCTAGCTATTCGGGAAGTTTGGGACGTTTAGCCTCTTGTCAAGTTATCCTAAGCATCGAGTGGGATGCATCTATTTAGTGACAAGATCTAAGTTTGCAACACGAGAAAGGTGGGTCAGGGAAAAACAGAAGGGGGATGTGTCCATGTTCAGTAGCTGTGGTCTAAATGCATTCCAATTTTTGAAAAAAAAAAAAAAAACATTGAAGTTCCCACTTCATCTTTCATCACGATATGGCCAAATATGGATACACATCATCATGACATAGCGGCAACAGTCCAAACGTGCATTGATTGAAGGAGGATGGGCAAACAATATCCCTATTTGTAATCTCATGAAAAACTGCATTTTCAAACCATAAAACTGATGACTCAAAAAGGCAGACATGGAACCCCACCAAAACTGATTCTTCCTTGGAAGGAGAGAAATGGATAAACCCCATGACCCATTTCCCATTTCTTCATCCTTTCTATATCAGCTGATTATTCTCTAGGGTATTGAAAGAGATTCAGAAATGGCAGGGGCATTCTCCAGAGGAGCACAGACCATGAACTCCATGTTCTTCAAGCAAGTCTCTCAATCTTTGCTCATTGTGCAAACGTTGCGCATGTTAACAGCTTTGATCCTTTTTCAGCCAGTAGAGCCTTTCTGATGAGCTAGATCTGAACGCGCGCAAGCGAAGTTTTCTTTCGCTAAGTGTTCCTCTCCTGTTGTTGACGATATAAACTGTCAAACTGGCAGGCCCGCGCTCCGAAAAGGCTTCCACAGAAAGAGTTCAGCCGACACGGTGCGAGACGCGGCGAAGCTGGAAGGCGAAGATGCGAAGAGCAAAAGCCGTGCCGGCAGCAGCGATACCGGATGCTGGGTTCTCCATGAACGGACCGGCATTTACTGTCCCAAGGGCCAAGAGAAGGTGATTGAGGACATCTCTCCCGGCGCAGTGAAGGATGTCGGCGTCAACTGGATTTCCTACAACGAGGATGATCTGATTTAGCAGCAGCAACACCCTCGTCATGCTTTCAATAAGGCTAATATGAATAGAATTAAGATCGGTGTCATGGAGTACTGCCTTCGTGCTTTCTTTCGAGTCGCTTCATCATAACTTAAAAATAATTCGACTACTTGCATGGCATGCATCAGGGTCCCTCTCTTGTTGAAGGCGCCACGTTGTGCTATCTATCGGTTTATCATCGCATTCCTAAGTCGAATGGACTTCGGCCGCGATTCAAACTGAATAGAGAGGATGAATCGGCCTTCGTTGCGATTGCGGAGTTACCCAAGAAAACAGGACTCGGAAAGAAACATCCGTGATGGAGCTGCTACGTCCTTTGAGACGCCCTGCTGCGTTTGAATGCGTGGTCAGACAGTGTCTTGTTTGCGCTATCAAGCGCCATGACTTTTTTGAAATTTGAGACTTCTTGAGCTCTTCACCTCCTAGAAACTTACCTTGTATCCAGCGAAATCTGAGCGAAATTTAATTTCGTTCGAACCATTCTAACTTCACCTTTCAAAAGCAACAGACCGATAATGCATGAGCGGAAACTCCGACAACTCATATCAGATTATTATTGTACGTTATTGTACGAGCCTACCTAGTAGCAACCATTCGAAAATAAAGCCTATCTTTCCCATCGTCACCCCCGATTGAGACAAAATATTTTTCTTCCTTTCATCTCAAGGAATTACCCTCGAATTGTTACGTTTCAGAATTTAGACGAAACCTTTTAAAAGTCATGTTAAGGACCTTCCATCTTATCAATATGGTTTCACAAAATTTTGCCCTGGTTTCACAAAAATTTGCCCTCATATCCTGATCAGGACCAATCTGACTTAGAAGTGTGTTCAATTTATTATACTTGGCGACGGTATATTCTTTAGATTCTTGGACATTTTATTTCCTAACATAAGGAATTTATCATCTTATTTTTTTATAAGAGAAAATTTCTAAAAATGACTCCAAGTACTTTCATTTTTTCAAATAAGGGTTTGAAGTAGATTTTATTTCAAATAAGGGTTTCAAGTACCATCATTGTCCTAAAGAAGGGTTCAAGTGGCTATGGTTGTTTCAAATGAGGACCTAATCTAGACGGTCGGTCGGCCAATCAAGGGCATTTTTAACTTAATTTCACTAGTTAAATTAAATAAAAAAATAAAAAATTGAAGGTAAAAAAAAAGAGGAAGAGGGATATGCACACACAAGAGTGTAGCCCACCCTCACTTGTGGCCACTGCCTCAACACCGGTGGGGCGACGACGACAACCATCGGGGTCACTGATTCTCTCATAGATTTGGGTGAGAGTCGTCGGCCCTCGGAATTGTCCGAGGGTCAATGACCCTCGCCCAAATTTGTGAGAGTGTCGTGGCTCTCTCTTGGCTAATAAGGTTAGTTCATGCTCTTATTTGAAACAATATTCATTTTAGGCCTTTATTTGAAATAATGAAAAAACGTTATACTTCTATTTAAAACAAGGTCAATTCAGGTCTTTAATTGAGAAAACAAAGGCATTTTGGGCTTTTTTTTTTATTGAAATTTTCCATTCTGTTTTTTGCACGGTTGAGTTAATTGCCTAAATTCATTAATCAATTATATGCATGAAGTATTGCGACTTTCAAATAAAACCAAAATTCAGCCCTAAAGAAAAAGAAAAAAGAAAAACCAGAACTCAACTTGTGGCGCCAAATACACCGAAGCTTAACGATAAAAAAAAAAAAGGCGGCGTTGATTGATCCGACGTCCGCCCTCGCTTCTCAGCTCAGCTCAGCGGCCACCAGAATGGCGCTCTGCAACATCATCGTCAACAAGCCATCCCTCTTCCATTGCAATCCCTCGTCACTGCCTCCGATCAAAGCTCCACCGTCATCGCCATCTTCATTCGCCCTCTCCTGTTCCAAATCTTCTTCTCCACAGCCGCAGAGCATCGACGACGGCGACAAGTCCGGCGAGGTGAAGCCTAGGAGACTGTCGGAGCAGTCGTCGTGGGAGGCCAAGGACGCGGAGGGCAGGGATTACCTGTACCGGTTAGGGCAGGAGGCCGACAACATGAACATCGCCGTTGGTGCAAGGGCTGGTGTCATCGACGACCTCTTCGCCGGCGATTTTCTCGGCAAAGACTGTATGCCTCGCTCTCCCTTCAATTTTTTGTATTTGGAGGACGGGACTCTGTGTATGTATGCGTAGGAAATGATGACATTTGGAAAACTTTAAAAGAAGGGAGTCTCTAATCCGTAATCGATAAGAAAGCGTCACATAGTGAGTTAGTCGAAGCTGAATTTTGCTCCTCTTCCTAAATGATAATCAGTCCAGCAATTTTTCAATGATTGTTGCAGCTGACATTGTGTTCGATTACCGGCAGAAGGTCACAAGGTCATTTGAGTACCTTCAAGGAGACTATTATATCGCTCCTCTATTCATGGTAAATTATATCAACCCCCCGCCCAAAACACTGTCGGTTTTTTTTTTTTCTCTCTCTCTGACAACGTTGAATTGATTTACTTACAATATTTCCTGAGTTTACTTGATATTAATGTAAAGGCTTGTGCTGTTGTGTAGCTCCTCTGCATGCTACTTGCTAAATGTTTCGGCCAAACGCTAGTTGCTATTTTAGTTCTCACGGGGATTATTATACGAGTACTAAGTGTAACTTCTCATTGATAAGTCTATGTGGAGAGGCATTTGACATTGTCATGGATTCATATTTGCATTTTCTGAGGCCACTGCATTATGACCATTTACTTTAGCCTAAGTCTGTCAAAGGTTTCTCAACTTGCTCTCTTTCCATTAACTATGGACAGCAGGTCATTCATGTTTTGTTTTGCTTCACGTCTTCCGCTCTCCAAGTTATGTATTCTGTTCGTGAATATAGATCGCTTGTTGTGACACGTTTCGCCTCTTTTTCACAGGATAAAGTTGGTAAGTTCCATGAAACTTGATTTTATGGTGTAAGAACAACACGTGGAAATGAATACCCCTGGTGACCATCCTGTCCTTCATTTATCTGTTGCAGTTTAGTAAATAGGAACAATGCATTCTTTGACCTGGATAAAAACGATTAATGCTAATTGACATTCTAGTGTTCCTCTTTCTTGTCTTCCTTTCTTTCTTCTTCATACATGTTCTGCTGATATTGCAGTGTGTCACATTGTCAAGAACTTCATTGCACATCTTCTCAATGTAAAAGTTCCCCTGATCCTTGGTACGTACAGTTACAAATAAATGATTTGAGTACCATCATTAATCTAAACTTATTTTATTTATCAATTTCTCTGTAATCAAATTTTTGTACAAAAATGTCATTTTTTCTAATGTAGAATAAAAAAAACTGTGCATTAGTGAATAATGATTCTTTTTCAGATGATATAGAAGCGGAACTTCTACGATTCCTGGTAATTTGACTTTCATTCTCTGTTTTTCTAAGCATCATGATTCTACCTCCCAGGTATTTGGGGAGGAAAAGGTCAAGGAAAATCATTCCAGACAGAACTTATATTTCAGGCGATGGGACTTGAGCCTATTATCATGTCTGCTGGGGAACTAGAATCAGAGAGAGCTGGTGAGATGGTTTCTTCCATCCTTTAGTGTTCTAGCATGTGAACTAGGACTGTTACTTCTTCTTGTTCCTTTGCTGATTTCTCAAAGCTTTGCTCTTTCTATGGCTTCATGACTATTTTTGACTCAACAGGAGAACCAGGAA
Source organism: Psidium guajava (assembly GCA_016432845.1). Classification (NCBI taxonomy): domain Eukaryota; kingdom Viridiplantae; phylum Streptophyta; class Magnoliopsida; order Myrtales; family Myrtaceae; genus Psidium; species Psidium guajava. Next base: position 36,086,894 of record CM028234.1, on the reverse strand, counting down.
GATTGATACGTGAACGCTACAGAGCAGCTTCTCAAGTGGTTCAGAATCAAGTTAGAAGCTTTTCCACTTTCACGATCCATTTATTTATGTGGCATGACAATTTTCCATGTCTGGAGATTAATGCCTTTCTGCTATTTGTTAATTGTCATTGAGTACCTGTTTTGCAGCATCTCGTAAATCTTAGTTCCATGCTAAAAATGATTGGTTTATTTATTTGCTTATTTTTTCTTTGCCTGCTACCTAGCCTATTACTCACTGAAATCCTGTCAGTTTTTGTTTACTACTGCATTTGACTTTCAAAATTCTAATGCCATCCTACTCTGGGATAGCATACTAGCTGTGCTCGGTGAGGACCAGCAAGTGTCATTCTTACAACAACATATACTACGAAGTATGACACTTCAATTTAAGATGACAGCCCAGATGATAATCTCATTCCATAAGAGAAACTTCAAATAATGGAAGAGTTCTTCCTGCCTGGTTGTACTTAATTGCTCAGTACGAATGCACTTTGAAGTTCAAGAAGTTTACTATAGATCATTAAACCACTATACTGGAATGCAACCTTCCAGTCGGTATTTGACATACCTTTTTGTTGGATATTTACTCCAGCCTCCCATTTCTGAAGTTCCATCACCAGTGTTTGCAAAGCCCCATAATAAGTTGTCAAGGAAGTCTAATTTGGTTTCCTTGGTGGATGCAGGGTAAAATGAGCTGTCTAATGATCAATGACATTGATGCCGGCCTTGGTAGATTTGGTAAGCTACAGTCCATTTAGGCATGTTCAATTTCAGCTTACCTCTAAGCCTTATTATGGGGCCATATCCTATGTCCCCCGACTCTCATCTTATAAACAAAGAAAATACATTTGTCTATTCTTGGTTCTTCCATATGAACCTCACATGCTGTGCCCTCATCCAGGAAATACTCAAATGACTGTGAATAATCAGATTGTGGTTGGCACACTCATGAATTTGTCGGACAATCCAACAAGAGTAAGCATTGGGCAAGATTGGCGAGAATCAGATGTCACAAAGAGAATCCCTGTTATTGTTACTGGGAATGACTTTTCAACAATATATGCTCCTTTGATTCGTGATGGAAGGATGGAAAAGTTTTACTGGTACATGATTTTTGCAAGCTAGGGTGCAGCTCTTCCTCTTGTTACATTTACATATTTGCATGCTGGTGGTGATTGCTTTATCCGTGAGCACATAAGTGATTATATCTCTTACACGAACAGGCAGCCTACACATGAAGATATCGTAAATATTGTTCGAAGAATGTATGAGAAAGACGGCATCTCAAGGAAGGAGGTTGTACATGTCGTGGATACCTTTCCTAATCAAGGTAACAATCTGAGAGCATACTAATCCTTTCTTGCCATTATTTTTTTCCATTAGCTTGGTTAATTAAGCTGGTGTCATTGTGACACCATGATATCACCACACGCCTCTCAAATTTCTTATCTGTTCATGCAGCCTTGGACTTCTATGGAGCTCTTAGGTCCCGGACTTATGACAGGTCGATCTTGAAGGTATAAAATAATCCAAGTCCAGTTGAGGAGACTGAACAATCGTATTTTGAATTCTAAATTTGAATTTGATATGATGAACAACGATGAGCAAGTTCCGTTGCTCTTTACCCGCTACATATCAATTGACTGATGGAGGAACTTTGGTCTATGTGGCAAATATGCTTTGACATGCTGTTATATCTCAAATAAACCAATTACCACGACGTTCAAGTGTGAATTTTGTGTGCGAACAATGTACTGTGCTATGAAGTGGGAAATTCCCTGACAACCTGGCCAGTGAGCTTAGGTGGATCTTTGAGGTATGAATTTTGTGTGTGAACTATGTACTGTAACTATGAGGTGGGGCATTCTCTGACAAGCTGGCCAGTTAGCTTAAGTGGATCTTGAAGTTGCTATTTTCTTATCCTTATGAGAAATTTAATGCTCTAGACATAAACCCCCTTTTGGTTGATTTTCGCGTGGATGATGAGCCTCTCATACTTTAGAAGACAACAATTTGTTTTCATAGTGATTCGATGATTGAGTTAATTGATATCCGTGTATATTCTTGTACTCGGACAGCAGACCCATCACTTGCGCAGTGACTGTTGGCCGTTGTTTTTAAACAGCTGGTAATTCAGCAAACGTCAAGTTTTTTCTCATAGTTTCTCATAAGCATGACCAATGCTTAGTATTGAAACTAAATACTTCTGAAGGGCAAATTCTTTTTTCGAGAAGAAAGTTCTTGGCTAAGAGTTATTAATTGTAACTCCTTTTGGATCACAGTGGGTTGAAGATAATGGTGGAATTGAAGATCTTGGAAAGAAACTCCTAAAACGAAGAAAAGATGAGAAGCTTCCAGTGTTTAAACCACCGAAGGTAAGAGTTACTGTTGGTCTTGGTTGCAGTTTACTTCACTAAACTTAAAGTAATATGTTGTTTAAGGGAGTGAGTGTGTTAATATATACAACTGGGTATTCGTCGTTGCCTAAATGGGTATAGTTGCATGTTTGAGCAGCAAACACTGGAGGCGTTACTTGAGTCTGGGTATTCTCTTCTCAAAGAGCAGCAGCTGATAATGGAGACCAAGCTTTCTAGGGAGTATATGAAGAACATATACGATTAGCAGATAAGCAGCAACTGCAATTTCCGTGCATCTTATTCATATTTAGCCATTGTGAAAGTTCCTGTCCTTATAACTAAATCTTGCATTTGTCAATAAAGTTCATTTATATTGCTCATAACCTCAATACGTGCATCCGGTATTTCAAATATTGCACCAGAAATCGAAAGTTCTGTGATGTTGGTAATTTGAAACAGCAGATGATGAGGGCTTGCTTATGAAACCAAGAGGCCTTATGGTTTTGATATTACCACTCGAGTGTACATCTTTCTCAACAATAGTAGTCATGAAGGGTAGTCGGAGAGCTGCTCAGTCCATGAATAGATTTTGCTGCATGTTAAGATCTGGTGTTTATAGTGTCTTCCCTTATCCTTTAGAATCCTTTCCCCTTTCTTCCTAGTATCCTCTCTTTGTTGGTGCGAAAATTACTTGCCAAAGTAATAGCGACTGCTGCTGAAATCCACCTGCATAGTACTATTTTTTGGTGTGTCTGCATGGGCTGCACATCCATCTGTGATTTTACTATTATCATTTCGTTTTAATGTTCCACTTCTTGTTCTTCTTGATGTATCATTCCTCGATAATTTTGTGTGCACGGAAATGAAAAGACAGAAGGAGTTAAATTTTAAAAATTCATTTGGGTTAATGATTGAGTGCGTGGTTTCAGCAAACAAAGATTCTTTTGGTAAACTGCTGAAGCTTGACCCCTCAATGAGTTTATCCTAATGCTGAAATAACCGAAATGGAAGAGTACTTGAGAATGAGCAAAAGCTTCTTTCTCAGTCACTTGCAGAATGGAATATCTCTATCTGCTCCTCACGAGTTGTGACCATTGACCGTTGCACCACTGGTTGGCTTAGAGATTAAAAAAAAAAAAAGGTTTCGGAGGAAGAATAGCATTACTTGATCGGATGCCAAAACAAGAAGGAAAGAGGAAGCACTAATGATGGTTCTTATCTCGTTCTTTTTACTTTAGCTGGAGTTGGATTAAAGGATGAATAGGGTGCTTGTTAAAGTTGGACGGAAGATTCCGGTTGGCCAAAAAAGATGGGGTGCTTGCGAGAATTTGATTCCAGTAACTGAGGCCATCAGATTTGGGATAGTGGGGGCATGGATCATGGATATTCTTCAGTTCTGACTTCTAAATGAAGTGACTGGTCAAAATGGCATGTCTTCTTAGTGCACCTATAATATCCACTGGTCTTTACTTTGTGGTAGGTGGAATTTGCTTTCTATTATTCTCAGTGGTCATCCCTCTTTTTAAGGCTATTTTAAAACTTCCCAATGGCAGTTGTTGTTCTGGGTGTTTGTGTGTGTGTGGGGGGGGGGGGGGGGGGGGGGGGCGGGGCGATGATGAATGGGAGGATGATGTTTCATCTAGATTGAATCCACAACTCTCTCATCTTCTATGTTAATCTCAAGTAGCAGTTATATGCCGAAACTCGAATCCCCCTTTACAATTCCTTGAGAAAAAAAAAAAGTAGGGAGGGTGATGATGATGATGAATGGGAGGATGATGTTTTATCTAGATTGAATTCACAACTCTCTCGTCTTCTATCTCAATCTCAAGTAGCACTTTTATGTCGAAACTCGAATCCCCTTTTCTAATTTCTTGAAAAAAAAAAAGGGATGGAGGGAGAAGGGGGTGATGTTTCATCTGGACTGAGATCCACAACTCTGTCGTCTTCTATCTCAATCTCGAATAGTAGTTATATGCCGAAACTCGAATCTCCTTTCCCAATTCTTGGGGGGGAAAAAAATCAGACGGCCGAAGATGTTATGGAAACCCTTGTGTGTTCTTTAGGAATATTCGGAAAATTTTGTTTTACTTTGAATTCATTGTTAGGGCTAATCGACAAAAATGGGTAGCGCCTATGCAGACGTGAGACTCAGATTATGCTGACGAAAGACATGGGCCAAACTGACACTCGCATTCAAATTATTTGAAAAAAAGAAGAAGAAGAAGAATAAGAAGAAGAGGAGGAAAATGCACGTGGTCTCCGGAATCTGATGATTATACATATGCCGTTGTATAGAGGAGGCACGAAGGTTTGAAAAGTTGATTAAGCCCCCACCAACTCACCACCACCTATATAACCTATCTTCCCCTCCTTGTGAAGCTCTTTCGCCTTTTCTGTTTTGAATAACTTGAAACCGCGCACCTTACGGTCCAAATCCTGTCATCTGATTCAGTGCCCTGACATTTAAGCACTCAACAACCGCCGCCCACCATTTCATGTGCGCCAAGCTTCTGTATCCCTATCGAAGTCGGCCGGCTCTTCAAACTAGTAATCGACCAAAAAGATCAAATCAGACAAGAAAATTAAAAAAAAAAAAAAGGAGGAGGAGGAAAGGGGCATGGCTCCATCGCTGTAGTTCTGACTAGCTCGCCGCCTCCCCCACGTCAAGGGGAAAAAAAAAACAGAAGAAGCTTTCGACATTCCTCAGAGAATAAACACCTTTTACTCACTCTAATCTTGATTCAATGGGGTTTTAATTTTCAAGATCTCTCCTGCATCGAATTTTTTATTAAAAAAAACACTAGATACTCTTTTTTTTTTAAACACTAGATGCTTCTTCATCACGGATAACGGTTACAAAAGGCATGATACCAAAGTAGAAAGAAGGAAAGATGGGGTTAAGGTCAAACACTAAAAAAAGGGTGTTAAAGCATGCTAGATTAGACTGCATCATGTCGCCATGTAATTGGTTTAACGCGAGTTTTGTTTTGCCTCACAAAAGAAAGAAATAAAAAATAAAAAAAATCTGTGTTTATTCAACTGATCTTCTTCTTCTTCTTCCTCTTCTTTGTATTTTTGCCAGACCATTCCCTGGACCCGGCTGTTGCCGACACCTTGTATTGCACCTTATGTATAAACTAGTAATGAGAAAACTTGACTATTTTGTCGTCCGAATTTTAAAACGAGGAGCGAAACCGTCCTTTGCTGAGCATCTGGATGAACTTTCCGTAGAATACAAAGGCATGCTTTGAGCTCTCATCAATAATTTTCACTTTAATTAACCCTTAGGACATTAAAAAGGAAAAGGAAGTCCAAAGGAGGAGGTTGTCCAGTCAAATTGTTCCGCGTGTGGCTTGTCAATATGAAAATATTCGGGAGGAAGCTGCATCAACAGGACAAAGTTGTGATGGCTTGACTTGATTAAGTTTGGAATTGCTTGACTTGTTTTGATTATCCCCCAAGCAGCTTAACTTGTTTTTTTTAGAATAGAGTTGAACTTTGAGGAGAGGGCTCGATCAATCCATCACAAGTTGAACGTGCGTCCGATATTGTCCTCCGATTCGTAGCGAAACAAGTTGTTGGTTCTCGCTTATTTCTCGATCAGCGTCAGATAACTCTTGAAATTGCCAACATTTCGGCTTGAAATGAAGCAATTTAACTCCATTGAGACAGATACCTAGAATTAGCAGAGGACAAGTAGGTGCTTGTTGAGAGAATTGAAGAAGTAGGGGCTCAAACGAGACAGAGAGAAAAGTCCAAGGGCCAGATTGGAAAATAGATTACATGTCCTGTTGAGGGAAATTCGGTTATAACGAGAGGGCAAGGTTAGCTCCTCAGAAAGTGATAGGCAATCTCTCTCTCTCTCTCTCTCTCTCTCTCTCTAGATGCCGACTTCTTTTTCAGCTTATTGGCTAGCTATCTTGGGGTTGGAGTTATATATTCAGAGGGTGATGGAGTCTCTCCAGGTTTTGCTTTAGCAGAGGAGAGAGAGAGAGAGAGAGAACACGTGCTTTGGTAGGATGAAGAAAACAGTTGGTGGTAGTTGATGAACTGAAGTTGTGGGATCGATGGTGTTGTGGTGAAGATCAATATAAGAGGAGGAGGAGACCAGAAAGGTGGATGGAGTGGTGGGACAAGCTCCTCTCCCCTGTCCGAAGGGCATGGCTCGCTCTTTCCGCTCGTCTCAAGCCTCGCCGTCACCGTGAGTCCTCTCTCTCTCTCTCTCCGCCGCTGTTTTTCGGTGTGGTGATCTGATCCCAGACAAATTAAATACATGCTTAAGATCCTGTTCTTCTAACTTCATCTGCTACTAAGTCTTTTCAACTCTGTAAAAATTTGAAAACACTTACCTTCTCAGTCATTTCACTCCTCACAAAGTAAAGATTTTTAATTTTCTGTTCTTGAAATAAATTTTGAGGATCTAAAAAGACCTTCAGGTTGACTTAACATGAGTAGCGTAGGGTGAGCACTCCAGGTTAACTCCAAGCCCGACATTGTAGAAAAAGGACCTGTTGGGTCGAAATGCCCCTGAGCCGAACTCAGAGTGTCATCCATGGAATTAGACTTTTCGAACTCTGTTATCTCTATAAAGCTTCGTGTTGTGTCGCTGAAACTCTTGCGATGACCATTTACATCAACCTTGTATATCTGTGCCCCTGTGGCTTTTGACTAAATCCCTGGAAATTACTAGTAATCCGTGAGCAGAAGTCATCAATATCTTTATCCTTCACTGATATTCTTTGTTAGGTTACAGTAATTCCACGTTAGTAGCTTCCACTATTTCGGACTTGTTAGCATATCATGCGTTTGTAGAATCTATCCTAATTCCTTTGAACATATGCCACTTTAACAAAAAGAAGAAGATGAAGGGAACTCAGCTTGATTGCGCCGAAAGTGATGATTCTAGACTCGCATCGGCCTAATTCCTAGACCAGCTGCTATTCCCAGATTTTTCCTTGTTCACTTTTCCGAACTTGTGCATCAGGACCAATCTTTTGTTACAATCAAATAACAAAGCACTGCATAAATGCGGACAAAAGTAGTTTTTTAACCACAAGAACGAGTTCTGCTCATTTTTCTTGGTTACTCAAAAGTTTTGCTCTTTCTGACTTCAAGTTCAAGCACATAAGGAGACTACCTTCTTTGGTTCAAATCAGGTGATGGACTTGTGAAGCTTCACCATGACATTCAAACATGCGAGTATGAGGACGTGCAGGTCATGTGGGAAATGCTACAAAGATCGGAGCTGGAGCAGGTTGCGGATAATTCCAAAGGCAAGCAGCGCCCTTTCTGGAGAGTCTTCGTGTGGTGTAGCCGCAGCTCGTCATTAACATTATCCGCAGATCATGCTTAAAAGGCATGAAACTTCATCTATGACAAATACAAAAACGAGTTTCGGCCTGGCAACCTCACCATTTGACAGAGCAGAGAGTACTGAGACATGTTTACCCTGTATCAAGGATCGAGTTTTGTAAATATATGTGAAGTGGTCTGCTATATACTTAACCCTTTTAGCGCCATATACTAAAAATTACAGAAAGAAAGCAATGGCAAGTAGGTACGGACACCTAGGTTACCATCACTGGCTCTACTCCAAGTTGGTTTAAATGTTTCGATTCTTTTGCAAGAATCAGCGTTCGCGCTCAAGCTCAGCAATCTGTTAATTTGACTTGACCAGAAAAGAAAGAAATTTATGAAGCAAAAGAGCAGACAAGATATAATATGCAACCAAGGCAGGCTTGCTTGTGGAAAGTTTTCATTGGAAGTTTTGAAGCCAATACTTTCGTCTGTATATCTTCCTAAGTCTAATGCACCGTAGCCTGCAGCATGTCCTATTGAGTTCTTAATACTGGTACCGGAGCACTTCCAAAGAATAGCTAGCTGCAGGCTGTAAGCACACAGCGACAAATGGGCCAAAGGTTCCGCAGGGAACAGAGACTCGACGAAGCTGCATACATAGACATATGTTGACGGGCACGCCAAAAAGCATGACCATTTGGTGCTGCACATTAGTGTTCCGTCCGCTTGTTACCGAACTTCCAGTTTGATTGCAATAATTGGAGATCATTAAGATCCGTGTTAAAACGGGTTGGAATAGTTTAAGATCCGTGTTAAAACGGGTTGGAATAGTTTACGGCATTCATTTTCTAGCCACAGTCTTTTGGTCCTTTCTAGTTTCTGCACAATGATCAATCGTAGCGTTGAACAATTAGGAAGCGTTCCATACTATGCTTAGGTACTCATTTGGGGTGTTTGAAAAAGTAGATAAGAAATTGCAATTAGTACTAGCAGTCACTCTAAGTTTGACGTGGATTTTCACATTCCCCGCTAAGTACAAGAGACGCCATTAGGCAATAGAAGAAACACATGGCGAGGACCAAAAAGATGTCGACTTAGCGGTAGCAGTTTTTTGCAGGAATTGTTTCTACTAAGATGAAGAATCGTTAGGAAAAACAAGTAATTCTGAAGAATTAATAACGGTATCTATAACAGCTGGCCAGTTCTTCTACATCATTTTGAATGTGAAAAAAGGCAAGCAACTGAGCTCCATATCTACTACAGGAGACGATAGTGTTCTTCTAATGTATCTTCCTTACACGTTCTACCACATTGTCAAAGCCAGATACCAAGTCATTGGGGCAAACAGCCCTACACCTCCTGCACGGTCAACACCATGACCTCTAGGGGCGCCAGATTTGTGTCCTCCCGGTGCATCAGCGACCGGATCATCCGCCGCAGGCCCATTGGCACCCGCTGGCATGGGAGGTGAACTGCCTGGAGCATCTGCTGCTTGAGCTGCAGGCCCATTAGCACCCACAGGCCCACTGGCACCTACAGGCATGGGAGGTGAACCGCCCGGAGCATCTGCCGCTGGAACCGCAGGCCCATTGGCACCAGCAGGCCCATTGGATCCCGAAGGCCCATTGGCACCTGCAGGCATGGGAGGTGAACCGCCCGGAGCATGTGATGCTGGAGCATTACCACTTGTTGGTGAACCACCAGCCGCACCCGGTGGTGAGGTGGCAGGTGAGGCGGCAACTGGTGGGGTTGCTACACTCCCATTAGATGGGGGTGTCGTTGCCGCAGCTGGAGTTGGTGCCTTTCCAGACTTTGGTGGTCCAGCGCCAGGAGACATTGTTGGGGTTGAAGGCATAGGCATCACCGGGGACTTACCTGGGCTAGGACTTGCTGGCGATGGGGATGGTGGTGAGTAAGTTGAGTTTGAGCCTGAACTAGAATTAGTCTTCCCTATATTGGGAGGCACTATGGGACTGCTTATTTGCAAGATAGATATATTGTATGGTTCAGATGTGACAGATTTCACTAAGGTAGCACCGGGGCTCGATCCTGGCACCGCCGAGCCAAATGCAATCCCACCGCTGCTCGAGACGGTCACGTTGAGAAAGCCCTGTAAGCCGACAGCCCGTCCAGTTGTCTGTAAAAGCGTGGTGAGAACTGCCGATCCATCTCGTATTTGCTTAAGTTTTTGCGGATCGAAATAGTCGAGCACCACATGGAGACTCAAGATGTCCTGGACGGCTTCCACCGGCTGCCCTGACAACCCTGACATGGCGCCATTGTCCACCACCAGGACGGTGATGGACTGTCGCGCGTTGATCGCAGCAGCGACCTGAGATTGCGTGAGATCATTGTTGAAGGTGCTGAAATCAGGGTAGTTGCTCAGGATGCTGGTGATGTTAAAGGCAGTTGTAGAAGATGAGAGAAGGGAAAACAGGAAGAGAAGAGAACACAAGGAGTTGAGAGACATGTTTAGACGCTGCGGTAAAGGGAAGGAGATAAAACCATGGGAGACGTCCAGGCAAGCTCTTTATATCGGAACGAGTGGATCCAAGACGAGCTCCTTGGTCCTTCGTTCCGAACATGGAGGAAGTTTGTCCGGATTAAAATGAGCAGATGTGGAGATTATTTAGGCAGTTAAGACAGGTGGCCATTCAACAATGCATTTGCAACTAACGCCTAAAATTAGGCCATCTTGACCTTTGGACACTCGTTCATCATCTAGTTTTAGCACCATGTGCAGGATGGTTTTGGACCGTAGCTCTTCCGGACAATATAACACCATACGACGCATGCAAAGCTATGATAACCAGACCGATGTAATGGGACGTGCAGCTTTTGGCAAGTGGATGCGAGCTATGATCCGGGGGGGGACACAAAGAAATCATCTGGCGATCGCCATCGGAAGCTAGACATCAAGTAAGCGACTTGATGAGTATAACTAAGCTGACACACCGAAACTGACACACCGGAGTTAGACTATCGGCACAGCAGTAAAAGATGCTTCTTTAGTCCGTCCGACACTTTAACTTTTCGAAAAGATGAAAAAGAGCTTTATTTCCTTAACCGTAAAAAGTAAGTCGAAAGGACTTTTTCTATGATTAGATACTTTTTTTTTCTTTTAAAACTATGGTCGGTAATTTTTTGGCTTTTCAATTTTGCCCTCATAAAAACTTTTCATCTTCTTTGGTGAAGCTTCGTTGAGAGTTGTGTGAAGCTGGCCCAATGAGGAGCCAATGAGGTTAGATCTAGGAGCGGCCAGCCTTGACTTGAGGCCGCTTGAACTTAGGTAGCTATCGCTTGGGGTCATGCAATCCAAGCAAGGCTGCCGATGCCAAATCTAGCTCGCTAGTTGCTAAGCCCTTCGTCAGTTTTGAGATTTTTTTATCAAAAGAAAAATTAAATAGGCTTTACAAGATATGATCTTTTAATACTATTTAAACTAACGTTGTTTACTAACGCATTTTTCAATTACAATTTACTAAACAGAAAGGCTCTTTTAACTTAAAGGCTTTCGTATTTTCCCAAATACATTTTGCAAAAGCCGAACTAAAACTTGTCGATTACTGTTTTTATGAATTTTAGGAAGTCACAAAAATCTGTATGCAATCAATTTAGGTTGCGGATTGAAAATGTAATGAGAGATTTCCATTTTTTTTTTCCCGTGAAATGATTACAATTTTCAAGACATCATCTAGATTGAAAAATTGGAATCTCTCCATTCAAACTGAATCATATATAGAGGACTCAAAACTAAATTTTTTTTTTATCATGAATAACCCTAACCTAGCTGATATACCTATGACAAATTTACCCTATATCAGTTTTCGTTAAAATTTACCATCAAATTGGTAAGTTAAATGACACGTAGTAGTTGACATGTCTACTTTTTCACATTAATAGAGAGTAAATTTATCATATGTGTACTAGTTAAATTTTTTTTGTAATAAAAAAATTAGTTTAGAGTAAATTTATCACAAATGTATTAGTTTGATGTTTTTATGATAAAAAAATTAATTTGATATAAATTTATCACATGTGTATTAATTTGAGGTTTTTCATAATATTAACCTTAAAAAAATCCACCAAAGAACATTTCTTCTATTAAGTGTAAAACTTCAAATTATAAGGCATTTTCGTTGAATGAGAAAAAAATGGAAATAAACAAGATAGTTGATCGATTTCTATACTTGTGTATGCTGCTATTTTTGTTCATTAACGATAATTATGTTTAATAATTTTTCGTGAATTATAAAAATATGTTAATTAATTAATTTATTTTTATAAGTGTTACACACAAATATTTTCAGTCACTTGACAGAAAAACCGAAAGGCAGAACCCGAAAATACAAACGAACGTACAGTGATGTGCACGTGCAAGACACGTGCAGAGCCATCTCTGCTTCTTTCTTGCAGGCGAGTCGCGCACGACAATGACATAGGTCCATCCATCCATACATACATACATACATACAAACACATACACACGCTCTCTCTCTCTCTCTCTCTCTCTCTCTCTGGGACTCTGGGTTGCTAGGGTTCTTACTTTACTCCAATAGCAAGCCAAACTGAAGCGGAATTGCGGTCATTTTGGTCGGATCCCTCTCCAGCTAATTCGCCGCAATGAAGCTCACCGTGAAGACGCTCAAAGGCACTAACTTTGAAATTAAAGTGCAGCCCACCGACACCGTGAGTTCCTTCTCTCCCACACATTAGTTCGCTAGATTTTCCATTCCTGCTGCCGGAACGCGGGGTCTTCTTAGTTCCGTTGATTTCTATTGGAAAATGCGAGCTACAAGAAGATTTGGGTTGTTCGTAATCTGGAATCCTCGGACGTCCACTCGGATTATGAGTTTTTACTTAGAGGATGCAAAAAATATCGTTTTTCCCCCCCTAACCAGTGCAATTGTTGGGTGGGGACGATAGCTAATTGATGTTTTGGCTAGCATTACTTTGATACTTGGATTTACCACAAGCGTAGTTTTGCCTTGTGATTAATGTTGTTGGTGTTCTGATTGAGAGCGCGCCCCCCACCTCCCCCCCTTTTTTTTCCGCGGATGATATAGATAATGGCTGTCAAGAAGAACATTGAAGATATACAGGGAAAGGACAACTACCCGTGTGGGCAGCAGTTACTGATTCACAATGGTAAGGTATTGAAGGACGAGACCTCATTGGCTGACAACAAGGTCTCTGAAGATGGCTTTCTCGTTGTCATGCTCAGCAAGGTAATTCATTCCTGCCTTATGTTTAAGTACATGGAGCAATTTGTATTTTTTATGTTTCATGCGTACTATAAAATAGCATTTGTAAGTCGCATAGTATTCAATTATGTAATGTTGGTGTGGTTGCGACTATAATCTGGCCAATTTTCTTGGTTTGCTTCCTTTTCCTTTTGTTTGAACAAAAGTTCAATTACTGTTTTACCTAAGGACGACACTGGGCAATTGTGGTCCATCAAACATGGTTTTAGTGAAGTCCAAGATAACTGGTCCATTTAAGTTATCGGGAGTTGATGGAATTGGCTAAATTTTCTTTTTGTTTTATTGGGTGAGGTGTCTGCCCGGTTCAGGCATCTATGTTCACATCACATGCATTGAGGAAGATTTCCGTGGATCAATTTTCTGGAGGGTGGTTAGCATGTTTATATGATGATTTCCGGCTCCAAGCTTATATCTGCTGAGCTTGATTTCTAAATTCTGAATGAGATAATGACCAATTTCTTTTGGGTGGGTAGTCATTTCTGCTGCAAATTTGCACCATAAGCTTCTTCTGTTGCAATACGACTTCGATAATGATCTTGGTTCTTTTATGTAGGAAGCTGCCAGCCATAGCTATGTCGGCTCATAGTTGTTGCTGCAGCATAACTTGTGCAATACGTTAAATCTTGATATCTTTTCTTTCCTCCCTGACTTGGGATGAATTAAATATCTATAGATACATTTGCATGTTGTCTTATGTGCTCCTTGCTTTCATTCTTTCTAATCAGAACATCATCTTACTTTTTGACTGATCTGAGTTGTTATGTCGATTAGCAATATTGGCACTAGTTTTGTCATTTCCTAGCTCCAGCTTGAAGATAACCTATGACATCCTTCTTTCTGTTTTCACCATTTTTTTTAACAGAGCAAGATTTCAGGCTCAGTTGGCACTTCGTCCACACAGGTATACTCTTGGCCGTCTTTCTTTTCTTCAGATAGTGTTGTGATTCAGGTCTTGGTATATAATAGATATATATTTTTTTTGGTCAAAAACAGCCTGCTTCTACCACTGCCCCGACCTCTGCCCCGACCTCTGCACCAACCATTGCACCAACTCCTCCAGCATCTGAAGCCCCTGCACAAGCACCGTAAGATAACATTTGCTCGATAGTAATCTTTTGTTCAGCCTTCGAATCGGTCTCATTCCCTCTTTGTGTTTACAGTCCTCCAAAGAGCACATCCACTTCAGAAGGGTCAACAGCTAAGTATGGGAGATCTCTCTCTATTTTAAACCCTGATTCCTTTAATATTGCAAACTCATATACATTGTGGTTGGTGACATGCAAAATTAAATATGCTGGTGAATGAGCAGCTTTCATGATATTGGTTATGATACCAGTTGGTATTCTGGCACTATCAAGGACTTCCTGAGATTAATTCCTGTGAAGCTGGTTAATGTTGTTACAATTATTAACATGAGTTAATATCCATATTGTTGAACATTGTTGTAAGACAACATGACTTTGCGTTTTATGCTACCTTGGTTCAGTCAGAGCTTGTTGCTTGTCTTGCTCATAGCCTCTCTCTCACATGCTGAGAGACTGCTAGATAGTTTAAAGTGGTTTCATGTTAAAATTCAATAGAAAAGATGCCGAATGTGAATGATCTAGCATATCCTTGAAATACAACATAGGTAGTTTGAGGATCAGGATTGAAAGTTGAGGAGCAAATGTGGATTACATAATCAAGTTTGCTGTCCGTATTGGCCAAGCAGAATAAGCTATAATAGGTGGAATGATAATGGGGAAGGCAATAGGGTGGTAAATTCATACTGGTGAGAGAATATGCGGAGGCATTGATTTGGTGTCATAGTTGACTTACGATTGCCTTATCAGAGGATTACCTGATTACGTGTAATTTGTTGCAGTGTCCCTGCTGACGCCTACAGTCAAGCTGCTTCTCATTTAGTTGCTGGCAATAATCTGGAGGAAAGCATCCAGCAAATAATGGACATGGGTGGTGGGACCTGGGACAGAGAGACTGTTGTACGTGCTCTCCGAGCTGCATACAATAATCCAGAGCGAGCGGTGGATTATCTATATTCCGTATGTCAATCTGGCTGACGATTGTTTTGCTCTGTATTTTGTCTTCAATTGTTGCTAATGTCTTCCTATTTTCAGGGTATACCAGAATCAGCTGAAATCACCGTTCCTGGGGCTCATCATCCTGCTAGTCAGGCAAATGAAGTAGGTGCAGCACCACCTGCACCTGCATCTGGTGCACCTAATACTTCTCCTTTAAATTTGTTTCCCCAGGTAAATTTCATTTTCTTAGTGTGCCTGAACAATTTAGGTTTTTGAAGAACAGTAGTTTCCCA
This sequence comes from Psidium guajava, assembly GCA_016432845.1. NCBI lineage: Eukaryota > Viridiplantae > Streptophyta > Magnoliopsida > Myrtales > Myrtaceae > Psidium > Psidium guajava. The sequence goes on along the minus strand of CM028234.1, from coordinate 36,071,638 downwards.
AAGTAAATTGTTTTTCAGGAAGCACTCTCAAGTGCTGGTAGTGGTGGACTTGGAACGCTTGATTTTCTTCGTAACAATCAACAGGTATCATTACTGTCTAGCATTTCCTAATGTATAAAAAAGTACTTGTAGTTTTACTTTTAAGAGCTGAAGCTTTAGGATTTTCTTTTTCACTTGTCTACATTTTGTCCACTGGGGGGAGCCTAAGAAAAATAAAATTTAGGTCAACATCATATGTAAGCTTTGTGCATTTTTATACTGGATATCAAACACCAAAGGTCGGTCATGTGGAGTTCATCTTTTTCGTTTTTGAAAAAAAAGGTCTCTATAGGTACAAATATGTATAATACTTATGGGTAATTGTGGATTAGGTGTTAGGATCTTTGAAGTGGTCTGACATATTTCTTTCTTCTCCTTTTGCATTTTAGTTCCAAGCATTGCGTTCTATGGTGCAAGCAAATCCCCAGATTTTGCAGGTCTGAATTAGCTATTTTCTCGTTTGCTTTATCCTTATTGGACACGGCTCTTGTAACGTAATTCTTGTAAGGTAATGATGCTGGATGCTTTCTACTTTTGTGCTTGATAACAGCCCATGCTTCAGGAACTTGGAAAGCAAAATCCTCAGCTTTTACGATTGATACAAGAGCACCATGCAGAGTTTCTTCAGTTGATAAATGAACCTCTTGATGGGTCTGAAGGGTAAGTTATGGATGTCCAAGTGACCAGGCTCGTGTAGGTCTTCTTTTGTGAGATTAGAATGCAACACCCAAATGCCGGGGGACCAGATGATACCCTGATTTTGAGATTAGCCCACTCTCACCTCACTCACCTACAATTAAAAAGTAACTTTGCTTCTCATTCTTATGTTGTTTGGGAGTTGGGTCAATAAAATCTGCATGTGGTGGACTAATTTGTATTTGGTCACGCTTAATTGTGAAGCATTGTGAAGCCTGTTTGATATCATTTACTGATGGAGAATTCTATGGCGTGCTCTTTGGTTTCGAGAAAAGACTACCTATTTTTGAAGATATTTGATCGAGGGTCTCACTAGTAGAATTCTGATGGTTTGACTGCCCTGTAGGGATATATTTGATCAGCCTGAGCAAGATATGCCCCATGCTATAAATGTAACGCCAGCTGAGCAGGAGGCCATAGAGCGAGTATGCTCCCAATTTGGATTCGCTTGGTCAGTTTTGCTTAACGCACCTTTGTGGGAGCATTGTACTAATTTTGTTTGTTCACAGCTTGAAGCAATGGGATTTGACAGAGCCCTTGTCATTGAGGCATTTTTGGCTTGTGACCGGAATGAGGAATTGGCAGCGAACTATCTATTGGAGCATGCTGGAGATTTTGACGATTGAGCAGCGACTATTTTCCTTCAGGCTTATAGTTTTTTCTTAGAGTAAATTATATCTTTTGAATTTTTTTTCTTTTTGGGTCTGACATGTTGACTGCTTGGCATTTCATTGGTAGTCTGAATCATCTTCCTTCTTCTTCCTCCTCCTCCTCCTCCTCTTCTTCTTCTTCTTCTTCTTCTTCTTCTTCTTCTTCTTCTTCTTTGGTTTTTGGGGAGGGCACAGGCAATTTGAATTTCTTTTTGGCTCTCAAATTGTTCTTGGCATTGGAAGATTAGTTGGGTATGTATGGAATGATTATATGGGGTTCCTTTGATGAAGGAAACATGGAGAAGGCCACATGAGGCTGAGTATTCATGTCCTTACTTTCATACTGAATGACAACATAAAGGATGGAGGACTCATCGTTGCTGGGCCCTGTTAAAGGGTGAACAAATGCTGTCAACTTGACATTGTTGGGTTGGACTAGTTTGTGTCTGCATGAATGCTAAATATGAGAATTCTGGGGAGTACATCGAGTCAATGAATTCTGCTTTTTCATCTGGATAAGAAGTTGCTTTGTTCCTGAATCGTGATGCCTCTGCCTGATCTGACAGTTCTGCTGAATAAGCCCTGGATGTTGATGGGCACTCTTCGACCTGCAAGGAATGATATATGACTAACTTCCTGATTCTCAACATTCACAATAACAGCGAGATAGTGGTTGGGCACTTATTTTTGGCATAGCTCGTTAGTCTTGGAGAGCAATTTTTCTCAGCAGCCCTCTTTCACTTATGTTACAAGGAAGTATATCAGCGAAGTTGGACCTAGAGAAAAGCTTCTCAAATGATTTTTTTTTTTTTATTGAGGTGTTTGAACGGCCAACGAGATTGCCTTTAAATCAGCAATGAAGCAGAATTAATCCTCGGGAGGACTTGTGGATCTCACAACCATAGACTTATGATTAAGTAATCTAGTGTCGATAAGTTTTGAATTCGGAATTTCTCGTGAAAGGAAGTAAGTGCAAATCAACTAGGCTACAAAATGGTAGGTCAAAAAGCTCCAATCCTTTATAAACATGAGATGCATTAATTAAGCAAAGTCAGAAACATAGTGAAGGACCTGGGTTGAAAACAGTAGGAGGAGGAGAAGTTTTACTTGTTTGTCGTGGTCGCACAGATCAAAGGACTCCAAACCGAAGCTAGTTATGACAACCCGTCAAAGTCTAATTCAGCAGTTCTTAATACTTCGTAGCTGAAAACCAATTCATTTTAACAAAGCGGTAACAACATCGATGAAGCATGAAGGACAGACTTTTGCTCCAAAATATGGGGAAAAGTGACATGCAACATGAAGACCGCATCTCTATAAGTCATCATGTTTGGACATAATTGTAACAAGTCACTTTGCAATAACTACGAGGGAAATTCCGAGCAAGACTAGAAGTCATAGCTTACATACAAGCTTCATCAAGCTTTCTTGTCAAGGTCGACAGGTTGGCTCAGAATTCCCTATCTGGAAACAAGATTGGAGCCACAAGAGACCATATGTACGACCTGCGGTGGCTCAGCCAGTTCGAATCTGCACCCACAGAAGGCTAACCACCATCAACCGACTTCCCGCTCTCTCCAACTGACGTTGACCACCCAGTCAGAAGCATTGTGGTGTACCAGCTGGCAAGAGAGGCAAATAAGGTGTCCGAAAGAGTTAAGAGTACGTGACTGGCTTAGCTGCCTCATTTTCTCCACTCAGTGTGCTAAAATTGTCCGATCCAATGGAGGTAGATGCTTCCCTGCACCAAAAACATGGAAACAGTAACCTCGGATGGGCAATAGCTAACTAATTGGCTCGATTACTGAGAGGTCTCTTTGCGTTACATGTTGCATGTCCCTCAATTCAAGAATTTCTTGACTAACGCCTAGTCATTGACACATTAACGCAGCAACAGATGCATGAATATGCACAAAACTGTTGACAAAAGTCGTCGTTGCAGACGTGCCTCTACCCAAGAACCGCAGCAAGGTCAAAATGGCACCAAAAACTAAAAACAAACTACTAAACTAAAAGTGAGAATTAAGTGAAACATAAACATCCGTCTGTTTTTTTCAGTCGGTCATCTTTCGTCCGTCTTTTTCCGTGATAAATTTTGACGATTTCTTCTTTCTTAGGTATATCAACAATGTCTATTTTGATGCACGAAAACTTAAGAATGTATAAGGAAATTTCATCGTCATCTCTTACCCCTGAAATGAACCTGCCCAAGGAGAACTCGGTGGTGAGAGGAGAGTGGTGGAAGACCATGCATGAATGGCCAAATAAACTACTGAAAGAATAGTGTATGCAGTCCAACAGTCATGGTGCCAGTGGAAACAGCTTCAGTATGCCTTTGAAGACTCTGGTACCCGTATTCCCTTTGTTCACCGGCAAGCCCACTGGAGGTACATACAATGCAGAGATGTAACTGAAGCCGGTAGAACGCTCCCATCCACCTGTTTCCATTAAATCAAGCATGAGAACTTCTTTGGACACTATTTAATATATAAAAAAAAGGGCTGAATTAAGGACTTACAACAAGTGACAGGAACATGTGGCTGAAAAAGACAAAAGTGGCATAAACAGAGTTTATTGCAAGAATAGATTGGAAGGTTGATGGATGGCGAGGTTAATGGGAATTCAAGTCACACTTCGAACCGGAAAATGAAAAAGAATTGTTTGCATTAGCTGGGAATCACTCTCGTCTACAAAGCTAACTGTAGCAGGGACAGGACGCTAGAAATTTACTGCAGGGCGCAACACAAAAATGGCAAACATAAACACAAGAATCAAGATCATGACAATGAAGAATGTGTTGACTCCGCAGTCTTGTCCGGAAGGTGTGAACCAATGAAAGAGGAGCCTGGAAGGTAAAAACATGGCCTCGTAAGAAACAACTGAAAATATGAACCGGGTGATGTACCAGTACACGAAAATGAGATCTGGTTGAAGTGCAAAATAAAACTTCAGAGTAGATATAATATACTAAACGTGAATGTGATGGCAATACCAACCAGAACTGCTGCTCATATTCCACCCTTTTGTCATTTCATCCATGAACAAAGTCATTAGAAAGAACAACTCGAACAACAAGAAAGAATCCTGCGGCCAAATTTTGATATGACGCTGTAACCAGTAAAAATAACTGTGGTGGCTCTTATGCTTGACAATCTGTTCACGTCTTTCCTCATTTCTTTAAGTAGGACACTATAAGCAAAACATTTTCTCAGGAAACATGATATCACAGTGATGAGATGGGGCTGGCCATAAAAGCTGATGATCCCATTTGGAATGAAGAACATGAGAATCACTGAAATGCACAGCATATGATATTCACCATCTATCCACCATGGTGAATACCGTCCTGGGAACCCCTCTGATTTTTCACACCTGTCATCATAATGGCCAGAATAGTTATAAAGAGAAAATTCCCCAAGCTAACTCGCAGGACAGTATCTGTTTCAAACCACCCCGTGTTTGGTGTCACCAGACATGATTTATCCCTGCACTACCATAGCAACAAAATGAATTAGCTCTGCAGAAGAATTAAAGCATCCGAGAAACCTCCTTTGCTTCTTCGAACCATTAGATTCAACTAAAAATATATATGCTGACATCCCAACGTCGAACATTAAATCCAAAAGAACAAGATTCCATCATCTATACCTTACTGCAGGATCTGCTTCAACAATTTAGATGAAAAGTGATGCACATGAAAACACAGGAAGCAACCTCAAGGACTTACTAGGGAGCTTCTTCATTATAGGGGCAGCGACCCCATGGAAAATCCATGACACCATCAGAGAAAGCCCAAATAGGCCAGAATATGCAATCCAAGCCAATCTCCTTCTAATTCCTGAGACCACAGTTCGGCACACATCGCATGCACACGCAGTGCAGCAGGATACAAGGAATGCAGCCGCCCTCATCCTCTCTGACGACCAGTGCAATCTACACTTGGATAAGGGGAAAGCATGACAAGGCAAAATGTGGCACATCGTCTGGTGCAAAGCAAATAGTACAATTGGTGATTACTGCTAAAAATGAATCCCAAAAACAAATATAATAATGGTGTGAACTGTGAAGTCCACAGTGAAAGCATACAAGGAAAGACGATTGACCAAACCTAAAAGCAAAGAGCGATATAAAATTAATCACATTTTCATGAAGAAGCTAATTGGGGGCAATCGAACTATCATGCTTTCCACGGAAATTATAAGCTACGATCGAGCAAAGGCATCAAAGCTTGAGTTTTCCCTTGAACCCATTACAAAAGTAGCCTTTTTTTTTTGTGGGAAACGAAATGACGGTAGTGAGACAGAGGGAAATTATACGAAGAATCTGATTAAATTCAGACATTGGATTCTGAAACGAAACACGGAGAAGAAGAAAACGGAAAGCAGAGAAAGCCAAGAAAGGAAATGGTACCTATGAGGCTGAAGCAAGAAGGCAAACAGCAGAACGAGGGAAAAATGGAAGGCGAGGCAAGAAGATGATTTTGCCTTTCAGGGAAGTCTTTGGAGCTTTTGACGATGCACCCACCTCACTTTACTCTGTGATCAGAGCGGTTGCTGATCCGGGTCATGACGGGTCTCATCTCAGACCGAAGTCAACCCGGCTATGTGATAAAACGAAAAACCATCAAATGTATAAGCCGTAAAATACAAAAGGTGGATTCTCGATGAAAAATTACACATCGTTCTTGCGCAAACGAACGATACCAGGTCTCTCTCGCTCTCTCTACCCCCACCCGACCCAGAAAGCCACCCTTCCCACTTGGCACGAACGAGTGAGAGCGGGAAGCTATCGATGACGGGGAGCGAGAGAGTTGCCGTTCAAGCTTCTCATTCTCGTCGTTTCAGGAAACGCAAGCGAGGTACTTCTATTTTATTTTCCCCGCTTATAATTTCTGCTAATCTCCATTTCAGCTTTTCCAGGAGTGTAATTTCAAGTAAAGCTATACGTTTCTTTTCCCCCTCTTCCGAGTTGGGTTACTCAATTGATCGAGCAGAAAATGTCGAAATTGCTCTCTTTCGTGGATACCCAGATGATTTGATAGACTCGTTGCTAGTTGCTACAGGCTAAACCTCAAAGCAATGGCCTCTCACTCTCAATGGTGACCCCAGGAAAAACATATGTCTTCTTCTAGTTCTGTCGTTCTCGGTGTCCCGACTGTTGTTGATTTAATCAATCGGGGTTGGCATCAATTCATTCCATGTTCTTTCAGTTAAGTTGAAGCGCAGTAGAGGAAAGCGTAGGGAACATGCCATCGTCAGTCCTCTAGTCAAGAAGTACTGGTTACAAAGATATAACCTGTTCTCGAGGTACGATGAAGGTGTCAAATTGGATGAGGAAGGGTGGTATTCTGTTACTCCTGAGGAGATTGCTATTAGACATGCAGAGATGTGTCGCGGCAGAACCGTGATTGATTGCTTTGCCGGTGTTGGTGGCAATGCCATTCAGTTTGCTATTCTGTAAGTTCTACGTTCACTGCCCCGCTACACATTCTATCTACTACTTGTGGAAAATGCGACTGTTCAAAATGTTTTGGTGGTAAAGCTGAGAGAATTACATACCTGCCCTCTTTAGTTGCTTAGGAATCCTCAATGATCTTGATAATGGTTACCTGCTTGAGATACTTACATAACAGCCCTTTCTCGAATGTCTGCTGAGAAAGTTTCTGATATTCTGACTTTTAAGCCAAATTAGTTTATCTCATTAGCGGGAGTTTTCTTAGATTTATGACTTGAGATTGCCTTTGCTGTAGATGTCACCATGTTGTTGCAATTGATATTGATCCTCAAAAAATTGCATTGGCTTTTCATAATGCCAAAATATATGGGGTAGCAGACCGAATTGATTTCGTTGTTGGGGACTTCTTCCAACTTGCACCATCACTGAAGGTAATGATATAATATACAAGAGATGCTACTTCATTCCAATCATGCTCAGTTTTCACGTGTTTATGCATGTTGCCAAAGTAGGTGAGGAAGTCTGGTTTTATTGTGCTGCTTAAGTGCCATAAGTAGTTAGAATAAACTGTTACTGTTCAATTGTTAGATTTTGGAGAGTTGGAGACACTCATTCATAATGTTTATGCAATATACGGAGAATAGAGCAAGTAATGCCAACCATTTGGCAAGTGGCTTCTAGCAATGACCATTATTAATGAGTGTCTCCAACTCAACAAAATATAACAATTGAACTGTAACAGGTTATTCTAACTACCTATGGCACGTAAGCAGCACAACAAAACCCCACCTGCCAAATGGTTGACATCACTTGCTCTGTTCTTCTTATATTGCATGACCATTATGAACAAGTGTCTCCAACTCAACAAAATGTAACAATTGAACTGTAACGGTTTATTCTAACAACGTATGGCATGTAAGCAGCACAATAAAACCAGACTTCCTCCCCTGGTTAGAATAAGCTGTTACCATTCAAATTTTACATTTTGTTAGGGTTGGAGACACTCGTTCATAATGGTTATGCAATATAAGAAGAGCAGAGCAAGTAATGCCAACCATTTGGCAGGTGGTTTTTAGCAATGATTATATGCTTCAGGTTGAGCCTTGCTTTCGTTTTATGAATGCATCATATAATGCTTGGTAGGTGCCTTTGATGCTTCTCGAATATCGCTTTGCAATCACTGGTCTGGCATAATTATTCTGTTAAAATCCTTTCTTTCTAGTCAAGGTACCAGAGTGTTGCTTGGGTTCTTATCATTCAGGGTCAAAACTCTCTGCTGCATTCTGCTCAACTGTAAGTAATGCGCCCTTGATTTGTTTCGTCAGGGTGATATTGTTTACCTTTCACCTCCATGGGGTGGCCCATCATACAAAATGATTCAGCAATTTAATCTTGATCTGCTCAAGCCAAAAGACGGGTATGCAGAATTTCTTCATGCACATTCTTGTTACAAGTGAAAGGCCTTTTCACATGACATTTAAGTTACTGGTTGTGTGTAACTTATTATACTAGAGGAGTAAAATTACCTAAGTCAATTTTTATTTGATAATAATATGAACATTAATACAAATGTCTCTTTCTTTATCTAAACAAAGAGGAGTTATTTTCTTTGTAGTAGGGTCATAGATCAATGGTATGAATAACTGAAAGGAGAAAGGAGGTCAAACAATATTTCCTCTGAACTAACTTTTACAGATGCATTCTTTGCATATCAATAGTTCTCTCATGAGTGCATGCCCCTATTGTTATTGCAGAACTCAATCATGATGAATATTGTCTGTACAGTTCTGCAGTTCTGTTGTCTCCTAGTTCTGAGAGTTCGACTGTTGTGGCTAGGCAAAAATATTATCACCATTCTTGCCAGAAAAAAAAAAATGTATGTAATATCCATCTAATGACAGCTATTCAGTATTTCAAGCTGCTCAGAGGATAACACCAAACATTGTCATGTTTCTTCCGCGCAACATAGATTTAAACCAAGTGGAAGAGCTCTCTTGGCTTTCTTCTCCTCCTTTACATGTTGAGGTACTGCCTTCTTAGATTATAACCCTTTTCGATGGCCTTGAATTGTCTTCCCTGCTTAACATGATAGGAAAGATCTGCAGATTGAAGAAAATCACGTGGATGGAAATTTCAAGGGCATAACTGCATACTTCGGTGATGTTGCATCGAGGCAGGCCTGACAGTCATGCTCTCCTGGGCCTTTGCCATGGCTAACTCGTTAAATTGGTTCGACTAGTATATGTATTTCTATTTTTTTAAACCTGAGCATAGTATTTCAGTGCCATGAGGCTGACGCTCAGAGAATTTTGTCAGGAGTTCACGACCAAGTAGAATTTGACATGCCTGGCCGAGGATAGATTATTCCTGGATGTTCATTCTTGTAGGGATTGCTTTTAGTGTCTTGGCATTTGAAAGTTTTTCTCTCATCAGAAAACTCTCCTCAAGTGGCATTGTCAAAAAGGTTTTACATTGGACAAGGTGGTGAGAAATTGCTGAAGACCGGTGGTAAAAACCGGTTGACTCTCTCTGGTCTACAAGACTATTTCAACGTGATAAATCAATTATTTCCCTAGCATGTAATCGACATATAAACGTCGGTACCCACCCGTAAGATCTAAGCGTTATTACTAATATAGTAAAAGTTCATAATGGTAAACTAGTTATTTTGTTCGTAAGTTACAATCGTTAACTGAAATCACTAGTAACTTATCTAGGCAATTCGTAATCAACTAACTACCATGGGGATCGATCGTCAAATTCTAATCGTTACTCTATAGTGGGGCTTAAAGATGGAAAAAAAAATCTATATATTTTATTGCTTTTTAATTAATAATTGACCATACTAGTAAGTTATCGATAAATTTGTACTATGATCAATTATTCAAATCTAGGCAAATGAAATTTTAGGGTATGTATGGTAATATTTCTAGAAATAAATTTCTACTTCGTAAGTATTTCTGGAGTAGAAATCTACTTGACAACATAACTTATGAAGTTTCTGGAGCAAAAATCTATTTGATAATGTAATTTAATAATTTTTTTTTTCTTCCAATTTGAGAAGTTAAAAAAAATTATTTTTGAACTCAAGAAGCACTTCTTGGACAAAATAAAATAAAATAAAAACTTAAGAAAGTACTTTTTGCCTCATCTTCTTTTTATTATGTCCTCACTCTCTTTTTGACCTTCACCATTACCCATCATTGACCATCGCCCATTGTCGCTCGCGACCATCACCCCCCACCACTAATTATTACCGCTGACCATTGTCCCTCATCGCCCATCATCAGCCTACACCATGTAGCTGCTTATTGTTGCCTGCAACCATCGCCAACCATCAACTATCGCCCACTGTAGACCTCCGCCGATTGTCACCACTTGTCGTTTGCATCCCGTTGCCAACCACCACTGACCTTCACCCATCACCACCCACAACCATCGTCACTTGCCGAACACCATCGACTTCCATCAATTGCCATTGATTGCTGCACCGCACCCCCTCCCTTTGGAGGGCAGCCATTGTCGAAATAAAAAATAAACAATATTTTTATAATAAATTTTATTTTTAAATAGATTTAAAAAATTTTTAAATGAAGTAGAAAATTTTCGGCCACCAAAAAAATTTTCGTAGAAAATTTTCGCCCACCAAAAAAAATTTTCATAAAAAATTTTGTGTTAATAATATTTAGAAGTAAAAATTTTAAATTATTACTAAATAGACTTCTATGATAAAAAAAAAATCAACTTTTTGAGTAGGGATTAAAAAAAAAAAATTCTGATCAAAAATTGATTTATTAAGTAAATGTGTTGCTGCGCGCGTCCTTAGTAACATCCGGAACTGGAGTACGAGGCGTCGAGAACGTGCGCGATGATTATTTGAGACAGAGAGGCGGATCTTCACGTACAAGTATTTATGAACATTTTTTATATGCCAACTTCAAAACATGAAGTCAATGCTGGTACCCTGATGCCTTTTTCCTCCGAGAACAACATCCTCAGCCGAGATTCCCCGCCACGATCAATACTCTGCCGAGCCCACACGCTGGGCCAACTGTCTCTGTCTCTCTCTTATTAGCTCCCGATTTGAGTGGTGAACCTGAGATACTGAAATATGGCGGAAGCTTCAGCTCACTCTGAAATTGAGTACTTCGACGTCCTCACCAGGACCGGTGAAAAAACCGGCATTTGCAAACCCAGGCACGCACCTCTCTCTCCCCATCCACCCTTTCTTTAGTTCTTTGTTTGCTGCCTTGAAATTGATTGGAAAAAAAAAAAAAAGGAACTTGATGAGGAAACACGGGTGTGATTCTTCCGTTCAATCATGGGTTGTTGATGATGCAATTCTTATGAATGTTAATCGGCTTACTTCTTTGGTTGGCTGGAAAACGGGAGCTATGTAGAAAGTACTCAGCTTTGAGTGTATCCCGAGTCCTGAGAAAGCGAAGTTTCTCTCTAGTCATAATATCATAGATGGTGGAACTATGCTATCTTTCTTTGTTAGTCCTCATCATGGCACTGATTTATGTTAGGCGATCAAGCTGGTAATTGAACTCTCTATCAACTTTACGTATTCAAATCATGTGACTATCTTATAGCTTTACTGTCTGGTACCGTTCTTTTTACTGGAAGCAATATCTTTCATCTTAATCAGCATTGTTTGCTCATAAACATCAAGACATCAATTAAAGAACTATTTTTGAGCTTCAAACATATTCATCGACTGGTCTTTTTTACCATTTTCCCTTCCCGTTATTTGCTTAATATTGCCATTATCGTGTGCAGGGGCGATGTTCATCGTGATGGGGACTACCATCGAGCAGTTCATGTGTGGATATTTTCAGAGAGTACACAGGAACTCCTCCTCCAGAGGCGCGCTGACTGCAAGGACTCATGGCCAGGCCATTGGGATATTTCGAGTGCTGGCCATATATCTGCTGGCGATTCCTCGCTTGTGTCAGCCCAGTTAACAAACTCAATCCTTAAAATACACTCCATTCTCTGCTTCTCGGTTAAGCGCAATTCTATGCTCTGAAGAAACTCCTATTAGGGTTTTCATCTTTGTGGCATCTACACTAAGATTTGGACCTTATATTTTGCTGTGATCCAAGTTCTATACATGATTTTCTCGTAAGTTGTGTTTCGTTGTTACCTGGGTCCAACTTCCAGAGGCAATGCTCCCCACAGTACTGTTACCTAGAAAGAAGTAAGGGTGTAGTTTGTTATCTAGCAATTACAGGTTACCTTAAGAGAAAATTAATTAGCCTTAAAACCACCAGTTTGATCCATACTTTACGAAGTTCTTGTAATCATGTTTTTCTAATGGCGATGATTCTGATAGAGATGCTTTTGGTGTAGATGACCACCATTGGAATTTTTTATCTCACTTTGCGTACATATTTGTAATTTTCATTCTGTAGCGATTTTTCTTGAGACTATTTGCAGTTGCTGTTCATCTTGCGGTGCCCATGATAACATCTGTGAGTTGTAATACCTGACTAAGTACTGAAGTGCTGCTGCCATTCTAGAAACTAATTTGGCTGTTAGCGAGTTGCAATTTAAAACATATGCATGATTTCTCTTCTTATCTTGATGCCCAAGCAAAATGATCTGTCTTTGAGTCTCAAAGTGCAGTTCTAAACTCACTGAGCTCATAATTCTGACTTTGCCTGGCGGTAATGGAAAGGCTAAGATGATGCACCTTGTCCAAAGCCTTTATGACCATAATTTATGTACAAGACCATGTCTGAGAAATCTAATGAGAATTCAGGAGGTAGAATACTTTCTTCCTTCAATAAGCAATAATGTCCATCGTGGAAAGAAGATGCTTCATATATAACTGTAGAAACTGATTTTGGTGAGCCAGCTTATGATTGTTTATAAAGGCTCCTGTGAGTTGCAAGTCTGTTTGTGACGAAACTCTTTATAATTCTCTCAGTCCGGAATCTATTCAATATTTAGATCTACAAAAGAAACTAAATACACACAGAAATTCGTTTCATTTCCTGTACATTTACTGAATTTATATGTTCCTGGCTTCATGTTTTATGATCTTTAAATTACATGCTTGCACTGGCCACCTAAAAAATGAATTACCTGCTTGCTCAATCAGGAGGGAACTTGAGGAGGAGCTAGGGATAGTCCTTCCAAAGGATGCTTTTGAGTTCTTATTTATTTTTCTTCAAGAGTGGTTAGTGTCCCTTACCTCCATTTCTGCAACTGTTTCCTTTCCCTCCGAAGATGCATCAACCAGGCTAGACGATGTCAAAATTCTGTATTTGTTCCTATTCATGTCAACGGATTGAAGCATTCTCTCATGTTTCAAGTTACAAACTTTAGCGTACCTCGGAACATTGTGCATAAACTAGGGTTACTTGGTTTTGACTGGTCCATGTGGTATAATGGAAGTTTCAAGATAGGATATCATGTTATTTTAAGTTCTAGACTTTATTTGAAAATGATAGAATTAATACTTCCACAAACTTTCTTAAGTGCTTTTGGCCGTCGAGCTCTGACTATCTTCCTCCATTGTACTTGTACAAGATCTTGCTTCTGGAAATTGGTCAATTGAAATTGAAAATGCTTATGTGAAGATTTCAAAGAACCAATTTTGAACTAGATATTAGCGAAATTTTAGTTTTCATTACCTAGAGCGAAGAAATCTGATTACGTAGTATGAGAAGCATGGGATCCAGAAGTTGCATCGTCAATAACAGAATAAGTAGAAGGCGTTGTTTCTGCTTAGTGAGCACTGTGCACCTATATGATATCTTCATGAAGTTTTAATAAGATGAAGTGTGAAGAGTCAATTTTCTGCAGATCTTCATTAACAAATGATTTTTGAAGTTCGGACCAACCATAATATTTGTTTATGTTGTTTGTTTACTGTTGTGAGAAAGAATAATTTTCTTCTTCTCTATTCAAGAGAAAGAGATACAATATATATACAGTGAAGAAATGGACCTTAACCCTAAGACAACTAGATAAATAGACTAGGCCCAACTAACTAGGCCCAATAACATTAACAATAAACATAAAGGGGCTTTAACACTCCCCCTCAAGTTGGAGCATAGATATCTGACATGCCCAAGTTGCAGAGAATGGTATGAAACGTGCGCCCGTTCAAGCCTTTGGTGAAGATGTCAGCAAGCTGATCTTTAGAGACAACGAAAGACAAGTTGATGAGGTTGTTGTCCAATTTTTCCTTTATAAAATGACGATCAATCTCCACATGCTTGGTGCGATCATGTTGTACTGGATTTTGAGCAATGCTTATAGCAGACTTGCTGTCACAATAAAGTCGCATTGGCTGTGGAACAGCAACTCCGAGATCAGCGAGAAGGGTCTTAAGCCAAAGTAGTTCACAAACTCCTTGAGCCATAGCACGAAATTCTGCCTCGGCACTTGAGCGGGAAACCACAGCTTGCTTTTTACTACGCCAGGTGACTAGGTTACCCCCAACAAGATTACAGTAACCAGAAGTAGATCGTCTATCATCCAAAGATCCAGCCCAATCAGCATCCGTGTAAGACTCCACAGAAAGATGACCATGGGGTGTAAATAGAATCCCTTTCCCTGGAGTAGATTTCAAATAACGAAGAATCCTATGAACCGCGTCAAGGTGCGAGGAGTATGGATCGTGCATGTATTGACTCACCAAACTCACTGCATATGCTATATCAAGTCGAGTATGGGAGAGATAAATTAGGCGACCTACCAATCGTTGATAACTTCCTTTATCAACGGGCTTTCCCCTTTTTGACTGCAAGTGGCCATTGGCCTCAATAGGGGTTTCAGCTGGCTTGCATCCAAGCATTCCAACCTCAGACAAAAGATCCAGAATATACTTCAATTGAGAGAGAAATACTCCTTTTTCAGATCGAGCGACTTCGATACCTAGAAAATACCGAAGAGCTCCTAGGTCTTTAATTTCGAATTCTCTCCCCAGATATTGTTTTAGACGAGAAATTTCAACTGCATCATTTCCTGTCACTACAATGTCATCGACGTATACAATGAGAATAACAACCTGAGTACCTGATCGTTTAATGAATAAGGTATGATCAGCATTACTCTGAGTATAACCAAAAACAATCATAGCTCTTTGAAATCGCCCAAACCAGGCTCTAGGAGACTGTTTTAATCCATATAATGCCTTTTTGAGTTTGCACACTCGACCTTCTGTCTCCGAGCCAGAATAACCTGGGGGAATGTCCATATACACCTCTTCTTCAAGTTCTCCGTGAAGGAATGCATTCTTCACATCTAGTTGCTGCAAGTCCCATCCAAGATTGACAGCACATGAGATAAGAACTCTAATAGTGTTCATCTTGGCAACCGGTGCGAATGTCTCAGTATAATCAAGGCCATAGGTCTGGGTGTACCCCTTGGCCACCAAACGAGCTTTGTAGCGGTCAATGGTTCCATCGGCCTTTTGTTTGACAACAAATACCCACTTGCATCCAACGGTACTTTTTTCCGGGGGAAGATGAACTAACTCCCAAGTACCATTTTTCTTAAGAGCTCTCAACTCTTCTAGCATAGCCTCCTTCCACTTTTCGTTAGCCAGAGCCTCTTGCCATGTTCTGGGGACAGCTGTGGACAATAGAGATAAAGAAAAGGTACGGTAGGATGAAGACAATCTATCATATGACACAGTATTGGATATGGGATGCTGCGTACATGAACGTTTGCCTTTCCTAAGTGCAATTGGTAAGTCATTAGTTGTATCATCATTATCAATACTCTGAGAGGGGGTGCCATTACCCGGAACTGTGGTTATAGGACTAGCAGGACGAGATTGGTCGAAGAGTAGAGTAGTGATAGAAGGGGCTTCACGAAAATTCTGTCGGTGGAACACAATCGGGTACCGAAACTGTTCCTGAATCGGAGGGGCTTCTGCTGAATTTTCTGTATTGACAGAATCGGGATTTTTAGCACTAGCTGAGTCTACTGGAGCTGCTGGTGGGGCTTGGTTTTCTGCATTTGCAGTAGTTGTAGCATCTGATTTTTTACCAGAAATGTCAGAAGTTAACTTCCCCTGCAAGGGTATCACATCCAAACTAGAGGACACATCTTCACCATGAGTAGACTCCCCCTGAAGAGGTGTCCGTGAATAAAATGGCTGAGACTCATGAAAGATAACATCCATGGAGATAAAATAGCGCCGAGTAGAAGGGCAATAGCACTTGTAGCCTTTCTGCGTGGGTGAATAGCCCAAAAAAATACACCTGATACTGCGAGGGGCAAGCTTACTGGCTGGGTGAGCAATACGAGCAAAACATTCACACCCAAACACCTTCGGAGGGACCGAAAACTTATGGGAACCAATAAGAGCCTCAATGGGAGAGCGATATTGGAGAATCCGTGATGGTAGGCGATTGATCAAATAGGCTGCGCTCAAAATAGCATCACTCCAATATTGAGCTGGAACATTCATGGTAAACATGAGGGAACGAGCCACCTCCAAGAGGTGGCGATTCTTGCGTTCCGCCACACCATTTTGCGCAGGAGTATTAACACAGCTCGTCTGATGGAGAATGCCACGGTCATGTAAAAAAGCCTGAAAATCTGATCTGGTGTACTCTGTCCCATTGTCACTTCGAAGAATACGAAGTTTACCATCAAATTGTGTCTGAATCATTGCCAGAAACTGCTGAAAGCATTGGAAAACATCACTCTTTTGTTGCAGTAAATAAACCCAAGTAGTGCGGGTATAACAATCAATAAATGTCACAAACCAACGGTGACCAGAAATGGAGGAGACACGGGCAGGGCCCCAAACATCCGAATGCACAAGAGCAAAAGGTGCATCACTTTTATTATTAATAGAAGAATAAGTGACACGAGTTTGTTTTGCAAGAACACAAGAATCACAAAAGAAATTTTGACTACTGCATTTGTCAACTAAATCTGGAAAAATCTTTATTAAAGTTCCAAGTGGTGGATGTCCCAAACGGCGATGCCAAACATGGAGCTCAGATAGGGTAGCCGACGAAGTTGGAGTGACAAGATGAGCTGATGGTGGTGAATCGAACAGATATAAGCCCCCCTCTAGTCTACCACGACCAATCTCCCGACCCGTTGCCAAGTCCTGGACAATACAATAAGATGGGAAAAAAACCACTTGGCAATTCAGATCACGAGTCAGGGAACCAATTGATAGGAGATTAGTGTAAACCATAGGAACATTTAAAACAGATGATAGAGTAATATCCCGGGTAATAGACACTGAGCCCTGGCCGGCGATAGGGGCTAAAGAACCATCAGCAACAGTAACACAATCAGGCTTAAGAGGACGAGAATAATCAGCAAAAAATGTAATATCTCCAGTCATATGATGCGTGGCACCCGAATCAAGGATCCACGGCCGAGAAGATTTGCATAAACCACTGAAATAACTACCTGACTGTGCGAAATTAGAGGTCGAAGTGCCAGGGTTGTCTACGTTATGTGCTAAGAGGAGGCGTAGACTAGTCAACTCAGCAGCAGATAAAGAGTCTGATGAAGTGGCTGGTTGTTGAACTGGGGCCTCACTTAAGTGCACCTGAGCCCCGGAACGACCCCGTCCACGGCCACGACCAGCATTGGAAGGACGTCCATGAAGTTTGTAACAAGTTTCGCGGGTGTGACGTTCTTTTCCGCAATAATCACACTTCACAATCTGTTTGTCATTCCTAGAACAACTGCGAGATTCGCTTCCAGCAATAGTATAAAGGGCAGAGCGCTCTGGGACAGCGGGTTGATGCATCGTGTTCCGACGCTTCTCCTCTAGATGGATCACGGAATAGGATTGTTCCAAGGTCGGAAAAGGCACACGACATAAAATCTGAGCCCTAATCTGATCGTACTCCATATTAAGACCTGCTAAGAACTCAAAAACACGGAATTTGTCCACCCTTTTTCGAAAGGCAGCAGCATCAAGAGGGTTGGTAGGATGAAAATTATCATAAAAATCCAGTTCATGCCATAGACTACGTAACTCAGAATAATATTGAGATAAGGACAGCTCCCTTTGCTTGGTTTCATGAATTTTTTGCTGAAGTTCATAGATTTGGGCATCATTGCCCACTTGAGAATAAGTCTCCTTAGCAGCCTCCCAAATCTTGGCTGCTGTGTCCAAAAATAGGTAGCCACGGGCGATAGAGTCAGTCATTGAATTGACAAGGTAAGCCATAACCAAGGCATTCTCGGAGATTCACTTGCGGATAGCATCATCTCCGGTAGTAGGTTGCACGCTCTCTCCGGTAAGGTAGCCGGTAAGACCACGTGAAACAATGGTAAGGTAGCAAGAGCGAGACCAAATCAGATAGTTGGAGCCATCTAACTTGATGGGATTTGTCGGAAAAGAGGGATAAACACCAGGAGCACTGCGGCTCAATTCTCCAAGAGAGTCTGAAGCTTTTTCTGTCTCTGACATGGTCTCGGATGATAGGTTGAAAGAAAAGACAGGATTTAGATCATATAAGAAATGATCCAGAAAATATCAAGACTGGTCGGTAGCAGGGAGGCTCTCAAAAACACTGGACAGGACATGGAGAGGTCTAGGCTATCACTACACGATGCATGAAGGCTGCCGACAGCAATGAGAGGTTGCGAAGAGAAGGAAGGTAGGGACGCAGGTTATTAGGAAGAAGATGGCAGCAGGTTCCAAAGGAAGGAACGCTAGGTTACGGCACTTGGCTCTGATACCATGTTGTGAGAAAGAATAATTTTCTTCTTCTCTATTCAAGAGAAAGAGATACAATATATATACAGTGAAGAGATGGACCTTAACCCTAAGACAACTAGATAAATAGACTAGGCCCAACTAACTAGGCCCAATAACATTAACAATAAACATAAAGGGGCTTTAACATTTACTCATCAGAAGTTCAGGGTATTCTCATTTTTTTTGACTTCTTATAGTTCTTTCCAATGCAGTGTTATAAATGATGGTAATTTCATCAATAATGAATTTAATGATGTCTATCTGGTGACCACTCTTGATCCAATTCCATTGGAGGCCTTTACGCTGCAGGTAACTTTCTCTTGCATGAAGTGAGGTTTGTTCTTGCCCACTCAGAAGTTGGTCTTCCTTATAGTGGTGTTTATGTATAAATTGGGGATCATTAAGCTAAAACTACGTATGAACAGTAATCAATATGCATCTAGGCAGGTATGTGCATTAACATTCTCATGGAGACATACAATAGAGATGGGAACATATTCTTTGTCAATTTCTCATTTGTTAGAATGTTAAGTTGTTCAGGGTTATTCAGTTTCATGGAGAACTTAATGGAGAACTGAGAATTTGTTTATCCCCAAAAAAGAGCTTCATATTAAATGTTCACTGGCATCTCCGGGGTTTTGCTCTTTGATATTGATTGCTTCTTTTATTCGAGTACTTGTTTACTGTAATTTCACGACATATATCTTATTAGGGTCTTGTAAACAAGTGCCCCAGGGACACTTTTTAGCCATGCTCGACAAGGAAATTTTTTCATTTCGAACGAATTGCTTACCCATAACATGACAATGAAAATACATCGGAATGACATTTTTTTACTTATTTGAGATGTTTGGCAAGCGCCCTTAATAAAATCCTTCTTATTATCTACTATAGAAGAGGTTTTAAACAACTATTCCATCTGAGAACTTTTTGTTGCATAGGAAAGTGAAGTTTCTGCTGTTAAATACTTATCTTATGATGAGTATAGAAGTTTCCTTGCTAAAGAAGATCCCGAATACGTCCCTTATGATGTAAATGGACAATATGGGCAACTATTTGACATAGTTGCACAAAGGTAAGCTTTGTAATATATGCTTGCTACGAGAAAGCCTAAAGGACATTTGTTATTTCATTTGGAGAAGTTTTAGTTTCGGCTAGATATCCTAGCATTTAGTTTATTAACTCCAATTATTAACTTGTGAAGTAATTGAAAGAATATTGGGTAATCTCTTCCTTATGGTCATTTGTGATGGTTTTTTACCACTTACATAGTCTGTTTTATCTAAATCTGTTAAAGGTACACCCAGAAGACCATGGACCGCAGCTTGGCTCTACAAAAGAAAATCCGTCGCTATGCTTCTGTTCCACTCAATGCAGAGGTTGTAATCCCGTTGGTGGAATCTACGTAGATATCTTCTTTCATATCTGTCAAATATGTGGCAGTTAGTCTTGGATCTCATTGTTATATAGGATTCTTGGGCTTTTTATTCTTTCCACAGAAGGGGATAAAGTGCCACAGAAGCCGCTTGCATTCGTTTAATTTTTTTATTGTTCTAACTCACTAATTGTAGATATAATTGCTACATTTTGTAAGTTCATTTGTTTTTGCTTATTGTCTGTGATTAGGACTTGTTTACATTTCCATTTTTCAACAGCATTCATTAAAGAGGACTAATTACATGCGACCCCAATCCCGGCATAAGATGATTGTAGTGCTCCTAGGCATTTCACAAAGAAGCTCATCTTCTACTTGAGAGAATTTAGAACAAATGAAATGTGTAATGCGCCGTGGTCTAGGTGACCTTTTTTTCATATCTATGTCTCTTATACGCGGAAAAAATCTTGCAAGGAGAAGCTCAGTCTTGGTTATGTGATGTCATCCAACATGTCCTTTGCACTGGCTTGCTCAAAAGTAGTAGTGGAATTTACTTCTTACTCTTCAGGGTTCTTTTTCACTTTTTTTTTTTGTGTCATCGCATGCATAAGAATCAATATTGACCTATTTACTTATAAAAAAGAAGAAATCGCCTTTTTATTTCACTCTCACATTTCTTGTGCAGCTGTCAGGGCTTTCAAATGGAGACAGGGAAGCCCTGCTTTTAGTAATTAAGGCTGCAAAAGTTATTGATGAAATCTTCTACCTGCAGGTTGGTAAAACTGGACATGTCTATCTGTAATTATTTCTAAATTGATACTGAACTATCTTAAGTGAATCATATTTTATGTCTACCTATGATTGGTATGTAATTAGATATGGTACATGTGTTCTACCCATCAATTGGTAATTGTTCCCCGTAAGATGGACCCTTGGACTGAAGGAACTAACTTTCTAGAGTCAAGTACAGATATAATTTTTTCTATTCAGTCACTTGCAACATGCAAGGGTGGTCCAATAGTCACGGAATGAGAATATAATAATAGATGAGATGTCCAAAGGCATGAGATGATCCATGTAGTTGATGCAGCTACGGGGAAAAGCTTTGTTGCTTTTATCATTAAAAAAACTTTGATGCAGTCGTAATTTAATTGCTTATCTAATTCAAACAGACAAAAAAAATTCTATAAAAATTTCAAACACGTTGAGAAGATAGTAGTAGGATTATATGCCTTCTTTGATATGTCTTGTTTAATTCTTTTTAGGCAAGGTTGGTGTTCGCACAGTGAAGATAGCAGTAAGATTATGAAGATATTAACCATTCTTTTCTTCTAGTCAAACTTATTGTAGTAGACAGACGTATTAATTCCTAAATTATAAGAGGGTTGAGTATCATTCTATACTACTACTTAAGCAGCTTTCTGCTTGATTTGACTTTGGTGGGTGACTTTTTGTTGATTATTTTAGGTGTGGTACAACAATCCAGCTCTGAGAGATTGGTTGAAGGAGCATGCTACTTTGTCAGAGCTGGACAAGCTTAAATGGATATACTATTCAATAAATAAGAGTCCATGGTAAACCAAGATGGAAAGCTCTGACTTGACATGTCTCTCATTTCTTTTATTCACGCCTCTCATCTTTCTTCGTTGGCTAGCAAAAATGGCACTCCCATACATGTGTGCAAATTTTGACAAAGGGAAGAGTCTGTGATTTGAGTTATTTTAGGAAATTCATTGAAATGATTGTTGGATGTGAAGGTTAATTTATATTTAGAGTTCGTGAGAGATTTATGAAATAAAATAATAGTTTGTTAACCCTTTGAAATTATTATTTTTCTCACTTTTCAGTAATATACAGCCATCATTCATATTATCTTTCATGGAATTTTTGAGTGAAAGTTTGAGATGGAAGTTGCCTTTGAGTTTGCTTGATAATATAGAGGGATAAGAACCAGTCAAGACTAGTGATCAGTTGAGAGACAATCATCCAGTACAGGCATCATACTCTCTTGATTTATTAAAACTCTCATTAGATGATCTTTTATAGTATTTTTGTTGGTTTTGGAAAGGTTATTACCACAAATAATTTTCTTAAGTGGACATTTCAGAGTGTGTGTTAGGGGACTCACACGATGTTAATTGTATCCTTTTAGTACTGTTGATTTTGCATTGGGGGTCACCTTTTTAAATTTTAATGTCCTTTATGACATCTAGAATTGTCAACGAATAATTATTTCAACTTAGTACAGTTATTTTATGTCCACAGGTCTTGCCTTGATGAGAATGAGGCCTTTTTGACAACTGCAGATTCCGCTGTTAAGTTGCTTTCTAAACCTGCAAAGCAAGTAAATGGGTGGAAGGGTATCGAATATAAGGCTGCATTTCCTATGCAAAAACCACCTGGTGCAAACTTTTATCCTCCTGACATGGACAAAGAGGTATCTCTTTAAATCAACCCAACTTCAAGGGTGACCTATGCCAGCTCACATACATTCAAAATAGGAGTTTCTAATCATCGAAGCTGTCTATTCCTTATATATCTGCTAGAAGTCATTTTAACTGCTTGTGTGGAAACAGGAATTTGATTTATGGAAGAGCAGCTTATCAAAAGATGAAAAAGAGGAGGCAACTGGCTTTTTCAATGTTATTAAGAGGAAAAGTCAATTTAGTTTGGACGAAGCCTTGTCTATAGTTTCTGACAAAAGTAATAGTAATGCAGTCAAACCGGTTCATGACCTTTTAATTGTCCCCTATTCACAAGAGTACAGAGCTTTGCTTACGAAAGCTGCTGAACTGCTGCGTAAGGCTGGAAATTTAACTAGCTCCCCAAGGTATTGTGGGTTGATGTATCACCATTTACTATCGTTAGGTCATTCTTTATACATGAATATGCCAATACTGGCTAAGCTGTTCTTAAACGCCTGTACTTTCTTGCTTTGTGTAGCTTGAAGAAACTATTGCAAAGCAAGGCTGAAGCCTTTTTGTCCAATGACTATTATGACTCGGACATTGCCTGGATGGAGTTGGTTAGTCTATGTCACCCTTGGTTTCATTTTTAATGTTGTAATTCTCATTGTGAATAGACGAGTTACTTCTGAGATTGAAATTTGCAGTAGATGGCCATAGTATATGTACAATGGGAGAGTGGACCTAGCAAGTGAAAGATGTATCTCTGGCTGGACAAGTGTTCTGACGACATTTTAGCATACCTATGAGCTTTGTCTACTGGAGGAAGAAGAGTCTTCTGTCAATCTCCACCTATATAGGTTGCCAAGACTCATTGCCACCATGTTTAGGATTAGGGTGATAATTTGACAAAATTGAGAAATTGTTTTGGGTGGAATTCGGAGATTGTATTCCTTCTCATAGTCCTTAAGTAAGAATTTCACCAACTGAGTAAGATGAGCTTCCTTCCACTGGTTGCAAACAATGCTGCTGTAACCTTTTTCCTCTAAAATAAAAGATTTATGATGAGTGACTCTCTTTAACAAATACTCATCTTAAGAATGTTGTCAGTTTACTTTGAATTGAATCCCGTTCTCAGACCTTTTTGCTGCAAACCGGTGATGATTTTCACTTCTCTATTTGGTGTTGAGAAGTGAATGCTTTGGAGAACATTTTTATGAGCTGGTTCTGTTCTCAGTAGTTTAATGCTGCAATGTTGGATTGATAGTGAAGGTCACTAGCCTTGTAGTTATACTGACTTCTTACTCAGCTTGAGCATTGGTATCAAGCCTGGTTATGGCCTGCATGGATTTGTTTAATTTTTAGTGGTGATAATTTGTGAAGTTGGGTATCTCATGACCTAGAATTGCTGGGAAGGAGATGAAGATGCTTTTTTTTTTTTAATTCATGTTCTGGAAGTATTACTACATTACTAAAGGATTGATGCTCTCACTGTTTCCCAATTTCAAGGACTCTAAGTTGGATGTGACAATTGGTCCTTATGAGACTTATGAAGACACACTATTTGGCTACAAGGTATTATTCACCCAACATCTTTCTTCCTGCATTTTCATCCATGCATTGTAGGTTCTTCATGCGTGTATGTCATAGAGCCTACATGTGATTCACTCTCATCAAGGTTGTTTAACCTATATCATTTTTCGATACTGACCTCGGAAGAAGACTGTTTAATTGCATTAGCAGTCTAAAAATGTCCTATTTCTTCATGGAACTGCAATGAATGAGAATTTGTCTTCAGAGATGGATAGTAGACCATGACATTCATATCATTGATAGGTCTCACGTATATGATTCTGAGCAAAGAACAACTTGATCTTCTGATTTTCATCCTTCTATGAGGCAGACAAGAAAAAATATCTCTGCTATAATTACATGAGATAATCTGAGAAACCACCGCAATAGAACTCTGGCAGCATACAATAACCTGCCTGGTTGGGACCCTTGTAAATGATACCTGCAGAGCCTGGACTTCTGAAGTCCATTTTTTACCTATCATGTACAGATTTGTAGTTGGTGTAGCTGATAAAATTGTTGAAATCCCTTCATTGGACAGTACCGGACTTCCACTAGAAAGCTATATGCATGACATTCACATTGATGTCTCAATGTTTTTTGAAGTTATGATAAAACTCTTGGTTCCTTACTCTTCGTTGAAGTTCTGATCTTGGTACTCATGCATTGTAATAACTCCACTGGTCCTGTTATTTAATTCTGCAGTAGCCTTGAGATATGTACCAATCACATGCACTTAAAAGAGCTTCATAGAAAAAAGGTACTTCCATGATTGAAATGTTAAAGATGAAAGAATATTTGATGTGAGTACGAGTAAATGGTGCAAAATAATGTGAGAGTGAGGGGGGTATGGAAACGGAAGCAAAAGTTATGATGTTACTGGTGATTTGTTTGTGACTGACTACTTTTTGCTTATTATTTATTTTCTCTAAAAGCTTTCTACTTTATGCATCTGTCCTCAATCTAATAGATCGCTACGATCTTTTAACATGTCCATGGTCTTGTACTAATATTTGTCTCCACTTCTTTGGCAATGCTGCAATCGATTCACAATTGCATTAGGCGACGTTTGAAGCATTTATTGGTATTCGAGATGACAAGGCAACTGCTCAATTGAAACTCTTTGGAGATAATCTTCAGGTACCCTTGTCAAATCATATTCAACAGACTCAACAAATGTAGTCCAACTTTACTGGTGGAGTCCACTTTCTTATTTTTTGTGACATTGCACTAGGTATTGGAACAAAATCTCCCACTGGACACTATATACAAATCACAAGATGTGAAGGCTGCACCAATACGTGTCATTCAGCTTGTTTACAATGCAGGGGTGAGTTTTTGGTTACTCCTCAGAACGTGAATCGTTACACTTGCCTGTCTTTTTTTCATGTAATGGTCTTAAATTCCCATTAATGATCACCTCTTTCTGGTGTAAGATTGTGACCACGTATTGGCCATTGCCAGTTCAATAGAAACAATTTTCTACTCATCATGAGACGGTTGGACTGATAGTTATCTTATCTTAGACACCCTGATGCTTTCATTTTCTGGAAAAATGATTGATGGATTGAAATCCAGGATGTTAAGGGCCCTCAAACTGTTGCTTTCAACTTACCAAATGATGAGCGCATCGTGAAGGATCGAGGAACATCAATGGTTATGCTCAAGAATGTTTCAGAAGCAAAGTATGACATCCTCATCTTCTTTGTGATTGTTGTATTCCCTTTAGATTGCAGCATAATATCTGCATCTGATTTCTATGCTGATTTCATTGCTTGTTATGCTTCTCAACTCTCTTCTTATTAAAACCAGGTTTAAGCAAATTCTCCAGCCCATAGCGGCTGGATGCATTTCAAGGGAGCAAAGTGGGCTAGTGGATTTTGATTCTTTCTTTACTCACACAATTTGCCATGAGTGCTGCCATGGAATTGGCCCCCATGCCATTACTCTCCCAAATGGTCAGAAGTCTACAGTGAGACTAGTTAGTCCTCTCAACTTTACCTTATCATACTTTTTTTCCCGTTTCCTTCTCGTTGTTGTTATCATATATCCCTGGTTTAATATAAGTTTAAATGGCAATTTGTGTTTTTTGGCTAACACATGTTAATAAATAATGAAGATTATGCTTTGATACTAACACATTGCCATCGAGGGTGGAGAGAATCCCATTACAGGGTCCAGCACAGCAGCTCCAAAATGCCTAGGCAATTTTGAGTAGGATTGATTTAATGAAACCACTTTTATTCACGAGTACACCCATAAAAGTGAAAGTATAGACTTCAAGAGCTACTTCACTCTCCTTTCTTTTTCACCAATAAATCTTATGACTCATTTCATTCCATGTCTATATACTGTCTGTCATTCAGAGACAATTACTTGATCTGCTTGATAATAAAGGAACTAGTACTAAGATGATACTATCGTGTGCTTATCTACATGGAAGTGTAGACAGACCCTTACATGTAGGAACTTCATGTAAGAATTCCAGTATTATTCTCTCTCAGCTTCAGTGACGTTCTTCTATCTACCAATGCAGGAGCTACAAGAACTTCACTCAGCTTTGGAAGAAGCAAAAGCTGATATAGTTGGTCTTTGGGCATTAAAGTTTTTCATTGACAAGGTAATGATGTTTCAGGTTCTGGAAATATCTAAAGTAAGGCTGATATCCTTACTCTTAAGTTTTGCAATGGCGTTCAGGACTTGCTTCCAAAGGATTTGGTTAAGTCAATGTATGTCTCTTTTCTGGCTGGATGCTTTCGCTCAGTTCGTTTTGGTTTAAAGGAAGCTCATGGGTAAGCTATCTATACATGGATCCTTGTTCCGTCATATGGACAATACCCATTGAGCTGTTTATGGTCCTGTTCTATTACCAGAAAAGGTCAAGCGTTGCAGTTCAACTGGTTATTTGAGAAAGGAGCATTCGTTTTGCATCATGATGAAACCTTCAGTGTTGATTTTACAAAGGTACTACCATTGGCATTGCCAACATCCTATTTCATCTGCTTTTTAGAATAACCAATTAATTTCTATGAATCTTTTGTAAGGTTGAAGGTGCTGTAGAAAGCTTGAGCCGGGAGATACTCACCATACAGGCAAAAGGTGACAAGCCGGCTGCAAGGTCCCTCATGGATAGATATTGCACCATGACAGATCCTCTCAAAGCTGCTCTGCAGAGACTAGAAAACATTCAGGTAGAATTCTCTGACTTTTGTGTCTATGAACTTCATCATACTTTTCGTTGGGTTTTATATGGACAGCCTAGGATGTTAATGAGCAGCAGCCAAATAAAGAGAGAGACAACCCGTACAGAGCTGCAAAAAAAACATGTCCTCAGAGAATCTGTATGATATGATTTCTAAGTGATGCTCTGTCCTAACGCTAATAACTGATGATTTGAAACTTCACCATCCTAAACCAGTTCGCCATTATATGAGTTGAGACTATTTTTGGGTATGCCGGTGTATTTCTCACGTCTTTGCCTAATGGTTTCAGGTCCCGGTGGACATTGCTCCCATATTTCCAATAGCGGATTTGATAACGGAGTGAAAGCAAAGGAGTCTTTGCAGCCATCATGATATTTTATATGAACTCATGAGAGTCGTGCTTATTCCCCACAACAATGGAGAAATAACTGGAAGAGTCCTTTCAAATGACATTGCGGCGTCTGCCATCAGTTAATTGGCAAAACTCTTTATGCTTTATAATGTGATTCATGATAAGTATAGGAGTGGGAATGTCTTTACAGTACATGTTACATGGTCTCATGACACCGTAAGCTGATCACGTGTTTTCATTGCTAATTATGTCTTGGGCGGCCCACATAATTGCCTAGCAATGAAGTGCATGCAAATCAAGCGCTCTACGAAGTCTACATGCCACAAGTATCGTACCCCAATAATTGTTGCCCACTTTCCCACGCCTTTTACTTCAGCAAGAGATATCAACATTCAAACAAAACTCCCGCTTTTTAAACCAGCAAACTTCCAAGAAAGCCCAGTCGTTTCGGTCTCCAAAAGTGCACGAAACGACGCTAGTTACCGTCGACTTTTCACCAAACCCGCCTGCATCCAAAAGCTGCCTTCCCATTATTTATTTATAAATCTTAGTCACTCCTATCTATGCACAATTTCCCATGCATTTTCAAATTTAAACACCATTCAAATACATCAGAACCAAAAACGCCTCAAAGTGGCCACGTCAGATTAACGTGCGGGACGCACCAGATGGCCTTCCGACGTGGCAAAAGATGTCTGGCCACTGATTCCTGCCCACAATTATTCATGGTTTATAGATTTTACAGTAAAATCTCTATAATTAATGGCCGATATTATTCTAAATAAACTATAAACCATAAAGTAACTTCCGATAGCGTCACACTTGGAATTTCACTTCGCATAGAGAGTGACTGGTTGCAGTAAAAGTCTTCTACCTTTTTTAAAAGGAGCCTGCTTGCAACATTCAAAATGGGTTATTGTTCTTGGGCAGATATCTGAAGACCCATCCAAAAATCTCCTCATTTCCGACACAGAACATCACCGCAACCCATCAGACATCACTCGTGACTGAGCTCTTGCTTTCCCCAGAACAAGCCAACAACCGGAGCGTTGATCGTCACCACACAGGCGCGGACACACTGTTTCTTTCGTTCTCTTTCGCCTTCCAATACTCACCACACAGACACAGATACTCTGTTTCTCTCCTTCTCTTCCACGAGGATGACTTTCGCCAACAGTGTCCCACGCCCATTCTCGTATAACACTCTCTACGTGAACCCCCTAAACGACACCAGGCACGTCCGGAGCTGCAGCGAAGGAATCGCCCTCGAAGGCCGCTCGAATCAGAGCCCTGTTAAGCTCAGTGACGACAAGGAGAATGCCCATCCTAACGAAGAACAAGATGCAGCGTTTGGAGATGATAAAGAAAATGCCGCTCCGAAAACCTGGTCTTCGGCTGTTTCCAAGCATTCCTCGAATCTGAAGTCTTTGTCGACGGGAAAAGCTTTGAACTTGAAGCCCTCTTCTCTTCAGTTCTGCATGCAAATGCAAGAGAAAGATTCGGATTTGGTGTCCAAATTAAGGGACCCAATCGGGTCAGAGAACTCCCATTCTGTGAATATCTGGGATTACTCTGATTCAGAGGCAGCTCCAGCTTCGTCTTGGTCTACACTGCCAAATAGGTGAGTTTCGGCTCAGATAAAAGTAATATTTTTTTATTCCTTGAAGTCTCGAATTTGAGTGATGTGTTTGTTCATGTTGGAGTAAGAAATCGTGGGTTGATGTATAATGCGATGTTTGGTGCGGTTTCAGGACTTTGTTGTGCCGACCATTGCCTGTGGACATTGGGAGGTGCACTTGTGTTATTGTGAGGGAAACTTCTATAGACGGAGTTACTAGCGGTACTCCGTATTCTCTATATACCAACGTAAGTCAATTTTCTGGATGTACTTCATTCTGTTTTCGATCCCTGTTTTATTGATATTCTAAACTTAAGTTTTACTTTCTCTTTTCTATTTTGCTTTCTATAATCAGTTTGTTGGATGAAGCTTAACATTTGGAAGTATAGACATGGTTAAATCAAATTGAAAATCATGTTGGGACCAATAAAATACTGTTACAACCATAGTGTACACAGCCTACGTGAAGTTTAAGGTCGCTCAATGAAGTTGGCCTCGTAGAATTTCTTATATACTTGGGTTCAATGTTCCTAGATGAATCACGATAAGCTATAATTTTCTGATGGGCGATGATTCTGTACCTTGGGTATTTTTCACAAGCTTCCAAAAATTTCATACATAGGTTTGTCCTATTTGCAATCGCAGACAGGGCACAATTTATCCTTCACATTCATGAATGGATCCATATTTTCCTTGTCAGGATAAACAATATGTCCTTATTATGTAGGTAAACCTTGTGCTTTTCTCATAATAACACTGCCAGATTGGCTGCATCTGCATCACCATGGGTTTCTTAATCGGTACTGTATTGCTTGTTCTTATTGTGTAGCTCAGATTCTGCTGAATTGAGCATACTTTCTTCACGTCTTGGATGTTCCATTGGTTTATAATTCTTAGTTGTATTTTGAAAATTGCACTGACGACCAACAGAAGAACATCCGAACAATGATTTCATAAGGTAGCAGTATTAATTGGTTATAACTTGTCAATTGGACATATACCAATCCTTCTTGATAGAATCTGAATATCTAATGCAAATGCAACTTTGGCTAAGTAAAAAAACCATGAGTTCATATAGCTTCTCTTGAGGTGGATCATATGATTGTCTCAGTGATGGTGTATGTCCACCATTTGCTTCATTCTAGATTTTGACTATCAACTTCTCTTGCTAACTATGAGTGGATAGGCATGTGTTTGCTTCAGAATATCTAGGTATGAAGGACTAAACAGTTTTTAGAGTCAGTATGATTTGTTGAGCATCTTGCATTTGCAGGAAGGTAGGGGACGACAAGATCGAAAACTAGCTATTGCCTTCTGCAAGCGACGCAATGGAAAATCCATCTTCACCATAGCTCAGTCCGTAAAAGGTTTATTATCCAATGGAGATGATAGCTACATTGGGGCAGTAACAGCCAACGTCATGGGTTCAAAATACCATATATGGGATCAGGTTCATCTTCTTGAAACTTTAGCCAACAAAGCACCTATACCCAAAGCCCAGTGGACTCCCTCATAGGTTGAAAGTACCATGTGTTTGGAATTAATGGAACAACTCGGATTAATTCAGTCCTTTTTTCAGGGGTTCTCTTTGAACTCTGTAGCTGGACGAACTAAGGCTCTTTTAGCAGTTGTAACGTGAGCAATCTCTCTCTCTCTCTCTCTCTCTCTCTCTCTCTCTCTATGCAAAACTAAAAATTATGAGGGTCGGATTTCCTCTGGTTATGCAGATTTGTACCTACCATAGCCACTTGGACAGGAAGCCACAGGACCATGAGAGCTTACATCCCGAAGCACCAATCAATGCAGCTGAAGAATGCAACTCATGTGAGCTTCGTGGAATTCTTTGACAAAAATTCAGCCAAAGCCTTGCTGTTTGTTTCTATTTTCCTAGGTCTCCAATGACAAGTGTTGATCTTTTTTCTGCTGTCAGGTTCCACACATCAGTGGACTCCCAAACGACTGGGAGGAAAGAGCAGATAGAGTCCATCAGCTAGTCTCAAGGGTTCCACAGTACAATAAGGTAGTATGACATCTCCTTCATTATTTATTATGAAAGAGGGTTGCACGTGTATGGGATATGTTTTCTCGAAACGATCTGCTTTGATCAAAGTTTTCATTCTTTGCCTTGAGTTAGGTAGCTAAAATTCTTCTGTCGATTTTTTGCAATCCCAGATTTCTAAGCAATACGAGTTGGATTTCAGAGACAGGGGAAGAGCTGGACTTAAAATCCAGCGATCGGTCAAGAATTTCCAGCTTAAGTTGGAGGTATATTCAACTCCTACGGTTTAATTCATATAAATTCGAGAGTTAGCCCGGAACAATTATCGGCGGTGTTATGCCTTACACCCAACCCTTGCTTGTGGATTTTTATACACCGGCTCAGACTTCATCTGCGGTCTATAATGCAAAAAGAAAGTGCGGTGAGATGCTCCCAAATAGGTGATTGTGATGGCTGATATTCACACATTTTCTTCAGGAGAATGGTAAGCAGACAATCCTGCAGCTCGGACGGGTGGGAAAATCTAAATATGTAATGGACTACAGGTATAAATTGCATTTTCAGGTACTTTGACTTAAACCATATTTTGCAACCAAGACATGAAAATTTTAGTAGTTTATCTCTTGTCATGCAGGTACCCTTTGACTGGTTATCAGGCATTCTGCATTTGTTTGGCCTCCATAGATTCAAAGCTATGCTGCACAGTGTGATGACACTGTGCTTGCCCTCCTGAGTTTGTAGTTCAATCTCTGAATACAGATGTCAGATGTTATATCTTCATGTTTTGGCTGCTTTCCTAGTACTTCATACAGAAGTAGAATGTCACCACATTTGTAGAGGCAAACATGTCGAGACGACAATTATGAGCCATTTTAGAGGCAAAGCAAATGTATCTCTTGCCGTTCCTTTTTCCAAATCAAAAAGGGCATTTCCTTCTGTTTGCCCTTTTTGTTGTTTACTATGCATTTTTCTAAATGTTTGCTGATCAAATGAGCCTACAATTTGCAAATTCTCTTTTGGAGTTAGATGCTATAAAGAATGGAACAGCCTTAAGCGGACCAAGAGAGGCCTATGGATATGAAATGCTGGTGTGACCGCTCAGTTTGGAGCTTATTCTTCAGTAATGGCCTCTGACCACTGCCACAAACGCTTAAGCATTCGGGCGAAGATGATCAATTTTAGCAATGCCTGAACTTGCAGTTACACTGTATTTTGGTTTGCCTGTTACATCAATTTACAAGGTATTTTGGGTAAAACCAGGACCTGTTTTAGCACTTTGAAATCTTTCAATAATTCTTTCGAGCAAAAAAAAAAAAAAAGTGAAACTGAGGTAATTCTACTGAACCGATGATGCAACCAATAGCGAAATTGTCGCTCGTCGGGGGTCCATCATTTGACCGTTGGTCTTGATCCCAAAAGTTGGACCCTTCTTTTGACTCGTGTCTGCGAGAGCGACCATTGCTACAAAGTCGGAGTTACGTCAATGGGCGATGGTGAGGAGTAGGTTAATACAGATGGTCTCAAAGCTTCAATCTTTGAAGGAAGCAGAACAAGCCCAAGCTTCCATCATCAAAACAGCCCTTTGGGACCACTCTGGTATCGTTCCCAAACTCATATGCTTCGCTTGTCTCTCTCCAGCAGGTAGCCTCTCGCATGCCCAAGCAATTTTTCAAGAAACCAGCATGGACAATCCCTTTGTTTGTAATACTATGATTCGGGCTTACTCAAAGAGCGCGTTTCCCATTAAAGCTATACTCATTTACAACTACATGCATAGTGCGCATGTTGAATGTGATCACTTCACCTACAATTTCGTGCTCAAGGCCTGTGGTAGAATAATATGGTGCACAAAAGATGATTCGAGGGCCGTTAAGCTTATCGATATTGCTTTCAAGGGAGCTGAGATTCATTGCAGGGTCTGGAAGGTGGGGTTCGATCAGGATCAGTATATTCAGAATTCTCTGCTCCATGTGTATTCTCAGTGTGGATTGGTGAGTTGTGCCCGCCGCCTTTTTGATGAAATGACACAAAGGACTGTTGCTTCATGGAACATAATTGTACTGGCCTATGACCGGTTGGGTGATTTCGCATCCGCTGATCGTCTTCTTGAGTTGATGCCTGCAAAGAATGTGGTTTCTTGGAATACCTTGATGGGACGGTACATCAGGATGGGCGATCTTGCAGCGGCAAAGAAGGTGTTCCTGGAGATGCCTGAGAGAGATGCAGTTTCCTGGAACTCAATGATTGCAGGTTACATTCAAGTTAAAGATTATAATGGCGCGTTAAGTCTGTTTCATGAAATGTCAAATGCCAATATTAGAGCTACAGAGATAACGCTTATTTCTGTTCTGGGCGCTTGTGCGGAGATGGGTGCTCTGAAAGTAGGCAGGGCGATCCACAAGTCCTTAGAAGCGAAGGGATATAAAATTGAAGGTTACTTAGGTATTGCACTTGTTGACATGTACTCCAAATGCGGAAACTTGAGTCTTGCTTGGGAAGTATTCAGTCAAGTGAAAATGAAACCTGTTAGTTGCTGGAATGCAATGATCGTGGGTTTGGCTGTACATGGTAATTCTGATGAAGCTTTGGAATTGTTTGCAGAAATGGAGAGGACTGATGAAGTTAGAGCAAATCGGGTCACCTTTATTGGAGTGCTTATTGCTTGTAGCCATAAGGGCTTGGTGGATAAGGGCCGTGAGTTATTTGGTCGCATGAGAAAGGAGTACAAGATAGAGCCTGACATGAAACACTATGGGTGCATGGTTGATCTATTAAGCAGATGGGGGTTGTTAAGTGAAGCTTATGAGATGATCAAGACTATGCCCTTCAAAGCAAATTCTGTCTTGTGGAGAACGTTACTTGGTGCTTGTAGGGTACATGGCAATGTTGAGTTGGCAGAGTTATCCTTCGAAGAGCTTACATTTTTGGAACCTACTCAGGATGGTGATTATGTACTCTTATCGAACATTTACTCTGAAGCGCGAAGATGGGGCGATGTGGAATTGTTGAGAGGTGAAATGATTGACTCTAGGGTCCCAAAAAGACCTGGCTCTAGCAACATTGAGATGAAGTAATTCCGTTTCACTTGTTTACTCACAAAAGTGATCACGACTTTACCATCCTTTCCTGGAAGAACATCAAGGAATTGCAGCGGGGACGATTGGCGTAAATGTGAAGTCATTGAAACGACTTTTTAGGTCAATATTGTAATGTGCAATGTCAAGGAGGAACTTTGGGAACAAAGAATGGTAGGACGGCTTCTTTGGTTCATCTTGTAATGTGCTATGTGTTGAAATGAGCTGACAATACTTGGAACACAACTCCCGTTGAGTTGGGATCAAAATATTTTCCTACAACCAGTGTTAGATCCAACACTATCTTCTGGGAGTAGGAAAGAAACGCAGAAGTACTTTGTCAATTTACTCATCTCCTCACTGGAAGAAGTCCAGTAATGACGGCCATTTTCTGAATCAGACGTGTAAAGAGGATGTTCTAATGCTTGTTTCTTAGGTTAGCCTGCTCTCGATGTAAAAGCATTGCAAAAGAGATTTCCCCCCCCCCCCCCCCCCCCCTTTTTCCTTTTGGCTATAACTCCTACATGTGAAAAATTCCATATGCTGAACAATGGTCGGTGATCCTGCAAACAGCAGCAATTTGTTTTTCCTTGTTACCTAACAAAATGTAAACATACATCAGAATTTTTTTTGGTTTCGTATTGTTTGCTATACTATAGGTTTTGGAACCTTCTTATTTTCATGATCACAGATTATGCCTTAATTAGCTTCAACTATCTTTCTAGGTACCTCTGTAAAGCACTCTCATATGCAGAAGAAGATTAAGAATTGCACCACCTTTTTATGTGTTAATAACTTGGCACTCTGCTTTGGAAAGTAATACTGCATGTCAAAGACATCACACGGAAACCACACTCCACTCGAGTTTCTTATACTTTCTCAGGAGGAAATCAATACCAATTTAGTATACTGTGGAATAAGAAAAAACCACTACCTGTTCTTTTTCGGCCAACAAGCTTCTTGGCTTTTCCTCTTGAATATATTAACAACCGCATACTTATTTGCTTTCAAGGTCCTTTTATATGAAGCTACAGGTTTCCCCTGCAAATCCCAATTTAGATCCCATCGTGTCATATACAACCCTTTGGTTCTTCTGCTGATAATTACCAATGATGCCGATCTCGTCTTCGTATGTGAGGCTTGCCAGGGCCAGGCACACCTGAGATGCATCTGTCTTTGCAAAATAAAATATCCCATTCACATCTACTTTCAAATCGGCATCACCATCAAAGTGCATGTCTATTGTAGGGATCTCCACTTCTTGATATGCACTCAGATTAAAGCATGTATCCAAGATCGAGAAGCCCGGTGCTGGTGGATACCCAGTAAATTTCATCAGGAATTCTTCCTTCAGAGCCCTGTACATTGAGGGAGGAAGTCTTGAAATCACTGTACCGGAATCGACGAGAATTCCAGCTTTACCAAAACTCAGAGACTGTATTGCCGCTCCACCAACACTAATACCAGTAAGATTAAGGAAGTAGAAGGTAGGCAGCTGTGGGTTCGGGATCATAGCGGTGTAAGAAATGGGAGTAGAGTTCTTGTAGACTGAAAAGTCACCACCAAAAGCTAAAGACCCTGATCCTGCAACTTCTGCAGAT
This sequence comes from Psidium guajava, assembly GCA_016432845.1. Classification (NCBI taxonomy): domain Eukaryota; kingdom Viridiplantae; phylum Streptophyta; class Magnoliopsida; order Myrtales; family Myrtaceae; genus Psidium; species Psidium guajava. Next base: position 36,035,893 of record CM028234.1, on the reverse strand, counting down.
GGCAAACAATATGAGAAAACACCACCAAAGAGGTTTGAAGTTTGAGAGACCATTGAAAGAGAGCTTCTCCCCAGACCCATAAGACCAGAAGCACCTCCAAAAAGGCCTTTGTTATTCCTCCCACACCCAAATACGAAATTGTCCACAGGAGTCGCCCCAAGGTTTAGATGTTCCACACCAAGCTCGCCACGAGTGTAGGAACCATCTCCATAGCTAACAAAATAGTTACATATTGGTGTACTGGTACCACACGCTCCTAAGTTCCCAGTGGCATATTCTAGGGACTGACAAGTCGATGAATTGCAGAGAATTGATTTGTAGGAAGGAGAAGCTGAAGGATTGAATAGAGGATCTTGTTGGTTATAGCATACTCTGCAAGGTTGGCACTGGACCCATGTGAGATCACTCCCCGTGTCTAAAATGACACTCATATTTCTACCACCCAGTTCCATAGTGACTATGTAATTTAGAGTCCGAAGATGTACACCAGAAGTTAATGGAAGTTGAGTTTTTGCAACATCTTCTTTAATGTTGTTGGAGTTTGCATTGATTCGATGTTGGAGCATTTGGACTCGGGCATTATCCAAGATTAAGCGCTTCTGCAGCTTTTGGTTCCAGTTCACGGTCTTCCCTGAGCAGTGATCCTGGTGTACTATTTCCAATATGGTTACACCATCCTTTTGTACTACAATTCCAAAAGTCAAACAAGAGTTTCTGAGAAGGCTTCTTGATTGTGAGGACTATGACTTGCATGATGTGGAGTAGAGTAGCAAAAGGTAGAACAACACATCCTCAATTTCTTACTTAAAACCGTTGACATTGTACTACCAAACATGAGGCAGACAGGTGAATTTATGGAAAAAGCGTGCCATTCTGATGTTTTGTGAATGCAAACAGTAAATGTAAATGGAGTAAACAGAGAACAGTCGGTGCTTCGCTAAATAAATGGTAAAGAAAAGCAAAAACCGAAAATTTCTTTATCAAATACAGCGGATTCCTACTTCCCCCGCGCGCGAGCACAGAGAGAGAGAGAGAGAGAGAGAGAGAGAGAGCAGTAAAAGCAAGCAACGATGAACAAAGTTCACATTCTAACAAAAAGAAGCAGTTCTAAGTTGCAAATCCCCAAGTGGAAGAATAAAATAAGAAAACGGGAGAGAAAAAAGCCATGTCCACTAACACAGAATACCATTTCATCATGTTCAATTCTTGTTATAGACTTCTACTTTAAACTCAAACTCACTAGATTTTTGAGAGAAGCAGTTTCGACTGCTGGTCATCTGATCCCAAAGCAAGTTTCTCAAGCTGAGAGCTTTCTTGCCTTCAAGACTGTGAACCTCATGAGCAGTGCCAAGGAGAAGCACCAGGAGAAGGAGAGACAGTTCAAGCTGAGGGAGTCGTGTTGCTCGTGCCATTGTTCAAAACACTGCAAGAGTTCACAATGTGCAGATGTGCATTCAAAAGCCAAAGAAGAAACAGCACTTCCCTCTGTGTTTTTGTGTGTGTGTGTGAGAGAGAGGGGGGTAGATTCATGGAGTTGGAGTTTGGGACGGGAACAAAAGAAGGGCTGGCTTGAGGACCCACCGGTGCATGAGAAATTATTGGGGTTTCACGTGCACATTCTTTGCAAGAAACAAAGAAGAAAATTTTAGCATATAAAAAAAGGGAAAAAAACACTTACTAACAACTATTAATAATGACATTTGAGTTTACCCGTGCATGGTATACCACACGTTGTCTTGTTTGCGACTAATTTTCTCTTTCAAATGTTACATTGTCATTGAAAACATCGTTTTCTACCCTCAAAAATGACGGACACGGGGTTGATAGCGGTTGTGCTCTATAGTTTACCTCGATTTTGCATATTTTCCAAGGTATTTGCGACGAAAAAGCTGTAATCTCGCCTCCTCCCGAACTTATCTTGCTCCTTCTCAATCTAATTTCCGCGTCCTCCGCCCTTGATCTAAGAGAAGAAAAAACTCAGTACACTGCTTTTGTTTTTGTTGTTATTGTGAGTTGAGATTGAGAGGTTGGGATAATAGATTTTTATGGTTCTCGCTGAGCTTTCAAAAGATAAGGGCTCTTCGTCTCTCTCTCTCTCTCTCTCTCTTCACGGAATCAACTGTCACAACTTCCACTCGGCGAGAGCATTTTGAGCTGTCCCTTTCTTCAACTTGACTTGCATGCAGCTCTAGACCCATGTTGGTCCTTATATTCCCTTGACAGGCATGAGGAGAATATTTGTAATTAATGAGTCTACTTAGGCACTGTTTGCTTGAGTTTAACATTTGTATCATCGCAACAATCCAATTAATTCATTCAAATCTGACATTAGAGTCGGTTTACTCTTAAAGATAAGATAAGGGAGTGGGACCTCAACTTTTTCTCTAACCCATGCAATGAGTTTCGTGTCCTGTGTCAAAATTTGTCTCTTCATTAGTCAGAGAGGTTATAGTCCCTTCATTCCGAAATAAATGAGATCGATCTACTAGTGATTCACCTTGATTGGAACTTAAGAAATGGTCGTTTCATTCTCCATCAAGAGAGAAGAATTTGACCCTGTGCTGGCTTTCCCCTCATTTCTTCATTGTAATGATGCAGGGACAATGATTTCTGTCTCCACCCATCATGGAGGAAGTTGTCTGTAATGAGCTTCACAGTGTCCCTTGTCAAATGATGTCTCTTCCCTTACAAAATTCTAGAGTTGTAACTCATGAAATGAAATGCATAGCACAGCAAGCGGATTTCTCATGGGAGGGGGAAACAAGCAAATCTAGTTTGCATTTTAACCATGGGAGATGTGAGATGTCCGTTTCTATCGCGCGTTCTTACATTGTGAAGCATATTGAGACACGGCTACTACAGTGGGAACGTCACACCGTCGCTCAAATGACGTCCCATTTCCAAAAGCTGTGAGCAAATCCTGTTTATGATGGGCTGTGAAATAAAACTCTGAAAGTCTTGATTGCATATTTCTCGACGGTTCTACTCGAAGCAAATCTCCTTTTCTTATTGTAACGCAGTCGCCATTGTTCCTCAGGTGGTCGTCACTGTAGTTGTTAGATTTGTGGGCATATATATTGCGTGGAGTTGAAGCCAGCCAGAGGGAGAAAGCGAACGACCCAGATTTCCTCACCAAGTCTTGATTGATCCCCACAAAAGAACAATTTCACGAGAGAATAACAACACCATGTGGTATGTCTTCTTTTCTTTTATGATGGCTACACAAAATTTTTTGGAGGTATTGCATGTGTGATGGACCTTTTCTTGATGTGGAGGATCAACTAGGCACAACTTCTAGGGCGGCAGTTTCAGTGATGAAGGTTGGCGAATGAAGTTTGCCATTGATTTTTTGTTGGGGTTGGGTTGGGAGTGCTCTCATGGATTGGGAACTCGATGGGTGGAGGTGGCACCACCAGTACCACTACTACACAACAAGTGCAAGACAGCCTTAAACTAAATTAGGTTTTGCTTCTTTGGATAGGACCAGGAGGTATGGCTCTTCTACCATAGCCAAAACTCTCCCCAACTTTAATGGTCTAGTTAGAGTTGAAAAGTGCTTTCATATCCTAGCAAAATTCAAATTTTGATTACACATTTAGGTAGGAGAAGGGGTGCATCTGACGAGGCCAAAAGAAGACTTGGTATCAAAAATTGGACTTCGAAGTGATAAAGCAAGATAATGGATGCTAGCATTTTTATCCTCCCTACGTCGGTCCTCAACCGAATTGAACTTGTTACGAGGCAATTTCTTTGGAGGGGTCCTAACCTTGGTGCAAGAGGGGCCAAAGTCCCTTGGATCGATGTCTGTCTTCCTAAAGAAGAAGGTGGATTGGGGATACGTCGTCTTCTAGACTATAATCGTGCTACCATGCTTAAGCATATTTGGCTCTTATTCTCTGACAAGGAATCCATGTGGTGCAAATGGATTCACTCCAACTTCCTTAAGAAAAAGAACTTTTGGGTAACCAAAGCGCCAACCTTTTGCTCCTAGTCTTGGAGGAAAATTCTGGAACTCAGACATCTTTTCTTGGTTCAGTCCCGGTGGCGGATTGGTGGTGGGAAGGATGTTTCATTTTGGTTTGATCCTTGGCACTCGAGGGGACCACTTTATAAGTTCTTTTCTAATAGAGAGATCTATTTGTCGGGTATTCCTCGTAATGCCACTGTGTATGATTTTTGTGAAGGAGAATTCACTCGTTCGGCGACGCTTGACCAGCTTACCTCCTCACCCGAGTTCCCCCCGGTGCTATCCCCGAATAGGCAGGATTGCCTCAGATGGCTGCCTCACCCGTCTGGGAATTTTTCTGTATTTTCAGCTTGGGATGATATACGACGCAAACGAAGGCGGGTTTCCTGGCATGGCTTTATTTGGGACCGCCACATTACTCCGTGGCATGCTTTCCATTTGTGGCTCATTACTCTCAACAGACTGCCCACCCAAGTTTTACTAATGAATTATCGCAGAATCATTGAAGGCATTTGCCCCTTCTGTCGGTGCAGACCAGATTCCATCGACCATCTTTTCTTTGGGTGCACTTTCACAAATGCCATGGCTCGTTTCTGGGCTGCAAAATGCAGCCTTGTTTGGACTAATAAACCGTGTTTGGAAAACCTCCGTTGGGCCATGAATCACTTCGGTGGTTGTCATCTTCATCACTGCATTGCCCGGTTTTCATTTGCAGCCTTGTGCCATCTTATTTGGATCGAGCGGAATAATATTATATTCAGGAATCAAACCCGTGATGTTGCTGCACTCAAGAAACACCTTTCTAAAGTTGTCCAGGATAAAGCCATTTCCATTCAAGGAGCTGAAGATAACCTTTCTGCTTGGGGTTGTTCTATGTCGATCTTAACTTGATTTGGGTTTTGTTTGGGTGCTTGCTACCTGCTGTTGTTTTGATCGTGGTTCTTGTAGCTAGTTGCTGCTTTGGTTGTCTTTGTTCCTTTGTGCAGTTGATCCTCACTCAGGCTTGTCCGGTTTTCCGTTACGCATTTCCCCGCCAACCTTGCACCCTCTCCAACAGTTGTGTTGACTTGGGTGGAGGGTTGTATTTTCTTTGCGGGCTGCGCTTCGATTTTTTTGGAAGCACCTTTGTTTAGTCAATATCATTCTTACCTTTACCAAAAAAAAAAAAAGCAAGATAATGGATCAATTATCGAAGCAACTATGAACCCAGCTGGATCTTCACCTACTCGAGTTTTTTCAAAAGGATTACCAGGCCTATCAACTGATCTACGTACATAGACCATATATGTATTGTAATTCAATTTAATGGTTTTAATCCTCTCGCGGTAGCCTTGAAAGATGGGAAACTCCTAATCTTCCTGCTTAGACAGAGGCCTTGTCAACTAAATATTCAAATTAGCAAGAAATTCCAACTATAAACAATAGGCCTCGCTGAGCTCTCTCTTAAGACCGTGAAAGCGGCGCGAGAGAAGTTGGTTGGGCTACCTTACCTTAAGAGCTTCCCTGGCGACTGACAGTGATCCTTCCGAATCTAGATATAGAATATGGGCAACCTGCTTCCCTAGAAAGAGATCTGACCTTGTTACGAAATGATGTTCTCAACAACGAAGTGATATCCAACGCCGTCATAGAATCGGTCGACCATGTATAGAGCACAGGTAAACTCAGTCTCAGATGATCTCTCCAGCTCAAAATAGAATTTTGTCTCTTCTTCTTGGGGTCTAATCTATGCATCGGAGGATCTTCCCGCAGAAATCCTCAGAAAGTTTCTGTGCAGGCCTTTGAGGGTTTATATATATGGTCTAAGTAATCATTATTTCAAAGCAAAAGGCGCATCAAAAGAGATCATAAGCAGCAGTTCACAGTTCTTATCTTAAAAACCCAAGTGCTTTAGAAAGTGAGCTGCATTCTTGGAGCTCCTAGGAAACAAATGCAGAGGGAAGGTTGAGATCCAGGAAAATGAAAGAGAGAGAGAAAGTGACACATGTTTAAGAATCTTAAGCCAAAAAAGAAAAGGTAAAAATGCATTTACTACGTAAAGAAAACTCTTATAAAATAACTTCACGTTGACAAAGGTATTTATATACCCATTCACTATTGCATATTTTAGGAATAATGACATAAATGATCCATGAACTTATAAGTTGACCAATACAGTCATTGAACTTTAGCTCAATGTGCAATGTGATCTTTAAATTTTTAATTTGACTAATATAATCCCTAAACCCGTGAAACATGTTCAACTTGGTTCTTGAACTATAAAAAAATGTTCAATGAAGTCCTTCAATTAAATCGAGTTTAGGGACGATATCGAGAACTAAATTAAACATGTTTAAAAATTTCAAGAACCACATTAAACAAATTGAAAATATATGGATCACATTACATACTAAGTTAAAATTTAAAGACCATATTGGTCAAATTAAAAATTTAGGAATAATAGTGCACATTAAGTCAAAGTTCATGGACCATTTGTATCATTTTCCCCATATTTTTATCATGCCAAATGGTTGGAATGTGCGCAAGGGATGGAATCTCAAACCAAGATTCTGGTACCATTGCGGCACCGTACATTCTCTCTTTGCATAGAACATGAGGTCTCAAAACAAGAATCACTAGTCACCAATAGCACAGATGAAGTCGAGGAAGGCGTCCCGATAAGTCGCTCATCTCACAGGCAGTCTCAGAAACCAACCAATGAAAGGTCTTCTTTCCTCACTTTCGAATCTCAATGGAAGTCCTGAAGTGGAAGAAAATGCTATTTGATCTATCTTGCTTGTCGTTCGAGAGAAGTACGATAATCCATACGAAACTAACAACTGAAATTACGCTTTGAATATTTACATGGGATTTGATGAAACCGGGTACAGAATACACACATTAGCAGCTCGATAGATGTAGGTTTGGACTCCTACCAGAATTCAGCATGTGCAAGCTCCCTAGAGATACGACATGCTCAAGGATCCATTGATGATGCTACTAAATTAGGGGTGGTCGATTTTAGACAAATGAGATGAAAACTGAACAAGATTTACCCAGAATTGAGAAAACTATTTATCAGCAAAGACTAGGTAATTATGGCTCGCCTTGCCTTTCTTCGTCTATTGTGTCATTCTCCTGCATCATATTCATCAGCATTGATATTTGATCCTGCAGCATTGTGTTTTCCCTCTCTACTTCCACGCGTTTCCTCTTTTCCTCCAGGAGCTGTAGCTGAAGATGTTCCAATTCCCGAGAGTCCTCTTCCAGCTGCTCATTTAGACCATCAATTTCCCGGTCCTGCATGCAGAAATTGCAAGCCTGTGATCCATAGCTCTCTGTTTCAAACTTTCTAATATAATGAACAAGCAAGACCGAAGATAACTTATGAGGTAAAGAGGAGTCGCACCTTTCTGTTCATCTCTTGAATGGCAATTCTTCTCATGCTTTCAACAACATCCACATTGACTAGTTTGCGCTTCTTTCCAACAAGCCAGCCACGTGGATAGCTTGCAGCATCGAAATCTGGTGGCGGGAGCAGGGATTCAGCAGATGGTCTTCGGCTGTTGATATCGTTTGTCGGTTCTAATGGCTCAAACAGAGCCTTGCGCTTCACAGAAAGGATTGAATCCTGCATCTTCCCGTCCATTGTCGTCTCTTCTAGTTTAATAGGTGTATTATCAGCAGTGTCTGCCATGGTCTTGTCTAAATTCCAGGCATTTGCTGTGGAATTCAAATTATAGCATTCATAGTCCCAAGCAATCGAGAATTAATTCTGGCTAGAATCAAGCAACATATAGAGTGCTCATAACATTTGTTACTGGTATACTTCATGGTACCAAGTATTAAGACCATATGTTCTTCAATTCTGTTTGTGGTAAGGATGAGCATGGGCCGAGTGGATAGGTTCCGGACCTAAAACCTAAAACCGACCTTGTTATAACCGGTTCCAAAATTTGGAACCTGGAATCTACCCTATTGTCCTGCAACCTGTTTTGGAACTTACCCTGTTTGTTGGGTCCGGTTCCAGGGTCTACTCGAGAACCTGTTTTTTTTTTATTTTTTCTTTTTTTACAGCAAAATAATATAAGTAGCAATAAAACGATTCAAAATAAAAGATGAATAATAAAATTCGCTATCCACCAAAAGTAACAATCCCTAATACGAGCAATAGAAATTATAATTCATAAAAAAAAAAAAGAGTTGAGGCGAGGCCAGTGAGACTAGATTTTTTATTTTTTAACAATTGCTAAAAACCAATTCCAAAACAGGTCCAGATCCTAGGTACTTGGAACCAAGAACCGACCTAGTCCCAACCGATTCCCAAAATTTAGAACCGGTTGCTAAAAATCGGCCCAGCTCCAACTGATTTTTTTTTTAATAGTTGCTAAAAATCGATTCTAAAACCGGTCCGGATCCTAGGTACTTGGAACCAAGAACTGGCCCAGTCTCAACCGATTCCCAAAATTTAGAACAACCAGTCCTCGGTCCAATTTGAATGGGAACCGGTTCCCAGACCTATTTTTCGGGTGGTCCAATCCCAGGTTCCAGGTAAACCCGGTCCGATTGCACAACCCTAGTTTGCGGCATAAGTAAGCAGAGATTTCATCAGTAGAATAATCACAGATATGATGCTTGGGCAATCATTCACTCCATACCAAACAATTACCGATGATCTCACTGAGAGCAAGTGAACATCAATGAAAAATATCTTCCTTTCACTTTCACATATTTTATAGCAAAAAGGATTTTTCTTGCTTTAGATTTCGAAGAATCTTCGGGAGATATTGAAGCTTAGAACGGAAGATAGCGCAATTCGAGATGTAATGACATCATAGGTCACGCTTCACTAAGACTTGCCAAAAAAAAAGGGAAGGATCCGTATTTCATTAGGAACACCAGAGCTCTAGTATTAAAATTGGGCAAACTTTTCCCAGTCGTCAGATTGAGAGATCGCACTAAAGGAGAACAACAAAAAGGGCAAGTGAAGAGTAGCCAATTCTGCAACTTTTCAATCTCATCCTGCGTTCTGATAGCCTAAATTTAATAAAAGAATTCAGAGTAACATCACACTGAAGTCATTGCTAAGCAATTGGAGAGGCACCAATAAGTCATTAAATATGCAACTCCTGGCAAGTCCATTGACCTTTCCATCAGAGAAAGGAACGAAGTGGCAGGGCAGCTGCAGCAACAGAACTCTAATAATCTATCGACAAGATGAAAATATGTTGCGGCACAAAGTCAAACGAGGATCGCATCATATGTGAAATAGCACTTGAGACGTTGGGATGACTCAAACGACGAGGCCGTTAGTGACTTAATGGTATCTGCTGTTAGAGAGCAGATGAATCAGAGAAAATGCACTAATGAAACATAAGCTGCGCAGCAGAACAGACAGAGTCCTAGACATGCACATTTTCAGGTACCAGCATTTCAGAGAGGAAGAATCAGAGGTTTCCTGGTGGATGGAATTTTTTGTACGGAGGAAGATCATACCCTCCATCGAGGAAGCAAATGAAGATGCGATACAATGCACTACTCAAACGGTCTTAATGTAATTCAGCTAATAACAAGTAGGAAAACAACTAAAACTACAATAGAATTCTCCCCAAGACCCGATCTTTCGCGATCATGCATAGCCCCATTTGAAAACCCAGGTAGGTTCTGCTACAGTAAGTTCCTAAATGAAATCCCCCCATCATGTCTGCCTCCATCAATCATCAGTTTTCTTCAGCTTAAACCCGTATTCAGAAACAGAGAAGACACAAGGATAAGTAATTGTATTGTTTAGGTAGTCGATACCTGATCTCTTTCGAGATTTCCAAAGAATTGGAGCATCAGTCACATGTGAGAAGCCTTGCAGAGTCCCATTCGGACTGTTAATAGACGCTTGCTCCATTTGAAGAGATCAGAGCATCAAAATCAAAGACCCCCCTCGTGCTCTACGGAAAAGAGATCATACGAAAGCGCCAGAAGAACGGATTTTTATTATTGCAGCAGATTGCTTCCGCATCGGCTTTCTTGGAGTTTCAGCCGCTCTCACCAAAACCCGAGAGAGAGAGAGAGAGAGAGAGAGGACGACGGTCGTCGATGTTGTCGTGTCAGGTCCACTTCAAGTCTCCAGAGTAGGAGGGACCAGGCACAGCTACAGCGGGGTTGAATCAACGGCAAACTTTAAGGCAGTGTTTGTTTAGCAGCAAACGAATGATTTATAAAATATTTTTAAAAAAATTTGATCAACCGCATCTCTTGTGAAAATGAACAAATAAAAAATTATTATTATTCATAAAAAAAATTTAGATATATATTATTATCGATAAGTAAAATGTTTTTTATTAACCAATTATTTCAAGTAATATTAACTATTATATTCAAAAAAATATTTTTAAAATTATTTATTTTTTATGAAACAAATAAAGAGAAGAAGTCATGAAGTTTTTCACGGATATTCACCCGTACCCGTGCACATCTTAAACTAGCTTCTTCTTTTTTTTGTTATTTAGGGTCTTTACATGATCATATAAAAAATCTGCGATAACTTGGGCGTTAAATAATATATGCTAATTTTAGTATTTATATGTTTCTGAAGCATTAGATCTCTCAAAGTGTACAAAAACATTCAATCATAGATTATAAGTTAGCGAGTATTAGTAGTCAAATATTTGATTATCATATTACAGACCTCTGTGTTTGAATGACACATCTCCTACTAATGATAATGCTAAGAGACACTCCGCGCCTTATATGTTCATTACAATATTTTCATATTTGTAATACATGATCGATGTATACAATCTTAACCAATTATAGACGATAGATAATTGAGTTCCCCATATAGGTGGTCATACATAGGTGGTCATACCCTTAAATAGCTTCAAAGGTAAGGGGTTGCACCCATCGATTGGCCTTTGAGTAGAATCACTGACATATCTAAATGGAGCGATTCGTGTTAGAGGTATTCATGGTCCAGGCCGGTCCGGTCCCGGCATAGAACCGGGAACTAGACCGTAGTCTCGATCCCCAAATTTTCAGGATCAAGGACCGAACCGGGACCGGATCCGATCGGGATTGACGGTCCAGTCCGGTCCCGGTCCGATCCCAATGGGACTGCTAATACTAGCTTTTTATAGAACATAGATAACAAAAAACCTCAATCGATCATTAATTTTCGTTAAATTGGGAAATACTTTTGCATATAAGTGTTCATGTCAACATAACTAAGGTCCATAGAGCCACATTAGGTGGAAAAAATAAAGAAAAAAGAGTGAAAGTCCTGAAAAAAATATAACCATAACTGAATGATAAGTGTATGAGGCAAAGAGAGCCCAAACCAATTGTTCATTTTTTTTAGCAATATCCTTAGGAACAGAGTTGTGCCAACATTTCTTAATTCTTTCTTTTAATTATATATTCTAATGGTCTGATCCGGGCGGTCCGGTCCCCGGGGATGGGACCGAGGACCGGACCGCCCGGTCCTATTTATTGGGACCAAGGACCGGACCGCATCCCTCAAGGACCGGACCAACCCGGACGGTCCGATCTGGTATTTGGTCGGTCCGGTCCAGTTTGCACACCCCTAATTCGTGTGCTATTTTGAAATTAATAGCATTGAAGGTTCAGATATCCATATATATATATAAAATCATCATATTCTTGAGCTTGCGTTGCCGACCTTTCCCTTCTTTTAGTTATTGCTTGCATCAATTCCGAAAGTCAAAATTTTTCATTTGGACACTGCCGAACAAAAGTAGTCCCCCAGTGACAATTGCAATATTAAGAAGTTCTAACACTACAAAATAAGGGCTTTTAGCCACGAAAATTTAGCGACGAAAAATAATTCATCGCTAATTTGCGATGAAAATAGCGACGAAAATAAATTTCGTCACAAATTTGTCGCAAAATTCGTCGCAAAATAACAAAGGTTTTTTAGCCACGAAAAATTAGCGACGAAATAAAATCGTCGCTAATTTGCGACGAATTTAGCGACGAAATTTTTTTCGTCGCTAATTATTAGTGACGAAATTAATTTTCATCGCTAATTAGCCACGAATATAAAGTTTCGTCGCTAATAGTGGCGAAATTTATTTTCCTCGCTAATTATTAGTGACGAAGATAAGGTTTCGTTGCTAATTAGCGACGATTTTGATTTTCATCGCTAATTATTAGGGACGAAATTAATTTTCCTCGCTAATTAGCGACGAAAAATGGTTTTTGTCGCTAACCAATTAGCGACGAAAAATTATTTTCGTCACTAATTGTTAATTTTGCGATGAAAAAACCTTTTTCGTCGCTAATTGATGATTTAGCGACGAAAAATATTTTTTGTCGCTAATTATTTACCCACATCAGAAATATTGATCGCTAATAATCATCATCCTCGTTTTGCTCATTTGCTCTCTCTTAGCGACGACAAGACATTGATTGTCGCTAATTAGCGACAAAATATATGTTCGTCGCTAATTATACAAATAGTGATGAAAAATTATTTTCGTGGATAATTATTAATTAGCGATGACTTCAATATTCGTTGCTAATTAGCGACGACAAGCCTAAGTCGTCGCTAATTAGCGACGAATATAATCTCTCGTCGTCGCTAAATTAGCGACGACGTGCCAAGTCGTCGCTAAATTAGCGACGGTAATCCCACGTGGTCGATGGTCGCTAATTACCGACGACTAGCCGAGGTCGTCACTAATAGAGGAAAACTAAGGGCTGGAGATATGGGGCTTAGCCGAGAGAAGTCGCACACTCGTTCATCCCTCTCGCCTCTTCTCTCTCTCTCTCTGTGTCTCTATCACCCCTCTTCTATCCCTCGCCCTTCTCTCTCCCTCCCTCTCTAGTTGAGGCGGCTCTGTACATTCCCCCTCCTTGCCTCTCAGATTAGATTAGATCTCTGTCTCTCTGTCTCTCCTTCTCTCCCTCCGTTTTCATCAACTGGGATCTGGAACGGGAGGGATCGTTCTCGATCGATTCTTCGATTGCAGGTCTTGGGTGGGACCGCCTTGGTCGCGGGTACACAAGAGCCGACGATCCAACCATCCCATGTTTTAGCGCCGTCAGCCGAAGAGGAGGCCTTGAAGAGGAACACCGATTGCGTCTTCCTCACCTCTACTTTGACCTGCAAAAAGGTTCGCCCTTTTGTGTTCCCTCCCTCCCTCCCTCTCTCTGTGTATCTGTCGATCGAGATTTCCATTTTGTTTTCTCTTTAGGGTTCAAGGACAAAAGATTATGCTCTTTTATAGCTCTGGGGGTTGTAGTTCTTGGGTTTGTTTTTATCTTTTGTGTCTACTTTACCTTGAAGAGGAACACCGATTGCGTCTTCCTCGCCTCGTTTTGCCCATCAGGAAATTCTCCGAGAAATCTATTTATATAGTTGAAGAAAGGTTGCCAATTTCTCTCGATTTGCATAACATTCTTCAGTATAGTTCCAACTGAAGTGCTTTCAAATTTCAGGGCGAGTATACTCGCGGATATGACATGTCGAGGACCATATGCTTTAGGTCAGAAGTCGGGCAAGGTCCTTGCCATCTTGAATGGATGAGAGAGGGAAAGAATTTGATGTGGACTGGCACTCATAATGGGTACATCTATGTAAATCCTGTTTATGTGCATGAGAATCAGAAGATTATATGCCTATTATGCTGCCATTTTGCAGGGTAATTTCTCATTTATATATGGAATACACATATATTGTTGAATATGCGTCTCTATCTCCACCCCTTCCCACCCGTTCCGCCGAGTCTGAATCTTTTGATCGGGGTCTAGCAAATCCTATCTTCTCTTTCCAGCCCCTCCTTAGATTAACTTTCTTCATATTAGCATGTTTTGTTTGGGTGCTGCTGGTGTCGTCAAGAGATGATTTATGGTGAATGGATGGAAGGGGTACGTACTTCCTCAAACATGGTCTAAAGAGGCATCTGGCAGGTCAGAGACACATACTTTAGATTTACTCATGCAAGGCAATGGCAAAAACTGAATTTTGGCAAGATAATCCATAATTTGTATAATCTAGAAATAAATATTCGGATAGACTGTTTGAGCAAATTTGTTGACGTGCATTTTTCATATGTTATTTTCTGAGATTGAGAAGATATGTCAAGCTTACGTTTTTCGTAACTCTTTATACTAAAAGTTATTGATTGGTCTTTTTCTAAAGGATTTCATGACTTGATACAGGAGCAAGGGAATTCTGAAGGTAAACTAGCCAACTATCAATGTTGCTGTTCTTTTCTAGAGGTGGCTGTTGACACCTGATTTTTAATCATTTTTTCTATTGCTAAAGTAATAAAAAATCCATAAAAATTCATAAAATTGAAAAATCAACTTTGGGGACCTTAGCCAAGCCTAGGGAACCAATTTTGACCAAAAAATGATTTTTCATATTTTCAGTATTTTTACGTATTTTTTATTTATTTATTTTCGAAAATTAATAGAAAATCCATAAAAATTCATAAAATTGAAAAATCAACTTTGGGAACCTTAGCCAAGCCTAGGGAATGAATTTTGACCAAAAAATAATTTTTCATATTATAAATATTTTTTAAATTTTTTAAAAAAAAATACAAAAATATTTGAAAATTTTGAAAAAATAACATTTGAGGCCAAAAAATACACAAAGATAGTTAATATTTTTATTTTAAATCTATTTTCATATTAGCCATCGCAAATTCAGAAAAATCCAATTCGAGTCACGTGTTCCTTCACGAGTATAATCTCGAATCGGGCTTAAAAAAAATTTAATTTGAGTCAACTTATTTTTAACTTTCACTTTTTATGAGTTGTGACATTGTCTTCTAATATTTTAAATTTTCATCTTGGCCAAATTATACCCAGAATGACTTAATTTTGCAAAAGGGCTTTAATTAAATTATGCATTATTTTCAGCGACAAGAAATGAGCTTAAATTTGACATGTGGTAAATTTTGGTGTGTCAAAAATTGTGAGGAGATTTGGACTTAAAGAAATATATTTTTTCAGGGACTGAATTGTAAATACTTAAAATTCAAGGACTAAAGTGCAAATACCTAACTCTTGAAGGATTATTTTACAAATAATAAAAAGAAAAGTTAGTGGATAAATTAGAATAGAGAAGGGAAGATGAAGAAGAGGAGATGAAGAAGAGAAGTTGGAGAAGAATGGATGGAGAAAATAAGATAAGAATAGAGAAGGGAAGATGGAGATGAAGAAGAGTTAGTAGAGAAATTAGAATGGAAGATAAGAATAGAGAAGGGAAGATGGAGATTAAGAAGAGTTAGTGGAGAAATTAGAATGGGAGATAAATATGGAGAAGGGAAGATGAAGATGAAGAAGAGTTAGTGGAGAGATTAGAATGTGAGATAGAGATGGAGAATGGAAGATGAAAATGAAGAAGAGTTAGTGGAGAAATTAGAATGGGAGATAGAGTTAGTGGAAAAATTAGAATGGGAGATAGATGAGTAGGTTATAAAAGGAGAAAGAAGTGAGCTTGAGAAGGGATTCTTGGGAGAGAAAATTTGAAGTGTTTGGGAGGATTTTTTTTGGAGAGAAAATTTTGGATGTTTGAGAGAGTTTTGGGAGATTGAAGAAAAATTTGAGAGAAAGAAAATACCAAAAGAGAGAGAATTTTGAAGATGATGGGAGTTCACAGCTAGGGATTATCATCACAAATTCCTTCATCGATCAATATAAATCAAGAGTTCATCATCGTCAACGAGCAAGCAAATTCGAGCTAAGTGTTTTTATTTATTCATTTGTTTATGGTTTTACTTGCAAATTAGCACAAATTGTATACACTTTCTCCATCTCCTCTTTTTTTTTCTCCATATTTTATGTCAGGAGAAGGATATCTCTACGTCAACAGCAAAAATCTCGTAGAGATGCAAAAATCGGCCCAGACAAGCTCCTAAGCTGTCCACCGATTGCTCAACTGATCTGTGACTAAAAGTCCCTCTTAATTCAAAAGAAACTCTCTATATTGAGAACATAGAGAGCGAAAATCAATTATAGAAATCCCTCCCAAAAAAACGGGAGATAAGTACTCTTTCCACTCTTCTGGTTTTAGGTGCAAATCAGCACATATTTTGTATACTGACACTTCATTCTATTTTATGTCAGGAAGCCGCAACTCTATATCAATGGTCAACCCTATGGAAGCACAAAATCGGCTTGGAGGAGTCCTCAAGCGCGTACAAATTTCAAATTGTTGAATCAATTCGTTGTATTTTATTTTAAAGAATTCATACCCCAGAATGGAGAGGACAAAGTCCATCCGCAACTTAAATACCTGCACCATAAATCCCAAAGGGAAGAGCCAAGCCAATGCTTAGCCTCCCATTGGAGGTTTTTACTTACAGTAGTTAAATACCTGCAACTTAAATACCTGTACCTTAAATCCCAAAGGGAAGAGCCAAGCCAATGCTTAGCCTCCCATTGGAGGTTTTTACTTACAGTAGTTAAATACATGCAACTTAAATACATATATCTTAAATCCCAAAGGGAAGAGCCAAGCCAATGCTTAGCCTCCCATTGGAGGTTTTTACTTACAGTAGTTAAATACCTGCAACTTAAATACCTGTACCTTAAATCCCAAAGGGAAGAGCCAAGCCAATGCTTAGCCTCCCATTGGAGGTTTTTACTTACAGTAGTTAAATACCTGCAACTTAAATATCTGTACCTTAAATCCCAAAGGGAAGAGCCAAGCCAATGCTTAGCCTCCCATTGGAGGTTTTTACTTACAGTAGTTTAAATACTTGCAACTTAAATACATGTACCTTAAATCCCAAAGGGAAGAGCCAACCCAATGCTAGGCCTCCCATTGGAGGTGTTTATTCACTGTCATGTACTTCCTATAATTTAATTTTTGAATCATCAAACCCAAAAGATGAGTAGGTCGTAGTACTGCACAGAAGTTGTTAACACACTCCCTCTTACGGCTTCAGGGAATCTTTAACACTTAAAAAAATATAACAAATAAAAATATATACCATCCATGCATCCTATTTAAAAAGTGAAAACACAAAAGAGAATACCCTATTAAAGCCTTAGGAATAGACCAAGCCTGAGTTGCCGAATTAGGATATCCATGAAATTAAGGTACCGAAAGGGCATTAGTTTTAATTAACTAGTGTAACCAAGTCCCCGAGCTCCTAATCTCTGGTTCGCAGGAATAAATTAGTTCTCCCGCTAATTTATTTAGGTTTCTAATCGACCTACCAAGAACGATTAGTGGCGACTCCAAATTTTAAAATCATTTAAACAAAAACCAAAGTTGCGATTCGGTAGGGCTTGGGAGGGTCCGCGTTAGGTTAGTCAAATCTAATTAACCTAATAATCCGTTAACCCCTTTTAAAATTTTAAATTTTTTTAGAGGGTCGCGACAGACTGGCGACTCCACTGGGGACGGGATTTTTAAATTTTCGAAAAAAGATACCAATTGGAATACTTGAATTTTTTCGAAATTTTAAAAGTCTTAGTGGACTTAAGCCAATGAAAATTTCATGGATATCTCGCTTCTGGCGATCTTGTTTGGAACTCATTCTATAGGTGTTATATGTTTTTGCAGGATGGGAGTTATAAGGGGCGGAGTGTTTGGCTAACCCCTTTGTTTTGCAGGCTCGGTGTTTGGTTTATTTGTTTAATTTCGCATATTTTTAGAAGCGTTGTTTTGATATCAATTGTTGTGCATGTCTTGCATACTCTGAGGATCACGACACCTGCACACACAAGCGTCTAAACCCAAGTCGCGAAATTCTTCCTAGAAAACCATAGATAGGGATCGAATATGTAAAGCTCTTGCGTCGATTACGCTCGGGTTGACCATATTTTATCCCGCTCATTATCTGAATTGACAATTCTTCCCATTGTGATTTGATTGCGCGGAGGGTAAGGTTGTCAATTCAGATAGTGGGGGCCTTTTAGGTCCATACCATGTCTCTCCTTTTTTTATTTTCTAGAGTCCACTCCTCACTTGAGTCATGCGCATGACTATGTGATTTGCATTTCTCCAAGGTAAAAGTAAGTTCTCTAATTTTATCTTGTATTTATTTTCGGTCGGTCCATGCTAGGTGTTAGTCAGTTTTTGAGCTTGATATTACGACCATTCTTTTTAAAAGAAAATAAAAATTAAATTTGTCCCTCATTTCTTTTAAAATTTTTTTTTGAAAAAATGATGTAAAAAAATCACTTCATGGGAATTTTATTAACCAATAAGGGATTTTTGTCATATTTTTATTGCTTCAATAAAAATGAAATTTTCCTGAAAAAATTTTCCTTTGAAAATTTCAATAAAAAGAAAAATTCCTTAAAAAAAAAAACTCTAGTAGATATCAAGTGATTTTATCACATTTTTCAAATTATAAAAACTTGCAAGAAAATTCTTCTCGAGAAATTTCGCTCATGTTTTTCTAAGAAAATTTTCTCTAAATAAAATTAGACTAATTGACCAATAAGAGATTTTTGTCATGTTTTTTTTCTCTCCAATAAAAATGAAATTTTCCCGACAAATTTTCCTCTGAAAATTTATTTCGATAAAAAGAAAAATTCCTTTAAAAAAACATCAAGTGATTTTATCACATTCTTTCAAATTATAAAAACTTGCAACAAAAATTCTTTTCGAGAAATTCGCTCATGTTTTTCTAAGAAAAGTTTCTCTAAATAAAATTAGACTAATGTCTCGGGGGAATTTCGTTAACCAATAAAGGATTTCTGTCATGTCTTTCCTGCTTCAATAAAAATAAAATTTTCCTGACAAATTTACCTCTGAAAATTTATTTTGATAAAAAGGAAATTCCTTCAAAAATTTTAGTAAACGTCAAGAGACTTTGTCACATTCCTTTAAAAAAAATAAAAAAAAGAATAATAAATCTGAAAAAAATTATGTATCAGAAATTAACCCATTTCTTTCTAATGAATTTTTTTTTTCTTTCTTCTGATTTCTCTATAAAATAGAAAAAATCAAATTGGACTAATATAGGAGTCATGGACCGACATTTCTTGTGTCGCATACTAATTATATCCTTTTCTTTTGCAGAGAGATCCTAGATACCCCAGACGGGTGTAAAAATTAAGTTCAATAATATATCAAGAATCATCTTCAGAAATACCAAAAGACGAAAAACACCAAGGCTTCAACCATTAATTCTGGGGGGCAAACGAACACTGTCCATCTTTGACAGGCAAAGTTGTGTCAATTCGTAAACTTGTATGGGCAGTGTATTCTGATATGACGGTGGATTTATACTGATTAAACACGGAGGTATATTTAATGTATTGCAGAGGATCTCGCGTCTTTTGAAAGACAATATGGATTATATAATCAGAACCCATGAAACAAATACCTTTACCTGATTAAATCAACCAGAGATCAGTCTTAAAATTTCCTCTTATCCGAAACACGCGGAGGGCTTCAGAGGACCGAGGTTCTATTAATGAACGTAGCCCATAGGAATTTCTCCCGACGCTACAGGCGACCGACACGAGCAAGTAGACGCCAAAAGAAACAAAATATGGATAAAAGTGGGCACACAACAGGTGGCCGGATTTACTACCAGCGCACTGATCGAGTTGTCATAGCGTTATTGTTCGTGATCTCAAGATGGATAGTGGGGGCCACCGCCGAACCCATCATCAATGTTCTCGATATCATCGTCTGGAGCAATTAAACAAGAACATCAAGAAGAACATTAAGCCTCGACATCTTCGGTACCTCAAATCGTTCTGTTATGCTATGCGGAAGAAACGATAGCGGGAAAATTAAAAAAAAAACAAAACAAAACACATGAAGCTTTTCTTTCATTCCATTCATCAAAGAGTATTACAACAACTCACTGGGGAGGAAAGGTAAAGCCAAACTGGGCCCTGATGACCATTACGAAAGAGCTCAACTGACTCTCCAAACAGTTGATGCTCTGGATGCACCGGGCGCTCTCGGGATCAAGCTCCGCGAGCCTAAAGAAGAGGCGATCGCACTTCTCTTTAACCTGGGCCATAGTGGCCTCGTAATGCTCAACGGCAAACTCCAGGTCCGGAACCGCTGCCCTCTCGAAAGCAATATCTGCCGTAATGTCATCAAGTCTCTCCTGCAGCCAACCACATTTACACCTCATCACAATATTGCCTGGCTCCTGTTCAGCGTAAGTTCGGACCAAGGCCAGACGGTCCACCAACTTTCCCCTCTCACGAACCAGCCATGAAAGCTGATCGTTGGCAAACTTGAGGGCCTTTTTCTGATTATCAGCCACAAACGTAACTGTTGCCAGACGCTCGTGCCGGTCTCGGTAACGGGCTTTCACGACGGCGGTCACAAGGACCGTCTCATAAGCACGGTTATAGGCAGCCAGAAAATTGATGAAGAGGGTCGAGAAGTTCCGGTACTCCTTCCCTAGTTGGGTACCCTCAACAGAAGCAGCGTCCACGGTCCTAAATAAACCGAGGATTTCAGCCTCAACGGTAGAGTTTTTGGCTATATGAGCGTAACCTCTACCAAGAAGATTGTAGAGTCTCTCCCACCCAGCTAGGACTTCGGCGGATAAGGTATGGTTAGGAGAATTGGCCATTTTTGAAAGCAGAATACGAAAGAAAGGGGGAGAGAGGTGAGGCAGATGAGCGGAATGCGAAGATGGTAATCTGCTTTGAAGTAAATATTGATTTCATAGTGACGGTATCAACCAGTCAAGATTTCTCTTATCTACCATTCTCTATTGGCACCACCCTCGTTGGCTCGAATTCCCATCAGATGGCGACTGCGAGCTAAGCGAGTCCGAAATCTCCGTAAAAAGTTTGACGAGACACCGCCACTTTGAAAAAGAAGACGGAAAGATGAGCTGAGTGGAAGACACGGCAAACGTTAGCGAAAAGGAGATACGACTTGTCTTCATTGGAGGACCCGCCAGTAAATCGACGGTGGAGATCTTGACAGGGGCCCTCTATCACGAAAAGAAAAAAGAAGACAAACTGAGCAAGAAACAAGGATTTCCCCTTTGATCAAAAGCTGAATATCAGATTTTCTCCCTCGGAAAATCTAATAGCGCTGCCCATGAAGAGGGAAGTCGTTGCTATTGCCAGAGAGAGAACTTGTCCCCATTTGATAGTCAGAGTTCATTCGCAAGAACTCGCAGGAGAAAGATAGAGAGGAAGGAGTTCTCGTGGGAGAGGAATTCAAAACCTTCACCATCAAAGCATCGGCTTTCAAAGCCTGTTACGAGAAGGCATCAACGATCTCGTGATCCCTCAAGTCCGAGAAGACATCCCGAGGCGGTCTCGAATCGGCAGTCCTAGATCCAGAAATATGTCGAGTATTAGGGGAACGGGCGCATGTTCAACCCTGGTCAAAGCTGATGAAGTTCCTTACCCTGAGGGTCTACTGGTCATGGCCATTGACGGTAATCCAGTCTCTCTGTCAATCCTTGTTACCGTATTGAGAAAATGCCGGTATAAGGTTGTAGCTCAAGCAAAGGCGACAGAGGCCTTAGAGATATTAAGGAGGAGTGGTGACCAGTTTGATATCGTCCTCACCGCCATGGTAGGGATTGACATGGATGTTTTCACTCTCTTGGAAGTCATCAATTCTAAATTAAACATGCCAGTCCTCGTAATATCGGCAAGCGATGATCAGCAAGCCATAATGAAGGCTGTCTTAAATGGGGCCCAAGACGTCGTAACGAAACCAGTTAGGGTTCAGATGCTTCAAAACATATGGCAGCACGTGGTAAGGAAGCAATTGCACGACCATGAGAACAAGCATCAAGCCTTCAATTTTGTTCCAAGCAACTGGAGAAAGAAGATGAGTTGGTCTCCCGAGCTGCATCGTATGTTTGTTAATGCAGTTCAACAGGTAGGAATCGATTCGGCACAGCCGCAACATATACTGGAAATTATGAACGTAGAGGGACTCACTAAAGCAAATGTTTCGAGTCATCTTCAGAAGTACAGAAAAAGGGTGAGAGAACACAATGCAGCTCAGAATCAAGAAAACCAAGACGGGACTGATCCAAGCCTGAATGTCGAGTCTCCTCGCCACCATAAGTTCCGCGGGTTAGCATGGGGCGAGCCACTTCCCATCATCAACCAAGCCAGTAGCCGTGCCATCAATCCTCCAGGCGTTAATCAAAGTATCCCCCAGAATCACCCTAATGCTCTTCAAGAGTATAGACCGCAGGGGCAGTGTATTCAGACTCCTTGGTCTGAGCACCAACCCGTGGCTAGAATTCATCCCATGATCAGCGCGCATGCGCAGCCAGAGAATCAGACAAGAAATTATCCTGAGCACTTCCACTTCTTTAATCCTCGAATGGAAGGAGTTTTTGGCAGCAGGACAGTTGGTGATCCCCACACTTTCTCGAGTAATGATGAAGGCTCCAGCACGAGAAGTCAAATTGCTCATCGCGAGGACAGAATGAGAAATCTACCGCCAGCATTTGCCAACAACAATGCCCAATTCGAGCATCAGTTGCTGGAAGGTTCAAGAGATTACCCAGATGATGAGCTTACTGCCCTGGTCAACCAGTTTAGGGTTGACAGACGTCCCAAGCCGCGATCAGGAGCCAGTGAGTAGGGACTCTCAAACATCGATCATCCACACCCGAACCAACACGAGACTAGCTGATTATCGAAGAGCCACAGGAGAGGCAGAACTGACCTTGAATAAGTGCACATTTTATTTCATGCTTAATTCCCCTGCGTATGATATTTTCCAGCTTTCTAGGTGTCTCGATTTAATTCAGGGACAAGGGGGCAATTTATTTATTTTTTTTATCCCGTCGAATGCGTGAATCCCTTTTTATGCTAGATTTAGGGCGGATCAATTTGTGGTAACGTCGCTGACTGCCATAATGAGAAATGTTGAATGGCCTCACGTAGGGAAATTTCAAGTGAAATGCCCAGGCGAGCTCGAAGACGGGTAATTGTGTGTCGTTCTAATTTACCCTCAATCGTTGCAAAATGCTAAATGGGATTTGTTCCATTCTCACCCAGGGAATCGCAAAGTGCCTCAAGAGTGTCGCAAAATGAAATGACCCAATGGAACGCGATAGGACTCATTTGCCTCGAAGGTAACCTTGAAATTAAAGGAGCCCTCCGGTCCATGGACCCGATGGCATAGAAAATGATGATGGTCCACGGCAACCCGAAAGAAAATAAGGCCTAACTAAGCAAAGCACTTACGTGGCAAGCTCAAAGTGAAGGGCAACTCGGGACATACAATTCAATCCAGTCCAAATGAAGGAACTTCCTCAATTCAAATTCAATAGAAGTACACACAAGGGTAAAACAGTATCGTTCCAATTTTTCTAGAATATGAAGAACATATACTGCCGCATTCTCTTTCATTTTTGCAGGGGAAGTCTCTACTGGCCAGATTTTCCTGTCTAACATTCCCTATCAGTATCACCTCCGCTACTCGTCTCCAATCTCCAGCCAAGCAAATCCGACATCTCTACGGCAAAGCTAAACGGGACGCCACTACTTTGAAAAAGAAAAGATAAAAAATAAGCTGAGTGGGAGACAAAGACATTTTCGGCAGAAAAGAGATACGACTCGTCTTTATTGAAGAACTCGCCAGCAAATTGACGGTGGAGACAACAACAAGGGGCCCTATTACGAAAAGATGGAAGGAGACAAGCCGAGCAAGAGACACGATAAGAAAAGAGGATTGAGAAAGGCCGGACCCTTGGAAGAAGCAATACAGTTGCTAAACCCACGTTTAATTTTAAAAGAGACGCCATGCTCGGAAGAGGGTCTTAAGGCATAGGCAATCGCTCAGAAAAATTCAAAGAGAGTGAAAACACCGGAAACGAGTAGCAAATCTTGAGAAATCATCAACCAAATCAAAGATGTCTCAACCCAATACTCCCGAAAGCTATCATTGCCTGCTAAATATGGGAGAGGAAGAGTTCGAAGCCATGTTTGGGATCGAGCCTATGGAGCCTGGCTCTTCCGCTGACGACGTCCAAAATCTCAGTAAAGATAAGGACAATAACGGT
The DNA here is from genome assembly GCA_016432845.1 of Psidium guajava. Lineage (NCBI taxonomy): Eukaryota > Viridiplantae > Streptophyta > Magnoliopsida > Myrtales > Myrtaceae > Psidium > Psidium guajava. The sequence continues at coordinate 36,011,992 of CM028234.1, read as the reverse complement.
AAGGGTCAAAAGAAGCGTTACCGTCGCCATACTAAGGAGCAGGTACAAAGGCTTGAGGATTTCTTCAGAACATGCCCTATGCCAGACGGCAAACAGAAAATGGAACTGAGTCAAGAGTTAGGACTTGAACCTTTGCAAATCAAGTTCTGGTTTCAAAGTAGGCGAACCCGAATGAAGGCTCGTCATGAGCACAACGAAGCCGAGTTTCTAAGAGTTGAAAATGAAAACCTCCGAGCGGAAAACAAGATGTATAAATGTATGATCTCATCCTCACCCTCGATGAAATGTATGATCTGAGGATCGAAAATGCACGTTTAAGAGGTGAGTTAGACCAGTTTATAACAGGATCGAGTTCTGTTGGAGGAGGGTACAAAAGGACCAATGATACTGGATCAGCATCAATACCTCCCGAGGAAGAAGGGACAGATCACCACCAAGCGGACATTGACGATGATCTTTTCGCCATAATCAACCAGTTTGATATCGGTAAAGCATCGGGACTGTGATGCACTTGTTCAGCCAGTGACCACGAGACCTTCAATATGGCCGATGCATACCTAATTTGGGATGAAGCCAGCTGATCATGGGAGAGCCTGCAGAAGAAGCAGAACTAATCCTGAATGAGTGAATGTGTTTTATTTCCTTGCGTGATGTGTTTTTCTGCTTTTGTGAATGTGTAAAAGCAAGGAGTAATAATCCGACTTCCCCCTATTAAATGCTCGAATCCGCCACCTCACCAACCTCGCGACGAATTGATGGCGAGTGAAAATCTGCATAAACCTGAAGGGTAACTCCGTATCGTTTCAATTTACCCTCAGTTGCTCCAAGTTTTAAAATTAAGCCCCTTCTATTCTCAGGAAATTGTAAATCGACCCGAGAACGCAATCATATCCGAATACAGGTTGGATAAAATTTGGGGGCAAATCAACTCATGGGCATTACCACGGGATAGACAGCTTCGGACAAAGGAAAGTACAAGCGAAAGACGCGAACAATCTCAGAAATGGGTAATTCTGTATCGTTCTAATGTGCACATAATCATCTCAAGTCTTGAATTGTCTTATTCCATTCTTAACAGGGATTGCAAATTACCTCGAGAAATACCGTAACATGGCCCAAGGTGATACAACAGGGCTGTTTTATCCCCAAAGATTAACCTTTGAAAGGATAGCCCCATGGACACCTACGGTCCAATGGACCGAATGGTATGGGGGATGACAATAGGTCCGAAATATCCCGAGTTCGATCCCCAAGGGTGGGGAATGTTGTATGTATTATAAATAAATGAAACAACTTTTTGTGCATTTTTTTTTACAAACAGGAATACTCGACGAGTAATATCAAAGTCAGTATTTTACCATAGTCTTCCCATAATGGTGAGGCGCCCAACAAAAGTCGAGGAAAATTCAATCCAACAAAACTGGTAAAAGACTAGTGCAAGACATTCAAGATGAAGGGTAAATCAGTATCGTTTTCAATTTATCCCTTTTAATACTGGCTGATATGTCTCTTTTTCTTTTTACAGGAAATATTTACACTAACATTTAACATGTTGAAGGAGACAAATCCAAAAGAAAATTATGATCATCTGACAAGATCTATTCTGATGAAAAACGGGGCAAATTGATCGCAAGCTCTGAAGCGAAAAAGCAAATATGTCTTTCTTATCTCGTTTGATTTCGAGAATAATTTCTCTGCTTTTTGCAGGGGCATTTAACCGCCAAACCATGGCGGTCGCTGTCACTAAACAAACCAAAATGCTCCCTCACCCATATGCCTCATCGTGCAGGGGCAAAACTTGAGACAAACCGCTCCTCGACATAAGGAGTGGCCTTCCCAATTTGTTCAATCCACCCACATACCAGGGGCAATTCAAATCCGCCCATGTTTGCACATTATATAAACACACATGATGCTAAAAATTATCACATCGGCATTGTGTTTACACATTTCACGAATTATGTATGACTATTCCGCATGTTTAATTTACCAACTCCAACTTAGAGCATAAACTGCATAGGAAACATCAAATGTGCAAAATGGGGCATAACAGGATGAGGAAAGGTAGACCATTTCCACACAGATCTAACATTTTAATCTACAGATAAACAGCCTTTCTCCAGAGTGAGAGAAAGCCCTTTCGGAATGAAGTCCCCTGTTCAGATTACATTCGAGACCTTCATACTATGAAAACCTCCTTAAACAGAATTGGTAATGCAAACTTGACAGAATAGTTTTGCATGATCCACACTTTGATTGATTGCATCATGAGTTATCACACAGACTACTTCTAATCATTGCCAACTTGGATGAATAGTTTTGCATGAACCGATCAACTCATTGATGAAAATGCTTGCACATGTTACCTCTGACACTGCCTGATAAGCAACACATTCCCAATGTTCGAATTACCTTCCAAAGTCTTGAAATTCATTTGGCGATTATTGAATGAACAAGCCTGGTTGTCGAGAAGCCACCAGGCATTTCTTCTAAATTCTCAGGTAAGTATATCTTCAACCTGGACCTTTCAAGAGAATGAATTCTGACGGTTGTTGAGGAACTTGAATCTATTACGATACATACAGGTATCCACCTTCTTCAATAAAGCATGATTTGTCTCAAGAACAGAAATGTTCGAGACCTTTTAATCTCTGCCTCTTTGGTTTATTCCTAAAGCGACAGGAGAATATAATTTGGGTTTGAGCTTCTGCAGGATTCCTGGTCTCCCAGATTTCAGAATGGCACCCTTTGAGGTACACCAAGCCCTTCTTACAGGCAAACTAAGTCCTTCTTACAGGCAAACTAAGTCCTTCTTACAGGAAAACCAAGTCCTTCTTACAGGCACAAAGTCCTTCTTACAGGCAAACCAAGTCCTTCTTACAGGTACAAAGTCCTTCTTACAGGCAAATCAAGTCCTTCTTACAGGCAAACTAAGTCCTTCTTACAGGCAAACCAAGTCCTTCTTACAGGCACAAAGTCCTTCTTACAGGCAAACCAAGTCCTTCTTACAGGTACAAAGTCCTTCTTACAGGCAAATCAAGTCCTTCTTACAGGTATAAAGTCCTTCTTACAGGCAAATCAAGTCCTTCTTACAGGCAAATCAAGTCCTTCTTACAGGCAAAACAAGTCCTTCTTACAGGCATAAAGTCCTTCTTACAAGCAAATCAAGTCCTTCTTACAGGCACAAAGTCCTTCTTACAGGCACAAAGTCCTTCTTACAGGCACAAAGTCCTTCTTACAGGCACAAAGTCCTTCTTACAGGCAAATCAAGTCCTTCTTACAGGCATAAAGTCCTTCTTACAGGCAAACAAAGTCCTTCTTACAGGCAAATCAAGTCCTTCTTACAGGCACAAAGTCCTTCTTACAGGCAAAGTAAGTCCTTCTTACAGGCAAAACAAAGTCTTTCTTACAGGCAAACAAAGTCCTTCTTACAGGCAAATCAAGTCCTTCTTACAGGCAAAGCAAGTCCTTCTTACAGGCACAAAGTTCTTCTTACAGGCAAAGTAAGTCCTTCTTACAGGCAAATCAAGTCCTTCTTACAGGCAAATTAAGTCCTTTTTATAGGCAAATCAAGTCCTTCTTACAGGCAAATTAAGTCCTTTTGACAGGCACAAGTCCTTTTTACAGGCACCAAGTCCTTTTTACTGGCACCAAGTCCTTTCTACAGGCACCAAGTCCTTCTTACAGGTATCTCCATGTGGTGACCTACCATACGGGTCAAATCTCAATCAAAATTTAATCAGTAGAATCCTTTTATTAGGAATCTACCATGGTACGACCCACCATACGGGTCAAATGGTATGACCCACTATACGGGTCAAATTTTAATTCAATTTTTAATCAGTAGAATCCTTTTATTAGGAATCTACCATGGGTTGATCCACCATACGGGTTCAAGTTCAACTACCCTAAAGTTTTTTAATATAACGAATCATTAGGTTCTCATTTCATTTTCAGTGGAACATTCATGTCACGACTCTTTTTATTTCCTTGTATTGAGTCGATTAGAATTCAGGTGTCATCTCGTCTTTGAAATGAACCTCTACCGAGCTTCCTTTCAAAGAGGGGCAGCTGTTGACACCTGATTTTTAATCATTTTTTCTATTGCTAAAGTAATAAAAAATCCATAAAAATTCATAAAATTGAAAAATCAACTTTGGGGACCTTAGCCAAGCCTAGGGAACCAATTTTGACCAAAAAATGATTTTTCATATTTTCAGTATTTTTACGTATTTTTTATTTATTTATTTTCGAAAATTAATAGAAAATCCATAAAAATTCATAAAATTGAAAAATCAACTTTGGGAACCTTAGCCAAGCCTAGGGAATGAATTTTGACCAAAAAATAATTTTTCATATTATAAATATTTTTTAAATTTTTTAAAAAAAAAATACAAAAATATTTGAAAATTTTGAAAAAATAACATTTGAGGCCAAAAAATACACAAAGATAGTTAATATTTTTATTTTAAATCTATTTTCATATTAGCCATCGCAAATTCAGAAAAATCCAATTCGAGTCACGTGTTCCTTCACGAGTATAATCTCGAATCGGGCTTAAAAAAAATTTAATTTGAGTCAACTTATTTTTAACTTTCACTTTTTATGAGTTGTGACATTGTCTTCTAATATTTTAAATTTTCATCTTGGCCAAATTATACCCAGAATGACTTAATTTTGCAAAAGGGCTTTAATTAAATTATGCATTATTTTCAGCGACAAGAAATGAGCTTAAATTTGACATGTGGTAAATTTTGGTGTGTCAAAAATTGTGAGGAGATTTGGACTTAAAGAAATATATTTTTTCAGGGACTGAATTGTAAATACTTAAAATTCAAGGACTAAAGTGCAAATACCTAACTCTTGAAGGATTATTTTACAAATAATAAAAAGAAAAGTTAGTGGATAAATTAGAATAGAGAAGGGAAGATGAAGAAGAGGAGATGAAGAAGAGAAGTTGGAGAAGAATGGATGGAGAAAATAAGATAAGAATAGAGAAGGGAAGATGGAGATGAAGAAGAGTTAGTAGAGAAATTAGAATGGAAGATAAGAATAGAGAAGGGAAGATGGAGATTAAGAAGAGTTAGTGGAGAAATTAGAATGGGAGATAAATATGGAGAAGGGAAGATGAAGATGAAGAAGAGTTAGTGGAGAGATTAGAATGTGAGATAGAGATGGAGAATGGAAGATGAAAATGAAGAAGAGTTAGTGGAGAAATTAGAATGGGAGATAGAGTTAGTGGAAAAATTAGAATGGGAGATAGATGAGTAGGTTATAAAAGGAGAAAGAAGTGAGCTTGAGAAGGGATTCTTGGGAGAGAAAATTTGAAGTGTTTGGGAGGATTTTTTTTGGAGAGAAAATTTTGGATGTTTGAGAGAGTTTTGGGAGATTGAAGAAAAATTTGAGAGAAAGAAAATACCAAAAGAGAGAGAATTTTGAAGATGATGGGAGTTCACAGCTAGGGATTATCATCACAAATTCCTTCATCGATCAATATAAATCAAGAGTTCATCATCGTCAACGAGCAAGCAAATTCGAGCTAAGTGTTTTTATTTATTCATTTGTTTATGGTTTTACTTGCAAATTAGCACAAATTGTATACACTTTCTCCATCTCCTCTTTTTTTTTCTCCATATTTTATGTCAGGAGAAGGATATCTCTACGTCAACAGCAAAAATCTCGTAGAGATGCAAAAATCGGCCCAGACAAGCTCCTAAGCTGTCCACCGATTGCTCAACTGATCTGTGACTAAAAGTCCCTCTTAATTCAAAAGAAACTCTCTATATTGAGAACATAGAGAGCGAAAATCAATTATAGAAATCCCTCCCAAAAAAACGGGAGATAAGTACTCTTTCCACTCTTCTGGTTTTAGGTGCAAATCAGCACATATTTTGTATACTGACACTTCATTCTATTTTATGTCAGGAAGCCGCAACTCTATATCAATGGTCAACCCTATGGAAGCACAAAATCGGCTTGGAGGAGTCCTCAAGCGCGTACAAATTTCAAATTGTTGAATCAATTCGTTGTATTTTATTTTAAAGAATTCATACCCCAGAATGGAGAGGACAAAGTCCATCCGCAACTTAAATACCTGCACCATAAATCCCAAAGGGAAGAGCCAAGCCAATGCTTAGCCTCCCATTGGAGGTTTTTACTTACAGTAGTTAAATACCTGCAACTTAAATACCTGTACCTTAAATCCCAAAGGGAAGAGCCAAGCCAATGCTTAGCCTCCCATTGGAGGTTTTTACTTACAGTAGTTAAATACATGCAACTTAAATACATATATCTTAAATCCCAAAGGGAAGAGCCAAGCCAATGCTTAGCCTCCCATTGGAGGTTTTTACTTACAGTAGTTAAATACCTGCAACTTAAATACCTGTACCTTAAATCCCAAAGGGAAGAGCCAAGCCAATGCTTAGCCTCCCATTGGAGGTTTTTACTTACAGTAGTTAAATACCTGCAACTTAAATATCTGTACCTTAAATCCCAAAGGGAAGAGCCAAGCCAATGCTTAGCCTCCCATTGGAGGTTTTTACTTACAGTAGTTTAAATACTTGCAACTTAAATACATGTACCTTAAATCCCAAAGGGAAGAGCCAACCCAATGCTAGGCCTCCCATTGGAGGTGTTTATTCACTGTCATGTACTTCCTATAATTTAATTTTTGAATCATCAAACCCAAAAGATGAGTAGGTCGTAGTACTGCACAGAAGTTGTTAACACACTCCCTCTTACGGCTTCAGGGAATCTTTAACACTTAAAAAAATATAACAAATAAAAATATATACCATCCATGCATCCTATTTAAAAAGTGAAAACACAAAAGAGAATACCCTATTAAAGCCTTAGGAATAGACCAAGCCTGAGTTGCCGAATTAGGATATCCATGAAATTAAGGTACCGAAAGGGCATTAGTTTTAATTAACTAGTGTAACCAAGTCTCCGAGCTCATAATCTCTGGTTCGCAGGAATAAATTAGTTCTCCCGCTAATTTATTTAGGTTTCTAATCGACCTACCAAGAACGATTAGTGGCGACTCCAAATTTCAAAATCATTTAAACAAAAACCAAAGTTGCGATTCGGTAGGGCTTGGGAGGGTCCGCGTTGGGTTAGTCAAATCTAATTAACCTAATAATCCGTTAACCCCTTTTAAAATTTTAAATTTTTTTAGAGGGTCGCGACAGTGGCCTCCGTCAGATTATTTGAGCATTAGTTGCAATATTCTGCTTCACCTATATCTAGCTAAAGTCTTCTTCTTCTTTTCCAATGCAGTTTTAAAACGGACAAATAGGGGACTTACTCGATCCAATCCAGCGAAACCTTAAGGTGCATTACTTTTTTTCCATATTAAGTGTAGGTTTGTCCCAATGATCAACATTTCTCTCTATACCTAGTCCTTCTAAGTTTGTGTTATTTTGTGGCTTGCCTCTATTTTCAGATACATGATGACTTGAAGAATGGGCTATACGTTGAGAATTTGACTGTGGAATACGCGACGAGCTATGAGTAAATAACTCAAAGCTTAATTAAGGTAATAGCATGGCCTATGCTCGTCAAGAAGGCTATTTTAGGACTCTTTTGAAAGAACATTGCTGCTTATTAACTTTGCATTTCTATCATGTTTCGTGCAGGGTCTTTCAAACAGAAAAGTGGGGGCAACAAGCTTGAACTCCAAGATTGGCATATATGTGGCTAGCATAACCTTATGTATATTCATTGATGCAAATATTTGGTCGATATGGAAAAACAATCATACATTAATAAAATCTTGTCGCTAAATTCGTCCTTGAACAATATTTGTCACAAAATCCATTGCTAAAGAATTAATATAAATTCATTGCTAAATTTGTCCCTGAATAATATTTGTCACAAAATTTTGTCGCTAAAGAATTAATAAAAATTCGTTGCTAAGTTCGTCCCTAAACAATGTTCGTCGCAAAATTCATCGCTAAAGACATTAGCAAGTACGTTGCAAAAAGAAAAATATCGTTGCTATTTACATCGCTAATTTATTCAAAAATTCGTTGCTAAAATTTATCAACAAATTTTGCGACGAATACTATTTGTGGCAAATTAGCGACGAATAGTAATTTGCGACGAATTTTGCAACAAATACTATTCGTCGCTAAATCAAGTTGCGACGAATTTTGCGACGAAAAAAATTTCGTCACTGATTCGGCGTCACAAAATTTAGCGATGAAAAAGTCCATTTTCGTCGCAAATTTGGTGACGAGTTTTGCGACGAATAGTATTTGCGACGAATAGTATTCGTCGCAATTTGGCGACCAATTTTGCGACGAATATTATTCGTTACAATTTAGCGACGAAAATGAAATTTTTCGTCGCTAAATTTTGCGACGCCGAATTAGCGACGAAATTTTTTTCGTCACAAAATTCGTCGCAACTTAATTTAGCGACGAATTTCGCCAATATTTTCGTGGCAAATGACGTTGCTAAGTGTAACACGCGGCAATAGCACTGCGTGCCTTACTCTATTTCGTTTTATTTTTATTTCCTACTCAGCTTCAAATCACAAAACTATTGAAGTACATGACATTATTTTTTTGCTAACTTAATTGAAGATGAGAGAGCACAGATTTGTAAGTACATGACATTACTTTTACTTATGAAGTTGATGCTCCTTATTGTAATTACACTTACAAACAATAAATCCATTAGAAGAAAAAAAAAATGTAGGAAAGTCAAACTTAAAAACCTTATACTTATGGATGGAGCGAAATCACATGAACAAGAGCATTTAGGACCCATTGTCAAGCAACATGAGATAATACTTCGACAAGAAAAATGAAAAGAAATTCAGCTTTTCTCTTTTTAAGAAAAAAGTTATTGAATTTAAAACGTGCTTGTATGAACTGCTGAAAAAATATTTCAGATTTTCTTTATTAGCTCTTCAGCCAAGTGTGGTGCAATAAAACTAGACATTCGTTTTGCTTATGAATAGAGTTATTTTTTAAGTGTATCAATGAAGAAATGCGTTTCTACTTTGCTTAAGTTGTAAAGTTACTATTAATTTTCAACTTTCAAAATTTATGAAATTACTACCTGAGTGAAAATCTAATTTTGAATTGTGGATCACTTACTTTTGGAAATATGGAAAATTGCTATCTAACTCGCGACTGGTGTACTACTTTTGAATTTGACGAATTACTGCAAACATGGAATAATACAAACAACTTATAGATCCAAATATACTTCGTAGACGGCGCGACTTACGAAAACATGTAAAGAAGACAAAAAAGAAAAAGGGGTTAGAGACCACCAAAAAATCAAACGCCTAAGGGTTTTTTTGATGATTTTATCTACAAAGAAAAAGAAGAATAAAAATATTAACTTATGAAAAAAAAATTAACTATTCATTGTTTGATTTATTGGTTTGGTTCATATTCAGTTCATGGCAAGATTTAGTTGGTTCAAGTTTACACCCTAATGATTCGGTTCGGTTCGGTTCAGTATTAGAAGAATTGAACCATTGACACCCTTACATTACAATTGGGTTACTTCATATGATAAAACTTAGCTCTTAAATGCAAATGTATTAACTGACTTCGAAACTTACTAAGAAGTTACTTTAAAAGTAATCAAGTTGCTTGCCCAATGTTTAGTAATTTGCATTTAAAAAGTAAGTCTTCATAAATTACAATAAAATCAAATTTTCTTTTCCAAAAAAAATGAAATTTTTGTGACTTCCCAAAGTTTTTTATTAAAAAAATTGTCATTACAAGATGTAGTTTTCATAAATCACTTTTAGTTACTTTGGTTGAAAATTTACTCGTTCGTCAAGAAACTCACTGAATGTGCCCTTTGAACATTCCTAAGTAAATTGGAGGATATCATATTTCTCAATCTTTCACATTGATTTGTAATTTCTCTGAAATGCAGGTTTTCGTTACAGTAATTAGTGATTTCGATAAGTTATTAATAACTTTTTTCAATATCAAAGCAACTATTGTTGTTACTAGTAAGGTTCCAAAGTATTTAACTAATTCCTCAATACTAGATATAATTCAATTTTAGTAACTTTGGAAGCCAACTTATCCAAAGTAAGATTCGAAAATTTCTAGCTAATTGGAATATCCTATTTCGGTGCTGAATTAACTGAGTTTACTGAACAGAAGTATCTTTTTGCCTTTGCTCTCTTTAATTATTTCTAGTTTTGGTGAGAGATCATGTACTGTTAAAATACCGTGAACATTGCGAGTCTTGCTCATTCCATAGCTCAAAAACTAGTTCTGCTTGGACAAGATCCAGACAAACATTTGGTTGGAGATTTGTTAATGGGATCTAGAGTATCTATATACTAGGAGTGAGCGGTTCTAAGTTCCATACAGGTTCCATTTAAATCCTAGAACTTACCGATCTATATAGGTTCCTTATTTTTTTGAAACTTAGAACCTCTCCTACTTATCTTAGAGCCTATAACCTATATTGTCACAAGTTTCAGAATTGGTTTTGGGTTCCACCCAGGTTCTACATGTAACTTTAATTGAGCGATTGCAGTGAATAATCGCATTTAATGACCATCACATGCTGCTAAAATTCACTGATCACAACTCGTATTTTGACACATGAAATATACGAAACATTAACAAAGTAAAAGTCTCAATAATAAAGTGATTTCGAATTACATACTCATCATAAGATACCATGAAATGCTACAGGATGATACGAAAACATGTACCGAGAAAAAAAATATAAAAGCTTGCTGTAAGTTCTACATACTTAGAAACGTGGAATTTACCCATTAGAATGAGTTCTCGAATTTTTGGAACCTGAAGCTTATTCTCTATACCATGGAACCTAAAATCGATCAATTCCCACCGATCTAATTCTGCAAGTTTCAGGTTCTATCCTGAAATCATACTTGTTCCTAGGATATCCACCAACTAGATGATCGAGATCAACATGAAACGCATGACTGAGTTTCAAAGCACGAGTTTAGTTGATCGACAATATTCAATGAGAGCTCCGCAACTCCAAGTCTAGTCAGGTACCTGAAAGTCCAAACCTCGAGCAATTCAATATCTTGAAGATGATGTCTTGGTCTAACCAAGCGAGCGATAACTTATTCTGAATCCTTGAAGCTTGTTTGTTTCTTTTATATATTATGGCATGAGCAACGCAGCTTAGCTGGATGAATAATCTTAGAATTTTGGCCAATTCTAAGATATCTATCCAACTAACCGTTATTTGGAGCTTCATACGGATATGAACTGATCCAGCTGAACTTCCATCTGATTAAAAGTTATACTAATGAGCTCCTACTTTACAATATTATAATGAGGAAGCACTTCATAGTGACAACACACTCGATGCGAAAAATTCAGAAGCTACAGAATCAACACACCCAAAATCAAAGGCAGGTCATAGAACAAAGGACTACGAAGGGAATTAATAAGCTGAATAGTAAGACTCAGCAGAGGGCGGGGATCTTTCTGAATTAATCATATTAAGTCGGACAAATTCTTCGGATAAGTGGTGAGTCGTAGGCGATGAATTCCGAGATGGTGGTTGGGATTTGCATGTCCTCTCGAAATTGTTGGTTTGCTGGGATGTGTGTGATACTGTTGGTGGTGGAGGTGGTGATCTTGATGGCGCCTCGAAATCGCTGGTCCCTGGTTTCCTCGGGGGTGATACTCTTGGGGATGGAGGTGGGGATCTTGATGGCGCCTCGAAATCGCTGGTCCCTGGTTTCCTCGGGGGTGCTACTCTTGGGGATGGAGGTGGCGATCTTGATGGCGCCTCGAAATCGCTGGTCCCTGGTTTCCTCGGGGGTGCTACTCTTGGGGATGGAGGTGGCGATCTTGATGGCGCCTCGAAATCGTTGGTCCCTGGTTTCCTCGGGGGTGCTACTCTTGGGGATGGAGGTGGCGATCTGGATGGCGCCTCAAAATCGTCGGTCCCCGGTTTCTGTGGGGGTGCTTCTTTTGGAGTTGGAGGTGATGATTTTGATGGTGCCTCAAAGTCGAGATCAGTAACCATTGATATGATTAAATCATCGTCTGAAGGAGGAGAGCTTAAGCATGTGATTTGGTGGGTCGGTGGAGCTACTTTTGGAGGTGGTGTTGGTGGCGAGTATGTCGTTTCCGCAACTTCATCATATCTATAGTTATTTCTCGTCGCCGTTGCAGGCATCTCTTTGCATGGCCTCGTTACAGGCGGCAATGCCGCATGTCGCTGGGGCAGTGGCCTCAATGACCTTCCATAGTCTTCAACCGTCATCCTCAACCTCTCTGCAGTTCACACAAAAATTATCTTTCAGTTACCAGTTTCCGCTTTTTCCAGTGAAAATCAAGACAGTCCTTGGAAATAAAGAGTGGTTCACTAGCGGCCGAGCCAGCTTTTGATCTTCTTCCTTGTTATTCATTTATGAAAGACGATTTTTTTTTTTCCCCGAAGAACTGCATGCAGCAAAAAGTCTTAAGCTAATGCCAATTGAAATGACAAGATCATTAGCTCTACTGCCATCGTCTCATGCAATATAAATGCAAGAACTCCTACTAAAATGACAGCGTCGTCCAAAAACATTAAACGTGAACTGCGTGGCAAGTGGAAAATCATGTTGTGGCGAAATGGACAAAGTCTGAAGGGCTACCTGCAAGTAGAAGAGGTCTAGCTCGAACTTGAGGAGCAATGGCTAGAAGGAGGAGGAGGAGGAGGAGAGCAGAGAGAGAGTGAGCAAAGAAATAATGAGAAGCCCTCATGATTGGAACCCGTACGTCCTAAAGGGTTTGCTCCTCATTAATGATGCCACTAAGGTTAACTCAAGCGGCTATATATAGAAACGAAAACGTTCATCTGGAGTAGGTAAATGTTGACGTCAAAGCTGTAAGGCAACCATTTCCTCAGAGTAGCCACAGAACTGGAGACAACGTCGTCGTCTTGGTCTTCTTCCCCGTTTTCTGACAGTGTATTGGTAATACAAATGACCTGTTCTCTGTGCATTGTCTTCCTCCTTTCACATTTTCGGGTTCCAGTTTCTTCGGATTGTCAAGGTCAACGCTTGTGTTTTCTTTGACTCGGTGTGGCTTGGTTTTCGGGGCGAGTCTTATATTTGTGCGTGTTGATTTCCCCTTGGTATGCAGGAAGGAGAGAACGAGTTGACGGAGTTGAACTTTAGGTGCCGCACCACTTGTGAAACTAGCAGCCAGTCGTAGCAGCACGAGGTGCATTTCACTTGCGTGTTGAAGAAAAACGAACAATCACACAAAAACGAAAAGATTAACAAGGTTCAGCAATATGCCTATGTACTCGGACAAAAACTCTCGTTCTCCTTTTTGTTATTTTGTCATAATTAACCATCTGCCATTGTTCAACCATACGTGCAGGAAAGGTTGCTCTAACAAAAGAAACGAACAATCAAAAAAGAGAGGAAGATAACCAGAAAAAAGGAAGGCACCCTGGAATCATAGGAATACAATATTAATAAATCTCAAGGCACTCTAGAATCATAGAAATACAATATTAACAAATCTCCTATCATAAGATAGGAAAGAAAATCAAGCCTACACTCTCCCTCAAGTTAGGCCGAAGAATTCGTCGGAGGTCAACTTGCTTATCACTTCTTGAAAAACTCCCTTGGGTAATGCTTTGGTAAAAACATCGGCCAGTTGACCCTCACTTCGAATATTCGAATATATGGGGTCTCGATTGTTTTGTCTTGCATCTTTTCTCTCACAAAGTGGCAATCCTCCTCCATATGTATGATCCTCTCATGAAACAATGGATTTGAAGCTATATGAGTTGCGGCCCAATTATCACAAAACAACTTCGCTGGCTTAGTCACGCAATTGCAACCCAATTCTTGAAGTAGTAGTTTCAACCACACAATTTCACTAGTAGTAGTAGCGATGGCCCGATATTCTGCCTCTATGCTCAAACGAGCAACCATCGTTTGCTTTTTACTTTTCAAAGTGATAATATTTCCTCCCACAAAAGTACAGAACCCTCTAGTAGATTTCTTGTCTATGGGGCTCCTAATCCAATCTGCATCGGTGTAGCCAATAAGTTCTCTATGACCATTATTTTTTATTAGAATTCCCTTCCCATGCGTGGCCTTCAAATACCGTAACAGATGATTTAATAGCTCCATATGCTCTCGAGTTGATTTCTGCATAAATTAACTAACATAACTAACAGTATATGCTATATCAAGTCTAGTGATGGTGAAATAGATCAACCATCCAACAAGTCACTGAAACTACCCAACATCATGCAATGAAGTGTCGTCTGAAATGAACAGACTATTATACTCCAACTTCCCAGTCTCCTTCAGTAAATCCAAAACATATTTTCTCTTAGATAAAAATAATCCTTTGTGATATCTCGCAACCTCAATACCCAAAAAATACATCAATTTGCCAATGTCTTTGATACTAAATTCCTTGCTCAAATGCCATTTAAATGCTTTGATTCCAGGTTGATCGTTGCCTGTAATCATGATATTATTAACATAAACAAGCAGAACAACTATACCTTTATCATCAACGTTGGTAAACATTGAAGAGTCTGCTGCCCCTCTTTTGAATCCACTCTTGACGAGCGCAACACTCAATTTACCACATCAAGCTCTAGGTGATTGCTTGAGACCATATATGGCCTTCTTCAACCTGCAAACAATTCCATCTTTATTTTGCAATGGGTGACCAAGAGGAAGATCCATATAAGCCTCCTCCTCCAAATCTCCATAAAGGAATGAGTTCTTTACATCCATTTGGAATAGGGGCCATCCACAATCGATAGTTACAAAGGTAAGAACACCCACCATATTTATTTTAACCATAGGTGCAAAGGTTTCTTTGTAATCTATACCATATTTTTGAGTGTATTCTTTTACAACAAGCCTCGCTTTATACCTTTCGACTGGTCCGTCGCTATTGTATTTGATCTTATTGATCCATCGGCAACCAACTATCTTCTTCCCTCTTGGAAGTTGTGCCAATTCCCAAGTATGATTTCTATCTATTGCCTAAAGTTCGTCCTTCATTTCACCAACCCAGATAGCTTTTATTCTTGCTTCCTCATAGTTGTGAGGTTCTTGTTGTTCTTCAATGGCAGATAAGAAACTCAAAAAATTGTGAGAGAATTTTTCTTAGCCAATAAATTCTTGAATAGGATGTTGAACTAAATAATCGGAAGTAAAATCCCGAAGACGAGTTGAGGGTCTACTGACACGAGATGTCCTTCGTAATGGGATTGCATCTGTTGCCCTTTCATCTATCAGTCCCTCAGTGGCAATTCTAGGTAATTTTAGGTTTAGCTTCTGGAATAGCAGCTACCTCAATCTCACGATCCATTTCTGAACTTTCTTGATCTGCAGATTCGTGACCCGAAGCACAGTTTCCATTGTTGACTTCGACGCCCATATAATTGACTTCAACTTCATCGATCCTATTAACATCTAGAGGAACAATAGCAAATTCATAAGAAAACTTCTTATAATAATCTGTGCACTCCGCTTGAATGTGGCTCTTGTAACGAAAAAAACCTATGAGTTTCGTCAAAAACAACATCCCGAGAAAGATAGACACGCTTTGTGCACGGGTCGTAACACTCATATCCTTTCTTGACAAATGAATAACCAACAAACACATATTTTCTGGCACGAGGATCTAAGTCTCCACCAATTTGAGAGTGAACATACTAGATACACCCAAAAATCGTCAAGCGAGATATATCAAATTTTCACTCATACGACACTTCTATAGGAGTTATATACCCTAATACTCGACTAAGGAGTCTATTAATTAAATAACAGCTAGTAAGAACAACATCTGCCCCATAGGATTTAGGCAAATTTTTAGGGAATAACAAGGCTCGAGTGACCTCCAATAGGTGACGATTCTTCCTTTCAGCTATCACATTATGTTGGGGAGTACCCACACATGATGTCTCGTGAGTAATAACCTTGCTTCGTAAAAACAATTGAAAAGTCTTATTAGTGTATTTCTGTACCATTATCGGTACGAAGAACCTTCGTAGAAGTATTAAACTAATTAGTCAACATGTTGCAAAAATCCTAGAAAACCATAAGTACTTCACCTATGTACTTAAGAGGGTAAAGCCAAGTAGCTCTCGATTTATCATCAATAAAAGTAACAAAATACCGAAAACCCTATCTACAATCAACAGGAGAATATCCCCACACATCTGAATGTACCAAAGCAAACAATTCAGTTGATTTATGCAAAGGTTTAGGGAAAGGCAACCCATGTCGCTTAACAAAGCGACATGGATCACAACTACTGGAATCATGAGTCCAATGCATGTCTAAGGACCGCAACATCCGATCTGAAGGATGGACCATGCGCTAATGTCATAGACGAGAGGTGCCACATCCCGCTTCCTAGCCACCAACGCTTCGCTATGCAAATCTAAGGTGTACAGCCCGTCCTGACGTTGTCATTGACCAATCATCCTCAGGGTACTGTGATCCCGAAACAACACCTTTTGTGGAGTAAAAAATGACATTACAATTCTACTATTTAGTACATTTGCTCACAGACATTAAATTAGAAGATAATTTCGAAACCAATAAAGCCTCTTTTATTTTTTTTTTCGAAAGCACATTCAGTTGCCTAACACCTTGGGTTGGCACCTGCATTCCGTTAGCCACTTTGATCGGTAGATATAAAGAGCCAGTAGCAGTATTAGATAGAATATGTGGGGAACTACACTTATGGTGGTCTCTAGCACGAGAATCGATAATAAACGGATCTCTAGACTCAACAGAAGGTGCACTAATATTACAGAGGTCTTGGCCAAATTTACGGATTCAATGCCAGAGGGACCAGTGCGTCTGAAGAAGCTGCTGAACCTGCAGCGTTAGGAATCCAACTTGGATTGTAAGTCTATGGTATTCCCCCCTGAATTGCTGTCTTAGCGTCCGGACCCTTGTCCTTATTTGGACGCAACTGAGGATGTAGAATCCAACATCATTCCTTGGAATGCCCATCTCAATCACAATGATCACAATGAAAACGAATAGGCTTCTTTCCTTTCCCTTGTCTTGACAAACCGAGTACCAACATCACTTTGCTTGGCATTGGAACTGACAGTGTTGGCCGAATGCTCCAATGAGCCAGCTAATGGTGCCATAATCGATTCATGTAAGAACCTGAATGTTGTGTATTCAATTGTATTGATCAACAGTACAATTTCTGTATAAGTAGAGACAACAGGAAGAAATAAAAGGAAAAGATTGTACATGATAGTCTACCAAAAATAGAAAATCAATCAAGATCAATTGTAATCTCAATATCTTCAATTAGTTCAATTTTCAGCATATCAGAATCTCCAACACTCCCCCTCAAGCTGACGGCCTATAAATGTCCAGGACGTGAAGCTTGCTCAAGAGATACATATGCTGCTTTTGGCACAATGGTTTGGTAAAGATATCCGCAGGTTGTTCCACAGTTCCAATTCCTCTAGTAACTAGAACACCTTCTCGAATCTTATCCCGAGTGAAGTGGCAGTCAACTTTAATGTGTTTAGTTCTTTCATGGAAGACCGGGTTTGCTGCCAATTTTAGTGCCGCATCATTATCACAAAATAATTCAGCTGGCCCTTCAATCTCTATCCCGAGATCAGCAAACAAACCTCGTAACCAAATTACTTCACAAACAATCTTGGCCATGGCGCGGTATTCTGCTTCTGCTGAGGACAAGGACACTGTCGTTTGCTTTTTGGTTTTCCACGAGATCAAGGAATTGCCAATTTTTATGCAGAAGCCAGTGATAGATCTTCTAGTCATGGGGCAAGTCGCATAATCAGTGTCACAGAATGCTGTCATCTTCATGTTGCAATCACGAGATAGGAAAATTCCAAGCCCTGGACACCCTTTAAGATATCTCACTACCTTCAATGCTGCATTCATATGAGATTGCTTTGGTTGGTGCATGAATTGACTCAATATCTGAACTGCATAGCATATGTCACGTCTTGTCATAATGAGGTATATTAACTTCCCCACGAGTCTCTGATATCCTGATGGGTCATCCAGCAGTGGATCTTCAACAGATGCAGAAGTCTCTAGATCATACTCATAGGTTGTCAGCTTAACATTTTGTTCTATGGGGATGACGGCAGGTTTACATCCTGATAAGCCAGCTTCAGAAACAATCTCCAATGCGAACTTTCGCTAACTCAGATTGATTCCCTTATCAGAACGTGCGATTTCAATACCAAGAAAATATCTTGGGGCCCCTAAGTCTTTGATGCGGAAAGTGGAATGCAAATATCTCTTGAACTTCTCAATGCTAGCCTCATCGTTTCCCATGATCAGTATGTCATTGACATAAATCAGCAAATAAATGGAGGCAGTACCTGAGGTCCATGTGAATAAGGCATAATCATGTTTTGAGTGCTGGAAACCTGCTGTTGTTAGAGCATCTGTAAATTTGGCATACCATTGCCTAGAAGCTTGTTTGAGCCCGTACAGGGATTTACGAAGATGACATACATCTGACTCCCCCTGTCTGCGTAATCTCGGTGGAAGAGTCATGTAGATTTCTTCATCAAGATCTCCATGAAGAAATGCATTGTTGATGTCCATCTGATGAAGGGACCAGTGGCGTGTAGCTGCAACTGAAAGGAAAGACCGAACAGTAACTTCTTTCGCAACAGGTGAAAAAGTTTCATGGTAGTCGAAACCCTCCTTTTGAGTGAAACCTTTTGCCACTAGACGAGCTTTATAGCGTTCGACAGAACCTTCTGCTTTGAATTTGATCTTGTAGACCCATTTACACCCAATAGGTTTTCGATGCTCAAGTAATGAGACAATATCCCATGTGTGATTTTCAACGAGTGCATTAAGTTCGGTTTCCATCGCCTGTTGCCACCGAGGATCTCGTGCAGCCACTTGATATGAAGAAGGCTCTTGTTCTTCTGAAATCCGGCTAATGCTACTCATATAAGTATGGGAAAGTCGACTGAATGAGACATAGGATGATACCGGATAATGACTGCTTGAAGCTTTGGATGCAGAGCAAATATAATCCTTGGTCCACGTAGGAGGCCGAATGACACGCCTAGAACGTCGTGGAACTGAAGGAGGTTCCACAGGCGAATGTTCCGCTGGAGATGTCACTGGAAAATGGGGCGATGAAGAGTCAACAGGTGATGATGGGGAATCAGCAGCAGGGAAAGATTCTGCTAACGTTGCTTCAGGATTGTCTGTTGGAACCGATGCAGTTTGTGCTGGTGGAGCAATAAAATATGAAGGGGTTTGATTTGGAATATCTTCTTCCAAAAAAGTCGGTTGCATCAGATTAGACGGGGATGGAGATGTTCCATCTTGAAAAGGAAATACATCTTCATGGAAAACAATGTCCCTGCTAACAAAAAATTTTCCAGTAGATATCTCCATAACTCGATAACCTTTCTGTAGAGTAGGATATCCCATAAAAACGCATGGTGTGGCACGAGGACCCATCTTAGTTCGGAGTCCCACATTTGTTGCATAACATAAGCATCCGAAAATCCTCAGATTATCAATCGAAGGAGCTTTTCCATAGAGCAGTTCAAAAGGGGTGGCACCATTAAGAACTCTACTCGGCATGCGGTTAATCAAATAAGTAGCAATGATCACACAATCGCCCCAGAATTGTTCAGGAATGTGTGCTTGATATTTGAGAGCTCTTGCAACTTCTAAGAGATGTCTATGCTTGAGTTCTACAATTCCATTTTGTTGTGGAGTGTAAACGCAAGATGTCTCATGGAGAATACCATGAGAAGTGAGTAGGGACTGACAGTCATTAGAGAGAAACTCACGTCCATTGTCTGTTCGAATTTTTTGAATGGTGGTGTCAAATTGATTTTTAACCATGGAAAGAAATCTCGATAATATGGAAAGGGTCTGGCCTTTAGAATGCATAAGAAAGGTCCAAGTGGCACGTGAGAAATCATCAACGATTGTTAGAAAAAAACGAGAAACATCACGATGAGTTGTATGGTAAGGACCCCAAATATCAAGATGTACCAGAGAAAAAGAACGAGTAGCTCGAGATGTACTAATGGGAAAAAATTGTCTAGATTGTTTAGCCAGAGGACATATTGGACATTTCGGGTGAGGAAATTTTGCACTATGACCCAAACGCTGGTGATAAAGGAGATTTTTATTAATAGTAGTGGCATTGCAATAGATGCTCTTGTTCAAGTAATTTAAATCTCCAGAAGAATTAATTCAGAAAAACAGACCATCTTCGATTTTACCCAAGCCCATTAGTTTGCCAGTCGTACGGTCCTGAAATAAGCAATTGTCGGAATTGAATATGACATTGCAGGAATTATCTCGGCAGACTCTTGATACAGAAAGAAGATTGAATTCGAATTCTGGAATGTATAGGACATTGTGAAGGACAAAATTTGGCCCAAGCCGTACAGTGCCAGTTTTAGAAACTTGAGTGGTGTTTCCATTTGGGAGTCGTACCGACAAAGGAAATGGATGTCTCTCATCAATGTGGGAAAATAAATTCTCAGCGCAAATTATGTGATCACTGGCACCAGAATCGACTATCCATGCATTAACCGAAATAGAATTTTCTTGCAATAAAAAGGTACCTGAGAAACTGGCATTCTCATCAGTAGTCTTTAGCTGGTTCAGCATTTTAATGATGGTTTGATACTGGTCCTGAGTGATGACGTTCTGGCTCCCTTCTCCCTTTTGTGCAGAGACTTGAAAAGCAGAAATTTCCTTTTCCTTCCTTTCTCGGTCATTTGGGCGACCGTGCAATTTCCAGCAAGTTTCTACGGTGTGATGTGGCCGTTTGCAATAATCACAATATTTATTTTTGGTTTTTATAAAAAGAGCCATTTACCTTTCTTGATGCGGACCCACCTCGGAATCCATTGGGCCCGCGTGAGTCTCGCCCGTGGAGCCCAATCGCCTCTGCTGCTGGCCCATTCAACCCAAAGAAATTTGGGTTTCCGCGCGCCTCTGTTGCTGGGCCATATAAGCTTGTTACGGGCCCATTTGACCCTAGAGAATTAGGGTTTCTTCCTGCACCTCCCTTATGCGTAGCTCCAGATGCCTCGAATCGTCTTCTTCTCCCCTCCTCCCGTGAGGTCGCGAATGCGACAAGGCCACCAAATCCGTCACTGCGAGTGACCGGAGCGCCGTGAAGTGAGATGGCCGAGAGGGCAACTCCTTCTCCGTGTTGGATCCCCATCGCCGCTGTCGAATGCTGACTTTCCTCTTGAATGGCGAGTTGGAATGTACGACCAAGAGTCGGAGGTGGTTCCATCGCCAGGATTTGGGTCCGAAAAGGTAAGAATTCCTCGTTTAAGACCAGCAGAAATCTCGTCGCTTTCTCCCGGTCACGTATGTCTCTGTATTGTCTGAGGGTTTCCTCCGGCCCGATTAGGGTTTCTTCTGCAGCCTCGATTTCGTTCCATAGTGCCGACAATCGATTAAAAACATTTGTTACAGATTGATTCCCCTGTCTGAGCTCTGTTAGGGCTTGGGTAAGTGAGAACAATTTTACTCGGTCGAGTTTCTCATACATTTCCCGAATGTTATTCCACATGGATTTTGCGTCTTCGGTCGGTGGTAGTCCGGCAGCTACTTCGGTCATGAGACAGTTTCCAATCCATTGTCGCACCAGTTGATTACACCGTCGCCAATGACGACTCTGTCGTTCATCGGCCGGAACAGGGACTGTCCCATCGAGAAAACCATCTTTGTCCTTTGTGACGAGGGCTCGCCTGAAATCCCTTGCCCATGTTGAATAGTGTTCGGTTCCAGCCAATTGGAGCCCGATGAGACGCAATTCTGGTCCATCGGCAGGCGATGTATACAATGGGTCTCCAATCTCCGGCCGGCCGCCGCCAGTCCCGAAAGGGAAGATGGCTTGGTAGCCGGGCGAGGGGTACGACCCAAAATTTGATTCGGATAATTGCCCCGCATAAGGAAAATCGGGTCTCGACCCGGGGGCATGGCTTGCCCCAGATCTGGATGGTGGGCCTCCTCCGGGCTGAGTACAACCCTGTGCTGCTTCGGTTGAAAAAGGCGATGATGTCCCAGGAATAGTGGGTTGGATGGTCCCATAATACCATGGGACCGATGAACCTGGTACATGCAGCCATTGGGTTGGCTGCCCCGGAAGAGGCTGCCCCTGGTTGGCTGGATAAGGTTGCCACTGGATGGGCTGAGCCTGAAGGTGGTCTGACCCGGAATGAGCTTCAGGCAAAGGTTGGTTTTCCGTGTGCTGCGTACTCTCATCAGCAGGGTCTTCTGGGAAATCTGGATTTGGAAGCACGCCCTCCACACCGGAGCTACTCTGGTTGGTTTCGGTGAGATGTTTATTCTTCATGGTATCAAAAGAAGAGGGTTGATTCCTTTGTAAAACCGCTCACTCTGTATTTGCAGTATATGGTGCAATAATAAAAGCAAGCCGGTGGAAAGAAAAAAAAAAGGCAATCAAGAGAGGCGGAAGCTAGGTTAGGATCGTTGCTCTGATACCATGTAAGAACCTCAATGTTGTGTATTCAATTGTATTGATCAACAGTACAATTTCTGTATTAGTAGAGACAACAGGAAGAAATAAAAGGAAAAGATTGTACATGATAGTCTACCAAAAATAGAAAATCAATCAAGATCAATTGTAATCTCAATATCTTCAATTAGTTCAATCTTCAGCATATCAGAATCTCCAACAATTCAGAATGCATGACTTTCCTCTTTGTCTCTTCACTCTGTATTATGGAGCTCACGGTATTAAAGGACTGCAATTGCAGCCTCATAAGAATGTCGCGTTTGGTGGCTTCAAACCCAGGTCTTAGGCTTGCCAAGAGATTAAAAATAAAATAAAAAATTCTATCTTGTTCTTCCCTTTGTACGTAGTCATGGACATTCTAGGTTGTAGGTTTGTACTGACGAAGTTCGTCCCACCGTTTCTTCATGCTCCCCAAATGTTCTGTGGATGACTGATACTTTTGCGTTGGCATCTTCTGATTTGCTTCTGGCTATATCCATCAGGACATGGATATGAAGTCAGTCACTTATTGATCACTCGGTAGGTATCTTACTTACACAGACACTACAATAAAGTAAGAATAAAATTTGACAAGGGTCCCAATTCTCACATCATGGGGAAAAAATAATGTAAACGTACGTACGGATATTCCGTCTCTGCTCTAAGTTTTCTCTTTATCACATTTTATAAGGACACTCTCACAATCATTAAGTTTCTCGAAATACAAACATCACAACTTTTTAATGATTGATTATAGATCATGATAAGTTCAAATTAAACATGCACGTTCCACCAAACTTATTCACAACCGGTTCATGTTATGTAAGCCTGGACTATTGGTTGATTTAATTCTCGAAAAAATGAATGATTTAAAAAATAATTTTTAAAATATAATCGATCGTATGGCTTGAAATAATTAATTAATAAAAGCTATTTTCATTATTGATAATAATTTATATCTAAATAATTTCGTGGACGATGAGAATATTTTACATTTGTTTATTTTTGTAAGCAATTTAATAGATTATTTCGTGAAAATGTTATCTGGATCATTCTTCTTATTTTTTGCAAAACAATAGCATGCTAATTGAGTTGTCAATGAAAGAAAACCAGAGAAGACAGAGTTTGCAAATTCATTTATTTGTGCATGCTAATTGAGTTTGCAAACATCACTCCCGCACAAGCTCCAGTGAAAAGTATACATCACCAGAAAGTCACTTCGGTTACCGACCTTTCCTTAATCACATGTCGCAGATTGATAAATACATTTTTTTTTCTGACAATGAAATAAGAAAATAGCGCATCCGAATGCTCATAAGGACAGCTAGCCTTCCCTTGTTTTTTCCTTATGCTTGCATGTGGTCCACATGCATTTTTGTTAGTGAGTAGGTTGCCACTTTTGCACGCATCTGCATACTATATGACGTCGGAGAGTTAGGATCTATTTGGTAATAATTATGTTTTCGAGAATAATTTCTGAACATAAATGATTTTTTCCAATTCTATAAGTAGATTTTCTTCTTCTTCTTCTTGCTTCCCAGCTACTGATCTATACTTGAAAATAGAAAAATTAACATTACCAAATAGATGAGTATTGTTTTTTTGTTCTCAGGAGTATAAATGATTTTTTCTAATTTTGCAAGTAGATCTTCTTCTTCTTCTTCTTCTTCTTCTTCTTCCTGCTCCCCAATTACTGATCTGTACTTGGAAACAGAAAAATTAACATTACCAAATAGATTTGTGTTGTTTTTCTATTCTCAGGAGCAAAAGAACAAGAATTAGAGAAACATGAGCATTACCAAATATATCATTAGCATTTACTTTCTTTCTTTAGATTCTCTCAGCGAAAAGATATTACTTATTGATGAATTTGTTGCCAAAATTCAAATATTATCTATATGTCCATGTCTGTATATTCGATCAAACAAACAGTGGGTTCCTCTCATCAAATAAAAACAACGTTTTGAGAGCCGCAGTTGCCTGAGCTATATTGCCAAGCGCATGAAATTTCTGCAAGAGACGCTCAAGGAAAGATGTTAAGCTGTACAAGTTCAATAACAATAGATGAGAATAATTCGGCAACACCTTTTTCAAAAGAGAAATTTGTAAGTATCTTAATCGAGAATTAGTTAATTCGCAAAATTATAAAATGTCTTCTTGGGATGTGACAATAAACTCGAGTGCCTAGTTTACATAGTACTGAGATAGATATTTCAAATAAGACATTCACTAAGCATTATGTGTATATCTGCAGTGATTTGATATTTGCATCTTCAATGTAGCGACTCTGATACATGATGTCTTTTTGGCTAAAGTAGTCATTCAAAATTCGCGGGTGGTGCATAATTTTGCTTTTAGTAGCGTTCAGTGTGTAAGAGATCTTTTACACATTTGACTCGGCAAATTAGATCACAGTGATGACCATGCTTTCATGATCGACCCACGGTTGCTATATCAATTACTTAAACATAATCCCGAAAAATCATTACAACGATCTAAATGTGGGACTCTAAGTGATTGACCTATAACACATCACTTATATATACGAATGATACATATGATGGGATTTATCATAAACTGAATATCAATACAATCACACAAAAGATAGAAAATTGATAACACACGAGATTACCCAAATTCACTCCAGAATAGGGCTACATCTTACAAAAGGATTTCATATGAGTATAATATATATAACTTAAAAATGATGGGCTTAAAACCCTAGTCTATATGAAAACCCTTTATCTCATAACAAACGGGTCTACTTAAATAAAAGTCTAAACCCAATATTATTTCGAGGGCGATGTCCATGCTTGCTCACCAGTGAGCGGGATAACCGTCCACTTATCGGAGAGCAAAACTCCCGCCTACTAATCGGGCAGTGAGATCCCTGTGTCGAGGGCGCAACCTCCACGCGTAGGGGTCTCATGTGGTCGGTTCATACTTCAATTTTTCTAAACTCACGTGAACATGTTTAATGTGAGAAACAATGCTCTTCAAAGTATTCACTAACTTCAATAATATAGGCTCAACTCCAACTTTGTTCGATTTCATGCGAGACTCGTAAAATCGAACGGTCATGACAGACCGGCTCAAGTAAATTCGACGCGCCCTATACGAGGTGCAACCAACCTGGAGACTCGCGGATGCAAGTGAGGAAGAACGTTTGCTGGCACATGGAGGGGGACCTAATCATATGATTTCCTACCGGAGTCAAGTCAACTGCCGTACAAATATTGTGAAGTGTGAATTGTCGTATTGAATCTTGTGCGGCGCATGTGGGACTGAGATTGTCAGAAAGTGGGTGCCTCGGTTCCCAAAAAGTGGCGCCATGGTGGCCACGTGAATATGCGTTTTCCTTCTCGGACCACAATATCATAGGAACATCAGTCAAATCAGGAGTTAAAACCTACGTAGCACGGACATCGATACAGACACGCGACACGACACGGTATTTCTTAAAAATAAAAAATTCCGACACGTCGAGAACACGTTGTATTAAATATATTTTTAAATATAAAAATAATAAATGAATCTCAAACATATGTCATATACATTAATTTGAACCGAAGAGGGCAAATTTTTATTTATGTCCAGTTTGATAAACTCATGAGATTTTTTTTTGTCGAAAAAGTCATTTGATTCGTATTATAAAGTCAAAAAGAATAACATATGTGCTTTTGAGCATAACAAATTTCAAAAGGCTTGAGGTGGGTTAAAAACCTAGTCAGCTGGGAGAGTATTATAAAATTGCGTTTTAACAATCCAATCTGCAATTTTGTTTTGGGTCCGTGTACAATGGGTTAGTCGTAGCTTTTCACTTTTGAAAACAAGTCTAAGTACTCCTTGATCAACACTTGTACTTCCCATGAGACTATATATATGCCTTAGAGCATTTTGACGAAATAGATACTGTCTGACTCTAAATCTATCTCTTCAACTACTCTATCTACAAACCCACGTGAGTTCAAGCACTTCAAAGCATCCAATAAAGCTAGCGTTTCGACATGAAGGGGAAATCAGACATTCACAAATCTCGTTGCTTCTTCAACCAACAACCTAGAGGAGTCTCTGCATATCCATGCCACCGCGCCATCAACTTCTCCCTCCATGAACTCTCCATCGACGTTAATTTTCAGAGCTCCCGAGCGCAATGGAAAATAAGAAGTCTATGAGATCTCCTTATTTTTCCTTTTTTTCTATGGATTTCGAGCTCTATCTAATGAACTTCTCCTTCATTGCACACGCTTCTATGATCACTTCAAAACTGGCAAGGTTAAAAAAGTTTTTATTTTTTTTAATGGTCGTGTTCGACACGCTAGACGCCCGAGGGACATGCACCTGGCACGCTGGACACCCGGGGGACACGCGTCCGACACGCGTTGACCGAGTGTCGAAATCTCGATACGCGATCAACGAGTGTCAGATGCGTGTCAGACGAGTGTCGGTGTCCGACGCGTGTCCAACACCGACACGCACACCTAAAAGAAGTGTCGGTGCTACATATGATAAAAACCTTAAATTATGATCCCAAGAGATGTAGAAAATGTAGTCTTTCTAGCTCACGAATGCGGACTATTGTGTGTTTCACCTTTAAAAAAAATGCAAGTATATGTCGTGTGTGTTAAAATATCGTTGCTAAAAAAAAGAGTTATTGGCAACTGATTTTGGGAAAACTCGTTGATAACTTAATGAATAATGATGCCCATATGAAATTACTTTTTTTTTTACAATTCTACGGGTTATAAAATTTTATTGTATTTTACTAAGTTTTATGCCTTTTTTTTTGTCAACGCCTCAAATTTACCGACTCCTCTATAAATTTACCGTGAAGTGACTTACCAAATTTTTTGAAAAAGTGATCCATTATTTTTGGGTTACTAACTTCCGTTTGAGTTACTTACCAATGTCATTTTTACTTTTTTATTTATTTATCAATTTTTGTTGCATTTTATCAACTCGCATCTGTCTCTCTTATATATTTTACAAATTTACCAACTCTTATATAAGTATAATCATCCTTATTTTTGCAACTTCCCATTTTCATTTTAGCAACTAGTTTGTTTTTGTCAAGTTTCATTTGTATTGCTTACCAATTTTCCAATTTTTTTTTAAGTTTACCAAATTTTTGCTATTAACAACGTTTATATGTCTTGCTTACCAAGTCATTACATTTGCTAGCTCTTTTTAAGATTATCAATTTTCATTTGCCATACAAGCCGACAGGTTTTGCGTTACCACCTCGTGATTTGAATTAATTTTTCGAAATTTTTATATATTTTTTCAACTTCTCTTATTTTTGACAGAATTTTTTTTTTCTTTTCAATGACAATCCTTCTTTACCTTTCTTATTGAGGCCTTAAAATTAACAATTTTAATATAAAATTACCGACCTTCAATTGAGTGACTTATCACTTTTCTCCAATTAAGTTACTTGGGCTATCAACTGTCATTTGATTTGCTTATTGCCAACTGTATTTTTTATTTTATTAATTTATCAAGTTCTCTATTTATTTTTTTGGTCGAATATCAATATCTCTATTGAATTGACGCATTATTTGTCTAACTTGCCAAATTTTTCAATATCTTTAACTCTTCTTAGAAGCTACAAACTCAATTTGAGTGATTGCTAGCTGCTCTAATTAAGTTACTAATTAATTTTGCATTATTAACTCCTATTCGACCTATTTCCAATGTTATGTGTTTTAATATAAATTTCTTGCATCTCTTGTTAAAAGACTTATCTTGTAATTTACCGATTTTACCAAAGGCCATAAGATTACGGGATTTTATCCATCTTTGTTAGTAACATTTTAAATTCGCCGACTATAATACGAGGTTGGATGATGCTATTTCCAACTTCATTTTGGCTAACCCACTACTGTTTTCAATCAAT
This sequence comes from Psidium guajava, assembly GCA_016432845.1. NCBI lineage: Eukaryota > Viridiplantae > Streptophyta > Magnoliopsida > Myrtales > Myrtaceae > Psidium > Psidium guajava. The sequence goes on along the minus strand of CM028234.1, from coordinate 35,983,600 downwards.
AAACAGAAATACCCTTCTCTCTCTTCAATTTGCGTATTTGAACGTAGTGTGGGTGGACGGGAAATCAAGAGAAAATGAAATCAACTCAGGAAGAATTTGTCTTGCAAAACACTGCTGCTGATACTATCATGGATACTCACAAAAGTTCTCATGCATTGACTCAAATCAAGGAAACTGGGTCTAAAGTTCACGGGGGGAATGAAGACACTGTCAGTGATGGGTGTAATAATAATAATAGAATAATGAATCTATGTAGACAGGCGAGTAAACTAATTGGAGCACTTGAGATTCAAATGTTCGTTATGTTGATTGTCCATTCAATAATCACCATATTTGGATCGTTCCTTGAAAAGATCTGGTCCTAGTGCGTTCGAAAAAAAAAAGGGCAAAAGAAGAGGATGGCCATTTGAGGACACTTTCGGTGGCACTCAGAAGGTAATCATCTGGGGACAACAAGAAAAGTAAAAGATGGTTGAGTGGGAGGCCTCCCTGGATGGAAGTTTGTACTATCTAACTTTTCTCACCTCTGTGAATACACGATACTCTGAATCTGCTGCACGGCTTCATGTATTGGGGAGTACTGAACTTCAGAATAAGTCTTCCTTTCTGCATGAACAGGAGTTGATGAATGATGTTGGAAAGGTGACGAACCTGGAGAAGAAGGGCAAGGATTGAACAGAGATACGATATCAGCAGGAGGAAATCTGTTTTCTTTTTCTTCGCTCATCGGTGCTTGTGTTTATCAGTTCTGATCATTCGAAACGCTTCTCATTCGTGTTGATGTCATGGAACAAGGTCGTATGCCAGCAACGATGCATTTAAGACAATTCGATTCCTGGAGTAATCTTTAAACCCGTTGCCTACTGTTAGGTTCAAGGGGTTGGAGATGTGGGGAACGCTTCAACTTGTTTGGCTCGTCTGGGCGTGACAGCAAGGCTTATTTCTAAGATTACTGATGACATCCACGGTAGGAGCCTATTGAAGGAGCTAAGGGCTGATGATATAGATGCCTCTTTTCTCGTAGTTGCCAAGGATGGACGAACACCGTTTTCCTATGTTATTGTCGACCAATCGACAAGAACACGTACTTGCATTTTCACCAGGATTCCCTCTCATGGAACCGGCTGACGTTTCTCCGGCATTAACATCTGCAGTCGAAGGAGCAAAATTCGTCTACTTTGATGCAAGATACACAGATGCTGTAATAGTTGTTGCCAAAGAGGTGTCTGCGGTGTCCTCGAAAGAGTGGCTTTCCTCCAGCAACTAGAAGTGTACTTAAGTCTGATGCGGTGTGGGGATTATCTTTTGGTAAATTTTTGGAGCTGAGTTTTTCCAATCATCCTGTTGCAAGTAAGGTTGCTAGCTGCGGTCATTCACTCCACAGAGATTGTCTCCGCTTCTATGGCTTTGGGAGAATGGATTGGATTAAAAAAGCAAATGAGGTTCATAAGAGGACATCCGGAGTGAAGCTTGCACGGGACGGCCATTATCATGGAGTCAAAGAGAAAAGGACAAAGGAGAGTTTGAGTGGGGATTATCACTTTCGGTGATAATCATCAAAAAGAAGAAAAGATGGAAGGAGACAACGGTGGGGGGAGAAATGATGGAGGGAGACAACGGTGGGTGAGTAAGCAACCCATCATCACCGAAGCACGTCGCACGAAAAACGAAATGAAGTAGCTAATGGTGGCATGTTCGGTGGACAAAAAGGAAAGTGAATGGAAGCCATTCATGAAAAAAAAAAAAATACACGGCCACATCCATAATTGGGGGACACATCATTAGGAAAAGAAAAGAAGCAAGAAAAAATGGGGAGATCCATTTTTTCAGGGAAGCGAAGGAAAAACACGGGGAGGGGGCTTTTATGTTGGCTCTAGTCGTTATCATCATGGGGAGATCCATTTTTTTGTGATCGGTGTAGATAACACTATAAAGTGGAATCCAAGGAGGATACGAGCCTTCTCTCCATATTACATAATCAAGTTCTTCAGTGAGACTAGGGGGGATGATGAAAAGGCCGCTATTGCGATCTCTGTGTCGGAAGTTACACAGACACCTGAGGTACTTCAGTTGTCGAAGTAGACCAAGGAGAAGCTAAAAGAAGCTGACCAACACAATTATGAAGGCAAGACAGATCTCAAGATTCGAGCGTTGGCGATTGTCGAAGAACTCAGAACTAAAATAGCAGACAAGTAGTCCATGCTTCTTTTCGATGCATTCAATAAAGGCAGGGCATCTCTACCACAACCTCTGCCAAACTCACCATCTTTGGCTCCCTTGCCAGTAATTGGCCCTGATCCCCACACCTAAGAGATGATAAAAGAGAAGCTGAAGAAAGCAAAAGATCTTGGTGAGCAGGGTATGGTGGACGAAGCACAAAAGGCACTGGGAGAGGATTGAGCTCGAAGAAGACTGATAATAGATGCAAAGACGTTTGTGGTCAGGCTCGTGCAGCGGTAAGCATGTCCAGATGGCGTTGCATGTTGCGAGGTCCTGATCTCAGAACGTATATTCTCTTATTTGTGATCCCTCTCGGCATCTTCACCCTGTATCTGCATGGGCATGTCCACCTTTTACGGCCCTCCCAAACCCGAGTCCGACATGATCGCGCTCATCCACCACGTCGTCAGCTTTGGCGTCACCTTCCTCGACACCTCCGACATCTACGGCCACAACAAATGTGTTTTGAAGCACACAGTTCAAAAGTACTATGAGGGCAATCCAGTCTCTTTATTGCAGCCCTAACGAAGTGATATTTAGTCCCGTTTTCCACCAATCCCTGTACTGCCATCTCTTGTGCGGGCTTATTTATCGCGACGAGGTACAATTTGTGTCATCCACATTTGCTCACAGCACCGTCCATGCATTTCGAACATTTGAGGAAGTCTCGGAGGAACCGAAATGCGCGAATAAGAAAACCGAGAGGAGCTTGGCCTTGAAAGAACGCGGCCTGGTGACGGCGCAGAGAAGCAAGCTCGGCGGTGTGGCGAGTGGAGCCCGACGGTGCGGCGGAGCGGCGAGCAGAGCCTGGCGATGCGGCGGCGCGTCGTCCTGCTTCAAAGAAGCGTCGGGCGAGGAACTCCCAAAGAAGAGGAAGAGGAAGAGATCTTCCTGACCTCATAGAACGAGCTAATATTGTTCTTGGCATGCTGTTCAAGTGACCTTAACAATTTGTGACGAAAAGAGTGCAGAAAAAGAGTGCGCTGACGGACCATCATTTGCTCCTCAAACAAGTCCAGTGTTGACTGCATTGAGACGAGTCGGTTTTGTTCGTCCCGTGGCATCTGGAAAAAAAGACAATTAAGGGAGAAATCTCGATCGAGGCGTTGACACGAGCTTAGATCAGCGAGTTGGACCCGGCGGTGGCGATCGTCGAAGTGAGCTAGACCCGATGATGGCGATGCATGAACTAGACAATGCAACGCATGCAAAACCGCGAGCACCGACCGTCAAAGCAAAGCCGGACTAGAGGTGATGATGACGAGCATGGCTCGAGATGGGGTGCGCGACCCGAACCAACGGCAACGCATGAACCAGACTTTGCGGCGGCGCGACGAGGGGGTAACTAGCGGAGGCCGCAGCCGCGCGATGGTGGCGATCCGATGACGAGGGCACAGCAACGATGGTCAAAGCTAAGATTGCTTTGCGTCCTTATCTCTGTAGAAAAAGGACCATTGAAGGATCTCATGTTCGCCCTTCATGAAGAAGACAAGTAAAGAAGAATAGATAAGAGCGGCACAGCAGGGTTCATGGGAAGCAAAACCCACGAAGAGGAGAACTAAAATTAAAGAAAAAAGAAAAGAAAAAGGAATAGAAAGCAATAAAAAGAAAAGAAAACAACAAAAAGAAAGAAAATGTGAAAAATGTGGTTAGCCAACTTACACGTTTGGATTACTCATGGGGATGGGCTTGGGTTTGTAGGAAAATTAAATAATAGGCATAAGAGTTAGGCCCCAGCATTTTCGGCTCATTTTATCTTGTGGCCCCTTTTTAATGTACGTGGTCTCACGGATTGGACTTGTACAATGAGCCCACCCAGGTTCTGTCTAGACCGGGCCTGGGTTCTTGGACCAGGCCCAACTTTCTTTGCTTCAATTTAAAAAAATCGAAATAAAAAAGTCAAAAAATGATTTTTAAATTCTAAAATGACGATTTTGCCCCTTATGGGTAAATTGTCTCTAAAAATTCAAAAAAATCCCAAAAATTAGGAAACGGACCATTTCAACTGGCCAATCCTAACTTTGAGGATCTTCCCTCCCGATCTTTTTAAAATAACGATTTTGTTCTTTATAGGTAAATTATTTTGAAAAATTCCAAAAAATCCGGAAAAATCCCAAAAACTAAAAAACGGATCATTTCAACTGACCAATTCTATTTTTGATGATTCTACGCCTCAAGCCTTGAAAAATGATTATTTTGCCCTTTTGGTCAGTTTGACCCAAACTTTTTCCAATCATCCCAAATTATTTTTCATCAAATTCCTCCAAGTAGTTATTTCCAGAGTCATCATTCGCTTCGCAACATTGCAGTTCCGGATGGGACTAGAAGACAAGCTTCCCTTTCGTAACTAACGGGAAATGCTGACAAGCAAGCATGCACCATTGCAATCCGATATCGAGAGTTTCTAATCTTTGTGGTACATAATGATCAGGAACCTCTTTGCATTTGTGCCGAGAAACTTGTACAAGACAGACACAGCAGGCAGAAATTTCTGTTGTGATTTGATCCTAGAAATTGAGAACTAGGAATTTAAATCCATGCACTCAAGAATGAGATCCCCGCTAAATTCATTGTTCAGGCTGCGCGAGACTGTTACTTTTACCGACTTCGCAGATGGTAACATGTGTAGAAGAATTGCTAATGGGACATCTTGTCGACAACATGCTCGTTTCTTTTCTTCTGTATCCTTTGCCTCAACAGGGGAGCTCTGTAGTACGCGGGCACGGAGAAAGGAAAGAACATCTGCCTAATGCCTTCAGCTTTGAGTATGGGAAAGATGATGCCTGATGCGCCCTGGTAATTTTGTTACAAGCAACCAGAATGAAAAAGAGCGAGAAATCTGGCGTGATTTCATGTAGAGAAAATTCTTACTCAAGTCTAAACATGGATTACTGGATCACTCACCGAAATCAATCTTGCCCCGGTATAAATGCGGTCCGGGGAAGGACAAGGCAGCATCAAGCGCCAAAAGCCATACGTAGCCACGGCAAAGAAGTGGAGAACCAAGCTCAGCGGGCGAGGATTGAGACCGGAGAGTAGCGCAATCGGTCCCTGCGAACATATTCCTCCGAGGCAAAGATAGTCGAAACATGCTTGGCGCATTTCCTTTCTTGCAGGATCAGGAGATGCACAGAAGACCTTGTACAGGGCGCCTGCTAGTGTATTTATCGTTGATGCCACGGGCTGCAAAGACAAAATGCTTCGAGGTTGATACAATCCTTCCATGACGCCGTACAAAGTAGTTAAATGTTGCTTGAACGCGAACCCTATGCAGTCATCAGAGACCAAAACAATAGGAACAAACTATTTTTTATCACGCCTGCTGCTCATTGCTCACCTTACGAATTGTATAGAAAGATTCAAGGTACCGGCACAGGGTTGATGAATCGTCGAAATCGCTTAATGGTCTGAGTAGATCTCGTAGAACAACAACGTCTGATAAAGCCACGGTCATTCCTCCGCCAGTTAAAGGATGACGCGTGTTGAATGCATCTCCCAACAAAAGTGCCCCGGGAGTGGGACAAGGATCGGCCGGCATGCTTCTGTTGGCCATTGGTTTTATATTCCCCGTCTCAATTGCAGTCATGAAGGAATCGTGCAGCTCAGGAGGCACCTAAAGAACAAGATCTCTTTACTTATTCCTTGAATGCATATGGGATCAAGCGCTCAGAGAACATAGGAAGAAAAATTGCCAACTCAATTGCTGATCAGGTCCAAATCTCAATAATTGCCATTGAAATATGCTAGTGATCAGTAAGTACCTGTGGCGCCACAACAGTCTTCAAATACAGCGCCAGTTCACCATTTGCGATGGAAGGCACCATTTGGCCAGGTACATCAACCAAACAGCGAATCTCGCGACTACTTATAGGATAAAACAGGATGGGCGAAGGGTCTGCCAGAACGACATGCCCGTGATTTTCAAATGGAAGTCGGCAGTTCTCTAGGACTAAACCAACAAAACACGAAGGCACATCTACCTGCATGAAGACGACGCCATATTCAGGGGACTAACGAGCAAGTCGGGCATATCCATGACATTCATTTTCGTGAAAAGGAAAAGTCATCCTTGAGAGAGATGATCAACCAAACTCCCTGACCTTAGGATTACAAAGTGAACGTCGGAGATTCGAGTAACAACCGTCACACACAACCGTTAGGGAAGCATATGCAGTCGATTCTTCACCAGTCTTTGTTCTGTAATTCACCCCTTTGATCATTCCATTTTCCTCCAGCAGAGATGTTACCGTACCTTGTTCTAGTCTCACACTGCAATGGAGACAGAATTATCAGACACTTGCCTGGGTCAAGAAAACCACCAATTCCAACGCCAAAACTGGTAAGGAAAATAAAAGTAGCCATTTGTGATGATCACACATGACAGATATTTTGAACAAGAGGAAGATCAAATGAAACGCAATAGTGCAGACTAAATGAATTGACGATTGAAAAGTAGGTACTTCGATAAGGACGAGGCTTTCTCCCTCAATCTCTGGATAAATCTTCCATGGTGGAAGCTTCTTCCAGCAACATCGGCGTGAAAATTCCCCAAAGGATATGGAATCCTTGTCTTCTTTCCATCCTTGAAAAGGGCATACCCGAAAACTTGCTGTGCATCAATGTCCTTAACACAATCTGAAGTGAAACATGCGGTAAATATGAGAAGTTTAGTTGTTACTTTGTGAGGCTGCTTTAAATTTTCAGCTTACCCTCGAGGCCCAGCTCCACTAATTTCAAATAGCCTCCTGGTTGAAGAAGTTCGCCTACAATCCTGTCCGGTTCGGACAGGTCTCTTTCGATCACATGAACCTGACGCCCATCCTGTAACCGGTAGCAAAGGTCATTAATGGAGTCGGAAATGCAGGAAATGTGTATGCACATCAAATTGCCATTGCCGTACATGTTTTCCGAATTTTGCCTAATGAGGCAGTTTGTGAAAATTGACATCTAACTCTGTTCATCCAACATATTTTCGCTACAAACTGTGTGATTTAGATGAACATCATGTCCGGTCACCAAGCAACGAGCTCCTGATCTTCGTCGTTCGGAATTTTTTGCTTATCCTTTGTGAGAAAATTTACCTTGCCAAGAGCAAAGGTAAGAGCAGAGCCCACCACCCCGGCACCAACAATGACGACGTCGTCCCTTGCCGCAACGTCCCGATTTCCCTCTCCATTCCCATATTTCTGAAACCCATTCGAGCCGCCTTTGCTTCGCCTCTTCCTTCCCGACATCCGCAACGAGAAGCCGCATCCCAGTACCAAAAGAGCTACAATTGCTCCACCCACGTACTGTAACTCCATCTCAGGATTAATCAAGATCAAGGAAGATTTCTACTTTCTACTGCGGGAACGACACAGTTTGAGCTCAGTTTGCCTTTCAATTGAAGTTGGCGCCTTTTATAGGCGCGCATACAGCAGAAGGTGGTTTGGTTTTGGGATATTCTTGTCATCAAGTTGCTCATTCACCTAACCACTCATATTATTCTATAGGGGCACTCACCCAATACCAGCATATACAGATAGATTAGGCCCATTTCCTTTTCCCATTTACGATCGCAAACATATCATTATTTCCAAAGTGAAAATCTTGGACTGCTGTCTCCAAAATCAGAAACAGGAATGGCAATTCGCCTTTGAAAAATCTACTAACGACGTAAAAATGATCGCGATCGGTGCAGAATCAGAACTTCAACAATGCTTCATTGCCTAAAGTTGTGTTCTTGATAGCCATGATAAGCAAAAGGATCATACTGAAGAACTCGTTTTGGTCCGTCCAAATCACGAAGAGGAGAAGACATAGGAAACGTAGTTGATGGTCAAAGAGTTTTTGCTGGAGAAGCCCTCCAAATAAGACTACTTGCGACTGTGAACAATTAAAAAAACAATTTGTTGAAACTTGAGGACGGGAGATGAGTTGAATTTTATCATAAGTCAAGTAAGGCAGAACTCAGCTCAAAGTTTCTGAAAAACCAGGGGTGCTAAACCATGGGTGTCGAGCAGCTGGGCTGCAGCAATTTGAACAAGCAAGCATAAGAACAAAGCTCTCCAAATTAAATCTCTTTAGCAGCAAACAAATTACAGCATAAGTTTCATGAATTTGAACAAGAATAAGTCCAACGTGAACTAGTGATATATGGCTGGACCCTCGATAAACGATGCCGTATTAATAAATTTTGAATGCTATTCGTCCATTTTCTTCATGGGGTTCAATAAAATCTAGATATGACTTCGATTCCTTCCTGATTTGTCTTCTACTCTCTGTTTCGTTTTGTATTTTTCCGTTCTCTTGATGTCTACCAAATTCCGTTGCCATTGGTCGCGCCGTGGAGGGGGAAATTGAGTTTGCAAGGAAGCTCGAGTCGAACCGCCATTGCCGTGGCTGCAGATTTGAAGATGGACTAGCGATGTACTCCTCCTGTTATGGAGTTGGAGCTCTCCATGGCCGTGGAATCTAAGAATCGATGGGGGTAGAAATGGAGGATGAGCCCGATCCGAGAGGTCACGAGCCCATGTTAGGCTTTGACTAAAGCGACAAGCCTTCACTACCTTCCTCATCTTCATCAGCACCTCGTCATCTTCCACATTTTTCTTCTGATTTGATTGTTTGCAAATTGAAGAAGAAGAAGAAAAAAAAAACCAAACTAGTTCGGCCTAATTTAGGGTTTACATTTAGGGCAAAGATGTAGATGAAATCATTTAGGGCTATTATTGGTGATTGGAAGTGCCAGCGAGTCGTGTTGGCCAAGGAAATTGAGACAATATTGTCCGGTCAGATTTCCAGCAACCCAAATTAGATTAACACTTAAGCTATTATTATGTTTTTTTTTTCTAAGTGGCACATAGGTGATCTTATCAAAAGTTTTGACACCAAAAAAAGCATCGTATGAAAGTGATGAAACTTCTATTATCATTTTTCATGCTAATCCTTGTACTGCTTGACTAAGTCTCTCCGTCCGATGCTAAATCTATCTCACAAGATATTTTCTATGTAAAAGATTATCTAATTCTCGTTCTATCTTATTTGATTGTACTTCCCTTTGCGAGAAATTCAAAAGAACTCATGTTTAGAACGAGAGTTCCTAGCGAAGATACATGGATTTTTTTTTTTTTTTTGCCCAACGGAAAGGAATTATTTGATGGCCCCTCGAAACACTTATAAGGGTGTTTAGTTCTAGTCGAATGTCAAGTAATGGGTTTTGCACGAGGTTGAGAGGGTTCTGTTCTGATGCAGTGGTGTCATTTGGATGGTGACGAGTGACGACCTCTAGCATATGCATTGATCTATCTGACATGGTTGCAAAACAACTCGATGTAAAATCTAAAAGTTGAGTCGAATCCCATGCAGTTCTAGGACTCGACTCGACTCGACTCGGGCACTGGAAGCTAGGCCCAGTCGAGAGATTGGGCCAGTTCAGCCAGCCCAGCAAGGATGCATGCTGGGCTTGGACCCAAAACAACGGCAAAGGCACTCTCGAGAACTCTCTCGTCCCCGCTTCGCTGTCCTCTCTCTCGACTCCTCTAAGTTTCCACCGTCAAAAGTCTCTCTCCTTCTCTGCCACTCTCCGGTAGTCTCTCTCACCATCTCCATTTCTCCATAACCTTCGCTTCTGCGCTTTATCTTCATATATATATATACACACCCTACATCGTTCTTCTCCCATCAAAAACGAAAGCAAGAGACAACATCACTGCAAAATTACCACGCACTCTCTCTGCAAGCGGTTACCCCTCAAGCAAGCTCTGTTTCATCTTCAACAGAACAATGGCTTCCAAAGCCATCGGCATCGACCTTGGCACCACCTACAGCTGTGTCGGCGTCTGGCAGAACGACCGCGTCGAGATCATCGCCAATGACCAGGGCAACCGTACCACCCCCTCCTACGTCGCCTTCACCGACACGGAGCGTCTCATCGGCGACGCCGCCAAGAACCAGGTCGCCATGAACCCACACAACACCGTCTTCGACGCCAAGCGCCTCATCGGACGCCGCTTCTCCGACCCCTCCGTCCAGGCCGATATGAAGCACTGGCCCTTCCGCGTCGTCTCCGGACCCGGCGACAAGCCCATGATCGTCGTCACCTACAAGGGCGAGGAGAAGCAGTTCGCCCCCGAGGAGATCTCCTCCATGGTGCTCACCAAGATGAAGGAGGTCGCCGAAGCTTTCTTGGGTCACTCCATCAAGAACGCCGTCATCACCGTCCCTGCCTACTTCAACGACTCTCAGAGGCAGGCCACCAAGGACGCTGGTGCGATCGCGGGCCTGAACGTGCTGAGGATCATCAACGAGCCGACGGCCGCTGCCATCGCCTACGGACTCGACAAGAAAGCGGGGAGGACTGGCGAGAAGAACGTGCTCATCTTCGATTTGGGCGGCGGGACGTTTGACGTCTCTCTGCTGACGATCGAAGAAGGCATCTTCGAAGTGAAGGCCACAGCCGGCGACACGCACCTGGGCGGCGAGGACTTCGACAACAGGTTGGTGAACCACTTTGTGCAGGAGTTCAGGAGGAAGCACAAGAAGGACATCAGCGGGAATGCCAGGGCCCTGCGGCGGCTCCGGACTGCCTGCGAGCGGGCGAAGCGGACGCTGTCCTCTACCGCACAGACCACCATCGAGATCGACTCACTCTACGAGGGGATCGACTTCTACGCGACCATCACAAGGGCCCGGTTCGAGGAGCTTAACATGGACCTGTTCAGGAAGTGCATGGATCCTGTCGAGAAGTGCCTGAGGGACGCCAAGGTCGATAAGAGCCAGGTCCACGATGTTGTCCTCGTCGGCGGGTCGACCAGGATCCCGAAAGTGCAGCAATTGCTGCAGGATTTCTTCAATGGGAAGGAATTGTGCAAGAGCATCAATCCTGATGAGGCCGTCGCCTATGGAGCTGCAGTTCAGGCCGCAATCTTGAGCGGCGATGGCAATGAGAAAGTCCAGGACTTGCTGCTCCTTGATGTCACCCCGCTGAGCCTTGGGATCGAGACCGCAGGTGGCGTCATGACGGTGCTGATCCCGAGGAACACGACAGTTCCGACAAAGAAGGAGCAGGTGTTCTCGACATACTCAGACAACCAGACCAGCGTGCTGATCCAAGTGTACGAAGGCGAGAGGGCCAGGACTAAGGACAACAACCTCTTGGGCACATTCGAGCTCAAGGGCATTCCACCGGCGCCAAGAGGCGTGCCTCAGATCAATGTGTGCTTCGACATCGACGCGAATGGGATCCTCAATGTATCGGCAGAGGATAAGACCGCGGGAGTGAAGAACCAGATCACGATCACCAACGACAAGGGGCGATTGAGCAAGGATGACATTGAGAGGATGGTGCAGGAGGCAGAGAGGTACAAGGCTGAGGACGAGCAGGTGAAGAAGAAGGTGGACGCCAAGAATGCGCTCGAGAATTACGCGTACAACATGAGGAACACGGTGAAGGACGACAAGATCGGCGGGAAGCTAGACCCGGCAGACAAGCAGAAGATCGAGAAGGCGATCGACGAGGCAATCGAGTGGCTGGACCGGAACCAGCTGGCCGAGGTGGATGAGCTGGAGGATAAATTGAAGGAGCTAGAGGGGTTGTGCAATCCGATCATCGCCAAAATGTACCAGGGCGGAGCTGGTGGTGGCGATGTGCCGATGGGCGGTGGTGCCGACATGCCCGGTGGTGGTTTTGGCACGGCCGGATCTGGAGGCAGCGGCGGTGGTGCTGGCCCAAAGATTGAGGAGGTTGATTGAGCAATTGGTCCAGGGCTGCTTGCGGCTATTGCTCTGTTTTTGGGCTTGCGGCACCTTGATGCCATATTTTACATGCATACGTCTTACTAGGAGTGGTTTCATGTGACATGTAAGAAACGATGTGAGCGCGGTGTGAGCTACTGGTAGTTTTTACTTCTTTCTTTTGCTTTGATGTAATTTAAGTTTTTACCTTGAATCAATAAAGTCGACTTTGACCCTCCAGTTTACCATGGCTTTTGTTAGTGTCTATCAATGTATGTAGAATTATCTATTAACGTAAAATTTGCTGTCAAAATCGAATTAAGAAGAGATTACTATACCCCTCCTTCATAAGAGGAGGTCTGATAAGTTGCTTGTTGAGAATTTGCCATGAGTATACGTATAATACCGTACCCACAAGTTATTTTTTGTGAATTTCTCTTTGCTTAGCCAATTCCAAGTTCTTGTTTTCACCTAATTACTCGGTTGGCCGCTCTGACAATGCCGGGCATCGTCAATCGATAGATCTAAGTTAAGTCCTCCGATTGAGATGGACCGGATCAATTCTTGGGAGTGTTGAGATTATAGCTTAAAGCCACTGGGGCCCTCAAGAGAGGCCTCTTAGGCACACAAGGCCCCAAACCCAATCAAAGCTTCGGGTCAGCAAACTCTTCAAATTATTTTTGCTGGATCATAGGGCCCGAACTAAAGCGGGATGGACCCGAGACACAACACGTTATTTAAAAAAAAAAAGAGAGAATTTTGGGACATGCTATGTGTTGGATGTACATTTATATATACATGACATTTATATTTTTATCATTATTTTAATCAAATTAACTTGATTCAACTTCATAAATGGGTTGTTTTACATTATTTTTTAATATAATCTATAATATGTTGTGTGGAAATTGCTTGGTAGAAGAGATTATTAATTTAATTAATTCATCGTACTAATACTTTGATTACTCGGACTTCTCGCTAAATCTTATGCAAGAAACCCTAGTGTTTTAGAAAACTCTTTCCGTTAGTGGTCTCTCATTCTCATTCCGGATTGAACCACTCGTCGCTCACTCTTCTTTTCAATCCTTTAGGACTTTAAGATATGTCCTGAAAAAAGCATCTTTTTTTCCTAAGAATCGTCATGATCTAAGACCCCTCTTGACTGACTTAACATAACCTAAAAAATTAGGAAAAAAAAAAAAGGAAGGTAGACGGAGGAGAGAGAAGATGGGACTGTTTCTTCGAAGAAAGAAGGTGAGGGAGAGGGGTTGTGAAAGATCTGGAGTGCGGGCTCATCGGACAATTGCCGTTCAATGAATGGAGTGTTATTTTGCAGACTTGGAATATCTCATATACCCAATATTTTCTCATCAATCTCCTGTATTGTTTCTAATTGATCATGCTGGGTCACGCATCATTAAGCATGCAACATGATTAAGTTCCACAAAGCAGATCATTCCCATGAATATTGTAGACAGAGCAGAAAGAGGAAAATGGAAAAGGCTTATCAAGAGACCCATACAAGGCTGTGAACCTGGAAGATGTCATTATAATTTATTTACCTAATAGTCCATAACGAAACTCCAATTTTGAGATAACCTACGTTTAGACATCATCGAAGTAGAGGTATCAATATAGATCTTTGATCCACTTTTCAACCCACCTTCGTTCATTTGGGTCAAATATATGTTCGAATTTTTAAAAAATGGGTCAAAAATGAGTTTATGTCCGTGTAAAGTCTACTCAAATACGAGGTTTTAACCTAGTCAATTTTTTTTTTATCCATGAACTATAGCTTTGCCAGATCACTTTATTCACCTGTAAACCGTTGCCCGCACGCCGCTGTCACCCGCCGTAGCCCCTGCCATGAATCTTTGCTTGCGTTTCAATGCTCACCCATTTTGCCAAATTGAACTGCAAACAGATCAAAGGAGAACTCGACGACCTCGAGCGAACAAACGACGAGGAATCCAAGACCTTCTCCACCAATGACATCCAGTTCGACTTCGATGTACTGGTAAGGATCAAGGAAGCAATCGCGGATGTACCTTCGAGCTGCATGGAACTGGCACTTAAGGTATCACAATAAAAAGAATCGTGAAGCGCGAGTTCTATTAGGACTATGAGTGCGAAAGGGACAATCCAGATGTTGAGTTTCATGAAATGAATCCGATGCAGTCTTTAGCTCACGCTTTCTCTTGATGCAGGAGAAGAGGGACACCAAGGCGAACGAGGGCTTAAATGCTGGAACAAAAGCGGAGAAACAAACACAGGGATGCACGAGAATGCTCTAGAGGGCTTTTCAGTTTTGCGTTCCGGGTGTACACATTTGCTGGTGGCCACGACCACCGCGCTGACAAGCTCAGCAGAGAGGGGCTCATGAGATCGAGTCTAACCTGCCGCGGGCGAGCGGGTGGGCAGCAGCAGCAGGAGAGTGGCAGCAGCGGGCGGTCGGCGGAACAGTTTTTACATTTTTCTAATTTTATGAAACGAATATTTCAGGTCAAATATATTAGTATTTAAATTATACGGATCGAGTCGGGTATGAATTGGGTCGGGTATGAATTGGATCCGGTATGGGTCATAAAATATAGACCGTATGAAAATAGATCCAAACGGATTGAACGTATCAATGTGAGCTGAACCATATTAGACCCGACTTACCCGTTTAACATATCTGCATCAAAGCAATGTCTTTTTGGCTATATTTGTACTCTTGATCAACTCCACCCCCATGCTCCCCTCGATTTCCATATATAAACAGGGTATGCATAAGAGGGAAAAGTGATCAGAGGTGCAGAAAGTATCAATCAAACCGGCAAAGAAGGCGCAACAAGAACCAACCGAACAGGCCGAGGTAAAATGATACTACAATTGGTTCAAGCGTCCTTGAACGTGCAGTTTTTTGTGACAAAAATAGCCTGTCTTACAGGAACATTTGTACTCTCATAAAATTAATATGAAGATTGCATTTTTACGGCATTAGGAAACAAACATAAATTGCCGGCTGGAAAAAGAAAATTTTCGATGCGCTTGATCCGACCAGCTAAATTCATCTGTTTCTGAAAGGTTCTCTCGAACCCTCATTAAATTTCATACAACAGCTTCTCGAACACCTTCATATGCTCGGTTTGCAGGGAGATGGCCACTGACATGCTCCCATCATTGCTGGGACTTGGCAATATGAACGATAATCCTTCATATGGAATTCCACCGGGCCCCATAAATATAGGCCTGCCCCAGCCGAAATCGGCGTCATGGATCGGGAGCCTAACCCAACTAGTTATGCCAAGATTTGGACACCTAAATGTATGGGCCCCGCGAACAAGCGCCGATAGATCGGGTTGGAGCTCTAGGTAATCCAGGGCAGATCTGAGATAGTCATTGTCCATGCGAACCAAAGCATCGTGGATCCGGCTTGCTGCATACCATGTTGGTTTGGATTGGAGGTCACCTGCAACACCGAGTGGCGTTGCAGTGAAGATCACATTGCCAAAATAACCGGGTGGAAGAGGCGGATTCAATCTGGACCGTCCATCAGTAGCAATATACAATTTGCTTTCTTGATCATCGGGGAGCTCACGTGCCTTGCATGCACATCTCCAAACATGACCTGCCAGCATCTCATAAGAACTATAGTTGACAGTGTTGCCATCTTCCTTTGACTTGCCTTTGAGCTTGATAAGCTGCTGCCTAGTCACTTTGAAGATGGAGATGGTTGTGCTCTCGGCACCGGATTTAGTAGTTTGCGGTGGCAGTGCTTTAAGGGCAGGTGGAGGCTGATATTCAATGTGCTTAAATTGAGGCTGTGGCGGGTCACGAGCACGCAATAAGGTGCGGTCAATGAAGGGCGGGGTCGTCAGCTCAAGTCCACGAGCCATATCTGACCATGTGTTAACAAAGTGAAGGCCAGAAAATCCATCTGCTACATGGTGTTGCATGCCAACCCCAAGTGAAACTCCACCGCACTTGAAGTACGTGACCTGAGTAAATTGTCAACATAATTCTGTTATAAGAAAATTCTTATGGAGTGAGTTGTCACTCAAGCAATTCAATCTGCAGTAGTCGCTTCTTCCATATTTTCAGTCTCCTGAAGGTGAAATTTCATATAATAAACCAAGTATGAAGCACAGGCTATTATTGCGAGTGGTTGGTCTTTTACGCATGTTGTATGTACTTGAAGGTGAGCATCAATCGTACGGGATGACTTCAAAGGTATTTCTGAGATTTTCTATAGGTAAAGATAGGTCAATGAAGAGATGAAATGCAGATAGCAAAAAAAAAACATAGAAGATTATAATACCTATGAACAAACTTGACACCAGTTCCTATTTTTGCATGAGAAAGGATTGGGAAAGGAAGTAGATGTTTACAGAAGGGGAGGGACAAGGGTCAATTTTCAATTCTTGGTTCTTTATTTATTTGTTATAGCAACCCAGTCAAGTGATAAATGCGACACGCCCAATTACTGCATATCCACGCATGTCATCAGCATTTAGCTGCAAAAATTTAAGATCTCTTTCCAGAAGTATAATGTAGTGCATGACCGGCATAACAAAATTTAAACAGATGCATGGTCTATACACTCAAACTACAGTTGTGGCCTATTTCATACCTCCAAAGGAAAATGCTTATAACTGCCGAAGAAACTTTGCATATTTAGGTGTAATAAATTTCTACACTTGTGAGAAGAAGATCGACTGAAGAGGAAAACTCGGTGGTAAAGACTAATTGAGCGCAAAAAGTTTTCCCAAGTGAAAAACTGCAATGACATATCATTAAGTTTGCTGAGATTCTCATCACATTCGCAAACTATAGCAGTTACCCGATTAGCAGGCTCTTGCCGTGAAAATTCTATTTCGGGCAATTGACTGTAGAAGGTAATATGCCAGGAGCAAATTAACAGTACTAAGACGCCAGGATACCGTCCTCTCAAGTAACATATGTGGGGCGTCTTGTTTTACTGGTTAGACCCAAGTAAACCAATATATGCAAGCACAATGATAAAATTGGTCCTAGAGTTCGTTCGTACAAGAGAATCATTTCTAATAGATGCAATGTGGAAATAGCCATGCTGGATAATTGTTCTCGATGAGTTGGTAATGCGCATGACATGACCCCTACACAGAATGGCGACCAACTAGTTCATAGGTCATAGCTGTCATTGCAGTGAATGAGCACCACAAAGCTCACTTCTCCAGCAGGACATTTCATTCAATGTATCACATTTTAGCTTGGGGAAACCAGGTTTTTTTATACAGTACAGAGGAATTATACTAACTTCGGAAGATGGTCGATCTTCACCTTCATGAATTTATTGGAACTCAAACTGTCACTTTCAAGGCAGGCACAACAGTCTGCGACCCAACTTCTTTTGCCAGTAGTCTAAGATCTCTATGCATTTGACTTCTTTCGGCCATTTATTTTCGCCTTGGACCACTTGTTTATGTGGAAAAACTGAACAGTCCCAATCAGTAACTAACTTGGCCTCCAATCTATTAATGCAAAACCAATAAAGGAGTGATGTTCCAATGTACCCATTTGCACACATTTACTTGCAATAGCTGTCCCATCACATGGCATTGGCTCAAGCAAAAAGAACCACCAAAGACTTCTCCCGGGCCATAGGTTATTGCGAGAGAACTCACTTACTTCGGCTAAATGTTTCCTTAAGATCCTGAGGAAACTAGAATGAAACTTAACCTTCAGTTTTTCCCCTCCAATGGAACTCTTGTTCACTGATGATCTCTAGAGATGCTATTGAGGTTAAAAAAAAAGAAAATTGTGATATAAAATTTGATTTCTCATCCCTTCTCAAGTCTTGCTTTCCTAATGACAAAAACATGCTTGAATAATACGAACAGATGGACCAACCACATAATTACAAGGCATCTCCACAACTATAATATCAGCATTTATTATGAGTTTTACACATCGACCAACAAGTGCTGTCAATGTAAGTGAGAACCATGCAAAGGCTTTTCTACGTTCCAACCCACCACTAGGTAGTCGGAATCTTCAGTTATAACCTTTTTCCCTAAACTGTAAGTTGGATCACTAGTACATAACTCTTTCGCAAGTATTTCAGAAAATTAGATGAGGATATGTATCACTTCCCACAAATCAATTTGATTAAATATCCAAATTAGACCTACCGATGGCCGCGGCTACAGATAATCAGACATCAGAAAAAGGGGAACAAAATGTCCAGACAACAATATCACTAGGATAACATTCGGGAAAAGGACAATACCTGCAATACCAAAAGAGGATAAGAAGAAAGCCCTGCCGAATAGTCTACAGGTGGAATCAGCTTCCGAAGCTCCAATGTCGGGGCGAAGTCGCCAAAATCATCAACAGAGGAGCTCGTTTCAGCCTCCACAAAGAGCACACCTTCAGCATTGCAGTTGATCTCAATGCGACCATCCTCATCTCGCCTCAACCGCCCAGCCATAGGATAGAAAGGCACAAGGGCCTTGCTGAGTCCTTCCTTGACCACTTTCGGATCAAAGAAGTCAGGGGAGCCGTTCGGCCTATAGAAGTAGACGCTAGGGGTGTGCATGCTGGGCACCACCAGATCCACATTGGAATTCCAAAGGGCATGCATCGGCGTCTCCCCGGCCGGGCACACCATCGCCGACTCTCTCACGTTGACAATCATATTGAACCAGATGACGTTTTCCCTAGTATCGATCCCTTCCTGCGAATTCCCATGAGGGAAAAAAAAGCTCAGCAAAAAAATTCCAACTTTATTACAGATCAATTGAACTGGATACAGCTTGCCCTAAAGTCAAATCTATTTAACATTTAATGCAACTAGCTCGCCCATCTCCCTCGATATCTTCTCGTGACTAAGGCTTCTTTTGTCGCAGGTGAAGCTAACCTGAGCAAGTAGTTGGTTCCCGCTGAAGCATCAGAAACATATGCATTTGCCGGCGACTATTTCCCTAATCGTTGATGCGCATAGCTTAATTAAACATTACATCGTCATAAACGCATTAGGCTCTAGTCAAGCAGTCCCGCCACCTTCCCCGCCCCCCCCCCCCCACCACCCAAAAGAAAACCCAACCCCCCACAAAGACAGTAAAAAAGAAAAGGTTCTTGACAACCGTTGAGCAGAATCTGCTCCCGCAAAGCTCGAAGATCGCATGGGGGTGCATCTCCAAGTAACGTGGAATCACCGAGTAAGTAAGGCGAAAAGCGACGAAGGAGGAAGACCCAGAGAGCGGCAAGCATTACCTGAGAACGCCGCGAGCTGCAAGGATACTAGGAGGAGGAGGGAGAAAATGCGCGCCGCAGAGCCGAGGGGCAATGCGCGGAGATGACCAGAAGAAGCAAAGAATGGAGAGGAAGACGGAGATGGTTGTGGATTTGGTGAGAGTATGTTGCAGAGAGAGAGAGAGGCTTACGATGTCTTGTCTGAGTCAATTTATAAGTAAACGGCAGGAGAGGAGGAGAGCCGAACCGAAGTTGGGGCCCCCCTCTAACGCTCACCAACCGCGCCTACTGACGTTGACCACTGCCCAGCTGCCACGTCATCTTCCGCTCTTGACCTGGCGCACCTCTTCCCACCTCCTTTTCTTTTGCGTTCCCCGCTGATGAATGATGATTGATGTTTTAATACGTTGGATATAGAAAATTATGGATGCATTTGCATTAAAAAAGTCGGAAATTTTTATAATGTATAAAATACTCACACATTAGTTCACGTGTAATTTCTTCCTAATTTCTCGAAACTTCGATAATGCTTGAAATTTCAAAGGCTTCTGACTTTTTATACATTACAAGCAAACAAGCTTTAACATTTACTTCACGATTCGACCCTAAAAAAAAAGTTTTTTTTTACTTCACTCAAAAGGAAAGAAAAAAGTCGAACTCTACTTGGGCATACATTTCTTGAAATAAATTTTAAAGATAAAGCGTTTTCTCGATTTGAAATGGGCTAAAATCTAGAAGGATTCTCTTTTTCTTAAGTATGAATAAAGAGACTATAAATAAGTCCTCCTATTATTTTTGACGTGAATGAGAAAATAAATGACCAAGCGACCTATTCAATGAGCCCAAATGACTTTAGTGACGTGACTAAATCAATTGGAAAGAAGAATACGAGCCGTCACATCATGTACTTATAGTAGCTAGCAAGTCTTATTTTTTTTGTTTATCTTGATTGCAATTGCCCTTGATACTTTAACGAATGTTACATTAAATCGCTGAAAATTCAGTTTATACTAACCATTTTGCGATCGCCTGCTAATTTATTACATGATTTTAAATGACGAGTGCATTCGATAAGATAAAAATCAAAAGGGGGTTAAATCCGAAGATGGAATTATCGTACGGTTGAGGCGAAAATGATGGATCCCCCAATAGAGAATTTGACTTGTTGGGGTTGCTAGATGAGATAAAGATAAGATCGACACCCATGTTTTCGGTCACAATGGTAAGGAATGGAGGGTTCACGTCGGGGGAGAAGAAGGGGCCGAATGGAGAGATGGAAGTTGGTGAGACAGCGACCTAATCCAAAACTTGCAAGGACGCAAAGCTCGGGCCCCACCCACCCACCTCAAGAAACTCCCACCCAATTTATCCTATTCGTATAAATTGGCCGGGTGGGGGCCCACATGGGGTTGGTGGTGCTGAGCTGGCCGCGCCCCCCTAATCCAATTAGGCTCGTCCTGGCTCCATTGTCCGCCACGTGTCGGTGTCCTTGCGGGTTGGGGGCACTCGTGTGTCGGAAACGTCGTCGCGGCGGCCGTTTCACGAGGTCATCGTGACGGCATCAAGTCCAAGGCCCCAGTTTTTCCTTTTTTGTAGAGTGAGCAAATCAGACTAACCAAATCAGGATCGCATAGATTAAATCTGGACCGGTGGTCCAATTTTCAATTCTAAAAAAGTCTGGTTTTCGATTTTAAAAACATGGGATCGGACCGGTCGAATCGATCTGATCCCTTTTTTTCTGTGAAAGCTCTTCAAACGAATTTTAAAAATGATATGATGCATATCCTCAATCGGGATCTGGCTTGATATGGAGCAAGCTTCACATGTATATATAGAAATGCCAAAGGACTAAATAAGTGAGTTCAAATTAGCCGAAGGAAATGTCCGTTCCCCATGTTTGGCATAAGTCTCTTTTTGCATTGACTAGCCAGCAGAGACAAAGTGGCTTTCTTTGATTTTCTTAAAGGCCATTGATCAAATCCAAAGCTGTCGAAAACATATTCATCTTGAGCAGAAAAGTATCAAACGTCTTCTTTTCGACCATTCATTTTTCGGTTCGGCCTAGTCCATTCCGGTCTACTCCATTCGTTGGTTCGATTCGGTACGGTTCCCGGTTCCGACAAATTGAAAAATCAGGATCATTGGTCCTGTCTTGATTCTTGAGGAAAATCGAATCTGATTTAGTTTTTTTTTTATTTTTCTTTTTTTTTCTGAGGTCTCTAATGTCCCAATTGCCCATGCTTCTAAGTCGGGTGGAGTTTAATGAAACTTTCAAGATTACCAAATGGAAAATCGCCTTCACTCCCCCCCCCCCCAAAAGAATGTAGCATGATGCGCAAAATTTGACAGGTAATGGTACTATCTAATTTGGACTAAACACAAAAATATACTCACCTCCAACCTAGGCGTCGAAGCTAATCGTGATTGATCTCTCAAAATCAAACCTTTTCCGCATGTGAATTTGCTTTATAGAATAAGATGGCGTAAAAATTGAAGTTATATTGGCACCCAAAAGAGGGCAAATGAAAATACAAAGATTAGGACGAATAGTTTGTACCGGCATGGTGACCTCGACAAGGCCTTAATTATAATCCGATCGGATTAAATTGGACATTCCCAACTTCGCGCATCCACGCGGGACGAAGGTGTGATGACGTCAAACACTCTCCTGTCAAGAATTGAGTAGAAAATCGATTACAGCTCTCACCTTACCTACCACACAAGACTTTAGGTGAAATCGGGAATTACACGAGTTGGGTGCGAGAAGGGAGAATTGGCATTTGCGTTGAAGGAGTCAAGTCAAAGCCAAAAGAAGTTCTCAACTTGTCGCCCGTTCAACTCAACAACCCCTGCACGAAAGACGACACGCGCGATCCGAGGACAGTGTTTCCTCGAACGAGCGAGACGTTCGCAACGCTGAAGGACTTGCAATTACTCCTCGTCCGTCCGCAGGAGATCCACTTCAAGCGTCACGTATCGAGTGTTATTGAAAGTTCTCCCGCTCTCGCCATGCGGCTCGTCGACGGCAATTCGAGCGGGAGAAGCTCGTGAATAGATGACTCGGTCCACGATGCTACGTTACATAGACAATAGTATAAGAAATGTGTTCTTTTTCTTTTTCTTTTTTTGGGAGGGAGGAGGAGGGGGGGGGGGGGGGGGGGGGAGTGTGGTGTGGTTAGGACTTTGGGGAATTGAAGTTGAATTAATGGGGGGAAGGATGATCGTCTTGAACGCAATCGCAACATTTGCGTTACTCCAACACGTGCCGTGGCCCTACTTTTCCATAATATCAAACCACCCCCCCATCCCCAACTGCGAACAAGAATCTACTTTAGGCGCTATTTAACTCTTCGGTTGGACGGCAAGAGTTAAATAAGGTAGGGGCGCTGCTCCGAAATTCCGAATACATATAGTTTCGCACGTTATCGAAACCTTATTATATGTGGCTACACGAGAAAGAACATGATAAAGTATGGAGGCATGCTGATGAAGAAGGGAAATCGTCGTATGATCCGCGACAGACAAACCTCTGATCGTGATTTGAGTCTAGACTACGAGTTTGAAAATACGCGAGCCGCGATTTGGAGAGCCTAATCATGAAAATTGCGTTTTTTCCCATCATATAATTGGATCGCGACGATTTCGTTCGCAACAATTAGCAATGAGTAGATAAAAAAAAAAAAAGGGAATATTACCTCGCGACATTAATTAGCATCCTTGCGAAATTCGAGCTCGAGCTTCACCCGAGGTTAGAGAAAAGGTTTTCAATTGTTGGGGGTGTAGTTCATAGTCTCGATTGACAAGAAAGTACGGGAGTCCCGTTACCCGATAAATGGCGCGGGGACATCGGAGGGTTTTTATAGTTTAAGATCACTTAATTTCATTGGTAGTCTGGATTTGAGTTCATGACTAGCTACTGCTATGTATTCTCTTTTTCTCTTATAACCGAGAGATGTAATAAAAGATACGGAGTATTTATTATAATGAAATTCTTTATTGGACGTAGTCTTAGTTTAAGGATGAATCATGATAAACCCTGTGTCCATCTCTCTCTCTCTCTCTCTTCTACATTTTACTTCGATGTGGTTGTGCTTCGTTGAATTTTAATACCAATCACTTAAGTCTAAGTTAAGCAAGTTCAAAACATGATCGGGTGGAACTGGAGCTTGAGAATCCCGACTTCGTCGAGGTCGAGGGCTCAGAGAGGTTCGAAATCGCAATCGCTCGACATTAGCATAAAAGTCCCCAATCACGTAAGTCTAGCTAGAGCAAATTAAGAAAAACATGATCGAGTGGAGCTCGAGCTCGAGAATTCCAGCTTTCGATCGAGGGCCGAAAGAGGTTCGGAAATGCAAGAGGCTCCTCGGGGTTCTATTCTAGAAAATGATGAACCAAAGGCCCAAAAAAATAACGGGCTTTACAATCAAGCCCGTTGGGCCTCAAAGGTCAAGCCCGATGTAGACCCGAAATTAGAAACGAAAAAGCAAGAAATCGGGACTCGTGTAAGGCGCAACCACGACACACTGGTCAGGCAGTAACGAACAAATCGCCAATCAGCCAAAACCGCAATCATTTCACACACTTCCACTAACGAAAAGATCGATCTCTCTCTCTCTCTCTCTGCGCTCGAGGAAGAAGTGGTGTCCTTAATCTGGCGAGTGAGTTCCTCAACCTGAAAATCTTGCTCTTGTTGCTTTTATCGATGTGATTTCACCTCGCTCCGTTGATTTTGCTGTCAATCTCGTTTAATCGGGTTCGGATACTCGTTCGCTTCCTTCTCCTAGCAATGGTTTTGGACGACTTGCGCGGTTGTGTGTCCGAGTTTTCTCAGTCGTCGTATGCCGATTTGTAGTCGAAGCAAATAACTCGGTCTTAATGGGTTTGCGGTGACTGTATGAACATGTTAAGCGTATAGGTTGAAGGCGCAGACTGGATTGGTTTGACAATTTTCGATCTGCATTCGGCAGCTTTGAGGCTCTTGATTTGAGCTGAAGTGCGATATTGAGTTCATTTATTATGTGCTCGGCTTTCAAGGTCATGTATGTATGTACGGATGGTGAACTTGGAGATGTACGGGATTGCTGAGTGAGATCATTCCTTGGCACTCAGCAGTCAGTTCAACTCTTGGTTGCAGATTCTCGGGGAGTCTACTCGACTAAGTATCAGTCCTTTTGAGGTTCTTACTAAATTCTGAAAATTTACGCCATAAGTTGTTTTGATTGCGATTTGCATTTCTACTTTCAGTTCACGTGGTTAACTAAAAGAGGGAAATAGCTGCTTGCTTTCCCCCATTCCTATACCTATATGTAATAGTTTCCGAGCGGTGGAAGTATATTGGCTTTTACCCTATGAACAAGAGAAAGCCGCGTTACAAGTTCTTCTTCGTTTTGCATTTTCATTGGCTGGGGAGTTTTTATTTGTTTTGCAGCTGGATATGGGCATATACCTCAGCTCTCCAAAAACTGACAAGTTCTCAGAAGACGGTGGGAATGATAGGCTTTCTTATGGACTGTCCTCCATGCAAGGGTGGCGCGCGACCATGGAAGATGCAGTTAATATTCTTCCTATGTTGCTCAATTCTGTTTTTTTTTTTTTTCATATGTTCTTAATTAAGCTGCATATTGCTGGCTGTGATCCAATGCGTTTATACAATCTCTTCCATGAAAATCAATGTTCCTGGTTTTAAATTAGTCTGGTGAATCTTGGTAGTTGGTTCTTTGTAGCTCAAAATTTTCTAAAACTATTTCAAATGCTGCATCCTAGGGGTGCCTTTGTTTTGGTCAATACAAGTATTGAAACTGCTTGTGAGTGCTCTTAATCTGCTTTTAAAATTTGCTGGGTGAATTTGCAATTATGAGATGAGGTGACATGATGTGACTAAATTTGTCAATATCACTTGTGAAGTAGTTCCTCCATCGATTGGGTTATTTCGTGTTTTGGTTGCCTGTGGTCTGTAGCTGTGGCCTTAATTTTCAGCGTTTGAAGTGACTTTTTGCTTGCACCTTTTCTGCCAGAAGCTATGGTCGGGCCTTTTTAGTGCCCCCAACTCCCAAGCAGGAGCTTACTTTAAGTTATTCATGAGCTCATTATGTTATGCACTCTCAAGCTTGCTCAATCTTGGTACTCAACAGTGCATTGATATGTAGTCTTCTCAGCATGCAGCTTATCCAGATCTTGATGATTCCACGTCTTTCTTTGGAGTTTATGATGGTCATGGAGGTTAGAACTAGTTCACTTGGTTCTTATTATTATACGCTTGAGAATTCAATGTAGGCCTAGTTATCTGGCCAAAAGGAATGCCTAGCTACATTTCATATTCTTCTTCCTGCACTTGCACTATCATTTTAGATCAAAGCCATTTTCTATTATAGTGTTTACCTAAATCTTGTTGCCATTCACCCTTGTTTTCCTATCCTCTACTCAATATAAGACCATATCGAATAGGGTAACTTACTCAAAATGCGGGCAGGTCATGACGTCTTTTATGTCCACAAGACGACGTGTTGGGAGTAGATTGGTTTAGAATGGCCATGCATATTCTACTTCCCTTGCCGGGAATTGATCTATTTGCGTGCCTTGCTTAACCATTGTGTATGTCTTTCCTTTTTCTATGTGATAAGTGCTTCTTGTGAGTTATAGGAAGCCATTCTAAGAATTAACAATCAGGTCTACCACATTGAGGTCTTTACGCCTCATGTGTGGTACAAAAAGCATACTTCGCATATTGGTCCCCATAACACCCACAAACTATTATGTTCTCATGAAAGCTTTGTGCTTCTTTCCAAGTTTGATTTCGTTCAACCCTATCATGATACCATCTTTGTCCATTGGACATTCGAATAGTTTTTTTCTGAGAAAGCTTTTGATGA
Source organism: Psidium guajava (assembly GCA_016432845.1). Lineage (NCBI taxonomy): Eukaryota > Viridiplantae > Streptophyta > Magnoliopsida > Myrtales > Myrtaceae > Psidium > Psidium guajava. The sequence continues at coordinate 35,957,579 of CM028234.1, read as the reverse complement.
AACTTGCGTTCTTCTTTTCTCAGTATCATTGACCATATTGTATGCTCATGAAAGCAATTTGCTTACAGGCAAAGCAGTTGCTAAGTTTTGTGCGAAGTATCTCCATCAGCAGGTACTCAAGCACGAAGCTTACGCTGCTGGAGATTTGAGCACTCCTGCACAGAGAGCTTTTCTCAGGTTCGCCCACTGGCTTTAACTGGACCATTGTAAAATTTTCACAAGCAAGGTCTCTTTGGAGTCTTTAGGATTGCTCATTCATTAGAAAGAGTGCTATGTTGTATCATTTCCTAAATTGTTAGTTGTTAAGAATCTGTTTCTCTCAAATTTTTTGGCAACTTCATTACGACTGTGAGCATCATTTCATGCTATCTTCTGACTTACTGATTTCATACTTCTGACCACATGATTGGTACAGAATGGATGAAATGATGCGTGGGCAAAGAGGGTGGAGGGAATTAGCAATATTGGGAGATAAGATAGACAAGTTTTCTGGAATGATAGAAGGATTCATTTGGTCTCCCAGGAGTACTGACGCCAATGAGCAGACTGATGAATGGCACTCTGAAGAAGTATGTTACACATCAAGTTTGCTGTCCTTCCAAAATTACATATTTAGTACAATTTATAAGCCGAAAGGGTGTCAGTTGCTATCATGTCACTATCATCTTAAAGAAGTTCTTCCAAGCATGGGTGTTCAAAAAAGCCTGCTTGCCCGAAAACCCGGTTGGCCTAATTTTTCAGGCCCAGACAAACTCAGTCCAGGCTTTCAGGTCACTCTCAGGCTGGTTTGATTTTTTAGGCCCCTTCAGACATAGGCTTGGGGGGAAAAAAAAGCCATGGTACAAAATAACATGTGTATAATACCAGAACTTTAACATCCTCCCAAATCTTCTCATTCTCGTGCACACCTCTTCCTCTCTCTCTGACTCCGCCCTCTTTAATCCCTCTGATCTCTCAACTCCCTCATCTCGGTCAATTGACCTCTCAGCCGTCTCCTCGTCGCCTACTAGAGCACCAATAACCCCTATGCATAGAGCGAATTAGTGAATCTCATTGGCACAAAAAGCACAGCACTTCACCCTCCATCTTCTGATCAACAAGTTTAGGATTTGGTGTTTTATGAAGTCATGATCTGCATATCTTGGCTTTAGTTTTGTTCTTTTATGCTGTTTGTGCATCAAATGTTGAATGTGGTTAATCTGTTGGTGAATCAAATGCTAATTTTCATTATTTTATATGAATAAGGTATATAATCGGGTCTTAAGTCTGGCCCCAAAAATGATCAGGTCTTGATCTTTTTGTTTAGGTTTTATCTTTATTAATTTGAGTTATCAGCCATGCCTGCAGATATTTCGTATAATAGTTTGGGCTAGGCCCATATCAGACCGATCAAACCGTGGTTATTCGGGCTAGGCCATTTTCCCTTCCATCGGGCCAGGCCTACTGTTCAGGCTGGGACAAAATTTTCACCTGAGCCTGTCCAGCCTGGCCATGAACACCCCCATATGCTTCTTGCTTCTTAATGGTTTACCACCTATTTTCAGAGTCAGTTTTTTTATAAGCTAAAAGTGCTTGCGTTTTAACTGTATCACTTGGTCCATTATCTTCAATTATTGCATCTGATGCAATAAATTCATCTGTTCTACCATGCTAGACCGAGACCTAAGTGTGGGCCCAGCGTGCACTTTTTCTTCTGTGACATGATCCATTCTTTGTTTTGGGATCATATCTATTTCATCAACGGACTTGCTATTAAGTGTCGACTATGTTTATATGAAGAGCATTTAAGTTCTTGGGACTGCTGAACTTGATTATTGCTGTGTTAGTGTTGTTCATTGACAAGGAATGATCAATTTCTGTAAAGAGAGAGGAGAATTCTATTCTTTTGAGTAAATATTAGATGAACATTGTTTGGATAATGAGCATTTTCAAAAGCTCCTGGTGGGTCATTATAAGTTATTGTAGTATTTCATTTTCCTGTTTGTTTAAAAGCTCCTGATGATTATAAGCTATTGTAGTATTTCATTTTCCTGTTTGTTTAATTCATTTCTGTCTCCAAATAATTTTGGGCATATATTTGACGTGTTCGATTTCCATGTCAACTAGGGGCCCCACTCTGATTTTCCTGGACCCACTTGTGGAAGCACCGCTTGTGTCGCGATCGTTCGAGACAAACAATTAACTGTAGTAAATGCTGGCGATTCTCGTTGCGTGCTATCTCGGAAGGGTCTGGTAATTCTTTTCGCATAAGTTAAATCATCAGAGTTCTGCATCTGATTGGAAAAAATTGAGCATGTTCGGGGAGCTGTCTCTAAGACATCAAATAGTAAATGTAATTCCCCTCAATCATTACTCGCCTTAAGTAGACTGGAAAGAAGTGTTAACTTGGTTTTAAGTATGAAGTTGTGTTGACCAAATGGCGCATATTTATTTGTGGTATAAGATAGGTCTTTCATTTGTACATCCAATTGGCACTTGTTCATCTATGGACCGAAAAGCATGGTAATGCCAAGTGAAGTCAGGATGCTTGCTGTCAACCCTACCAAACGCTTGCTGGCAGGGGAGGGGATGGGATTAAGGCAAGACATGGGTTCGAAACGTGGGAAAATCCAGACCTGTGGATTTAAACATTGATAAGCGCAGAAAAAAGAGATGCCTACTGTCAAAAATGCGATGAATAAAGATGAGATTAATTTTCCTATGCTAAGTTCATGCGCTAAATTAATTAGCCACTATAAAGGAGTACCAATTTCCAACATCATATCTTTGCGTTGGTTACAAAACCTGATTTCTGGGGAATCTTGGAAATGCTGTTATTGATTTTTGTGTGGTAATTTGACACCGGGAGAACTCATGCATCAACCATAGATCTGCCAATCATGCCTGGGTTTTGTGCGGTAGTATGTGGACGACGTTATCATCAGTAGCTAGTGTTCTACTAGAATAATGATGCTCTAGCTACCTTGATTGGGGAAAAAAGAACAGTAACTAAGGCGAGTGTCTCTAGCTCTATGCAGGCATACAATTTGTCTAAAGATCACAAGCCTGACCTTGAGATTGAGAGAGAGAGAATTCTTCAAGCTGGGGGTTTCATTCAAGTTGGACGGGTCAATGGAAGTTTGAATCTAGCAAGAGCTATTGGTACTACTTCTAAATTTTATTCTCGATGACCAGTTGATAGAGTGGAGGGAGACTCTCTCAAAGCGTGAGCATATGCACGTGCGTTTGTGGATCTTATTGGGTACACACCATCTCATGTGAATTGGCGATGTAATGTCTGTTGGCTGCAGGAGATGTGGAATTCAAGCAGAACAAATCACTCTCAGCTGAAAGCCAGATTGTAACTGCAAATCCTGACATAACTACTGTATGTGATAACTAGTCGAGATATATTCTTGTGGTCTTGTGAGGTTATTGACATTTCTTTAATCAAGATGGTTGAACTCCTGTTACCCACCATCTGGTGGCTGAGTTGGTTTGTATTCAGTTCCTTTCACGAGAGGTCCCGGGTTCAAAACTTCTTGACGCTAGGTGATTTAACCGGGGGCCCATGGTTGTGGGGTCTGCGGGACACCTCGATTATAAAAAAAAAAAAAAAAAACTCCTGTTTATTTAATGCAGGAATTCTAGATGACTTTGTCCATTTGACGTTATTTCTGACCCTTACAATTGCTTCTATTGCATTTTTAATCCTTTTTTCCTCTTTTTTGTCCAATTTTGTAGATTGAGCTATGTGGAGATGATGAGTTCCTTGTACTAGCATGCGACGGAATATGGTACTTCATTTCGACTTTTTGCTGATATCATTTTTCTCTACAAACAAATATCTGACAGCCAACTATTTTTGTGTCCATAAGCTTGAGGAAGTGAACTTGAAACAGGAGTGCTACACATGACATGACTACTATGCATTAATAATTAGTGGGGACTTGAAATACCAGACGAACATTTGACTTGAGGGGGCCCCATAGTTCCATTTATTGCAGGGGCGTACTTGTTGTGACTACCAATGGCTATAGTATGGTGGACATGAGGAGTGCTCGGGTTGCCTTCATATTGTTGACTCTAATAAATAGATTTACTTTCTTTGACGAGCATGTGACTGTGAAGAGAATTTTTTTCTCTTAGTAGCTGATGTATTGTTGAATACTGATTCCAATTCAAAAGTTAATGCTATGAGCTTATACTTGAGTAAACCTCCTTTTCACCGAAAAAGCTGTCACCTCTTCTCTTGCAATTTTCATCCCTTATGGCCTATGTTTTTGCAACCAAAATTCCCCATCAGCCAAATTCAGTAAGTGAAGGGACCATCCTGGAGTATCCTTCCCAAAATCTATGCTGTCCATCTATAGTTCTTAGTTTAATTATTTAATCAGCTAGTTATATGACTTGATGCAATTGTTGGCATATTTTTTAATTGAAGGTGTCTCTAGTTTGCTAATTCTTGGGAATCCTGTCTGACGAAGATTATCTTGTTCACCAGGGATTGCATGTCAAGCCAGGAGCTGGTGGACTATGTTAGGGAAGAGTTACGCACGGTACGTTCTTAACACTTGAGATATTAGGCTCCCAGACCGATGGCAATGCAGGAAAAACTCGAGAAGAGAACTTAGGTATTAGCTAAATGGAAAACTCTGCAGGAAAGCAAACTTTCAGTTATCTGTGAGAGGGTCTTCCAGAGATGTTTGGCGCCCTCTGCCGGCGGCGAAGGATGCGACAACATGACCATGATTTTAGTTCAGTTTAAGGACGTGCAATCTGCGGCGTCTGATCAACTCTCGGAGCCCGTCGTGTGTTTGGAAGAGTCGGAAGTGAAGGTCTGAGCCCTTTAACAAACGGAAGGACCACCTATCCAGAGGGTCTACGAGATGATGGTTTAAGCTTGCGAATACGCTGCTCAATCTCAAAGAATCTGCAAACAGATGATGTAATCATTGACAAGATCACTGGAGTGATATTCGGAGGACAATGCTCCCCTTGAAGAAACGTTAGGGATGCTCATGGTTTTCTATTTTCTCATCAGCGTTGTGGTGCTTCTTTTGTGTATTGTGAGCGTATCTGCGGATTCATTTTATACTCGTTAGAACTTAGAGGAGCGTATCGAAACCAAAGCAGCAAAGTTGGTTGGCCTGTTGAACGTTATCAGATGGGATGCCTTGGATCGGTTGAAAAATTGCCACGCAGGGCTTATAAATGATGTGGTACTAAAAACTTTTTAAATAAAAATGTCACGTATATATCTTGATTGGAATTTTTCGTCGTGGTACTAAATTAATTTTTTTTCTTTAATTTGATACTTAAATGAGCAATTCTCGTGTCTTCTTTTTGTCGGTTTTCATTTAATCATGTAAAAACATGCACCCTCGAAGTGTCTTTCGCTATGCTGAGTTTTTACTTGCTTGCCTGTTTCGAAGGAGAGGGAGGAGGACCCATGTGCAGAGGGATGCGCGTGGCTCCACTTTCCTCTTTTCAGGTGGACGTACCAATGGCCTTAAATTCAACACGCGGCGGCGATGTCCATCATCCACGAGTGAGATCCGCAGTGGATCCACGTGGCATTTCCACTCCACCCCCAAAAACCTTTCTTATCCGTTCATCATCTTCCCGCCTGTCCTAAAACAATCCCGTGAATCGCGGTGGCGGGAGGGGGAGGGTTCATCGCTTCTTATCCCCCAAATTCGCTGTTGCCTCCCCCATTTTCTGTTTACGGGGGGGGGGGGGGGGGGGGGGGGGGCTTTATGGAGAATTCCGGGGCGGGGGGAATGGATGAGATCGAATGGGGATCCGTTAAAAGGGAAAGAAAAAACGGGATCCAATCGAAAAACTCACCCGCCTGCAATTATTGGCTTCTAGCTCTGCCAAAAGCACAATAGCGCGGAAGCTCGTTCCGCATGCGAAACACGTGTCCTCCTTACCTTCCCTTCTTATCCGCATCCCGACCGTGACACTTTTCCCCCCGCCCTTTGGCCCAATAATAATAAACCGTGGCTTTGACTTGACCTCGGAATTGGGCGCCCTTTGTTTCTTTTGTTTCGTTTGGTGCCACGCCCTTCCTTTCCCCCCACTTACCTTCGGTTTTGTCTCTTCTTTTTCTTTATTGTCTTTGTTTCTTTGTGCTCGTCTCACCGGGACGCCCTCGCAGTCTGCCTAGACGAGGGCTTGCTGAGGCCCTCGCTATGGCCGGTGAGGGCCTCTCAACGAGGGTCACGATGCCCTTGTCCAATGCCGAGGAGGGTCAATTGGCAATCTTGTCCGACTCTCATTTCAAAAAAGAAAAAATTTAAAAATTTGAAAAATTGTAAGTATAAATATCAACGTTAGATTCCAAACAAAATTTTTTTTTAAAAAAATAAATATAATGGTCGATGGCAATCCTTTAAGACTCTTTTGGTAATTTTTTTTTTTAAGTTCCTCGAATTTCATGGCCATGTTCAATCAAGTGTGGTATGAACAGGACCTGCCCGCTTCATTTTGACCGAAAGATGCGCAAAGAAGAAACCTTTGACGATTACTCGTGAGATTTCACATACGTTAGCCTACTAGTCAGAGACGAGAACGTTGGAAGAGAGTGAATCCGATTCTTTCTTTGATTTTATAAATGAGCCCGATTAGACAGACCGGTTCAGAACGCGGGGGTTGAAAATGACACATTTAACTTGGTCCTTTAAAAAAGCGAGGGTGGGTAGGGGGGGCGCGTCAGTTGGTGAGCGTTCTCCATAACGGTATCTACTGAAGAATAAATAAAAACAATACGTGGAAAATTCACAACTGATCTCCAAAGTTGGAATATCTTTTGAATGTAGGGGGCACACCCCGGCACAAAAAAAAAAACCAGAGAGGGGAAGAATTAGAGCTTTAGGTACCAATCATAACGCTTAGAGCACGGAGGTGTAAGATATATGGGGACTTTAGGGATAATTACCGAAGAAAAAGTCTCCAAACCCATCGTGCGGCTGTCGATTCGGCCATAAGATTTTCAAATTTACCAATTTAATCGCAAGCATTTTTTTTACGATTAATTAATATAGTCATTTCGATTAATTTTTTTTTATCAAAAATGGTAGTAAGGTGGTTTAGTCAATTTTTATCAATTTTTATCGAAAAATTTAGAACTAAATTGATGATTATACGATAGATAGATAGATAGATAGATAGATAGATAGATAGATTGGGTACTTTTTCGGTATTTTTCTCGAGATTTAAGGATTGCGAGTGACGATGCTTTTTAAGTCGTATTCCGATTTCTAAGCGATTAGAACGTGTATTTCATCAAAATAAAAAAGCAAGAAAAACGTGGCCGTAGAGTTCGGTTAACCCAAACAAAAAAACCAAAAGAAAAGTCGTTTTCTGATGCGAAGCTGACCAGGCACCCGACAAAAACAAAAGCATCGGATAAGGAAAAAACAAAAAAGAGAAAGAAAGGAAGGCCCTCCCCCGGCCCCCTGTCCTCTCCGATCAGCGTCACACGTCAGCCATTAGATAAGCACAACGACCGGTCACTACTCTCTCCCCTCCTTCAATCTCTCTCTGTGTCTATATTTAGTGACACGCCTCGGCCGATCAGACCCATCAGTCCATTCCCCCGTTGCTATTATCCAGTTCCAGAATAGCTGCGTTCGCCATCGTCTTCTGCATCGTCATCGTTTCATAGACGGACGACTCTTCGTTCCTGCGGATCTATTTCAAGGACGCATTTTGGGGAGCTCCCTGTTATTGTTGCTGAAGGTATCGTCTTGGCTGTTCCTTTGATCGTTTTGGGGAGGGAGGAAAAAACTTTGCTGCGGCATGGCTACTTCTGTTGTTGGCGTGATTGGCAAGACCGGCTCTCGGTGGATTCGGGTCGGAGACCGGAAGATGGAGAACAGAGTCGGTAGGAGTACTGGGGTTAAAGTTTCCTGTTCTTATTCGTCGGTGCTGGATCCGTACAAGACCCTGAGGATTCAACCCGGCGCTTCTGAATCTGAGGTCAAGAAGGCCTTCAGGCGTCTCGCTCTGCAGGTTTGATTTTCTCGCGGCCTTCATTCTCCGTTCCGCTATCTTTTCTAGGGGAAATCTGGCTTAAAGCTTGGAGCTTTATGAGGCTTGATTGAAGTTCGCTTATTCTTCTGGTTCTATTTCAGTATCATCCAGACGTTTGCAGAGGAAGCAATTGCGGGATACAGTTTCATCGGATAAATGAGGCGTACGATGTAAGACTTCCATTTTCCTGTCTTGTTTCTCTGGGTTTCCATTTCTGTCTTTATGCTGATAAATAGATGTGGGTTGAGGTGGGTCAGACGTTCATCCGAAATGGTTTTAGATGTTAGGGATTCATCCGGTCATGAACCAACGTGGTCATCTTTTAAGGTTTTAGTAGTCCGTGCGTCAGGAGTACTTGACGATATGTTCCGTTACTAACTACTAATTGCATGGATGGAATTTTAAGTCATGCAGAGAGGATATGCTTCACTAATCGTCTGATAATTGCAGCATGTTCCAAAAAACTGTTCTATCGGTGTTTGTCTGTGTGTTTCGCACCAGACGGGCACTCTGCTAAAGGCTTTGTGAGCTTGACTGGAGGATTTCAAAGACTGATCACTTCTCTAACGTATAATGAGATGAGCACTCAAAAGGATTCTAAGCTGGAGGATATCTAAAGATTAATCAGTTCTCTAACTAACAAACAAAGGTGATGATACTTAAATTGGAGTTCACTTTTTCCCGGAGCAAGCTGAAAATCAAGAAAACCAAAGAATAAAATCAAGAGTCACAAGAACAGTTTGTTCTTGAACTTCGTTCTTTGTTTGGGTTTGAGTTTTTTCTCTTTTTTTTTTTTGTTTTGTTTTGGGGGGTGGGTGGGGTTGGGTTTGGATTGCTTTTTGTCTATGAGAATTGGGTGCCTGAATTTGTTTTGTGTCGCTATGTTAATGTGTGCAGGTTGTGATGAGCAGTTTGAGGGGCGAATCGAGCGAGCAAAACATGTATGAATCATCGTCGTATGAACAAGGAGATGATGAGGAGTTCAGAGGGATGAACGATCCTGAATGGGACATGTGGGAAGAGTGGATGGGATGGGAGGGTGCTGGAATTCGAGATTACTCCTCTCACATCAATCCCTACATCTAATAATTATTTGTATCATTCTTGTGTTATGTTTTTCAATCATGAATGGTGGCCCCCATTTCAACCCCCCAAGAAAAAGAGATGGGTTCTTCTTGTATATGTAGAAGAAGTTGGGTGATGGGGTCATTGTTCTTTGTACATATTATGCAATCTCTAATGGAAGAAGTCCCAAAGATCAAAATGATTTGGGGTTATCTTGTATGGAAGAGACTTGTTTCATGTCTTCTCATCTAAATTTCTGCATCATCCATCAAAGGACTGCTAACTGCTCGTGAAACTTGAAAGGAGACGTGAAACTTGAAAGGATACTCAAGCTGGTGTGTGTTTTCTTTTTCTCTGAGTCATTGTAGGCGCTAATTGTCCCCGATTTGTGGCCATAAAGGTTTGATTGGAAATGAGAAGATGCTTGAACTTGGGCATAAGATTTACTTCTGGATTTGTTCTATTCCATGCGACTCGAGAGAGAATGAATGTGGGAGGGCCATGCATGGATTTTCAAATCCGGCTGGAATTTGGAAACAATCTCAACCATGGTGCAGAGTAAGGTGACTGCAATTAAGGAACTTTTTCTTCTTTTGCTGGGTGAAAGGTGTATAAACACTGGATGTACCGGACCTTTTTGATGGTTCTCAAGGTCAAACGTATTCGACAAATGTGCGCAGAAAAATGGGCTTCAATGAGAAGAAAGTTCAGAAAAGCCAGAGGCAATTATGCTGGTTGATCCATGTTCCCCAATCATACTTGCTCGAAGGTTCATCGCCAAATTGCCTATTAAATATTAAGCCTCATCTTACCTCAAGAAGTGGCAGGCTTGGCCCTCATTTCATACGTTCTGTACGCTCTTGTGATGATCTGCTCGGCCAGAAACATGTGGCTGGCCATAGTGAAGACGAACCATCATTAGCCTTAGTCTTTCTGTTAGATTATTCGATTGGCAATCAGGTGTACAAATATAAACCAGATGCTCAAATAAAATCCTGAGCTATGATGAACCTTATCCAACTCTCCATCATCGGATTCTTGTTTTTTTTTTTTTTTGGTAAGGACCATCATCGGATTCTTGTTCATATCTCCGTGTATCAAACTCTGATGCTCTGTTTATCAGCCATCTCTTCGTTGGTTAAGCTCAACCGTAAGCTTTCCTCTATGATGTTATCGGTCCGCTTGCTTTTCTTTCTTTTCTTGTTTTTTTTTCTGTAGGGAATGCTGCTGTTGACAACTGCCATGGAGAATCCGTCCACATGATGTGACCATAGTTTTCTTCTTCATCTTCTATTATTATGCTTACCCATCATAGAAAATGTGACCCGCTATTTCCCAGATTTAGTAAAGACTTCATCATATTCCTCCCTCAGTATATAGGATTTAGTGAGATTTGTTCATTTCGACTGGGCTTGGTTTCGAATCACATGCTTGGCATTATTATAGCTCTAGCTTCTTCATCGTTCTTCGTGGTTTATTATAGCTCTAGCTTCTTCATCGTTCTCAGGTATTATATTCCTCCCTCAGTGTATAGGGACTCGAGACTCGATTACGTCGACCCTAGGGACTTCATCATATTCCTCCCTCAGTACACAAACTCGATTTCTTAATCACCGACGAGTCCCTAGGGTCGACGTAATCGAGTCCTAGAATCTAAACAACCAAGAAATCGAGTTTGTGTACTTGATTTCAAATCTATCGTTGTTTTCTGTGGAATTCTGGCGATGTAGCATTTGGACGCTTTCCCTCTATCGCTCTCAGGCCGCATGGCGTCAATGAGACAACTCCCCCCCCCCCCCCCTCTCTCTGGCTTGATGAAAGAGGTGGAAGTTTGGAAATGGCAAAAGTGAGGCTAGAAGAGAGGTTCCTAGCCTATTTATAGAGTTTCGACTGGGCCCTTCCATTATGGGTTGGGCCAGACTTGGCCCACACTAGCCATACTCATATTCGGCCCATAAAAAAATCTTTAAATTTTTTCTTTATTAAACCAATTCCGTAAATGGTAAATTAATATCATATGACGATTAATTACAATCTCAATTAATATGAGCTTATATCAGGAAAATTTTAACATTATCCCACTTGGGTGAATATTAATTGAAACATTATTGTAGTGTGCGTCTTCATATTGGTGTAAGGATTATTCTTAATGGTCAATCCAATCCTATAAAATCTTAAACATCAGATCGTGGCAGTAATTATGCCAGCAGACACAGAGACATCCATGGTTGCAAATGTCTTCAACTTTACTGATATAAATCTAATATAGTAGTGTGGCAATTGAACAATACCTCAAAAAGAGATACACTTTATGTGTTATTCTTTTTGTCGGACACTATTCTCTCTCTTTATGTGTCACGAAACTTGATGTGCACTAGAGAATGTCTTTATGGTTCCAATGTACCTAGATATGTCTTATATTCATGGTTAACCTTACTTCATGTGCAACAAAATATATCCTCAAGGCTAGTAACTCAATGGCCCCAACCTTTACTCAAGGTTTACACATACCTTGAGATTTTTACCGACTATATATTCAAATCAAATACCTTATTGCATGCAATAGAGTTGATACATATTATAATGTTGCAAGACAAACACAGATATAAACTTTATTATAGCAAAAATTGAAAATAACTCCCACTGAATAACCGCATCTAATGATGCTACTAAGTCCATTTTTTAAACTTGGTGCTTTTTGAGAGAATTAAGCCAAAGTATACCTATTGTTTGTGCATATTGTGTATTTTCTTGAAGAAAATGTGATATTTTTCAAGAGAAAATGAGTCAACTCTAAGACAAGCTTGTTAAGATAGAACATTCATTTCTAAGCACTTAACCCCGAAGAAGATTCTAAGACGAGCTTGCCCAAATCTAAAGAATATTCCTCGACAAAAACAAAAAAATTATGAGGTCAATTGATGCTTAACTTACACTGATCTTCAAATATAAAATTGGATCTTCTCCTGGAGGCCCCCCTCTTTTTTTTCCCCGGCTCTGTGGTTACCTTAATTTAAGTATTTTTTTTGTTATTCTTAGTTAGAAAAATTTCAAAAAAGTTCTCTAAGTGCTCTCATTTTTTCAAATAAGAGCTTAAAGTGGACTTTATTTCAAATAAAAATCCGAAGTACCATAATTGTCTCAAAGAAGAGCTTGAAGTGATTATAATTATTTCAAATAAGGGCCTAATCTTACCATCCAGCCAAATTTTTGGGCTAATCAAGGGCATTTTTGTCAAAATATAATTTTAACTTAATTTCATTAGTTAAATTAAATTAAAAATTAAAAAAGGTAAAATTAAGAAAAATAAAAGGGAAGGAGGAGATTCACAGGCGGGAGTGTTGTAGCCCCTACATCAATGGGGCGACGGCCATGATCGTTGGGGTTGTCGATGGTTCGACGAGGTCGATGACTCTACGGATTAGAGGCGAGGGTCGTCAACCCTTGCCTAGTTCTGTGGGTAGGTCGCAGCGGCATAAGCAACCCCAACAACTAGTGGTGGGGCGACAGCCAAAGGCATGAGGTCAATCCTCCCGCCTATGTTTCTTTTTTCTTTTTTTTTTACTTTTTTTTTTCAAAATCTGTTAAAAATACAAAGAAATTAAAATAGTAAATGACAAAATACCCCTAACTAAGCTAACTAAGTCCATTTTTTTAGACTAATATAGTCAATTCAAGCATTTATTTGAAATAATGTGCACTTCAAGCCCTTCTTTGACATAATGAAAGCATTTCAGATTTTTATTTGAAATAAGGTTAACTTTAAATCCTTATTTGAGAAAATTATGGGACTTGAAGTCTTTATTTGAAATTTTCCCTTCGTAGTTTAAACTATAAAATTGGTATACGAATTAAAATTGATGCTTTTTTGTCAAATAAAAAAAAGTTTATATACGAGTTGAAATCATTTTTCTAAACTTGGTGCTTTGTAAGAGAATTAAGCCAAAATATACCCTATTGTTTGTACATATTGTGTATTTTCTCAAAGGAAATGTGATATTTTGTAAGAGAAAATGAGTCAATTCTAAGGCCAGCTTGTTAAAATAGCATATTCATTATGTACATAACTCCAAAGAAGATTCTAAGACGAACTTACTCAGATCGGAAGAAGATTCCTCAACAAAAACATAAATTCATGAGGACCACTGATTCTTAACTTAAACTGACTTTCATTAAGTACATGGCTCCAAAGAACATTCGCTGGATCTTTTTCCCGGCTCCGAGGTTTTTTCTTTTTGGTCATACCCGGCTCAGAGTTTTGTTATTCTTAGTTTAAACTATAAAATTCTCAGAAAAGGAATGGTTGCTTGCTGTGCTGTAGCTTCTTGGAGTCTTTTGGGGTGGAAGCTCTTCCCTTTGCCGAATTCGCATCCGTCGTCTTGACCCTGTCTTTCAATCTAGATGCGGCTGTTTCGTCACTTCTATTCAATCAGATTTGGAAAATTTCATTCAAATTCGAATGATCCCCGATATCGGAATTTCGACTTTGTTTTTGTCCCGAAGGGGTAGGGCTCATTTCAGCTCCGCTCCTGAAAATTCCATCACGGTGGGACCGTACTCGTTCCGACGTTCTGGAATTGGTTCGTCTCTCTCCTCCGCATCTCGTGCTCACTTGATAGCTCCGTCATCCTTAGCTCTCTCTCTCTCAGGTACTTAAAGAGTCGGGGTCCTGTTCTTTCATTTAAAAATTCGATCTTTACGTTTTGCAGACTTGATGTGGCTTCTTCGTTTAGTGGGCGGTGCTCTGTGTTGTTCTTTTTCTAATCAGCCCTGTTGATTTTTGTTTTTCTTTTGATTCACTGGGCGATTATTGTTTGGTTTGGTTGTTTAGTTTGCTAGAGCTGAATGGTGTCTGAGATATCCGTTGGAAAGAAATGATGTAGATTGCTGTGGATGTGTATCCGAGTTATCTGTTTAGGGACGTGACATATTCAGTTGAAGTGCTTTCCTCGACCAAAAGGCGCTCGGTGTGAGTAAACCTTCTATGATCCAACATCGCCGAGAGTCTATAGCCAGCACCACTCATATGAGCAATGAGAAGGCGACAAATCCAATTCAAAGATAAGCGTAAGTCACGTTTATTTGGTGTCGTTTGATTGCGGACAAGAAAGATCACCATGTAGAAAAGAAATGAGAAATCGTTTTGATTCTATTTGCTTTGCCCAGGAGGGATGCGGGGAAATTTTGGAATCATTTTCCGGAATGGGTGAAAGCGAATCCATCCTTTTGCAGGCTAAGAATTGGAAGGACATTTGGAAGACAATGAGTTTGGTTTAGTCAGAAAAGAGGCGATGTGTTAGCTTGCTCTAGATTGATACTTGAGTTTTCTCTGAAGCTGGTCCATGTGGCTGAACTTTGTCTGAATAAAATTTGAGGCTATTGAGATTCATTTTTCTGGTCAGGCTTCTGAGAACAAACCTTCTTGTTAACAATTGTTTTCTCTCTTAAAATTGGAGTGGGTAGTTGGGACACTTTGGACCATGATGACTGGCCCTTCTATTTTTCTCCTGACACCAAGACTAGATATCATTTGAGGTAGAATGATAATCAGATAATTCTTCACTTTGATGCTAGTTGTCGGTTGGTAATCCGCATTTCTAACCCTTATCTTTACTCTACATAGTAGGGCTACCTGTTTGGTTGTGCGCACACTACCGTTTTTATTTTGTGCATTTCATTCTCAAGCCTCCACTTTGTTATATGCTAATGGCTAGGCGCATTTTATGACCAAATCGTTGGTCTTCCATCGGCCCCACAATATGTGGTTTGTTTGTGTATTGTTGTATTTTGACGAGTTATCCTCTTGCTTGTTGCTTAATTTCAGCTCTGGAGCTAATCAATGGCAGACCTGAAGGAACGCCTCCTCCCACCAAAACCAGCATCTGCTATAAACCTTAGAGAGTCATCTTATAGACCATCCACATCTGGACGCCAACCTTTCCAAGGTGTGGATGTTCTAGGGCTAAAAAAGCGGGGCCAAGGCCTTCGCTCTTGGATTCGCGTAGACACTTCTGGCAACTCCGAGGTCATTGAGGTGGACAAGTTCACAATGATGCGTCGATGTGATCTTCCTGCCCGTGATTTACGCTTGCTTGATCCATTGTTTGTGTACCCGTCCACCATTCTTGGTCGAGAGAAGGCAATTGTGGTTAACTTGGAGCAGATTCGGTGTATCATCACAGCAGATGAGGTTCTCCTATTGAATTCCCTTGATAGCTCTGTTTTACAGTATGTTGTGGAGCTACAACGCAAGTTGACCAGAGCTGGGGTGGGCGAAGTCTGGAAGTCTGAATGCGCTGACTTGAGCCGGAGAAGAGGAAGTAGAAACTTCGATGATATTTTTGGGAATACATCCCCAGATTATCTTCCCTTTGAATTTCGGGCACTTGAAGTAGCGCTTGAAGCTACCTGTACTTTTCTTGATTCTCAGGTTTGTGAAAGATGCTGATCAAAGCATAGATCCATACTTCACTTTTGAGAGTTTCATTCGGATTTGTTTTTATGTTAAGATAATGTTAGTATTGTATCTGGACTGAATTGCTTTAAATGAATCATGACGCATGTCTCGATATCTTCTAAGCTGATTTTGTTGTTTTTAGTTGCATTAAAAGCTGTCATGTAAGCCTTCTCTTTGATTGTTAAAATTGCATTACTTTCATATTGTATTAGAATTTGAAGATCTGCTTCTCCTAATTTTGACACTACCTTAAGCAGTTCTGGTTGATTTGAACTTAGCTGGGCAAAGTTGTAACCACGTCATATTCATATTCCATAGGCAGCAGAACTCGAGATTGAAGCTTATCCTTTGCTAGATGAGCTTACTTCAAAGATTAGCACGTTGAATTTAGAGCGTGTCCGTCGATTGAAGAGCAGACTCGTTGCATTAACTAGGAGAGTGCAGAAGGTACCAGGAAATATATGTTATTCTTGTGAGAATTTGTGCTGGTGAATGATATCAAATCTCTCTCTCTCTCAGCCTTATCGGGACAAATGGTTTCTAACATTTTCCTCTTAAATGTCCTAATGTAGGTTAGAGATGAGATAGAGCAGCTGATGGATGATGATGGAGACATGGCAGAGATGTACCTCACTGAAAAGAAACAAAGGATGGAGTCAGCATTATATGGTGATCAGTCTTTGTTGGGATACAGATCATTTGATGGTGCTCTATCTGTCTCTGCACCAGTTTCTCCCGTTGCTTCCCCTCCAGATGGGCGGAAGCTGGACAAGAGCTTGAGTATTGCCAGGAGCCGGCATGAGAGCATGAGAAGTTCAGAAAGTGGCACGGAGAGCATAGAAGAACTTGAGATGTTGCTGGAAGCATACTTTGTTGTGATTGATAGCACATTAAACAAGTTGACCTCGGTATGGCCTCGCCGTCATCGTCACTCTAGGATTCTCTTTTGTTTGATTTCGAAGGACGGAACTCACAGAACTTTCTTATTGCCTCTTGTTGCAGCTGAAGGAGTACATTGATGACACAGAAGATTTCATTAATATTCAGCTGGTAATTGTTTCTGTCCTCTTCTCATTGCTTGTTGCATCCCATCGACTTGCAGTTTCTTGGGGTGGCTTATTATCTGATCGAAATTTGCCCAGAACACCGAAGTAGACATAGGCGGATGATAACCCATCTCTGTTCAGTGCTATTTATGATATGTAATTTGCTCATCTTTACATTTTCGAAGCCTTGTAAGAATAAACAAGTTGGCTTTGGATCATTCTGATCATTGATCGACTTCGACACTCTTGCGCTAGTCTTCAGAGAAGTAGACGACCATATCCCGTGGAAGGACGCAACTTGATGTTGGAAATTCTTAGTCTTCAACTTCACATAATGTATTTGAAAAACCTTTGCAGGACAATGTCCGGAACCAGCTAATCCAATTCGAGTTGCTGCTGACAACTGCCACTTTTGTAGTTGCCATATTTGGCGTGGTGGCGGGGATCTTCGGCATGAACTTTGAGATACCATTTTTCGACAATGCAGGGGCCTTCGAGTGGGTCCTCTTAATTACAGGAGGGACTGGGATCACCATATTCCTAGCATTCTGTTGGTTCTTCAAGTATAGAAGACTAATGTCGCTATAGACAGATATGAAAGGATTGGACGGAATTGTATGATCATTCATCAGCATCATTCTTATGGTTAGACAATGTAATTGGAAATGAGAATGTGCTTCATTCTTGTGCCGATTCTTTGGATATGTTACTTATTTTTCTCAGTACAGTAGGCTGGAGAATGTCTCGCCCTTTGTAACTCGGTGCCAAGAATGTCATTCCGAAATCAAATCATGTACTGCGAACACACTGTCTTGCAATTGATTTGCTTCTGTCCTATGAACGATACTGTTTTGCTATCTTTAAAGTGCCATCACCCAATTTTGAGTTACGTGCCCTCAAATCCATCTCATTCGTCCACCCAATTTAATCCATCTCATTCGTCACAGGACAGAAGCAAATCAATTGGAAGACATTGTGTTTTTAGTGCCATCAAATCCAACTCATTCGTCCACGCAATTTTGAGTTCACAAGACAGGAGCAAATCAATTGTAAGACATTGTGTTCGATTGATTTGGATTTGATGGCACTTTAAAGCTAGCAAATCAGTATCGTTCGAGAAAATGACACATGATTTCTAAACTTTGATTCAATAAGAAGCATCGTACTCAAATTTTTCATTTGTTCGATATGATTTTTTGGTCCAATGTGCAATATTATTCATGACCTTTTAATTTATTCAGTGCAGTGTTCTCGAATTTTGGCCGAGTATTCAATATGATCCATGAACTTATATTTTTTTTATAATTGAGGGATTATACTGGACATTTATCAATAGTTTATAAATCACATCGAACAAATTAAAAATCTAGGGATGGCATTACACATTGAGACAAGATTCATGGACCACATTCACAAATTAAAAGTTAAAATGATGAAATTACACATTTTCATGTCTCATGACTCACTTCGGTATTCCGAAGCTTCCTATAAGAGTTATTCTTATCTGGTGAGATCTAACAAATTCCACATTACAAAGAGTTATGTCAATTGAGTTTGGGTTATGCCCATAGATCCAAACCCAATATGATATTGACTCTCAATTAAAAGAGCCAAATTTGTGCTATTTTCCGCCATGACTCACTTTGGTATTGAGAAACTTCTGATTACAATTAGTCTCATCTGGCGAGATCTAATAAATTGCATTTTATAAAGAGTAACGTCAATTGAATTTGGATTATGTCCATGGATCCAAAACCAACTTGATACCGACTCTAAGTTAAAGGAGCTAGATTTGTGCTATTATCCCTATGACTTACTTCGGCACTCAAAAGCTTCCATTTAAAGTTAATCTAAGTTCGAGATATTTAACCTATTTCTTATTATAAAGATGAATGTTAATTGAGTTTGGATTATGTCAATGGATCTAAATCCAACTTGATATTGTATTTTTTTGAAAAATATTTTTTAAAAATAAAATAATTCTCAAATCATTCACTTTCTCCAACAATTAATGCACGCAAAAAAAAAAAATGCACGCAAGATCGGGCAACTTAGTATGGAAAAAATGCTTCTTATGTGGACCTTCCTAATCATTAAGGCTTTGCTGCTGGGCGGTCCACTGCTCGCGAGTAAGAGATGAAGCTTTGTCGCTGCAAATGGTAGCTGATGCCTGATGGCACTCCATGCCCTCACAAGAAGACTGCGTCAAGCGACGTCTCCCCATGTCTTCCCTTCCCTCCCCATCTTCCACATCTCCACTCTTCCGTCAGTTTCGCCCCTGTCGCATCCCGGCTTCGATCAACTTCGGCATCCCCTCTCTGGGGCATTTCGTCCAAAACCTTGTGATCACTCCCAATGTTCCCATCTTTCTTGCCTCAGGTTTTTCTCCATCCAGATTCGCTGCGACCCAGTTGTCTTCCCCGAGAGGCAAATGGCAGAAAGCGACTCCCAAGAGTCAACCGTGGTCGAATTGCTCAAACAAGTCGCTCTACTTCCCACTGAAGCAGAGGCCATGGAATCTTTGAAGACTTCTGGGATTGTCCCGAATGGAGACTTGATATATTCGGTAGTGTCGGCGTTGAGGGAAGAGTGGAGGCTGGCTTTTTTGGCTCTCAAATGGGGCGACAAGTGGGGCTGCATTGACGAGAAAGTTCTCAATTTGATGACTTGGGTATTGGGAAGTCACGGAAAGTTCAGTATTGCCTGGTGTTTGATACGGGATTCGCATCGATCGTCAGTGGATGCAAGGCAGGCTATGCTAGTTATGATTGATCGGTGAGATAGGTTTCTTCCGATTACTTTTGAATTTCAGTCATACGAGTTAATGATGATGCGTTGCTTAAATTCGCTACTTTTTTTTTCCCCCTGAATTAAACATCAGAAAGTTTAAATTCAACACTTGCTGATTCACAATTGATTATGGATCTTCCCCTTAAGCTGTTCTACAGGTATGCAGCTGCAAACAATCCGACAAAGGCAATCTGGACATTTCACGCAATGGAGAAATTCAGAACTGCTCCAGACCAGGAAGCGTACTGCACCCTCCTGACTGCTCTCTGTAAGAACGGAAACATTGAAGAAGCCGAAGAGTTCATGTTTCTGAATAAAAAGCTCTTCCCCCTAGAAACTGAGAGCTTCAACATTATTTTGAATGGTTGGTCTAATGTTACTGTCGACGTGCTTGAAGCCAAGAGAATTTGGAAAGAGATGTCGAGATGCTGCATCACACCAAATGCAACTTCCTATACTCACATGATCCGCTGCTTCTCAAAGGTTAGTAACCTATTCGACTCTTTGAGACTATATGATGAGATGAAGAAAAGAGGTTGGGTTCCTGGACTTGACGTGTACAACTCTCTAATTTACGTGCTTACTAGGGAGAATTGCTTTAGTAAGGCCCTAAAAATGTTGGAGAAATTGAAAGAAGCGGGTTTGCAGCCTAATCACTCCACTTATGATTCCATGATACGTCCTCTATGTGAAGCCGAAAGGCTAGATGAGGCAAGAGCTGTTCTATCTTCCATGATAGGTGACAACATTCAGCCAACAATTGAAACCTACCATTCGTTTCTTGAAGTCACCGGTTTTGAAGGGACACTGGAAGTTCTTTCCATGATGAGGAAAGCTGATGTAGGTCCTACCGGAGATACATTCCTCTTAATTCTTGAGAAGTTTTTCAAACTGAGCCAAGTGGAGAATGCTTTAAGGATTTGGGTTGAAATGAGACAATGTGAAATAGTGCCAGTTGCCGCACACTACCTCAAAGTGGTGCATGGATTGGCCACGTCTGGTTATCTCATTAAAGCCAAGGAAATTTATTCCGAGATGAGAGCCAAAGGGTTCTTAGATGATCCAAAGTTGAAGAAACTGTTGTGCAGAACTGCAAGACGTAAGAAGGATAAAAGGGGATGGCATGTGGGAGAAGATGAGAGTGGGGGTGCAGTAAACATTAACAAAGGAACAATATCGAGATAACAAAGAAAATTTGTGGAAGATCAGACAGGGAGAATGGGAGGACATTGCACGGAGTTTGCAAATTAAATGCCAATGCCTAATCAGAAGTTAGGGTTGGGGTCTATCTTGTGGGGAGAGAAGCACTTCATGCCATCACCGAGCGTGTTATGCCCTGGAGGTGGTGTCATGAAACAACATGAGAAGCGACACTGCATTATTCTTGAAAAATGGTTTATTTTAGATTGCTCAGTGGAGACAATTTATACAATGGCTACAACTTTTTTGCTAGTTTTCCTTATTCTCGAGCATAAATGCTGTCAAACTTGGTTGTGACCATCCTGCGGTCTACTTTTGATATAGTCACCTCTTGACTGAGGGGTGTCAAACTTCTGCTGAGGAAGCAGTTTCCTCTGTTTATGAAGGACAGTATCGATGAGTTTGCAATTGGAAATTTGTGCCTGCACGAGGATATGACCATCTGTGAAGCTCTTGAAGTTGAACTTGATGCATACATTGATTTCTTCAACTAGGTCTATGAGAAAGTGGAGTGTAAGACGATCACAATTGCTAGTGACAGAGATAAGCAGATGACCAATGGATTTGAGGCAGCGCGCACATTAGTTGTAAAGTTTCATGTGTCGCAGTCTTCTTGGTAATTTCTCAGGATATGTAAACAAGTTTTGTTTGCCATATAGATTTGAGATCATGTAGGAATATGAGAGATATCCAGTAAAACTCGACAATTTTTTTTTTAATGCTGTAAAGACACGCAGATTGATGGCAATTTTTGGTATTATGATCGTCAAACCTGCAAGTAGGGGTGTCATAAACTCGCTTTTATGTTGTAGATTATCCTGTTTCAGAGCCATCCTGTAAAATCATCCTGCTGTTGTGGTACGGCGTTTACCTTGTTTCATCACTTCTAAGCCGATGATAAATCAGATCGGGGAATGTATAATCCACCGCTAAGTTCACAACTTGATGATCAAGATTTCCAGAAGATCACTTTTGAAAATAATTTGAGGCATTCTAAGTCGAGACAGCCAACACCTGACACCAGCAAGGGCACGTTCCCAAGGGGCTTTGGAGGCCTAACTCCCCTTGCAGATGCTGAAACGAATGCTCCCATAGTTGAATGGTAGAACACTAAAATGGCTGACTCACATTGTTGCACCACCAAGGCCCGGAAGAAGAGAGATAACTTTGCTACCTGCCTCAATAGCAATTCGCAAATACAATGCCGAAACAACCTTATTGGAAACTATTTTTTATTTTTTATTTTTATCAATTCTATCTTGTTCCAACGACAAACACTGTCACATCCTCAACAATCAAAACTGGTCATTCAAACATCACTGGTTTTACAGTGTCATTTAGAAGATGGAGAAAGCCTTTCTTTCCGCGCCTTGTCCGCTTTCTCCATGTAATCTTGATGGGACTGGTGCTTTGACCCTACAGTATAAAGTGAACTTGTCAGCTTGATATTACTAATATATGTCCAAAACCTAAGAACGGCGTCTTCCTGCAATTAGTTCTCAAACGAAATATTAAGTTTGACACTTCCAGTCCATAAGGATCTGTGGTTCCATATGTACAATGAGTTGCTTAAAAGCAATAATACCTACCGATACAATGGGAATGAATAGCATCTATGTCCAAATAATAATTGCCACATGTGTGAAATGACATTTATATGGCAATAAAAGCCCAGTTCTGAGAAAACCATTGCGACATAATATGCATAGAAGACTCCATATCTACAAGTTTCTTAGCTGTGTTCAAAGCCATAGAGCACTGATATAAGAAAAAAAACAGCACATATGTCCATGCTATTATATTAATCACAGCATCTTCTCTCCCACCAGACTAGAAAATATAACACTTATCTAGAAAATTAAGCAAACAAACGAGCCAAATCCCAATGTTATACAGTTTCCCCAGGTTATTAACAGTATGGATAACCAACCACTAGTAGCAAGCACAAACCTGCCCTAAACCTCTATTTGTCTCCAATAACTCTGCACATAGTTTCATCACACCAAATGGACTATTAAGAGCAATCTTTTCGTGGATCCCAGCCAAATTTTTTCGAACAAATGAGTGGTCCTATTCCTCTGGCACAGACTTTTAGCTGACTAAGAAAGCCTGACATCGTCCTGTCACACTAACAAATGGCCATAAGTTTACAGGCTCAATGACATCACAAACTACCTGAGAAAATTACCGTGCTTAGTAAATCTTTCAGGTAGAAACACCTAACAATGTCAAACTATTTACAGAGAGGACATGAAGTTCACGTCGAATCATCTAAATAGTTGCATGGAAAATATTGAGAACATAAGGACATTTCAACTCATAAAACAAAAAAAAACATCCGAGTCATGAGAGAGTTGAATAGCACTCAAGCTGAAAAGTTCTCATCTGCCTGATATCGTCATTGTCCGTACTCATAAAAGCAGATTACAAAAGCAGGAATAGTGATCTTTGTATCCAAAAGAGAGAGCATAGAATCCCTATAGGTGTATTTTGATTTCACTTCCGGTGACTGTAGTATAAGCAACATAGAATTTCAGGGTAAATTCATGACAGACAAGTGTTTGACTTAATAGGATTACAGGATGGATCCAGAAGTTCAGAGAAATGTAGTGCCATTTTCGTCGGCTCCATGAATTCCAAACCTAACTGCTTTTATATATGTTTTCCCAGCCCGACATTGAGCAACATTTTGCTTCTTAGAAAGCTTTCACATCTCTAGTTGCCTACCCGCAAATTCCTCTCTGAAAGCTTTGGCACAAAGCAAGACTATTGAGAAACGGCCATGATGAAGCGGATGAATACATGAAAATCTACCGACGACTAAACATTTTGTCTTCCCCAAACTATAGTAAACACCATGTGCAATACACGTGGGACACCTAGGCCAACGAAAAACATCCTGCTGAAGTAGAAATCAAGAACAATCTTTCATTTCTGCTTCGTCCTTTAAGCCAACGCAATTGCTTTTTGCCTCAGCTTCCAATCATTCTGCACAGAACATTCAAATTGCAGTTCCTCCTCCAAATCAATCCGATCCATTTAAAAGGATGTTCTAAAGCTCCCATTATTGATCACTTCATAGACCACCCAACCGAAAATCACCTCGAATAAAACACCTAATTTCATAGAATTATATAGAGCAACAAGAACCCCAGAAGCCAATCAAGGCCAAACACAAGACAAGGGATTAGAAACCACTAAAGGTCTCGACTTTTTCCCCTATCATGCCCCACATGCAACCAAATTGGTAAGAGGAATCTGCAAGAGACAGAGAGACAAAGACAGACAGAGGAGGGGAATGAAACCTCGACTCATGAAGAGCCAGGGAGCACCAAAGATTACGGTGACGACGGCGATGCCGGCCAGGACGTGCTTCTTGTCGCCGCTGTACAAATAGTGTTCTATCCTCGCCCTGAAACCACCTGCTCCCCCTCCGCCGTTGGTCTTGGCTTCGCTCACCATTTTGGGTATTGATTCTCTTCTCTTCTCTTCTGTTCCTTCGCTCGCTTGAGCAGGCGTTTCTAGCGGAAGTGAAAATGTTAGTCCCACGAGAGAGAGAGAAGCTTCCTCGGCCAAATATGAATGAAGTTCGAGGGGGTAAGAAGGGAAATTCGGTTCCACGAAAATCACCATTTGTTTCTGTAAGTATTTAGAATAATATAAGTCTTTTTAATAATAAACATCAAGCGATCTAGAGTCCACTTTTCATACGAGAATAATAATGTTATAATATGTTATTCAAAATTAATTAAACGTGACGATCAATCAAGAATTTAAAATATTTAAAGCATCTTGAAGTATGACAAAAATGAAAAATAGCACCTCGATATTTTAAATTTAATGTAATTGACTGAATGATGATATTATGACTAAAAATAATAAGATCAATGTTCACAAGGAAATGCTTTTGAGGGATAACACTTAAAAAGGAGCTTAAATCCTAAAAATTATCGACTTTAAGTCAAGTTCTGATTCTAATATGAATTTTTTTTTTTTGTCTCGCAGTTTTTTTTTCGATTTTCACTCCTGCATCAAATCTGCTCGCCTATCCAAAAATCGCTACCGACACAAGTTTCGATGATGAATTTTTAATTAACATTGATGGTGATATTTTTTTAATAAACTAATGAAGATTTTTGTACGCATAAGCAACCTCGCGGCCAGAATGAAAGTTGATGACTTTTTTTAGATAGAAAAAAAAAACTCGAGACATAATTACCATTGAACCTAAAGTTGATAATTTTTTGGGAGTTAGGCCCTTAAGAAGGGCATCTTTTTTCGTATTTCCATTGAAACAGGAAGCAATCTATCAATATAGTGTAGAAATGACATGACGTGTTACCTCCAAAATATAGAAGGGTCACAAGTTTTCTTTTCGCTCCCCTAGGATTTTACCCCTTTACCAAACCGCCATCAAAAGCCCCTCCTCTAGCAAATTTCTAAGAGAGGAAAAGGGATCATTCTCTCCCTCTCTTACCCCTCATCCTCATCCCCTCCCTTTCCTTTTTGTTTTTACAGCTTTAGAAACGCTTCTGACTGGGCACTTGCTTGTTAACATTGCCTCATAATTTTACTGATGATGACTAGGAATTTATTAGAGCCGTTTCTCCCTTCATGACAGTATATGAGGAAGGGGGCGTGCAGTTGATCTACCTATAAATATACACAAGATTGTAAAAACTGGTACTCTATCACGACTCACCTCTGATATACAGATTTTGTAACCTGCAGGAACCTACGGACAACATCATAATGAAGGCTCGAATTCTTATTGGTGGATTTGGGACTCGATTGAGGCCTCTGATACTTAGGAGGCACATGATAACACTTCAGAAGTTACTTCTGGCAAAAAAAATAACTTTTGGTAGGGAAATACGTTTGGTAAAATCACTTCTAAAGTAGAAATCCGTTTAGTAAATTTTTTCACTTCTCATAGACATTTCTACTTCTTGTGGACTTTTCTACTTCTAGTAGGATTTTTTGGCCAATTTGAGAAGTAAAAAAAAGTTAATTCTTAACTTCAAAAATCACTTCTAATCTTCGCAGCTGCCGCCGGTCGCCACCGCCGCAGGTCGCCGATAGCCGCCGATCGTCGCCATTGCCGTTAGTCGCAAGCAAAGAGAAGCGTTACCATGCGCACTCCAAATGCATTTCTCTATCAGAAAATCAACTTCTGATAGAGAAGCTGATTTCTGGTAGAGAAGTGTTATCATGCGCGCCCTTAATGTCCCCAAGCCTCTTGTTAGCTTCGCTAACTGTCACACCCCAAAATCACAATAATACGGAGCTGTGAAACGGTCGTCCCTTTTTTAAATGGACGTAGTTTCAACTTAATCAAAATTCAACTTGATAACAAATATGTATATCCACATATACAAGCTCAAGAAGTTCCTTAGTTATAATATCAGATCTTGCAACTAAACCATAAACTGATATAGACACATATCCTTCCAAATGGAAGAAAGTCTAATATCAACTTAAAAGGGACTCACCAAAGCCAAAAATCACTCCCAACTTATAACAAAATCCCCCCAACAAAATGTCCTCTACTAATGATCGCCACGTCATACGGGTGACTTGTTGGATCCAAAAAATAAAAAGACGAAAGGAATGAGCTAACACGGCTCAGTAAGTAATATGTTTCTTTTTAAGCGGATTGAACAATCACTATGCACATTTAATACACAAAACAATACTAAGGGTTTAATCTATTGGTTAATCTTAGCAAAATACATGTCAATGGTTTATCAATTAACTAATCTCATGCTTAAGACTCTAACCGTGGTCACGTATAACGCTTGCGCCAAAATACGACCAAGATTCTCCCCTTGACAAAGTCTCCGCCTATAATGCCGATGGCTAGGCCCACAAGGATATCATAAATAGTATACGCATGCCCATAAACCCATAAGTTAGGTTCACAGTTATCATGAGCAACATAAAGTTACAATAACTCAAAACAAATAGCGCAAATCTGTCACAAACTGTCTCAGCCATAATGAACATCACCATCAACTCAAAATCAATAGCACAAAGTAATCACAAACCATCGTGAATAGACAAAACAACAGTAAATGTTTTTTTTCATAACCGAGGTGTCTGCGCGGTCGGCGAGCTTGTGCTCAAATTAGCGGTGAAGCACAACTAGTTCTCGGGAGGACCCACAGACCCCACAACCATGAGCCTCCAGTTAAGTCACCTAGCGCCGAGAAGTTTTGAACCCAGATCTCTCGTGAAAGGAACTGAGCGCAAACCAACTGGGCCAACAGATGGTGGGTAAAAACAGCAGTAAATGTTTGATCCTATTTTACGCAACAAAAATGCTCTAAACACTGTTTTTACTTTTTTTTTTAAAAGGACAAATCACATTATAAACTCATATTATACCTTCTCAGGAAAAAATGAGTTTACACAAGTCAAAGAAAAAATAGTATCACTCATCAGACGAAGGCAAAAGAAAAAATGTGACAGTTACTCGACACATTCGAATTCCTATCCAAAAGTACGGAAAATGGATCAAAACTGAATAATATGACACTCTGATGGACAACTAAACTAATTTACACCTATTTAACAATAAAATAGCGATTGCGCGTCAACGGAAGCTCGCCCATAGCAGATACCCTTTGCTGTCCATAGTGAACATCTCGCGCTGCAGAACTAATAAGGCCATAACTCAGTACACTAAACTCCGTTTTAAGCTATCATATAGTCCAAACGAAGCTTATTCGACGTACTACAAAACTCCTAAAATGGTCGACCTCAAACAATGAACGAAAAATGAAGATATCAGCTCTTGAAATATACTATTCGTGCGCATATTGTAACAACTAGAATTGAAAATCTTGTTTTAGGCAAACCATAAGTCCAAATTGAGTTATGTAAAGTCCTACAGTTTCACGACACCCTAAATCATCATTTTCTCAAAGAATCTCAACACTACGACTCCAAAATTTGACTTCGCAGCTTAATTTTTCTATAAATCCGAATTTGAACCCTAATAATGGAAAACGTTTCAAATTAGTCGAATAAAGAGATCGAGCAAATATCTAGCCTTGCGACACATGGTGAAATGAGTTTAGCGATGTATTTGAGGTAGGTGGTGCGAGCACGTCATTTTATTTCTTTCCCTTTCTTCTTTCTCTTTCTTTCTTCTCTCCTTTGTTTCTTTCCTTTCTCTTTTTCTTTTCTTTCCTTTTCTTCGTGCGAAGGAAGTCTCCCGAACCCCCTCTTCCTTTCTTTGCTTTTATTGACTTTTCCTTCTTCTTTTTTCGTGTGGGTCCCACTACTCAAAATTATTCACATTATAAATTGATGCAAACGTAAAAGGTTTAGGGCTGAATTGATACAAAAAAAAAATATTTATGATTGAATTAACTAAATTAAAAGATTTATGATTGAATTGACAAAAACGTAATAGATTTATGATTTTTTTTTTGACAATTTTCTTGTAGAGAATTATTATCTCCCTCCTGTATGGGTTTCAAAAATTGGCATGTAAGTCTGACGGTAGATTTGAGAGGGTGAACTCTACATGTTGATGGGCTACGAGACAAGTTCGACAGAATGCCTCAATTAGCCTATTTATCTTGCCATTGGAAATGCATTTTATCTTGAACAAGAAATCTTAAAACAAATCAATTCGAAATCCCAACTTATCTAAAATGGAGCTAATCTACGGTCTTTTTAGTTTTATATCTTTTTCCCCCCTTTCGAAATCCAACAATTTTAAATGTGACACATGATCCAAGAACATCCATTTTAATTGTGAAAAAAAAATGAAAATTACTATTGTAGAACAACAAGCTAATAATGGAGAAGAAGAGATTTTCCTGAGTCGCTATAAAAAAGAAAAAAAAGAGAGGATTAATTCAAAGGGGCACCTATGGATATTGCACCGGATAAGGAAATCTTGTATTCTAAGATGAAGATAATAGTTGAGTTAGTAAACACCCCAAATAAATTTGAATTGCTATAGAAAAGGATTGATTGAAATTCATAACAAAAAAAATATGACGCTGGATAAGGAAATCTACGTACTCTAAGATGCACATAATAGTTGCCCAATCATCAACCTACCTTTTTTCCCCGATAAAGTCCACACAATTTTCCATAAGAGGATATTCTCAACGTCAACAACCGTTTCTTTTCCCCTTTTTTTTTTACCCACGATTAGGAAAGTACGATTTCATCCCTCCCCGAATTTCCTTCGACCACACAAAAAGCCAAAAACCTTTGCAATTTCCATATTTTCGTCTTTCTAATTAATATTATGAAAAATTCTAAATTAATATATTTATGACAAACTTATCTCAAATTATTTTTTTTTATCACGAAAAATCTCACATTCGTATCACGAAAAATCTCACGTTTGTATACTTGATAAATTTACTCAAAAATATGTTTTTTTTTTACTAAGTAAAATCTCAAATCGATACATCTATACTAAATTTAGCTTAAACAAATTTTTTTGACCACCAAAAGCCCTAAAATTGTACGCTTATGATAAATTTACCATCCATTAATATCTGTTAAATTGATTTAATATCCCAAAATCCTTAAATTGATACATTTGTGACAAATAAATACTGCATTTATCAGTTGCCACATATGATCTAACTCAGCTGTTTAATGATAAACTTTTGAAGAAATTAATAGAGGGTAAATTATCATAAATGTGTTGATTTTGGATAAATTTGTTATAGATATATCAATTTAGAATTTTTAATGGTCAGAAAAATAATTTTGAGTAAATTTCTCAAAGATATATAAGTTTAGGATTTTTTTTGATTAAAAATTTTATTTAAAATAAAATTATCATAACTACATCAATTTAAAATTTTTTCGTGTCGCTAGCCCTGGCTCTTAATTTCGGGTTTGGCGAGGAAGGAAAGGGCTGTGCGTGTATGGGGGCCCCACCTATAAATATCCACCAGTCTCTCTTTTAGCCATTGCTGTTTTCTCTACGCAGCTCATTCGTGTTGCCCCCTGATGGTCCGGTGGAGGGCGTCTAAAGCGAAGCGAGCAGCAAATCGCCGAGGGTAGACTCGCTTCCGGCTCCTCTAAATTCGTTCCCAACGCGGGTTTGCGGCCTCTCCGTCCTCCGGCTCTGGTCAGTTATCGAAGGAATTTAACTAATTTGCGAGGTGCTTCCTTCACTTCTGCGTGAATTGAACGCTTTTGGTGATGTAATGGGTGTTTGATTCTGGGTTTGGGTTTGATTGGCTTGAGATTTTCTTTCTTTGATGGGTGTTTTCTGTGGGAGGAACTGTTTTCACTCCGAAGCTTTGTCCCCACATACATTAATGGCTTTTCTTGAAAGTGCTCTGCCCGTTTTTTGTCTTGGCTTCTGATTGACATTTTCTTGCCCCTTTTCTGTTCTTGTGAGCCGTAATCTGATCCAGCTACTAGAGCGTGCGACTGTTCCTCTTTGTCTATATGTAGCCACATCTGTTTCACACGCGTCGCTTACACTGAGTGAAAACTTCCCCTTTCTTTCACCCTGTTGAGCACCTGCAGTCGCTGTTATTTCAGCGATTTTGTCTTGGGCTTAGAATTATGCTTGCGGTCTTTTGATTTTTTGCTTAAAATGAGCTTTGTCGATAATGTCAGAAGGCAGTGATCGTAAGATTTTGTGGTATTATAACTATTTAACTTGTCAATTTGAGGTATATTTGTCATTTGAATCTTGACTTGTAACTGCGAATTCCCATTAGGATTTGGCTTTGGACAAACTCATTTGTTTCTCTCTTTTATACCTCCAGGCTTTATTGCAGCTGGATCTTGTTTCCAACTACCAGTGTGCTTTTTCCGGCCCTTTAAATGGGGTGATGTAAACTGTGGTGCTTGCGTGAATCTTTTATTGTTTCTTTAATCCGTATTCTATGATGTTTTATCTGTGACTTGATAGATTGCCCTTCTTTTTTTTGGGGGGGTTTGTATCTGGCATATTTTTACAGCTTTAGAAACACTTCTGACTGGGCACCTGCTTGTTGGCATCGCCTCATAATTTTACTGATGTCGACTAGGAGTTTATTAGACCCGTTTCTCCCTTCATGACAGTATATGAGGAAGGGCGTGCAATTGATCTGCCTATAAATATACACAAGATTGCAGAAACCGGTATTCTATCTCAACTCACCTCTGATATACAGATTTTGTAACCTACAGGAACCTAGGGACAACATCATAATGAAGGCTCTAATTCTTGTTGGTGGATTTGGGACTCGGTTGAGGCCTCTGACACTTAGTGTCCCCAAGCCACTTGTTGACTTCGCCAACAAGCCCATGATACTGCATCAGGTATTGTTTCAGATCCTTTTGTTTGAGATTTTATTCTGATGCTGTCTAATCATGTTTGCTCTCCTATCCTTAGAGATAACTTCATCTCGGTTGTGAATTTACTTGTGGAGATGTATTAAGTCTGTGAGTAGTGTAAGATTATAATCCTACTGTAAATTCACTATTGGCTGCAGATCGCTTTTAGCTATATCTACCATGTTCTTGGATGATTCGTTAGATTATCAATATGCTTTTTCTATACCAAGTAAGATATAACACCTTATTGATGCCTGGCTGTTTAGGAGAGATGGCTAATCATAGTTATTTTGGATAGTTTAAACACTGTTTTAGAAGTTTTTTCTTTTTTGGTCAGACAATTTTAGAAGTCGTTCTTTTCGGACGTTTATTCCTTAATTGTGTTCGGCCTTGGTGGCTGCTTTCTGGCATGCACTTAAGCTTATTCCTCTCTGTAATGTACAGATAGAGGCACTCAAGGCCATTGGAGTGAGTGAAGTGGTTTTGGCTATCAATTACCAACCAGAGGTGAATGTTTCGACAATATGTCTGTCTGTGGCATGCGTTCACTGAGTGGTGTATGTTTAGCTCAATGATTTCATATGCCCTTTATTTTTTCAGATTATGCTGAACTTCTTGGAAGAATTTGAGGGCAAGCTTGGAATTAAGATTACATGCTCACAGGAAACTGAGCCACTTGGAACTGCTGGCCCTCTTGCTTTGGCGAGGGACAAGTTGCTGGATGATTCTGGTGAGCCGTTTTTTGTTCTCAACGGTGATGTGATAAGCGATTACCCACTCAAAGAAATGATTGAATTCCACAAAGCCCATGGAGGAGAGGCCTCTATAATGGTAACAGAGGTGAATTTCCTCCTCAGTCATTCCCTGTTCATTTGTGCTCCTTCCTTTGAGTGGAGGATTAAAGATTATGTGCACACTGACTAGAACTCAAAACTCTGTCCTTCGTCGTGCAGGTGGATGAGCCATCAAAGTATGGTGTGGTGATCGTGGAAGAGTCAACTGGTAGAGTTGAGAAATTTGTGGAAAAGCCAAAACTATTTGCTGGCAACAAAATTAATGCTGGAATTTACTTGCTGAACCCCTCGGTCCTTGATCGGATCCAACTGAGGCCTACTTCCATCGAGAAGGTGGTTTTCCCCAGGATTGCAGCTGAGAATCAGCTCTACGCGATGGTCTTACCTGGGTTCTGGATGGACATTGGACAGCCGAGGGATTACATCACAGGGCTGAAACTCTACCTTGAGTCGACCAGAAAGAAGTCATCAGAGAAATTGGCAACCGGACCCCACATTGTCGGCAACGTCTTGGTACACGAAACTGCTAAGATTGGTGAGGGATGTCTGATTGGTCCTGATGTGGCAATTGGTCCAGGCTGTGTGGTCGATTCGGGAGTTAGACTCTCTAGCTGCACAGTCATGCGCGGAGTCCGCATCAAGAAGCATGCACGCGTTTCCAGCAGCATCATAGGATGGCACTCGACTGTCGGCCAGTGGGCCAGGGTGGAAAACATGACTATCCTGGGGGAAGATGTCCATGTAGGGGATGGAATTTACAGCAACGGAGGTGTCGTCCGACCACACAAGGACATCAAGTCTAGTATTTGGGAACCAGGGACCGTCATGTGAGAGTAAGATTTTCAGGCAAAGTAAGTAGAGCATGCTTAGGGTTTGTAGAGAGGTGCTTTCTTCATTGGTAATTCATGGTCAAAGCTTTCTTCATTGCCCAAGAGAGTGATGTCAATTCTAGAGTTTTCATACACATTAACGGTGAAGCGACAGAATAATTTTAAAATTCACATCTCGAGAGTCACGATGTCGCCTTTTTTTTTTTTTGGCTGGTCATTTATTCTTACATGAATGGCTAGCTCTCATTTGGCCATTCAACCGAGAAAGTTGATTTACTCTGTCGCGTGAAAGTTAACTTGGTTTGGCATTCGATCAGCATTAGTAAAGACTACGAGGTTATTAAGCAACTTCAGTCATTTTCAAAGGAGGGAACTTGTTAGGTTTGTGCTTTGAAGTAATAAAAAAAATACGAGGTACCTAAGTCTGTTACAGACATTGTGTGAAGCAAGAGTTGAAACTTTGATAGGGGCTTTTGCAGCTTGTTCGTTTGATATACAGGGATGATAGGCCTCATACATGTAGCATTTATTTTAACGTGCGGGTGTTCGCACACCTTGTCGCTCAATTGAGAGGAAACATTTTTCCTCCCTTCATCCTATATAATATTTTTGAATTTTATGTTTCAAGGTTTAAATGAAGTAGTTTAGAGACATGCCTAGGTCCAAGGTTTGTGCTTTGAAGTAATAAGAAAAATACCCTATCATTGGTTTGTGTCGGTATTTTTCCTTGTAGCCTCGGCTCTTTTTTTGGTCTTTGTGGCTGCTGTTTGTTCGTGATTCACGCCTGGTTCCCTTTGCTTATTGCTCTGTGACCCTGACACCCCTGCACCAGTTCCGACATTCGTGTTGCCTCGGGTGGAGGGTTGTTTTGTTTTGGGACATCTCTTGTAACCGGATGCTGTGATTGGTTATTTATATTACTTACCTTTACCAAAAAAAAAAAACCCTATCATTTGTAATAGCAAGTTTTCTTTTAAGACTTAAGTATCAAAAACTATTTTTAAGGATAAAAGAATAAGAAAATGTTATGCAGTATTTTTCGTATTAATATTTAAAAGGTGTCATGTGTTCTAAAATCAATTAAAGTCAAGCTGTGTGAGCCGCGAAGACTTTATGAAAAGTAAAAGCAATCATAGTGGAAGTCCGCTCAAAGAAGTTGTTGACGCTTGTTTAAATTGATAATGGTTTTCTTGACTTCCAAAGAAGAGTCAAAGGACTCTTCACTATTATCATTTGTGCAAGGTGATATAGAAATTTTGATAAAGAAGAAACCCTAACACTAAGATTTCATAATCATAGTGAAGTCTGCCCAAAGAAGTTGATAATGCTTGTTAAAATTGATAATGGTTTTCTTGACTTCCAAAGAACAGTCAAAGAACTCTTCACTATTATCATTCATGCAATGTGATTTAGAAATTTTGATAAAGAAGGAATCCTAACACTAAGATTTCATAATCACAGTGGAAGTTCGCTCAAAGAAGTTGACAGTGCTTGTTAAAATTGATAATGGTTTTCTTGACTTCCAAAGAAGAGTCAAAGGACTCTTCACTATTATCATTCGTGCAATGTGATATAGAACTTTTGATAAAGAAGAAACCTTGGAACTGAGATTTCGTAAACACCCTAAAATCTATCTAAATTGGGTTTTATGTTTTACTTTTTGCCTAATCTTAATATTCCAAATCACCCACTTTGATTGTTTTCTTAAACCCAAAACTCCTGAGACTTTTACAACACCCGAAACTTGACACATGAGCTCACATAAACCTTTTTCACAAACTTTTGGAATTCAAATAATATCTTAAATATTGACGTCAAAGTCAAAGGATAAACAACATATCCTTAAAAAAAAGGGTTAATACCACAAAAACTCCAAATTGATACACTCGTGATAAATTTACCCCAAATTATTTTTTTGATCATAAAAAATCCCAAATTGGTACATCTATGATAAATTTAACCCAAAATATTTTTTTGACCTAAAAAAATTGATACACTTGTGACAAATTTATCCCAAACTAATATGTTTTTGATAAATTTACCCTCCATTAATTTTTGTTAATTTTAACATCGAATTACTTAGTTAGATGGCATGTGGCACTTCACGGTATACTAGTTTGAAATTTTTATCCTCTATTTATCACAGGTTTATCAATTTAGGATTTTTCATGGCACCGATCCAATTTAATAAAGGATAAATTTGTCATAGATGTGATAGTTTGGGGTTTTTTGTGATAAAAAAATTAGTTTGGGGTAAATTTGTCATAAATGTACCAGTTTATGATTTTTTTATGGTAAAAAAAATAGTTTGTGGTAAATTTATCATGAGTGTACCAATTTGGAGTTTTTTATGGTCAAAAAAATAGTTTGGGGTGAAATTGTTACAAGCGTATCGGTTTGTGGTTTTTCGTGATAAAAAAAAATAGTTTGGGGCAAATTTATCAGGGGTGTACCAGTTTGGGGTTTTTCGTGATATTAATCCCTAAGAAAAGAAAAGAAAAGAAAAAAGACAACATATCTTCCTTTGCCATGCACATTTAACGTCAACTTTCTAGTAAATTGATCTCCATTGCTCTTAGCTGTCGCGACCCTCTAAAAAAATTTTAAATTTTAAAAGGGGGTTAACGGATTATTAGGTTAATTAGATTTGACTAACCTAACGCGGACCCTCCCAAGCCCTACCGAATCGCAACTTTGGTTTTTGTTTATATGATTTTGAAATTTAGAGTCGCCACTAATCGTTCTTGGTAGGTCGATTAGAAACCTAAATAAATTAGCGGGAGAACTAATTTATTCCTGCGAACCAGAGATTATGAGCTCGGGAACTTGGTTACACTAGTTAATTAAAACTAATGCCATTTCGGTACCTTAATTTCATGGATATCCTAATTCGGCAACTCAGGCTTGGTTTATTCCTAAGGCTCTAGTAGGGTATTCTCTTTTGTGTTATAACTTTTTAAATAGGATGCATGGATGGTATATATTTTTATTTGTTATATTTTTTTTTAAGTGTTAAAGATTCCCTGAAGCCGAAAGAGGGAGTGTGTTAACGACTTCTGTGCAGTATTACGACCTACTCATCTTTTGGGTCTGATGATTCAAAAATTAAATTATAGGAAGTACGTGACAGTGAATAAACACCTCCAATGGGAGGCCTAACATTGGCTTGGCTCTTCCCTTTGGGATTTAAGGTACATATATTTAAGTTGCAAGTATTTAAACTACTGTAAGTAAAAACCTCCAATGGGAGGCTAAGCATTGGCTTGGCTCTTCCCTTTGGGATTTAAGGTACATGTATTTAAGTTGCAGGTATTTAATTACTATAAGTAAAAACCTCCAATGGGAGGCTAAGCATTGGCTTGGCTCTTCCCTTTGGGATTTAAGGTACATGTATTTAAGTTGCAGGTATTTAATTACTGTAAGTAAAAACCTCCAATGGGAGGCTAAGCATTGGCTTGGCTCTTCCCTTTGGGATTTCAGGTACAGGTATTTAAGTTGCAGGTATTTAACTACTGTAAGTAAAAACCTCCAATGGGAGGCTAAGCATTGGCTTGGCTCTTCCCTTTGGGATTTAAGGTGCAGGTATTTAAGTTGCAGGTATTTAACTACTGTAAGTAAAAACCTCCAATGGGAGGCTAAGCATTGGCTTGGCTCTTCCCTTTGGGATTTATGGTGCAGGTATTTAGATTGCGGATGGACTTTGTCCTCTCCATTCTGGGGTATGAATTCTTTAAAATGAAATATAACGAATTGATTCAACAATTTGAAATTTGTGCGCGCTTGAGGACTCCTCCAAGCCGATTTTGTGCTTCCATAGGGTTGACCATTGATATAGAGCTGCGGCTTTCTGACATAAAATAGAGTGAAGTGTCAGTATACAAAATATGTGCTAATCTGCACCTAAAACCAGAAGAGTGGAAAGAGTACTTATCTCCCGTTTTTTTGGGAGGGATTTTTATAATTGATTTTCGCTCTCTATGTTCCCAATATAGAGAGTTTCTTTTGAATTAAGAGGGACTTTTAGTCACAGATCAGTTGAGAAATCGGTGGACAGCTTAGGAGCTTGTCTGGGCCGATTTTTGCATCTCTACGAGATTTTTGCTGTTGACGTAGAGATATCCTTCTCCTGACATAAAATATGGAAAAAAAAGGGAGATGGAGAAAGTGTATACAATTTGTGCTAATTTGCGAGTAAAACCATAAATAAATGAATAAATAAAAACACTTAGCTTGAATTTGTTTGCTCGTTGACGAGGATGAACTCTTGATTTATATTGATCGATGAAGGAATTTGTGATGATAACCCCTAGCTTTAAACTCCCATCATCTTCAAAATTCTCTCTCTTTTGGTATTTTCTTTCTCTCAAAATTTTCTTCAATCTCCCAAAACTCTCTCAAACATCCAAAATTTTCTCTCCAAAAAATTCTCCCAAACACTTCAAATTTTCTCTCTCAAGAATCTCTCTCAAACACTTCAAATTTTCTCTCCAAAAAAATCTCCCAAACACTTCAAATTTTCTCCCTCCAGAATCCTTTCTCAAGCTCACTTCTTTCTCCTTTTATAACCTACTCATCTATCTCCCATTCTAATTTTTCCACTAACTCTATCTCCCATTCTAATTTCTCCACTAACTCTTCTTCATTTTCATCTTCCATTCTCCATCTCTATCTCACATTCTAATCTCTCCACTAACTCTTCTTCATCTTCATCTTCCCTTCTCCATATTTATCTCCCATTCTAATTTCTCCACTAACTCTTCTTAATCTCCATCTTCCCTTCTCTATTCTTATCTTATTTTCTCCATCCATTCTTCTCCAACTTCTCTTCTTCATCTCCTCTTCTTCATCTTCCATTCTCTATTCTAATTTATCCACTAACTTTTCTTTTTATTATTTGTAAAATAATCCTTCAAGAGTTAGGTATTTGCACTTTAGTCCTTGAATTTTAAGTATTTACAATTCAGTCCCTGAAAAAATATATTTCTTTAAGTCCAAATCTCCTCACAATTTTTGACACACCAAAATTTACCACATGTCAAATTTAAGCTCATTTCTTGTCGCTGAACATAATGCATAATTTAATTAAAGCCCTTTTGCAAAATTAAGTCATTCTGGGTATAATTGGGCCAAGATGAAAATTTAAAATATTAGAAGACAATGTCACAACTCATAAAAAGTGAAAGTTAAAAATAAGTTGACTCAAATTAAATTTTTTTAGGCCCGATTCGAGATTATACTCGTGAAGGAACACGTGACTCGAATTGGATTTTTCTGAATTTGCGATGGCCAATATGAAAATAGATTTAAAATAAAAATATTAACTATCTTTGTGTATTTTTTGGCCTCAAATGTTATTTTTTCAAAATTTTCAAATATTTTTGTATTTTTTAAAAAAAATTAAAATATATATAATATGAAAAATTATTTTTTGGTCAAAATTCGTTCCCTAGGCTTGGCTAAGGTTCCCAAAGTTGATTTTTCAATTTTATGAATTTTTATGGATTTTCTATTAATTTTTGAAAATAAATAAATAAAAAATACGTAAAAATACTGAAAATATGAAAAATCGTTTTTTTGGTCAAAATTGGTTCCCTAGGCTTGGCTAAGGTCCCCAAAGTTGATTTTTCAATTTTATGAATTTTTATGGATTTTTTATTACTTTAGCAATAGAAAAAATGATTAAAGATCAGGTGTCAACAGCTGCCCCTCTTTGAAAGGAAGCTCGGTAGAGGTTCATTTCAAAGACGAGATGACACCTGGATTCTTATCGACTCAATACAAGGAAATAAAAAGAGTCGTGACATGATTGTTCCACTGAAAATGAAATGAGAACCTAAGGATTCGTTATATAAAAAAACTTTAGGGTGGTTGAACTTGAACCCGTATGGTGGATCAACCCATGGTAGATTCCTAATAAAAGGATTCTACTGATTAAAAATTGAATTAAAATTTGACCCGTTTGGTGGGTCATACCATTTGACCCGTATGGTGGGTCGTACCATGGTAGATTCCTAATAAAAGGATTCTACTGATTAAATTTTAATTGAGATTTGACCCGTATGGTAGGTCACCACATGGAGATACCTGTAAGAAGGACTTGGTGCCTGTAGAAAGGACTTGGTGCCAGTAAAAAGGACTTGGTGCTTTGCCTGTAAGAAGAACTTTGTGCCTGTAAGAAGGACTTGCTTTGTGCCTGTAAGAAGGACTTGATTTGCCTGTAAGAATGACTTTGTTTGCCTGTAAAAAGGACTTACTTTGCCTGTAAGAAGGACTTTGTGCCTGTAAGAATTACTTGATTTGCCTGTAAGAAGGACTTTATGCCTGTAAGAAGGACTTGATTTGCCTGTAAGAAGGACTTTATGCCTGTAAGAAGGACTTTGTGCCTGTAAGAAGGACTTGATTTGCTTGTAAGAAGGACTTGATTTGCCTGTAAGAAGGACTTTGTGCCTGTAAGAAGGACTTGATTTGCCTGTAAGAAGGACTTAGTTTGCCTGTAAGAAGGACTTAGTTTGCCTATAAGAAGGACTTGATTTGCCTGTAAGAAGGACTTTATGCCTTTAAGAAGGACTTGATTTGCTTGTAAGAAGGACTTTGTTTGCCTGTAAGAAGGACTTTGTGCCTGTAAGAAGGACTTTGTTTGCCTGTAAGAAGGACTTAGTTTGCCTGTAAGAAGGACTTGATTTGCCTGTAAAAAGGACTTACTTTGCCTGTAAGAAGGACTTTGTGCCTGTAAGAAGGACTTGGTTTGCCTGTAAGAAGGACTTGGTGCCTGTAAGAAGGACTTGGTTTGCCTGTAAGAAGGACTTGATTTGCCTATAAGAAGGACTTGGTTTGCTTGTAAGAAGGACTTTATGCCTGTAAGAAGGACTTGATTTGCCTGTAAGAAGGACTTTATGTACCTCAAAGGGTGCCATTCTGAAATCTGGGGAGACCAGGAATCCTGCAGAAGCTCAAACCCAAATTATATTCTCCTGTCGTTTTAGGAATAAACCAAAGAGGCAGAGATCAAAAGGTCTCGAACATTTCTGTCCTTGAGACAAATCATGCTTTATTGAAGAATGTGGATACCTGTATATACCGCAATGGATTCGAGTATCCCAACAACCGTCAGAATTCATTCTCTTGAAAGGTTCTGGTTGAAGATATACTTACCTGAGAATTTGGAAGAAATGCTTGGTGGCTTCTGGACAACCAGGCTTGTTCATTCAATAATCGCCGAATGAATTTCAAGACTTTGGAAGGTAACTCAAACACCGGGAATGTGTTGCCCGTCGGGCAATGTTAGAGCTAACATGTGCAAGCATTTTCATCAATGCGTTCATTGGTTCATACAAAATTGTTCAGCTAAGTTGGCAATGATTAGAAGTAGTCTGTGTGATAACTCATGATGCAATCAATCAAAATGTGGATCATGCAAAACTATTCTGTCAAGTTTGCATTACCAATTCTATTTAAGGAGGTTCTCATAATATGAACGCCTCGAATGTAATCTGAATGGGGGAATTTAGTCCGAAGGGGCTTTCTCTCACTCTAGAGAAAGACTGTTTATCTGTAGATTAAAATGTTAGACCCATGTGTAGAAATGGTTTAACTCTCCTCATCCTGTTATGCCCCATTTTGCACATTTGATGTCTCCTATGCAGTTTATGCTCTAAGTTGGAGTTGGTAAATTAAACATGCGGAATAATCATACATAATTCGTGAAATGTGTAAACACAATGCAGATGTGACAATTTTTTAGCATAATGTGTGTTTATATAATGTGCAAATATGGGCGGATTTGAATTGCCCCTGGTATGTGGGCGGACCGAACAAATTGGGAAGCCTACTCCTTATGTCGAGGGGCGGTTCATCTCAACTTTGCCCCTGTGCGATGAAGCATATGGGTGATGGAGCATTTCGGTTTGCTTAATAACAGCGACCGCCGTGGTTTAGTGGTTGAATGCCCCTGCAAAAAGCAGAGAAATTATTCTTGAAATCAAACGAGATAAGGAAGACGTATTTGCTTTTTTTGCTTCAGAACTTGTGATTAATTTGCCCTATTTTTCACCAAAATAGATCTTGTCAGATGATCATAATTTTCTTTTGGATTTGTCTCCTTCAACATGTTAAATGTTAGTGTAAATATTTCCTGTAGAAAGAAAAGGAGACATGTCAACCAGTATTAAAAGGGGTAAATTGGAAACGATACTGATTTACCTTTCGTCTTGAATGCCTTGCACGAGTCTCTTACCAATTTTGCTGGATTGAATTTTCCTCGACTTTTGTTAGGCACCTCACCATTATCGCAAGACTATAGTAAAATACTGAATTTGATATTACTCGTCGAGTATTCCTGTTTTTTGGTAAGATCGTCAAGTATTCCTGTTTGTTAAAAAAAATGCACAAAAAGTTGTTTCATTTATTTATAATACATACAACATTCCCCACCATCGGGGATCGAACTCGGGATATTTCGGACCTACTGTCATCCCCCATACCATTCGGTCCATTGGACCGTAGGTGTCCATGGGGCTATCCTTTCAAAGGTTAATCTTTGGGGATAAAACAGCCCTGTTGTATCACCTTGGGCCATGTTACGGTATTTCTCGAGATAATTTGCAATCCCTGTTAAGAATGGAATAAAACAATTCAGGACTTGTGATGATTATGAACAAATTAGAACGATACAGAATTACCTATGTCTGAGATTTGTTCGAGTCTCTCGTTCGCACTTTCCTTTGTCTGAAGCTGTTCATTCCGTGGTAATGTCCACGAGTTGATTTGCCC
The DNA here is from genome assembly GCA_016432845.1 of Psidium guajava. NCBI lineage: Eukaryota > Viridiplantae > Streptophyta > Magnoliopsida > Myrtales > Myrtaceae > Psidium > Psidium guajava. The sequence continues at coordinate 35,916,292 of CM028234.1, read as the reverse complement.
CAATTTAGTCCAACCAAGGAATTTCGTTTTTGGGTCTTTTTGCAAATTCCTGAAAATATGAGGGGTTTAATTTTAAAACATGGGTAGTTCGAGGGTAACTTGAAACGATACGGAGTTACCCTTCAGGTTTATCCAGATTTTTACTCGCCATCAATTCGTCGCGAGATTGGTGAGGTGGCGGATTCGAGCATTTAATAGGGGGAAGTCGGATTATTACTCCTTGCTTTTACACATTCACAAAAGCAGAAAAACATATCACGCAAGGAAATAAAACACATTCACTCATTCAGGATCAGTTCTGCTTCCTCTACAGGCTCTCCCATGATCAGCTGGCTTCATCCCAAATTAGGTATGCATCGGCCATATAGAAGGTCTGGTGGTCACTGGCTGAACAAGTGCATCACAGTCCCGATGCTTTACCGATATCAAACTGGTTGATTATGGCGAAAAGATCATCGTCAATGTCCGCTTGGTGGTGATCTGTCCCTTCTTCCTCGGGAGGTATTGATACTGATCCAGTATCATTGGTCCTTTTGTACCCTGCTCCAACAGAACTCGATCCTGTTATAAATTGGTCTAACTCACCTCTTAAACGTGCATTTTCGATCCTCAGATCATACATTTCATCGAGGGTGAGGAGGAGGCTATTGCAGTTGGGGCAGGTGGCGGAGTCAAAAGTCTCTTTATACATCTTGTTTTCCGCTCGGAGGTTTTCATTTTCAACTCTTAGAAACTCGACTTCGTTGTGCTCATGACGAGTCTTCATTCGGGTTCGTCTATTTTGAAACCAGAACTTGATTTGCGAAGGTTCAAGGCCTAGCTCTTGACTCAGTTCCATTTTTTGTTTGCCGTCTGGCACGTTCTGAAGAAAGTTTCAAGCTTTCGTACTTGCTCCTCAGTATGGCGACAGTAACGCTTCTTTTGACATTTACCGTTGTTGTCATTGTCCTTACCGGGCTCTTGGACGTCGTCGGTGGAAGGGCCGGGCTCCATAGGCTCGATCCCAAATATGGCTTCGAACTCTTCCTCTCCCATATTCAGCAAGTAACGATAACTTTCAAGTGTGTTGGGTTGAGACATCTTCGATTTGGTTAACGATTTCTCAAAGTTTGATATCTCTTCTTGTATTTTCACTCTCTGGATTTTTCTGGGAGACTGCGTATGCTTTAAGAGTCTCTCTTTCGAGCACGAATGAGAATTATCAAGAAGATGCCTCCTTTAAAATTAGACGTGGGTTTAGCAACTGTATTGCCTCTCTCGAGTGTTCTGGCTTTCTCGATTTTCTTTTCATCGTATCTCTCTCCCAGCTCGTCTCCTTCCATCTTTCCGTGGAAGGGGGCCCCTTGTTGCTGTCTCCACCGTCAATTTGCTGGCGAGTTCTTCAATAAAGACGAGTCGTATCTCTTTTCTACCGAAAATGTCTTTGTCTCCCACTCAGCTTATTTTTTATCTTTTCTTTTTCAAAGTAGTAGCGTCCCGTTTAGCTTTTCCGTAGAGACGTCGGATTTACTTGGCTCGAGATTGGAGACGAGTAGCGGAGGTGATACTGATAGGGAATGGTAGACAGGAAAATCTGGCCAGTAGAGACTTCCCCTGCAAAAATGAAAGAGAATGCGGCAGTATATGTTCTTCATATTCTAGAAAAATTGGAACGATACTGTTTTAACCTTGTGTATACTTCCATTGAATTTGAATTGAGGAAGTTCCTTCATTTGGATTGGATTGAATTGTATGTCCCGAGTTGCCTTTCACTTTGAGCTTGCCACATATGTGCTTTGCTTAGTTGGGCCTTGTTTTCTTTCGGGTTGCCTTGGACCATCATTATTTTCCATGCCATCGGGTCCGTGGACCGGAGGGCTCCTTTAATTTGAAGGTTACCTTGAAGGCGAATGAGTCCTATCGCATTCCATTGGGTCATTTCATTTTGCGACACTCTTGAGGCACTTTGCAATCCCCTAGGTGAGAATGGAACAAATCCAATTTAGCATTTTGCAACGATTAAGGGTAAATTGGAACGACACACAGTTACCCGTCTTCGAGCTCGCCTGGGCTTTTCACTTGAAATTTCCCTACGTGAGGCCATTCAACATTTCTCATTATGGCAGTAAGCGACGTTGCCACAAATTGATCCGCCCTAAATCTAGCATAAAAAAGGGATTCACGCATTCGACGAGATAAAAAAACAAATTACCCCCTTGCCCCTGAATTAAATCTAGTCACTTAGAAAGCTGGAAATATCATACGCAGGGGAATTAAGCATGAAATGAAAGGTGCACTTATTCAAGGTCAGTTCTGCCTCTCCTGTGGCTCTTTGATAATCAGCTAGTCTCGTGTCGGTTCGGGTGTGGATGACTGATGTTTGAGAGTCCTTACTCACTAGCTCCTGATCGCGGCTTGGGACGTCTGTCAACCCTAAACTGGTTGACCAGGGCAGTAAGCTCATCATCTGGGTAATCTCTTGAACCTTCCAGCAACTGATACTCGAATTGGGTATTATTGTTGGCAAATGCTGGCGGTAGATTTCTCATTCTGTCATCGCCATGAGCAATTTGACTTCTCGTGCTGGAGCCTTCATCATTACTCGAGAAAGTGTGGGGATCACCAACTGTCCTGCTGCCAAGAACTCCTTCCATTCGAGGATTAGAGAAGTGGAAGTGCTCAGGATAATTTCTTGTCTGATTCTTTGGCTGCGCAGGCGCGCTGATCATGGGATGAATTCTAGCCACAGGTTGGTGCTCAAACCAAGGAATCTGAATACACTGCTCCTGCAGTCTATACTCTTGAAGAGCATTAGGGTGATTCTGGGGGATACTTTGATTAACGCCTGGGGGATTGATGGCATGGCTACTAGCTTGGTTGATGATGGGAAGTGGCTCGCCCCATGCTAACCTGGGGAACTTATGGTGGCGAGGAGACTCGTCGTTCAGGCTTGGATCAGTCCCGCCTTGGTTTTCTTGATTCTGAGCTGCATTGTGTTCTCTCACCCTTTTTCTGTACTTCTGAAGATGACTCGAAACATTTGCTTTAGTGAGTCCCTCTACCTTCATAATTTCCAGTATATGTTGCGGCCGTGCCGAATCTATTCCTAGCTGCTGAACCGCATTAACAAACATACGATGCAGCTCGGGAGACCAACTCATCTTCTTTCTCCAGTTGCTTGGAACAAAATTGAAGGCTTGATGCTTGTTCTCATGGTCGTGCAATTGCTTCCTTACCACGTGCTGCCATATGTTTTGAAGCATCTGAACTCTAACTGGTTTCGTTACGACGTCTTGGGCCCCATTTAAGACAGCCTTCATTAGGGCTTGCTGATCATCGCTTGCCGATATTACGAGGACTGGCATGTTTAATTTAGAATTGATGACTTCCAAGAGAGTGAAAACATCCATGTCAATCCCTACCATGGCGGTGAGGACGATATCAAACGGGTCACTACTCCTCCTTAATATCTCTAAGGCCTCTGTCGCCTTTGCTTGAGCTACAACCTTATACCGGCATTTTCTTAATACGGCAACAAGGATTGACAGAGAGACTGGATTACCGTCAATGGCCATGACCAGTAGACCCTCAGGGTAAGGAACTTCATCAACTTTGACTAGGGTTGAACATGCGCCCGTTCCCCTAACACTCGACATATTTCTGGATCTAGGACTGCCGATTCGAGACCGCCTCGGGATGTCTTCTCGGACTTGAGGGATCACGAGATCGTTGATGCCTTTTCGTAACAGGCTTTGAAAGCCGATGCTTTGATGGTGAAGGTTTTGAATTCCTCTCCCACGAGAACTCCTTCCTCTCTATCTTTCTCCTGCGAGTTCTTGCGAATGAACTCTGACTATCAAATGGGGACAAGTTCTCTCTCTGGCAATAGCAACGACTTCCCTCTTCACGGGCAGCGCTATTAGATTTTCCGAGGGAGAAAATCTGATATTCAGCTTTTGATCAAAGGGGAAATCCTTGTTTCTCGCTCAGTTTGTCTTCTTTTTTCTTTTCGTGATAGAGGGCCCATGTCAAGATCTCCACCGTCGATTTACTGGCGGGTCCTCCAATGAAGACAAGTCGTATCTCCTTTTCGCTAACGTTTGCCGTGTCTTCCACTCAGCTCATCTTTCCGTCTTCTTTTTCAAAGTGGCGGTGTCTCGTCAAACTTTCTGCGGAGATTTCGGACTCGCTTAGCTCACAGTCGCCATCTGATGGGAATTCGAGCCAACGAGGGTGGTGCCAATAGAGAATGGTAGATAAGAGAAATCTTGACTGGTTGATACCGTCACTATGAAATCAATATTTACTTCAAAGCAGATTACCATCTTCGCATTCCGCTCATCTGCCTCACCTCTCTCCCCCATTCTTTCGTATTCTGCTTTCAAAAATGGCCAATTCTCCTAACCATACCTTATCCGCCGAAGTCCTAGCTGGGTGGGAGAGACTCTACAATCTTCTTGGTAGAGGTTACGCTAATATAGCCAAAAACTCTACCGTTGAGGCTGAAATCCTCGGTTTATTTAGGACCGTGGATGCTGCTTCTGTTGAGGGTACCCAACTAGGGAAGGAGTACCGGAACTTCTCGACCCTCTTCATCAATTTTCTGGCTGCCTATAACCGTGCTTATGAGACGGTCCTTGTGACCGCCGTCGTGAAAGCCCGTTACCGAGACCGGCACGAGCGTCTGGCAACCGTTACGTTTGTGGCTGATAATCACAAAAAGGCCCTCAAGTTTGCCAACGATCAGCTTTCGTGGCTGGTTCGTGAGAGGGGAAAGTTGGTGGACCGTCTGGCCTTGGTCCGAACTTACGCCGAACAGGAGCCAGGCAATATTGTGATGAGGTGTAAATGTGGTTGGCTGCAGGAGAGACTTGATGACATTACGGCAGACATTGCTTTCGAGAGGGCAGCGGTTCCGGACCTGGAGTTTGCCGTTGAGCATTACGAGGCCACTATGGCCCAGGTTAAAGAGAAGTGCGATCGCCTCTTCTTTAGGCTCGCGGAGCTTGATCCTGAGAACGCCCGGTGCACCCGGAGTATCAACTGTTTGGAGAGTCAATTGAGCTCCTTCGTAATGGTTATCAGGGCTCAGTTTGGCTTTACTTTTCCTCCCCAGTGAGCTGTTGTAATGCTCTTTGATGAATGGAATGAAAGAAAAGCTTCACGTGTTTTTTTTTTTGTTTAATTTTCCTGCTATTGTTTCTTCCGCATAGCATAACAGAACGATTTGAGGTACCGAAGATGTCGAGGCTTAATGTTTTTCTTGATGTTCTTGTTTAATTGCTCCAGACGATGATATCGAGAACATTGATGAAGGGTTCGGCGGTGGCCCCCACTATCCATCTTGAGATCACAAACAATAACGCTATGACAACTCGATCAGTGCGCTGGTAATAAATCCGGCCACCTGTTGTGTGCCCACTTTTATCCATATTTTATTTCTTTCGGCGTCCACTTGCTCGTGTCGGTCGCCTGTAGCGTCGGGAGAAATTCCTATGGGCCACGTTCATTAATAGAACCTCGGTCCTCTAAAGCCCTCCGCATGTTTCGGATAAGAGGAAATTTTAAGATCGGTCTCTGGTTGATTTAATCAGGTAAAGGTATTTGTTTCATGGGTTCTGATTATATAATCCATATTGTCTTTCAAAAGACGCGGGATCCTCTGCAATACATTAAATATGCCCCCGTGTTTAATCAGTATAAATCCACCGTCATATCAGAATACACTGCCCATACAAGTTTACGGATTGACATAACTCTGTCTGTCAAAGATGGACAGTGTTCGTTTGCCCCCCGGAATTAACGGTTGAAGCCTCGGTGTTTTTCGTCTTTTGGTATTTCTGAAGATGATTCTTGATATATTTTGAACTTAATTTTTACACCCGTCTAGGGTATCTAGGATCTCCCTGCAAAAGAAAATGATATAATTAGTATGCGACACAAGGAATGTCGGTCCATGACTCCTATATTAGTCCAATTTGATTTTTTCTATTTTATAGAGAAATCAGAAAAAAAAAATTCCCTTAGGAAGAAATGGGTTAATACAGAATTTTTTTGCAGATTTATTACTCTTTTTTATTATTTTTTTTAAGGAATGTGACAAAATCTCTTGACGTTTACTAAAATTTTTGAAGGAATTTCCTTTTTATCAGAATAAATTTTCAGAGGTAAATTTGTCAGGAAAATTTTATTTTTATTGAAGCAGGAAAGACATGACAGAAATCCTTTATTGGTTAACAAAATTCCCCCGAGACATTAGTCTAATTTTATTTAGAGAAAATTTTCTTAGAAAAACATGAGCAAATTTCTCGAAAAGAATTTTTGTTGCAAGTTTTTATAATTTGAAAGAATGTGATAAAATCACTTGATGTTTACCAAAGTTTTTTTTTTTGAAGGAATTTTTCTTTTATCGAAATAAAATTTTAGAGGAAAATTTGTCAGGAAAATTTCATTTTTATTGAAGCAAGAAAAACATGACAAAAATCTCTTATTGGTCAATACAATTCCCCCGAGACATTAGTCTAATTTTATTTAGAGAAAAATTTTCTTAGAAAAACATGAGCGAATTTCTCGAGAAGAATTTTCTTGCAAGTTTTTATAATTTGAAAAATGTGATAAAATCACTTGATGTCTACTAGAGTTTTTTTTTTGAGGGAATTTTTCTTTTTATTGAAATAAATTTTCAGAGGAAAATTTTTTCAGGAAAATTTCATTTTTATTGAAGCAATAAAAACATGACAAAAATCCCTTATTGGTTAATAAAATTCCCATGAAGGGATTTTTCACATCATTTTTTCAAAATTTTTTTTTAAAAGAAATGAGGGATAAATTTAATTTTTATTTTCTTTTAAAAGAATGGTCGTAATATCAAGCTCAAAAACTGACTAACACCTAGCATGAACCGACCGAAAATAAATACAATATAAAATTAGATAACTTACTTTTACCTTGGAGAAATGCAAATCACATAGTCATGCGCATGACTCAAGTGAGGAGTGAACTCTAGAAAATAAAAGAAGGAGAGACAGGGTATGGACCTAAAAGGCCCCCACTATCTGAATTGACAACCTTACCCTCCGCGCAATCAAATCACAATGGGAAGAATTGTCAATTCAGATAATGAGCGGGATAAAATATGGTCAACCCGAGCGCAATCGACGCAAGAGCTTTGCATATTCGATCCCTATCTATGGTTTTCTAGGAAGAATTTCGCGACTTGGGTTTAGACGCTTGTGTGTGCAGGTGTCGTGATCCTCAGAGTATGCAAGACATGCACAACAATTGATATCAAAACAGCGCTTCTAAAAATGTGCGAAATTAAACAAATAAACCCAACACCGAGCCTGCAAAACAAAGGGGTTAGCCAAACACTCCGCCCCTTATAACTCCCATCCTGCAAAAACATATAACACCTATAGAATGAGTCCCAAACAATATCGCCAGAAGCGAGATATCCATGAAAGTTTCATTGGCCTAAGTCCACTAAGACTTTTAAAATTTCGAAAAAATTCAAGTATTCCAATTGGTATCTTTTTTTCGAAAATTTAAAAATCCCTTCCCCAGCGGAGTCGCCAGTCTGTCGCGACCCTCTAAAAAAATTTTAAATTTTAAAAGGGGGTTAACGGATTATTAGGTTAATTAGATTTGACTAACCTAACGCGGACCCTCCCAAGCCCTACCGAATCGCAACTTTGGTTTTTGTTTATATGATTTTGAAATTTAGAGTCGCCACTAATCGTTCTTGGTAGGTCGATTAGAAACCTAAATAAATTAGCGGGAGAACTAATTTATTCCTGCGAACCAGAGATTATGAGCTCGGGGACTTGGTTACACTAGTTAATTAAAACTAATGCCCTTTCGGTACCTTAATTTCATGGATATCCTAATTCGGCAACTCAGGCTTGGTTTATTCCTAAGGCTCTAGTAGGGTATTCTCTTTTGTGTTATAACTTTTTAAATAGGATGCATGGATGGTATATATTTTTATTTGTTATATTTTTTTTTAAGTGTTAAAGATTCCCTGAAGCCGAAAGAGGGAGTGTGTTAACGACTTCTGTGCAGTATTACGACCTACTCATCTTTTGGGTCTGATGATTCAAAAATTAAATTATAGGAAGTACGTGACAGTGAATAAACACCTCCAATGGGAGGCCTAACATTGGCTTGGCTCTTCCCTTTGGGATTTAAGGTACATATATTTAAGTTGCAAGTATTTAAACTACTGTAAGTAAAAACCTCCAATGGGAGGCTAAGCATTGGCTTGGCTCTTCCCTTTGGGATTTAAGGTACATGTATTTAAGTTGCAGGTATTTAATTACTATAAGTAAAAACCTCCAATGGGAGGCTAAGCATTGGCTTGGCTCTTCCCTTTGGGATTTAAGGTACATGTATTTAAGTTGCAGGTATTTAATTACTGTAAGTAAAAACCTCCAATGGGAGGCTAAGCATTGGCTTGGCTCTTCCCTTTGGGATTTCAGGTACAGGTATTTAAGTTGCAGGTATTTAACTACTGTAAGTAAAAACCTCCAATGGGAGGCTAAGCATTGGCTTGGCTCTTCCCTTTGGGATTTAAGGTGCAGGTATTTAAGTTGCAGGTATTTAACTACTGTAAGTAAAAACCTCCAATGGGAGGCTAAGCATTGGCTTGGCTCTTCCCTTTGGGATTTATGGTGCAGGTATTTAGATTGCGGATGGACTTTGTCCTCTCCATTCTGGGGTATGAATTCTTTAAAATGAAATATAACGAATTGATTCAACAATTTGAAATTTGTGCGCGCTTGAGGACTCCTCCAAGCCGATTTTGTGCTTCCATAGGGTTGACCATTGATATAGAGCTGCGGCTTTCTGACATAAAATAGAGTGAAGTGTCAGTATACAAAATATGTGCTAATCTGCACCTAAAACCAGAAGAGTGGAAAGAGTACTTATCTCCCGTTTTTTTGGGAGGGATTTTTATAATTGATTTTCGCTCTCTATGTTCCCAATATAGAGAGTTTCTTTTGAATTAAGAGGGACTTTTAGTCACAGATCAGTTGAGAAATCGGTGGACAGCTTAGGAGCTTGTCTGGGCCGATTTTTGCATCTCTACGAGATTTTTGCTGTTGACGTAGAGATATCCTTCTCCTGACATAAAATATGGAAAAAAAAAAAGAGGAGATGGAGAAAGTGTATACAATTTGTGCTAATTTGCGAGTAAAACCATAAATAAATGAATAAATAAAAACACTTAGCTTGAATTTGTTTGCTCGTTGACGAGGATGAACTCTTGATTTATATTGATCGATGAAGGAATTTGTGATGATAACCCCTAGCTTTAAACTCCCATCATCTTCAAAATTCTCTCTCTTTTGGTATTTTCTTTCTCTCAAAATTTTCTTCAATCTCCCAAAACTCTCTCAAACATCCAAAATTTTCTCTCCAAAAAATTCTCCCAAACACTTCAAATTTTCTCTCTCAAGAATCTCTCTCAAACACTTCAAATTTTCTCTCCAAAAAAATCTCTCAAACACTTCAAATTTTCTCCCTCCAGAATCCTTTCTCAAGCTCACTTCTTTCTCCTTTTATAACCTACTCATCTATCTCCCATTCTAATTTTTCCACTAACTCTATCTCCCATTCTAATTTCTCCACTAACTCTTCTTCATTTTCATCTTCCATTCTCCATCTCTATCTCACATTCTAATCTCTCCACTAACTCTTCTTCATCTTCATCTTCCCTTCTCCATATTTATCTCCCATTCTAATTTCTCCACTAACTCTTCTTAATCTCCATCTTCCCTTCTCTATTCTTATCTTCTATTCTAATTTCTCTACTAACTCTTCTTCATCTCCATCTTCCCTTCTCTATTCTTATCTTATTTTCTCCATCCATTCTTCTCCAACTTCTCTTCTTCATCTCCTCTTCTTCATCTTCCCTTCTCTATTCTAATTTATCCACTAACTTTTCTTTTTATTATTTGTAAAATAATCCTTCAAGAGTTAGGTATTTGCACTTTAGTCCTTGAATTTTAAGTATTTACAATTCAGTCCCTGAAAAAATATATTTCTTTAAGTCCAAATCTCCTCACAATTTTTGACACACCAAAATTTACCACATGTCAAATTTAAGCTCATTTCTTGTCGCTGAAAATAATGCATAATTTAATTAAAGCCCTTTTGCAAAATTAAGTCATTCTGGGTATAATTGGGCCAAGATGAAAATTTAAAATATTAGAAGACAATGTCACAACTCATAAAAAGTGAAAGTTAAAAATAATTTGACTCAAATTAAATTTTTTTAGGCCCGATTCGAGATTATACTCGTGAAGGAACACGTGACTCGAATTTGATTTTTCTGAATTTGCGATGGCCAATATGAAAATAGATTTAAAATAAAAATATTAACTATCTTTGTGTATTTTTTGGCCTCAAATGTTATTTTTTCAAAATTTTCAAATATTTTTGTATTTTTTAAAAAAAATTAAAATATATATAATATGAAAAATTATTTTTTGGTCAAAATTCGTTCCCTAGGCTTGGCTAAGGTTCCCAAAGTTGATTTTTCAATTTTATGAATTTTTATGGATTTTCTATTAATTTTTGAAAATAAATAAATAAAAAATACGTAAAAATACTGAAAATATGAAAAATCGTTTTTTGGTCAAAATTGGTTCCCTAGGCTTGGCTAAGGTCCCCAAAGTTGATTTTTCAATTTTATGAATTTTTATGGATTTTTTATTACTTTAGCAATAGAAAAAATGATTAAAGATCAGGTGTCAACATTAGCCTCAGGGCAATTAATTGAAAATGTCCTAGCTATATTGACCTGATAAGCGCCGAGCTGCCGCCACACCTCTGCTGTATATAACAATAATGTTCGAATTACGAATTTCTCGGTATAGGAACAATTGAAGAATGCAAACGAGCATCTAAATAGGTCGGGCCATAATGAAGCATTTCTAGGAGAGTCTATCACAAGATAAATGAAATCAAGATCAATTAAAAACTGTCATCAATCTACCATTATTTTTTATTTTTAGGGAAACTTTAAAAAATTAAAAATGAAGTAGAAATTTTTCAGCTACCGACAATAATTTTTGGTAGAAGATTTTGCGTTAATAATGTTATAGAATTAGAATTTTTAAACCGTTATCAAAAGCTTCTTTCTGGTCAGAAATTAACTTCTAAAGTAGAGTAGAAAAATTAACTTATCGTTAGAAGTTGATTTCTAAAATAGAAGTATTGCCATGCTCGCCCTAAAAGAGCCTTGAATACGGGATTACGCACGGAGCGTTGAGGTTTGAAAAATGATGAGCAGACAATTGGACCTGAACTACCGCTTCAATCAGAAAATTCTTTCTACGGCGGTCCGAAGGTAACTCCTTGCGGTCCCGAATTCACAGCCACATTGGTATCGTATGTGAGATGTGCTCGGCACAAAACCTGTATCATCTTCAGGATCGAGGACCAAATTGAGATAGTTTTAAATTATTTGTGTGGTGTAGTGTGTTAGTAATTAATCTTGTAACGAGTCGGTCGCTGCTGCTCTGTTTGTTTTTGTCAAACCAAGGTCACGTTTGCCCGGTCCACTCCTATACCTAAAGCAGCACATACTGTCCAGTTCACGGCCACTTCATCATCAGGCAACCAATTAGATCAGATAGATATGATGGTTCCATTTAATTCAGCTTCTCACCATAATTTCCTTCTTTTGGCTACTGTTGGTGGCGACCGTGCAACAGCCTACTTCACATTTTTTGCTTTCTTTTTTACTTTATAAATTTCGAGTACTTTGTATTGAAAGAATAGAAAAATGTTAATTTGGCGCTTGCTTTCTAGAAAACCCTCGGAACAATGGAAAAAAAAAAGAAATGATTTAATTTTTTTCCTGAAAAAACAACTTTCAAAAAAATGTTCTTCGGATTTCCTGCCGTTTGCTTTACAGAAAATCAAATAAACTAGTCAAGGAAGGTATTTTTTTTTTAATCAATAGGATAAACACCTTCAAAAGTGGAAAAAATAATTTCCCTTATCTTTGCCCTCATCCACTTCTTCAACTTCCTTTTCTTTTTTCTTTTTTTTTTAAAATTTGTCGGTTGTTTTAGTTTTCTTTTTCCTATTCCTTTTATTTATATTTTACTTTTCTTTTCTTTTTTCCTTCTTCCTCGATCGTTGCCGGCCATCGCAACTACTAGCGCCAAGGCTGACAAGACTTCAGCTCACCATATCTTGGCAAGCTCTAGCGTGCCTATGGCTGATGCTAGCCAACGACAACAGAGGGAGAAGAAGAAGAAGAAGAAGAAAAACGAAAGAGAAGAAATAAAATAGGAAATCATTTAAAATTTCAATTTTTCTTCGAAAACTTTTAGAAAATTGTCCGTGTGTGTGAGTACTAGCTCTACCCTGTTAAACAGCAAATGTCCATTGTCAGTAGTTCCGACCAAAAGACCACACAAAAAAATTAAAATAGATTTTCCTTACCAAAGACGGAAGATATATTTTCAGGTCTTGATCGAACGCCGTGAAATATTATTATTCTTTGCGGAACAACAAACTGTCTTTATTCTCCATTCAACTGGAAATGTTAATCTAATTGTTAATGTACTATGACGTTGCACGAGGGAACAACGAATGCACGTAACAGATAGAAAACTGCTCATATACATATACTACAGTGCATGCCGTTAGTGGTCATCATAACTATATATTTGGTCATCTGGCGCTATTTACTGTTAGCTTAATTCCTGAACGTCGAGAATGAACGATTCTCAAGTACAACCATTATCATTTTGCATGTAAAACTTTTTCATCCACGTTATCTATTTTTGTTTTGAAAATGGTTTGATAACGTTGATGTCGTTCATAAAATATAAATGAGTAACCACAATAATGGATATTTGTCATTTATCGGTCAAGTTTGACGGCTGAATTTATAGAAAAAAAAATGTTTCTTAATTTTAGATCTCGAGTCATTTATGCACTCTTCAAGGATTACAAATATATATATATATATATATATATATTTTGCATACTAAGTACAACAATCACTTAAAAGAAGATTGCTCGAAGTCACTAATGGAAGATGAATCCAATTGTTTTATGGATTGAGTTTTCGTACTTTTGACTTTGACTGAGGAACTTTAGGAAAATCTAGAGTTTCCCTAAATATTTAGAGTGTATTGTAAAGTGCTGCTCTTGTAAAAATATAGTTTTCGTATCAATGAGTCTCGTGTAAAGTGCTGCTCTTGCTTGAGGAGTGGATTTTTGACATGTCGATTAACCTTTTTCTATTCCAGAGAAGCGGTATTTTCTATTAAATTATCATCACGGACATCATCATTAAAGAAAATTTCACGAGTCGTGGGAAGAACATATCATGTGATGATTTTCAATCAAAGCGAATTTTTGCAGGACAACGTATAGTAATTATGAACATCGAAAAAGCTAATTAAGCTAATGACGAAATACTTACCCTTTTCCAGATAAAAGTTTCTGGATATTTGTCATTTATCGATCAATTGCTAGACTAGAAGTTATTCAACTCCCACTTACTTAAACTTGTCATTATGATTTTATTTTATACCAAATAGATGTTAAAAGTGCTTTTCTTAATGGCTATATAAAAGAAAGGGTGTTTGTTAAGCAATAGCTATGTTTTGAAGATCCCTCATGATTAGACGATGTCTATCAATTGAAGAAGCTCTCTATGGTCTCAAGCAAGCCCTTAGAGCTTGGTACGAAAGATTAAATTCTTTCCTGTGGTGTCCCTATTCTCCACTTGCTTACTAACCACACGTTCTATTTTAATCTTTAATTATACGCTGGCACATGCGGAAGACTAATTAAACATACTCCAATAAATCTCCTCCTGTCTCCAGAGATTGTCAATATGGTTTACAATACACTGGGCTTCCTCCCTATTATAATTCCCTCCAGTTTTGTTCGTGATCTCGGAGAGCTTCTTTTGAAGGAGAGCAATCTGTTTGGACCCGTTAGCAAATTTTCTTTTACTCCACTTGAGTAGTGTTGAAGCCATATTTTCCATCTTCGTGGCCAAATTCTTCTTAGTACCTTGCTGTTCATTCCATGTATCCCTCACAAAGCCCATATATTCTGGGTGATTGGGCCAAAAGGCTTCAAATTTAAATTCTTTCTTCCTCTTTTTCCATGGTGGGGCTGATGAGAGGATAATGGGGCTGTGGTCAGACCCAATTACTGGTAAAGCATAAACTTCAGCTTGGGGAAACAGCACCCTCCACTGGATATCACATAACACCATATCCAGCCTTTTTTTAACATGATCCTCCCCATCTCTATTATTCGGCCAAGTAAACGTACATCCTTTGCTTTCCATATCCATGAGAGAACAATCATGAAGGAGATCCTGGAATGCAACAAGCCTGTAGTTCTCAGCTACTCTCCTTCCCGCTTTCTCCCAATGATACAAAATCTCATTAAAGTCCCCGGTAACAATCCATAGAAGTAGGTTGGAGGAAGCAATAACCCGTATTACCGACCAAAGAGCGAGCCTGTCTTGAAAGTTGGTTGGAGCATAGACAAAGTTGATTCTCATCTTTGCACAATTCTCAGATTCTATACAGACAATATCCATAAGGTTCTCCCTACAGTTTACAATCTCCACCGACACCTTCTTGTCCCACCATAGAGTTAGCCCACCCCCAATACCCACAGGGTCAACAGTGCATGAAGACTTATAGTTGAGACGCCTCCTCACCCTCTCTACAACTGACACTTTATTCTTAGTTTCCATTAAAAAAAAAACTAAATTGGGCCTCTATTGAGTCATAAGGGCTCGAAGATGCTAGAATGTCAAGGGAGTACTCAAACCCTGACAATTCCAGCATAAAAACTTCATCTAGCTCCCGGTGGCTTATTATGGCTACCACCAAAGCCCAATTCTTAGAGCCTTCCTCCACAGAGATGGGAGTATCCAAGAGTTGTGTTTCATCAATCTCATTCGACCCAGCCTCATTAGACATTACCAAAGAGCATCGACGTAGTTTTTTTAAAGCAAGAGCTTTGCTTTTCTTCTTAATCTTCTTTGAGTACTCCGTAATATTTTTCAATCGGGCTTCAGACCAAGGGGTATCCGAAATTAGAAGGGGCTTCCCTGAATGTTTCCTCCCTATAACTACCTTTTGGGCTTTAATGCTATGATAGATTTGTCTTTGTGGTGGAATGAGTGAATCTTTGTAGGTTGTACCAAGTTAATTTATCTTTCAAATTTACTTACCTTATTTGGTTTCATCTTTTTCTTGAAGTAATGTACCTATCTTTCAACTGAGGTGAAAATATTGCTTATAAAAGGAAAAAATTTGATAATTTTCATATTATACGTAGCATCGTGATCATTTCTCCATATGTTTATTAGTGTTAGTATCTCATAATTTTTCTCCAACATTTATTATGTTCTACCAAGAAGTGCTGTCGTGGTTAATCTTTTGAACTTTTACTTGATATTCTATGTAACGTTCTTAAGCATTTTATCAATTTACTCTCCAAACTTTTTGAGCTAAATGTTAGGGCGCACATAGCAATACTTTTGCTTTAGAAATCAACTTCTCACCAGAAGTTGATTTTTTCACTTTTGCTTTTGAGCATAAGTTGATTTTTCTACTTTTGCTCCAACAGTTGATTTTTGATCAAAGAAAATGATTTGATAACAAAACAAAATTTCTGCTTTTAGAACATAAATTTGTTTGATAACGGTTGAAAATTTCTATTTTTGAAATATTATTAATACAAAATATTATTATGTGAAAAATTATTATTGGTGATTGTAAAATTTCTACTTCATTTTTATTTTTTTACAATTTCTTTAAAAAAAATAATTAGTGTTATTATATATTATTTGGTTTAAAAAATAATAATTTTTTTTTACTTCAGCGCCTAGAGATGGCAACCTGACGAATGGTGACGACGAGTGGCAAAGGTCATGGTGGCGATTGCCGCTTGGTGATGGGCGGCGGCATGAGGTGATGGCGGGGGCATGGTTGGGAGATAGATGAAAATGATAAAAATGCTAAAGTGAGAGAGATATTGATGTTGAGATTTTTTTACTTTTAAAAGAGAAGTGACTTTTTTTAACGTTTGATATTGGCTCAAAAACAATTTCAAAAGTAGAAATATAATGTTATGTACCCAATCAGATTTCTACTTTAAAAGTTATATTTCTAAATATATTTTTGCTCAATAAATACTTACGGAGTAAAAAATTCATTTCCAAAAGTGTTGCCATGCTCGCTATTAGTTAACATGAATGACAACACAATAATTTATTTTCAATTTGTACACTTTACTACCCATGTGGCCTCCATGTCCTCCCCTCCCCTCTCTCTCTCTGTCTCTCTCTATAGAAATCGAAATGCCTATCCTTAGGCTACATGGATCTTACACTATATCAATGACAAATTTCAATACCTTACTTATGGATCTACATAAATTGGTAACATTCTTCTTGCTCAATAAACTACCGTCCACTCCTCGATCTAATGAGAGGTAACTCATCCATGATTGCAATGAGGGATTCACGGAAACTAATTTATAATGGTCTAATTTCCAAGAGGACACTGATGAAATCAAAGAGGAACAGCAAGTTGAAGCGTTAGTCTAGAAGTCCTACTTGGTCATCCCCATGCAAAGACTTTTCCACTCTCCACACCGAGGAAACGTTACAAAGGCAACAGAAATGTCAAACGGAGTACGCCTAGTCAAAAAAATATTTGGAGAAATGTCAAAGGGAGTAGACGAAAGTGGTGCATTCAAGTTTCAATCCTCCTCGTGATGAATAAATATATCCACCGAATTGGAAATTCAACAACCGACGATGGCAAGAACCATTTGACTTCTATCCTGAATTACAACTGCGACTATTTCCAATTCAAAATGTTCAACCCAAGCAGGCAGTCAATGGTCGGCTTGGACAGAAGCTGACGCTCGAGACTTTTCCTGTTGACTTTTTCCCTGCTAATGTTGTATGTACACAGACATCCTGGAAATCATTTCGAGAAACAACAAGAAAAATCATCCTAGTGTCGCCATTTCTATAACCATTTTTCGGTTGGATATGGGCTGATGATTTTCCCCGATATAGCTGCGGCGAGAGCGTTGGTAAAGGTCGGATCCTTTGTCAAGGAAGAGGCCATTTGCTCTATCAAAAACTGCCTCAGTTCTGGTGAATCTACTTTAGGTTGCGAATTTTTGACATCAGTTTCCAGCTCGGGTTTCATCAAGTCGAGAGTTACGGTCGGTCCAGATGAACTAAGAGAGGCTGAGCGGGGAACTGAACCAAGAGTAGCACGGGCATTTGACCCACATTTTGCCTCAAGTAGAGGTGATCCTGGATGGTTGTGCTCGCCTTCATAAGTCGCGACTACGACCGATTGGTCGTCCGCACTTCTTTGAACCTGAAATCCCAAGAGCGATTCCTCTACTTAGTGACACATCATTTGCAAGTTAAATTAGAGAGAAAAAAAAAGAAAAAAAAAGCTAGCATCTAGCAAATAGTAGTGCTGTCGTGATCTGAAATTTCACAAGAAGGACAAAGTGGGAATGTCCTTGGCTGACCTTCTTCTTGACAGGGCAGCTTGGAGCGTGAGCGCATTTGAAGTAAGCTCTGGGACAAGGGTTGTCCCTGGTGATCTTTTGTCCATACTTCCTCCACTGGTGTCCATCTTTCACTATCTGCAACACCCACGAGATAGCTCGATGAGCAAAAAACTTGAGAAGCTAGAGCTCAACTCCGAAACAAGACCGTATGATGCCCTTTTGACTTACAAGGCTAGTATCCGACGCTTCGGTCCTGTAATAAACCTTCGTGATCTTCGCCTTGATTGTTTCTTCCCTTGGTTTCTTGTACAAATCATCATCATCATCGGTTGAGCTGCTCTCCGAGGCTCTATTGGCTACTGCCTCATTGCCATTGTCGTTAGTGCTGCTCTCGGACTTTCTTTTCTTGGATAACGGGCTGATATCTCTCTCAGCATTCTTGCTCGTAATTCCAATCACCTGGTTTCTCAAGGCGTTGTAGTTCTCACACACCACCATCAGCATTTGAGTGAGCTTCTTGTTTTCAGCGGCCAGCCGATTCAGTTCCTCTAGTAAAGCACCCCTCTGGAGTACGGAAACAAAGCACGACATAAAATTAGCGATGTCGACCAGTATGCGAAATTACAAAAGCAACGACGCGACACAAGTTGCTGCCTTGAAATCGTTACCGCAACGGGCGTTTGGAAATAACTTCAAACAGAGAGTGCGCACCGTCATTAATACAAAGAAGATTTGAGCGAGAACAAGAACCTTAACATGCTTTTTTTTTTTTTTGGGTCAAAGAACCTTTAACATGCTTGAAAGTTACTAGTTTTTGCGAGTATTCCATGAGAGAAAGCCAGTGATTAAGAAGCTTCAGAGGATCATAACGAGAGGCTTATGCTTATGCACTTGCACGACATACATACAAATTAGGGGCCAAGACTCGAATACGACAAAACAAATGCAGAAGGAGAAGGAAGCTAACCTGATCTTTGCTCCCAGAACAAGTCCTTGCCAACTCCATAAGGTTGCTCTCCACCACTTTGGTCTGAAAACCAAGAACCCAGAAGGGAAAAATGTCAGATACTTGTAAACAAGGAAGGCAGATGCTTTGGCAATTGCCAAGGTGTTACTGAGTGGAGACGGCGCAAGCAACTCACGGGAGCTTCATCTGGGTGCTGCAGCGGCCTAATGCTGAGATCCAAAGAAGAAGTAATCCAGGAAGAAGAACCCATGGAACAGCACAGACGCCGAAGACAAGCGTCGGGTGTTGTTGTTCTTGTTCTTGCAGAAAGCTCGCAAAAGAGCAAGTTCTTCAGGGACAATCCTCTTGAATGCCGAAGCGCCGAATTTGTCTCAAATTGACCAAGTGCGGAGCTGAACTGGGGACAGGCGTATTTATAGTGCGCAGAGCAAAAAGTCTTTTGGCTTGCTTTTGACGAACGAGGGTGGAAGGCGAGGCAGGCGGACAGTGGCCGAAAAGACGACAGCTCTTAAAGTGCTGTCCACGCGCTCTTTTCCCCATGTGATCCTTAGACTAATCCAATTACTAAATCACAAACATATCTAGATATATACGTACACACATATATATAAATTGATTCACTAACAAAATTCATCTTACGGCCACCCGTCAAATATTCAGGACAGATGTCCTCAAACATTCCTTAATTAAATTCAAATAAGTATATACTGATCATATTTAGATCTCAACGTATTTCGCTGGTATATAAATTTTCTGTCTTATGATATTTTATTTATGGATTTCATAGCCGGGACTTGATTTTATGTATTTTGTTTTTTTTTTCTCCCTCTTACAAAAAAGAGAGGGGATCTTAAATGTATCGACTAGATTGTCCTAAAAAAAAATCTCAGAATCATTTCGCTGGGGGATTAGTAGGCGATTGGGATTCAAACGACGAGTCGGTGGAGTCAATTCTCGGTACGTTGGAAAGGTCAAAGTCAAGCACGACATGGGAGACAAGTATGCGCTCAGCTCAGGTGGACCACCCCCCGCCCCCCGCCCCCGTGGGAGTGCAGCGTTGACCTGACGTACTGGCTGATGGCAAATGGAATGCGGAAGGGGACGACCGTGAACGCAGGTGGCTTTGGCATGCCGTTCTCCGCACGTTTCCTTTAGACAACGTTTTTCACGTTACGTGTTTTTCTTTTTTTTTTCTTTTATAATCCAAGGTCGCGTGGGATGGTGCCCTGGCTTCTTTCGTCCTCAAAATTGTAATTTGTCGTCTGTCCAAAAATATGAAGTTGAATAAACAAAGAAACGAAGGTACGGAATTCTTATAGCTCTATGTTTCCTAGTTTATACCCAATTTGACCGGTATATGATTCGCATTAGACGTGTCTAATTATTTATGTTGTTTCTCCACCTTTCGTCTCGAAGCAAGCGGTTCGAGCTAGGATTTTCAGAAAAAAAAAATATTTTTTAAATTATTCATTATTCGCGAAATAAACTTATCCGTCGACATTTGATGGCGATTATTCACCTATCGTTCCTACAATTATTTCGAGATCATGGATTTATGTCGAATTTCATGTTATACGAACGAAATGGGCGGTGCCGGTATTCGGGTGACGTTGGGAGTGAGGTCACCGTTGGTCTTGAATTGATCGATCGTTCCGCATCCCGAGTCAAACCATCCGTCCCGATCGCCGCGAAGCAAAAGTCGTAGGAAGACCAGATCGACCCAAATTGAACAAACAGTGACACCCACCACCGCCAGCAAGTGGCCAAGTTGGCGGCCGGTCCACCACCTTCGACGGAAAGGAGAGGACAGCATTGGAGTAAAAACAGCGGTCCCCATTCAAACACCGTGGTCTCAAGAAAGTTTCGTTAAAGAAATCAAACCTCCGCAGAATTCAGCATCACTCTTTTGAATATGGATAAGGTCACAGCCAGCCATCACTTCCGTTTGTCTACCCCACAAGAAAATTATGTTGTCTTCCCCTCCCTTCCCTTCCCTTACAGTATTACAAAAAATAAAATGGTTAGAATTGCAAAAAAAAAAAAAAAAGAAATTATGGAAGATATGTACCATTTTGCATACTGATATTGCACCCAATAAAGTTTTTTTTTTCTTTTTTTGTGGTCATAAAGATAATTCTCATTGAAAAAGCTAGAAGCTGCAGAACAGTGAAAAACCTGACTTGAAGGGAAGACAGCGTCGTCGTTCTTCCTTGGCAACCCAGTCCGGTAACTGGTTGGCGTGACGATCGCAATGGGCAGGCTAAGATCAGAGATGAGCTTTAAAAGAGTCGGGCCCTCGTTGACAAGCACCCTTGCAATCCCATCTCCCTTGATCCGCACTTCCGACCGCACTTGTCAATTCAGAGTTATTCGACTCCGGCTCTCGGGACTCTCTAGTTCGTACTCGCGTGTAATTTGTGGTTTCCACGAGAGCTACCGCTCCGGTCTAAATTGCACCCAACAAAGTCTGAATCGTCAAGGATACAAACATTTGGGAAAAAAGAGTAAAAGTTAGAAATTAAAAAAAAAAAGTCACTAAAAATAAGGATAAATTGCTGCATCTTACGAGCTAGAGAAATAAAAGCAAACGGGATCTGAGTTTCTCTAACGTTTGGTGCTCGACTAGGAACGCTGGATGGGCCTTTCCTCGTTAATGGGCTTTACCAAAACCCAGCCCATGAGGAGAACTGCTAAGCCCATCCCAATTCATGGCTATCGTGTCCACTCCAAGAAGCATATTCAACGTTAGTTAAATTCGAATTTTCTTTTTTTTTTAATATTAAATGAGGTTAAAAATGTACTTAAACAGTTAAGTAAATAGAAGCGTGAAAGGTTTTTATTTTGCTTCATCGCAATTTGACATGCGCATCTAAATAAGCTAAGTCTATATGCCAATAGTGTCGTGAGCCTTTTTTTTTTTTTTAAAGGTCGGTTTGTTTCATGTAGAAGCATTTGCCAGAAAAAACGTCTTCTCTATTTTTTGCTATTCCCCGCCACTGAAGATAAGAAATCGATGAAAAATATGTTCTTAAAAAATCACAATTAATTCCTGGAAAATTATTTATATTTGGCTATAAACTGAAAATCAATTTCTCAAATTAGCTTCGTTCTCTACCACTGTCGCTGTCCCTCTCGGTTGTCTCGACGTGGGTCCTAACGTGGGCGCAAAACCACGCTCCCCCGCCACGGCAATGGCCCTTGAGCCTTAGCCCTTAAAGCAATCGGCCTGAGTTTCCAAACGTCTAGTCCATCGACATGATCCATACCATTGTCTCAATCGCCTAAACATGCCATGAATCTGTAGGCCTAGTTGAGGGCCCTCAAGTTATGCTACCCTTAACACTTACTAGTCATGATTTTGATTGGCATCCGCCGTTCTAAGTCCAACCTCACCTCTAAAGGGTGAAGTTTGGAGAGTACTTGGCTTATGATTGGGATACAGGAACATCCAAAGTTCACCATTCAAATCAACCTTTACCGAACGTGTTAGGTGCTATGTTACGATGCTATAAAGCTTACCGATATGATTACGTGAATAGGCTCTACCGTTAAATCAGTGGGCTCTCTCTATAAGAAGTGGTGAGCAATCAAGGGGTGATGGTGAAACCGTAGCACACGCGGCGAAGCTAATTGATGCAGCTACAGGGGTTGTCAACAAGCGCTTACGATTGGCGAAGAACTGGTCTCTGCTCAGGACAAGATTTCATAATCATTCCCAACTCATGCCATGCCTAGTATAGTAACAGGCCCCAACTTCTTTTGCAGTGTTAACTTAGCCGAATGAAATGATGCACCGAACACATCAGAGACCAAACCTTCTGAAAAGGAGAAAGCGGAAGACAGAAATTAGGGATGAAACTGGACTTTCACAGATTCGAGTCACGTAATTAGCTTTGCATCTAAATCGCGATTCAATAACTTCTAGGGCCAATTGTTTCTAACCGAGTGCCTAAATTAAGAGAGTGATAATTTAAATAAGTGAGAATCATACGGTGATTCTATTCTAATTTCAGGCTGAAATTAGTAATACCAACGGAAGTGGAATAAACCTTCGTAGTTGTAGAACCCAAAATATTTCAGAATCAGAGGCAAGGAATAATAATGTACCATGAAATAGAAATTTTTGGTTAGTGTTTCTGATAATGGCGATATGGCATCGTATTCAACTACGCTTCACTGGATGGAAAGCTTCGCCATACCCCCCCAACCTCAAAGGCTCAAATGGCTGAACAAGAGACCAAGAATGTCATAAGTCATTCGTGTCCAACCCAACCGCCGCCAAGTGTCCACCTCACGATTGGCAAAATGTTTTATCTTTCTCGTGCAACTAATTATAAACCATGAGAAATTTCTGTGTGCTCGCCGCTACCCTCCAGATTCACGGTTCACCCACTGCTCTGAAAAACCATGTCCTCCAACAAGACAACGATCGCTGCGTTCCTTTCCCTCTATATCCACTCCTACACCAGGTCATGATCTAAATACACCATCGATGCACTTCGTGTCGAGTTTTGTCCGAGAGACTGAAAACCCATCATCCTTCTGCTTGTTTTCACCGAGACTCCATTAGTTCTCGAGCTTCTGTCCCATCCTCAAGACCCAGATGGGTGACCAGACGGAGCACGATGGAGCACCAAATGGAAAAACAGAGTCTCCAAGAAACGTTCTGTTTGGGAAGTACGAGATGGGGAAGATGTTGGGTAAGGGCACTTTCGCTAAGGTCTTTCTTGGGAAGAACCTGTTGACCCAAGAGAGCGTGGCCATCAAGGTCATCAGCAAGGACCAGGTCAAGAAGGAAGGCCTGATGGAGCAGATCAAGCGCGAGATCTCCGTGATGCGCCTGGTGCGTCACCCCAACATAGTGGAGCTCAAGGAGGTTATGGCCACCAAGCAAAAGATCTTCTTTGTCATGGAGTATGTGAAAGGCGGCGAACTGTTTGCCAAAGTTGCCAAAGGCAAATTGAAGGAGGATGTGGCCAGGAAGTACTTTCAGCAATTAGTTAGCGCCATCGATTTCTGCCATAGCCGCGGCGTGTCGCACCGCGACTTAAAGCCCGAAAATCTCCTGCTGGACGAGAATGAGGACCTTAAAGTCTCCGACTTTGGCCTGTCGGCTTTGCCGGAGCAGCTCAGGAATGACGGGTTGTTGCACACGCAGTGTGGGACTCCAGCGTATGTTGCGCCGGAGGTCTTGCGGAAGAAGGGGTACGACGGGGCGAAGGCGGATTTGTGGTCTTGTGGAGTGGTGCTGTATGTGCTGCTTGCAGGGTATTTGCCGTTTCAGGACGAGAACGTGATGAGAATGTACAGGAAGGTGTTCAAGGCTGAGTATAAGTACCCGCCGTGGTTCTCGCCTGAAGCTAAGAAACTAGTTTCCAAGCTACTCGTTGCAGACCCTGAAAAGAGAATTTCGATTCCAGAGATTATGAGCACCCCGTGGTTTCAAAAGGGGTTCACTAAGCCAGTGGCTTTCTCTATTGAGGAACAGGAATTGGAGAGAAATGATGAGAACTGCAGTTGCGAGTTGGAGCTAGTGAGATCAAACTCAAAGCCGCCTTTTTACAACGCGTTCGAGTTCATATCGTCCATGTCGTCGGGGTTCGACTTGTCCAGCATGTTTGAGAGCCAACGAAAGTCGGGCTCGATGTTCACTTCCAAGTGCTCGGCCTCGGCGATAGTTGGGAAGCTAGAGGCCCTGGCCAGGAGGCTGAATTTCGGGGTGGTGAGCTTGAAGGACTTCAAGCTGAAGCTGCAGGGCAAGACGGAAGGGAGGAAAGGGAAGCTGGCAGTGACAGCGGAAGTCTTCGAGGTGGCGCCGGAGGTCGTGGTGGTCGAGTTCTCAAAGTGCGCCGGCGACACTTTCGAGTACAAGAAGTTCTGCGAGGAGGATGTGAGGCCTGCGCTCAAGGACATTGTGTGGAGTTGGCAGGGGGAGAATGACTGTCAGTCTGTCACTAACTGCTAACGTTGAGGCCAAGACTCAGGGGGCCATCCATTAAAGTAGGAGCTTAAAGGTAGACCGGATATACATAACCTGTTCAAATTCCATTTCTTGGGAATTTCCACTTTCATGTTTATCCATGGTCATGCGGTGGTTTTGTTCCATGTAAATATTGCTCTTATGCCGGTCCGTGCAATCAGGTATTGTTCATATCGAACTCGTGCGGTTAGTGAGCCGGCACAGATTTCCCGGGCTACGGGAACATATCTTTTGGGGTGATCTTCATTGTAATCTACTGGTTTTTGGAAATTGAGTTGTGGAAGATAGTTCCCTACGGAGATCTTTATGGGAATCTCATCTAATATCTCTGGTGGCGGCTGAAACGAAATTAATTAGAAAAAAAGATAAGACAAAGGTGAAACTATCTGTCTTCGCTAAACCTTGCTCGAACTAGTTACTTGGCCAATCATACCATCTCAGAATCACAAGGGTGCTGCTGATCACATCGTTCATGACTTTTGTTTTTTTCTGCTAACCTTTCTGTTTTGTTGCTTATTCTCTTGTTCTTCTCTGCTTAGACATCATTCACAGCTTATTGCAATTCTTGAGCAGCCATGTTCTGATCAACACTGTCGTTTAACAAGTAGTAACGACCCAGGAAGAAGAACCTGAACAAGGGGGCAAGGTAAGCAATCAATCTGTGGTCTGGTCTCTTCCACTGTTCCCTTCCCAAACAGGGGGAGAGAGGAAGTGATGGGCCCTCCATGACTAGTAGTTGCTGCACTTTTGGAGGATTGACTGGTAGTTAATTCGTTTTCCTCCATAGTTGTTCCTTATCCATGTGATGTGGTGGTGGCCACCGATCACCCGGAGAATCAAAGCTTTACGAGGGTCTGGACCCTGCAGAAGAGACCCTCGGTGTGAAAGGCTCATTGGCCCCGCCTTCTTTACTTATCCTCAAGACAAGTGGCGCCCAGGTTTGACAGCGACAGCTGAATAATTTCTTGGAATTCGGAACAGACTCTCTGTCAGTTTCTACGGTCCTTCGTCAGCATGGTAGTAGCCAAGAAAATATTGGGTGAATTTGATTTGCTACCACTCCATTCATTGGCCGCCGCATGTCCAAGTGGATCCATTATGTCGATGTTTTCTCACCTCCGTTGCCCACGTCCTCCTCCGTTACTCTCTCTCTCTCTCTCTCTCTCTCTCTCTCATGGCGTCAAAGTTTTACAGTTCACCTCTTCTTCAGCCTCCACGAGCCCACCGCAACGCAGTGGTTTTGAAGCTCGCGTGCACCAGGTGAAAATGCTTTCGGCCGGAGTCGCCGCCGTAGAGCTTCCGACCGAAGTTCCAGGCGATCGGACGGTGGTCGGCGTCAGGCTCGCAGAGCAGGGAGCTGCTGACGTGCGCTTTGGTCAAGGTCGCCGAGCCTGGCGGTGGCGTCGTGGCGCCTCATGTTCTTGGTAACAAGAGCGAGAGAGAGAGAGAGAGAGAAGTAGGGTTTCTAAAGGTTGAGATGCTTGTGCTTTTCGAGGTTGGGTGTGAGTTTAGGAAGGATTTGCAACTTGAAGCTGGTTTTGATTTCTCCGTTATTGTTTCATTCAATAAAGCGCGAGGGGTTTTGCGCATCTTTGTTTGGAGCGTTATTAATGGGAGGACAAGCAGTTCCTGATTCATCGTGTCGTGCAGAAGGAAGAAGTAACGGAGGGGAGAAGGAGGGTAACGGTGGGGGAAGTGCCATGCAAAAAGCAGAAAGGAGGGAAGGGAAGGGAAAAAATCTGGAAGGTGGGCTCAATTTAGACACGTGGCAAACATTGAGTGGAGTGTTATTTTGCCTCCGTGGTATATCAAGCTCACCTAGTATTTCGTCGGTAGCCTTTATGTCGATTGGACGAATAAATATTAAATTACCTATTCATACACTAATTTAATTTTTTTAATAAATTGTTAGTAGTCATCTCGTAAAATATCACATGATGTTAGCACAATAGGTCTTGAGTTCGAATTATTTTAGATTGGTTCTGCGTTTCTCTTCAATTAAATATGTTCACGATTAATGCTAGGTAAGAATACTAGATTAAACGCGGTGAGAAGTGATTGAAAAATTAAATATTACCATCGCGCCTTCGTTGAACAACTTAATCTTTTTGAGAGGCAGTGATAGACGAATCAAATATTAAATGGCGCCATCATTTAATAATGCAAGCTTTAATAACGGTCGGTAGCGACCTTACAAAATCTGTTCGTTTGATTTGAAAACATTTTACACTAAAATGACGCATTTGAGAATATTTTATACTAAAATGATCATTTGTATCTCTTGAAATAATTATTCGATGAACATGTATTTTCTTATTTGACAATGCTTATGTTTAATTATTTTCATGAACGATAAAAATATTTTTCGTTCTTTCGTGTTAATGCTTATGTTTAATTATTTTCATGAACGATAACAATATTTTTTGTTCTTTCATTTTATCAATACGACAATCATTATGAAAGAATTGTTTTCTAAATTATTATTTTTTCGCAGAAAAAAGGGGCATGAATATCACTTTCAACCATAAATTTCAATAAGCAAACTTTAGTTATATTTTATTTCGGGATCGGTATCCTTTCATTTTAACAACATAATTAACACAATGACCAAATCACTAATTTTTTGGATCGGGAAGTAAAGCAATAAAATGACGACTTTCAGATTATGTGAATGTTGAAATATGCCCTATGGTAGTTGAGTCATCTTGTCAAATTATACTTAACGTTAAGCGTCTATTGAAAGTGACTTTGGGTATTAATTTTCATATTCATTTCGAATGTTACGACTGGCATGGTTTAACTTTTATTGGCAAAACACCTTGAAGGTTTTCGAAACATACAAATATCAATTTGTAAAATTCTTATTTTTTTATTTTTTTTATGAGGGTAAGTAAAAAATTTAAGCAAATAGATCTAATTGTTTAATGACCATATTGATTTGTGTAACCAGTATCGAATATTTAATAAATGAAAACTGTGGCAAAAGTACAAAAAAAAAATTGTAAACTTTATTGTATTGTATTGTATTGTATTTGTACCGATTCAGTCTTAAACCTTTCAATTGGATTAATTCACATCTAAACCTTTTCACATTGGTACCAATTCAATCCATCCGACCAATTTTGCTGAAAATCGCTAATGTAGACTCAGACTGCTCTACGTGTCTCGATTGATATTGATGTGGATATATATATTAATAATTCTTTGATTCTTTATATTTTTTTATTATTTTGTTTTCTTTCCTCTTTTTTCATTCTACTTTTTCTTTTTTTTCATTTTGGCCAGTAAAGGTTGTCAGCCATCCTTGCCAACCGTTGGGTGAGGACCAATAAGCCCTCGTCAACTGCTGGTGAGGTAGCAACTCTTATCGGCAACAATGAAATTAAAAAAAAAACAAAAAAAAATATCAAAAAAATTTATTTTTTAAAAATATATTATTATGCACGTCAGATAGCCATGCCGTGTAGAAAAACTGACATCTATATCAACCATTTTCGGTTAAAATTGATTAGATAGACTGAATTAGTATCAATGCGAAAGGATTTATAACTAAATTGATCAAATTGAAAAGTTTATGATTGAATTGATGTCAATGCAATAAGTTTATAATTTTTTGAATACTTTTCCGGAAACCGTTAAATGGGAAGAAATACAACAAACGAGGAAAATGGTACAAATTAACACATAAAAACAATTTCCCAGAATCGCCGGCCAAAGGTTGGTACGTGGACGAGGGTGCCTTTCCAACGTGGGCATCACTCGTGTCGTAAGTTTATAGCCACCATTCTCAAAATTTTGATCACGGAACTGCAACAGCAAACACTTGGCGAGATCATATTGCGACATCTACGAGCCCACGATTCGCGTTTGACAGTCACTGCCGGGTTGGATATGCCTCGTAGCTCGTTCGGTGGATTTACTTGCGACTTTGCGTAACGGCTGCGACTGACGACGAATAACTAAGGTACAATAATACCATTGAGAGAAATTGACATCGTCGCCCGTATTTCAATATGGAACGAATTAGTTAAGTTGATCGAGCTAGCGTAATTTCGTCATTCGATATGTGTGAATCTCGTATTTGATTTCCCGCTAAGTAACTCGCTAAGACGAAGCTGCCTCTCTTTTTTTTTTTTTTCTTTTTGGTTAGTGTCTTAATTGCGATGCAAAGTGTAAACAATCCGTCGAAGATGTGAAGTTAGAGTGAAATCGAAGCGCGAGGATGAGGAGAACGCTATTTGGGGGAATGGGAGATGTAGTATTTCGTGTTTAGACAAAAATTTGACCACGGGTAAGTAATATAACAAGTCCTCGCACGACTTTGTCGTCCCTTGTTTTGATGTGCAATAATCAAAACCATTTATTTCTCTTTCTTTGGAAAACGAACGGTAGCTCTTACTGTGTCCGCAAATGAGATGATCTAAAGAAGTGCTTTTACACGAGTGACATCGGATAACGTCATCACCTATAGCGACCATCAAAACCTATATTCACCCCGCACAAACCTTTTCTTTTTTTTTAGTTTTTCCATTTTATTTCAAAAGGGAAGTACATGACTTCAATGCAAAATAAAGTAAATAAATATGAAAGATAAATCAATTTGATATAACCAGCACACGTACTCATCCATTTCACAAAGATAAATCAAAGCGCAATTGATAACCTATTACTTAACATCAATGATGAACGTACGTTAAGATCTTCCTATCGAGTCAATAACTGCGGCTTTGACCTAACAGTTTTTTTTGGGGTGGGGGTTGTTGTGGTGGTTGGGGCAGACCTGTTCTGGAGTTGAGAGACTGGTTAGTGAAGAGCCAACTGTTTGAACACTCATAGCTGTAAATGGGTTGGGCTACGTAGGAAGCAAAGTGGCCGAAACCATGTAATCTGGGCCGATGGCCCATTCCTCTTACCGGCCCACACGACATTGAACCTTAAATGGGGTGCAACGTGGAAGGCATTGTTAGCCCGATTGCATGCATAAGGAACGGTGAACATTCAGAGGTGCGCCACTCTGCTAGGGATGAACTCCTGAGAAGAATTCACGAGAAACTAGAGATAATATTAGGATAAGGACATGAATCAACGAATCACAATGAATAGCTATGCTTCTTTGAAATTTAACCAGTGACGAAGTACAAAGCACTTTGCCAAAATTTAATTGATGACACGGTGAGATTATAGAGAGACACATAGCCGAAATTTAATCGGCGATGGAGATCTGAAACTACGACTAAAGTATGAGGATTGAAAAATATTCTAAATTGCAAAAGCATAAAAATGAAGATGAATTTGCGGGAACGTTGAATTCTTTCATTGATCGAATATTGATGACTTCATCCCTCCCTTCTAAATAATTGATATTTGCTCTCATCAGTTGCACATCGATATCGATAATCCATATATATGACAACACATATTTAAAAGAGCCCCGAAAATATTGCTAGTCATAAATAGTTACGCCTGGAATGCGAATGCTATTAAATTTTGCTACTGGCTAAAAATTGAAAAAGCCGATCATTTTTGGGACATCCAATCCTTATCTCTTTGGTCTCCTAAATCTTTACAAAAGAAAATGTAGTCCACAATGCACGTGGCACCCACTGCGTAAGTGATTAGAGAATCTCAAACACCTCCAATGCTAAACTAAAGTGGCACCTCCCGCCACTGTTACTTGGGCAGTGCTGCTCCTGTCGCTCGTTACCCAAAATAAAGAGACAAGATCAAAAGGAATATTTCGTCTGCACATGAAAGAAAGGCAGCGACAAGATCGGGAGACGCAATCACCACCGCTCATCGATTTGCCCTCGATTCTGATCTCACGGTGCGGATTACTCTTCACGCGCGATCACACACGCCTGTCGTCCGTTGTTTGACCCGGTGCGCTGGTCAAGCCAATCTGGTCCGTCCGCTGAAGTACAGTCCAGTGGGACCCCGAAGATCGTTCCCCCGTGGGGAATAGAGGACGAACGAGGAGAGTGCGGCAGAGGATCGGATCGGATGCGCAACATCAGAGGTGGACAGTGGAAGAGAGCAACCTCCCTGACATGCCACGGGGATCGCGTGGGTGGGCCGGGCCGGGCCGGCGCGATCTCTTTTTTGCCCACGTGGCGGATTCTCTGACGTGGCGGATTCTTATTGGCTGGCCGCACCCCCACGACGCTGGAGCACCGGGGAGGAAGCGCGTGAGGGGAAAGCGAGCGGTCTCCAACTCCTCTGCGTGCATTGGACTCCTCCATCCCGAGTTCGGGTTCACAACAGGGCGAGCGAAGCTCTCTCTCTCTCTCTATATATACGTAGAGAGCGAGAGAGAGAGCTAGCGTGAGTGCCAGAGCTCTCGGATACAAAGCGGAGAACAAGAAGAAGACGACGACGACGACGACGAAGAACATGACTCGGCGCTCTCCAGTCGATTGAGCGTCGCTGTCTGTTCCTCCGTTCGCAGAATCGAGGTCCGTGTCCCCTCCCGATGTTTTCCGTCTGGAGTAATCACCGCTTTCTGATCTCGAGCTTTCTTTTTTTTTCCCTCCTCCTTTCTTTTTTTTGTTTTCCTCCGTCAATGCCGGTTCAGTTGCCGGGGGGGTTTTTCCAATAAATAATTTGCATGTCAATCTCAATCGAGTCGCGACGACTCGCAAGAGGAGAATTGTTTGCGTTCTTAGTCTTGTGCGTTCTATTTGTTGAACTGCGTAAGATGATAGGATAGCGATTGATGAGCGAGTCAGTCGCATGATAGAGCAATGAGTTATCGGCCAAAACTGGCCGCACTGTACGGCATCGCGTGTAATTGGGAGAGATTAATTACACTCGCTTCTCTGGACTTGATTTGTCGTCCTGGCTTACAGCACAAGGCAACAAGGGGACGTCTTTAATGGCTTTGGCGTCTGGGCGGCCGCAGTTCATCGCGAGCACGGGCTCTCACAGCTTCTCCAATGCCCCGTTGATCCAGGACAACGAAGATCAGATCGTCGTACCTGATGTAAGAACCAATACCGAGTGTCGTCACTTTCTTCCCTGTTTAGTTTTTTGTTCTAATTTTTCAGCTTGGGGTGCGGGATCAGCTTACAATCGCCAGTGAACTTAATTGTTGCGCCTTTATGCAATCTGTAGCTCAGAATAGTGAAGCACTATTCAATGGAGAATTTGTCATTCTTGTTTAAATAAAGAGTGTCCACTGGGTAGATGGTCGTACGCTCATCGTCATAATCAAGTCTACTGCCGAATGTACGCTAAAGGTGATGAGCTTCCAACTTGAAGAGATAAACTATATACTGTGAGCAATTTCTGTGCTCCCTTCTTTCGGTGAGTCGCCTTAAGGAGTAGAGAACTCTAGCTAAGATCTCAATTTAAAAACACTCCCAAAGCAGATAGAGTTTTGTGTCGGGTATGCACTAATTTTAAATTGTCTTTAAATAGTTTGCTGGGTGGCAAATAGGATTGGGCTAGTAGGACAATGCCTGTCCAATCAATCATGTATTTCTCGCAACTTCTAGGAACAATAAATTCGATGTCGCTTAACCACTTCATGTGCAAATTTTCCATGCAGAGGAAGAGCTGGAAGAACATATTTGCATATATCGGTCCAGGATTTCTCGTATCAATAGCTTATATTGATCCAGGAAACTGTAAGATTATCATTAAAGAAAATCTTGTTACGGCACAACTCCTAAACTCTTCTGCGGTGGTGCTTAGATTAGCCTTTTGTGTTCAATGATGCAGTTGAAACGGATCTGCAGGCTGGAGCGCAATACAAGTATGGGGTATGTGTGACTTATTGATTCATGAACCCTCTTTCTGTTGAACTCTGACTCCAAGATTCAGCAACTTTGGTTCTTGCAGCGTAGTCTTCAAAACTAACAGTGAGGATCCTCTAGCAATAAACATATTGCCAGAGCAGCAGCATGTGAGCATGAAGTCCTTGCCATACTCCATGCTGACTGGTGATTGAATGGCTGTCTTAAATTTCACCATTGATTAGACATAAGATGGCCTGATACACCAAACAATGATGTTTCCAGCAGAGAATTACAGGGTGCTTGCTGCAAGGTTCATCTGTATGTGATATATAATTAATTTATTTCATTCTATGCAGTTACTCTGGATCATTTTAGTGGCTTCATGTGCTGCTCTAATTATTCAGTCTCTTGCAGCCAAACTTGGTGTCGTTACAGGTAGGATCTCTAGACAAATTATTTTCTCCATCTTTATGAATGCTGGCATGCTCTTCTTTCATGGCCGCGTACGTGTATTCAGAAATTTTCTGTTTTTTAAACTGTTCGCCACAGGGAAGCATCTAGCAGAACATTTCAGGATGGAATATCCTAAGGAGCCGAATTTCATATTATGGGTTCTTGCTGAAATTTCTATAGTTGCCTGTGACATTCCTGAAGGTAATATTCTCTGTTGGTCCTGACAGATTTTAGTGGATCTAATTTGTGGCACCAGTCAAAGGCTTTGATAGTTGCAATTTACCATGGCTGCACACCTATGCACATTGCATGTTCAGCATTCATTGCCTTAATTTATTTTCAGGATATGCAGATCATAAACTGGACTTTTAAGTGTCTTTTTATACGTTTTCAGTGATTGGAACTGCCTTCGCATTAAACATGCTCTTCAAGATTCCAGTATGGTGCGGTGTTCTATTGACTGGGCTCAGCACATTGATGCTTCTAGCATTGCAGCAGTATGGGGTATGTTGACAATTTTTTCATGTCTATCTCATTTCGGGCTAGAGTTTATCCTTGATTCTCGATATCTATAGGATAGAAAAAAGTACAGCAGCGGATAGGTTAATGTAGGTGTATGTTGTGAGAAGACCACGGATTAAAAAGGTTAGACTTTATTTTGGGTTTACCATTCATGGGGTTTACATTTTACAGGTCAGGAAACTTGAGTTCTTGATTGCTTTTCTTGTATTTACAATTGCGGCCTGCTTTTTTGGAGAGCTTGGGTATGCAAAACCGGCTGCGAGCGAAGTTCTTGATGGCCTTTTTGTTCCCCAACTAAAAGGAAATGGAGCAACAGGTCTTGCAATATCATTGCTCGGGGCTATGGTTATGCCGTAAGTTTCTTACTTGTGCCGATATATCTATGATCTCTTTTTTCCGCAACAATCATCTGGTACTTTTTTGGTTCTGTTCAGGCATAATCTGTTCCTCCATTCGGCATTGGTGCTTTCACGGAAAATACCTCGATCTGTTCGTGGCATCAAAGTAATTTCTTTTGTAACTCTACAGTTGCTACAGTGAAGTTTTAGTAATTTCATGCGGTGATGCCTTAAGTGTACAAACCTTCTTTCACCTTTAGCCTATACCTCTTTGAGTTGCCTAAAGGCTTGATTGCGATGTCATCTTTCACGAAAGTCCTTTTTGTAAAAGGTAAAGTCCATGTTGACCTCCCGAAGACCCTAGGGCAATTAAAATCATTGTATTACTCCATGTCCCTCAAATATCTTTTACCGACTCCTATCTAGTCATTCGCTTTGCTCTTTGCTGACAAATTCATGTACATAGCATTTGCTGAACCCAAAAAGATCCTTCACTTGTTTTAGTTCATACCATAGGTTAATGGAAAGATGTAGACCTTTTTTTCCACGAGTCTTTTTTTTCTGGCTGTGATAGTTAGCTCAGCAAACTAATGATAAGCATTTGTGGCGCTTTCGGGCAGGAAGCTTGCAGGTTTTATATGATAGAAAGCGCCTTTGCTCTCATGGTGGCATTTCTCATTAATATCTCTGTGATATCTGTAAGTGGTGCAGTCTGCAACTCAACGAGCTTGAGTCCACATGATCAGGCTAGCTGCCAGAATTTGGACTTGAACGAAGCCTCCTTTTTGCTAAGAGTATGTGATTTTAGCAATGGAAAATATTGAAAGAGAAATATCTTACAAGTTCTGTTTGGATTTTTTGTTATGCATTTGTCAATTGAAGGAAGCACAGCCCTAATTTGAATGATTTTTTGCAGAATGTTTTAGGTAGTTGGAGTTCTAAACTCTTCGCAATTGCTTTGCTGGCATCGGGTCAGAGTTCTACCATAACAGGAACATATGCAGGGCAGTATGTAATGCAGGTATTTACGAGTTGATTCTCTCCAGTTTGGAGGTGAAATAATCTAATTGTGTTCCATTTCTGAAGGTCAATGTTGACATTGTAAATTCAATTGCACTT
Organism: Psidium guajava; assembly: GCA_016432845.1. Taxonomy (NCBI): domain Eukaryota; kingdom Viridiplantae; phylum Streptophyta; class Magnoliopsida; order Myrtales; family Myrtaceae; genus Psidium; species Psidium guajava. Next base: position 35,881,651 of record CM028234.1, on the reverse strand, counting down.
GGTTTTTGGATCAATTAAAGTACACGAGAGAGATCTAAACAAAAAAAAAAATTGGTTCTTTCTATTTGTGTAATACGAGCAATGAAAAGTAGTTATTAGGTGGTAAATACATACTTTTTGGGAAATCTCTATTTTACCTGAACGGTCTTGAGTAATAATTAGGGCTTAGAGCAGTTTAAGGGCATGCATGGTAACAATTCCGATTTTCCGATTCTAATCTCTGGAATAGTAAAGAATGAGAATCATGTTTGGCAACGCAAATAATTCTGATTCTGATTCTAATTCTGTTCCCAGAATCAGTTTTGTATAATCAGAATCAGCTTTAGGGCAAAATCTAGAACAAAAAAAAAAGTTGGTTCTGAAAAAAAAAATCACTTTTAAGAATCACAAAACAAAATGAAGTCTCACCTCTCTCTCTTTTCCCTTCTAGTTCTCTCGTCACTTTTCCCTTAATCTAATAAAAATAAAAATAAAAAATTTTCAAAAAAATTGTAAATTTTATTAAAAATCACAAAAATTTCGAAAATTCCTAAAAATAGAAGAAGCTTAAATTAGGTTAGTTTGACCTAATTTTCATAATTTTGGGCCTAAATTTCGTAGATTTCTTAGATTTCACTCTTTTATAAAAAAATGTCGCAAAAGATGAGGGCATCGAACGTGCAGATAGTAACATATATACTCGTAGCCGCGCGTCACAAAATATGACCATCTACGCGTGGAGCTGAAGCGAAACTCCCACTTGGATTTAGGACAGAAGTTGCAAAATAATAGTGAAGCACTTGTACTTCGTATCAAGGAGGATAATTTGGTCTTCTTCTTTTTTCAGTCGATAATTTGGTTATTTGACTTTTATGTTTGTATGTATTTGGACAACTCAATATTTAAAGAAAAAACTTGAGTCCTCAATATGAGAATGGGTCACATCCCTCAATCGAACTTCAAATGTTATGTATTAAAATTTGCGTTTCATTTATAGCATGCTAAAAAAAACAAATGTATTTTAAATTATTTTAGTGTGCATTGAAAATTAGTCTTCAATTTAGGATGAAATTTTACAAAGTAACTACATAATTATTTAACTTAAATGAAAAGAAAAATTTGGAAGAGAAACAATTTTTTGAAATAGAAATTTTATGCAGTTATCAAACGCGTTTCTGGTTCTCTAAAATTCATCTAAAAACAAAATTAGAAAAAGTCATTTTAATCAAAATCAGTTTTTTGGAACAGAATAATTACCATGCAGGCCCTAAATGTACATTTGGCAACCAATTTGTTTGACAAGATTTTTGTATGTTGCGAGTTCTTGTGCATTTTGTGATTGAGTTGATTAATGGACTTTTTTGAGTCTATAACTTGTTTACCAATCTTTGCTTATCATATATCATTGCCAGGGCTTTCTAGATTTACGATTGACACCATGGCTTCGGAACTTTCTAACGAGATGCTTAGCAATAATTCCCAGTTTGATTGTTGCAATAATTGGTGGCTCTGCAGGAGCTGGAAAACTAATTATTATTGCGTCGGTAATATCCTTGCCTTCTAGCTCTCTTTTACTGCTAATACGCTGGTCATATACAAATGACTAGGGCTTTAAGAATTGAAGTGAATGTGCGTCGCATCTTTTTGACTTCCAGGAGAGTAAATGCGCATGAATTTCTTTAGGTGCATATCTCATATTTGATTGAATGATTTGTTCTTGCAGATGATTTTATCATTTGAACTTCCTTTTGCTCTCATTCCACTTCTGAAGTTCACCAGCAGCAAGACCAAGATGGGGCCACATGCAAACTCAACGGCGGTAAAGCCTTTATGTGGACACAGCCATAAATGCTATTGTGCTAGATGTTTTATCATTAATTAGAGCAAAAGGGTGATAATCTCCCTCTCAAGCGGATGTAGAAGTCTGCATGGTTACCTGTATAAGCATCATGATATAGGCAACTAGTCTCCTCGATTACTCAAGCTGGGCATCAGAGAAGCTACAGACTGTTCATGTCTTGGCCATCCCCCCCCCCCCCCCCTTCCGTGGTTTGTCTTCTTCCTCTCTTTGACTTTGTATTCTCTCCAGGTAGCTGCGGTCACTTGGATGATTGGTTCTCTGATAATGGGCATAAACGTATATTACCTCGTGACGGGCTTCATCAAGTTGCTCCTCAATAGCCATTTGAAACTCGGGGCCAAGGTTTTCTGTGGAATTCTGGGCTTTTCGGGGATGGCTTTGTACTTGACGGGAATCATATACTTGGTACTCCGCAAGAACAAGGAGGCTTCTCATCTTCTGGCATTGACAATAGCTGAAAGCCGGCAATCGGACAATGGACAAGGTGATGCATCGATGCACAGTCTCCCACGAGAAGATATAGTAAGTATGCAGTTGCCTCAAAGGACTCCGGCGGATCTTGACTAATCATTGGAGAGAGAGAGAGAGGGGAGCAACTTTTAACTTTTAGGAATAAAGATGGGCATCACATTTGTCACTGTTGACTCCCAACAAGAAATAGAGTATAGAGGTGGGTTGAATTTAAGTAAGTTGTAAACCCATTTATAACTTATTTAGTGAATATAATTAACCTATATAACAACTCAGCACGTTATATATGAATTAAGAAATGAGCTATGATCCTTTTTTCATAGGGTCTATAGTGTCATTTGAGACCCTGCATGCCCCAGGAAAGAGCTGCACAAAAGTAATGGTGGTTAAGTGAGACATTGCTTCTGATTTTGATTCAAATCCTGTTCAAGAAGGCGCGACCGACCTGTTGAACAAAGGCCTCGGCGAAGAGCAGAGGCCGCAGTTTAGCGACAAGGCCTTCAAGCGCTACCAGGATCGTTGGCTGCGCCAAGGGGCAGATATAAGCAAGAATCAGAAGTGGCCACTTTGCTGACCGTTGGAGAATGAGAGGCCGTCTAGTGGAAAACAGCCAATAAGAATCCGAGAAACCGTCACCCCTAGCAAGCTGATCACAAGGGGCTTCTTCGTTCCTATCTTGTCATGAAGTAGATTTTCATGATCGAACTAAATGGTAATGCGTCCAGCAGTGACGAGAGAGAGAGAGAGAGAAGCAGCATTGTATGGTTTGCGGAAAACCGGCTAACTGTACTATCGTCTGGCTATAATACATTACACCAGCAATGAGTCCTGACTCACCGATGTCGTCTTGATCATGTTAGTGAAGTTGATGTGGTCTGACAATCCTGCCTTGAGCTTGGTGAAATCTTCGAATCACCCTGCAGAATTTAAAGTACACGAGAACACATGTCAGAAGCGTCGATGCGGTGGATCCAACCGGGTGGACTTAGGTAGAAGAAGCAAGGGAAGAAACTGCAACAGAGCCGGGATTCAAGCAATTCTAAGCATCCAAGCTGGCCTAGGACGGATGTTAGACCAAGTTTTCACGTGCTCATATGCGAAGAGATGGTATGGCTCGGGTTTTCGCCAAACTGACTAGTGCGTGCCAAATTTGCCGAAGCACCCAAGAGGCGATGAGAGTCATCAGACTTTCGTTTAACCTTCCTCCTAACTAATTTATAGTCCCCAAATGACTAGGATACATTGATATTTCATGAAAAGACATTTTCATCCTGCGAGCCGATCGTCGAAATTATGATGTTAGTGTCAATGGAGCTAGGGGTCACCCCACGTTTTTCTTTGCACAAAGAGGTGGAAGGTAGTCGGTATGTATCAAACTTAGTCGAGCAATCGAAGGTAGAAGAGGGCATGCATATCTTTTTTAGGCCTATTTTGCGTTGGCAAACCCATGGCAAGAAAAGCCTTCAGATATGACATGCAGCACACCCCTCCATTGTTTCTGGACACAAAGATAAAAAGGCAAGACAGCACAATTCCGTGGCTTACAGCAAAATTTATAATCCACCGAACCAAGCCAATCGCATTTTGATAATCTATGGGATGCCCACGCCGCATATAGTTTCTAAACAGCAAAATTATTCAAAAAAATCCTGAATCTGTTGTATTTTTGCCAATTCGGTCATCAAATTTTTATGTTTGCCAATTGAGTATTAAATCTTTTCACTTTTTGCCAATTGAGTCAATTCGGTAAATTTAGGCTGAAAACTACTAACGTGAATGCCGACCGTTTTATGTAACACGACCGACCGACGCTAACATGGACAATTGAGTACTAAATCCTTTTACATTAGCAATTTCCAGCCAAAATTGATCGGATAAACTCAATTCGTAAAAAGTGAAAAAGTTTAGAACTGAATTAATAAAATGCTGATACATTTATGACTTTTTAAACGATTTTCTCGTTTTTCAACCGTTACTCTTTCTATCATCCGCATCACCTCCATCCACAAACAGAGCCCACCCAAGATTCTCTTCAGAGAGGACGACTGAGTATTAAATCTTCTTACATTAGCAATTTTCGGCCAAAATTAATCGGATAGACTCAATTGGCAAAAAGTGAAAAAGTCTAAAACTGAATTAATAAAATTGTAAAAGATTCATGACTTTTTGAACAATTTTCTCGTTTTTGAACCGTTACTCGTTCTGTCAACCGCGTCACCTCCGTCCACAGACAGAGCCCACGCGATATTCTCTCTGGAGAGGAAACGCAATCATAGGCTTGATCGGTCCTCTAGAGAAGGCAAGTTTCTTAAAGCCAGCCCTTAGAGACCCTCTTGCCCCAGTGATCAAGCGGCCGTCATGGGATGAGGACTGCATGATCTGAATTAATCGGGCGGCTCCAAAAAGTTCCGATAACGGACCTCCCCTGCCGACACTCGTGCGCTTGTCACATTAGAACCCCACAACACAAACACAAGCACAAGCATATTCTCCTAGAAGTCATTTTCTTTAGACTTACAGTGCCAGCCATCCTAGCTTCGCCAACTTTTTCCTTTCAAGTTGTTCCTCAGTTTCCACGAGACAGAGCAATCCGTTAATTCTCGATTCAATGGCATTTTCGGCCATCGAAGAACTGACCAATCGAACTAAATGAAGGACAAGGCACAATCACGGGTGCGAATTTAAGAATGCGTGTTGAATATGGCAATGTCGTGTGCTTCCGAGAAGTCACTCGCGGCAAGAGAGGAATCCACTAGAGAGGACGGACTTAATTTGCCTAATCCTTATTTGTAATTGTGAATAGAAAAGAAAAGCAAGACAAATGAATTGCAAACTCGTCCTCCCCTGGATAATTCATTAACTATGACCTGTGTATATTGCCGCCGTCAAGGAATGGGCATCATTTTCCTTCAGCTCATCCTACTTCTCATCACCTTCCGCTTTCTCAGAACTCGCCACCCTGTCCAAAAGAAACACCTCCAAGTAAGGGAGATGTTCATAGCCCAGTAATGCAAGAGATACCAAATTTTTGCAAAATTTGAGTCTAGAATTCAGTATACCGTCCACCCATTGTGAATACAACCATGTTATTGTACAAAACACTCTCTTACGATGAATACAGAAAGAAACGGTTACGCTCCAACTACAGAGTTCCCCCACTCACATCATGGCGGAGGAATGAGTAAGCTTGACATAGCAGGGAAAAGAACAGAACGTACCCCACTCCCTCAGCACCTGAAACTACACTGATACAATAGGTCAAAACAGAAACTTGAGTACAGAAAAGACCAATTGTAGAACAGGTAGGAAGAAGGCCGTGCAAGGTGAAAAGTAGTTAGTCAAGTTCGAGAGTCATAAGCAATCCCCCATGTCATGTGAAAATACAATTTAAATTCAAACAGCAATGAACAATAACTCCCGTGTAAATTCCGTAGAACTAATTACTCTTCCACAATAGAGCTTCAGCCTCCTGATAGAACAAAAGGTCCTTTTTGATCAGTAAAGCTATCTCGAGCCAGAAACCAGTACTGAATAAGCAAAAATTGCAATACATCAAACTTGGTTTAAAAGGCAAGGACTGGTTGCTGTAAACTACAAAATTTTCATTTAGACAATTAATTGCTGCAAAAAAAAAAATAGATAGTTGACAATTCAAGAAACAAACATTATCCTGGTGACAGTCCTAAGCTCTTGCAAGAAGTTTGTCTCCACATAATGTAATCTTCCAGCAATCAACTTCGAACAGAAAAACAGAACCTCTCTTGGGTACAACTGCAAACAACCAGAAACAAGTTTTACCTATTCCCAGAAAAAATACAATAAATAGTACAATAAAACAAGGAATAATTCAAACAGAAACCCGTTATATGATTCTAAAGTACTTAATAATACTCCATTATAGTAACAAGATGACCCTAAGATGCTAACCTAGTTATAGAAGCAGCGAGGTGACAATTCTAGATTAGAAATTTAAGCACCTTTACATGCATGCATTCATCAGCACAACAAGTCAAAGCACCTATATGCCCAGAAACACTAAATCTACTGGCAAACTATTTAGTCTATTTTACTTTATCGTGCCAAGATTAAGACAATAGAGAAGTGCTTTTGTGCTAGTGTAATGAAATATAGATTAGGTGTAAATCTATTGGCAAACTATTTAGTCTATTTTACTTTATCGTGCCAAGATTAAGACAATAGAGAAGTGCTTTTGTGCTAGTGTAATGAAATATAGGTTATAGAACACCTAAAAAATTGGACAAAGGTACAAATCTAGTGTATCAACTCATTTTTCCCATCGGCCTTAATATCGTTGTAACACCAATATCACAATCCGAATCTTCTTCAACTAACAAGTCAAAATTTGAACTTACCCTGAAATCTATCATCTTTTGTGATTAATCCAAATGTTTCTGTAGTTTCACGTATCATAATACCACTTGCACCAGAAAGTGAAGTCACTTTACACTCAACAACTGCCACAAAACAGAACAGAGAATAAAGCCAAGGAAGAACGTAATTAAGCCAAAAGTACAAAAACTCCAAGGTCAGAGATGAGTACTTCGGTGACCAAGCTAGAAGAAACAACTTTTTTTATGTAACGTAACTTTATGAAAGCATAGCCATAAATGATAACAGTAATTCAAACTTCCAAAATGCACATACACAAGGTGGGATGAGAACAAGAATCAGAAAGATTGTCTGACCTCGCATAATAGCCCCATGTAAATCCGCACTGAGGAGGCACCGAGCCAGTTGATTCCTAGAATATAAAGAGACGTGACTACAAAAGCTGAATACTTCTACAATGGTAGGGTTTGATCAAGACTGCATTATTATTGACACACACACACACACACACACACACACACAGAACCAAATATATCTTACCCACTGGTTTTAAAAAGTTCTGCTATGTAGCCTTTCCACATTTCATGCATTGGCTTAAAGAAGTCAAATCTGCAATTCAACAAATAAATAAATAACCAAATAATAGTTCTGACCGTGTGAAAGGAACCAAGACCAAATGAAGCCACCAGATATCAGATTGTCTAACACATGCACATGCGCACAAAAAAAAAAAACTAATTGTTCATTCACATTCGACTTAACGCTGCAAAATCAAAACTCAAAGATGAGACCCTGAATAAGCAATAAACTAAATGACCATGTATAGCAAGATCCGGTACTATACAAAAGCCAGTTTGAAGTGACCTCTAACCAAATGGGCACACTTACTTGAGATCTTGAGGCAAATCAAATGATCCACATTTCTTATGCTGCTTCGTAGACATTCGAGTTTTAGACCGTTTTGAGTGGCTCCGGAAAGCCCTAAGGTGAGCACCAGCCAATGTGCTACGTTTTGGTACATAATTATCAAGAAGGATCACATCATCCAATCTCATACTTCTAGAACCCTGCACGTATTTCTGAGCTGAATCGCCCTTCTGGAGAAGTTCATGCGATACCTTGTCAACTCCAGTTCCTCTTCTGCTAGAAATCTGCACGGATGACGAGATATCTCAGAAAAAAAGCAAAGAAAACTACATATTTACCATGTCATCGGCACTTGGCAAAATAGATATTGTGAACACTGACCAATGATCACTCAATTTAGAGAAAGCAAGTGACTCCTAATCCTGCAATGCCAGTAGGCGAAGTAGCCAGTGCTAGTCAGCCATAAACTGTACAGCCCAGCAAACATAATACCTCCAAATTCCGCACTAACAGATTCTCATGCATGGCTTGAGATAGCAGTGAGTAAGTTGGATCGCTAGCCTCTGTATCTGCATAAAGAGCATATAACATGAGCAGTTGCATCCTTTAGCAAGCACAAAATTAAGCGAGCATAGTCTGTCCGACTGCATATATAAGCTAATCTGCAAACCAATGCATGCAACAAAATAAGTAACTGCGCACAAGACAATGAAAAGTGAGAAACAATATAAACAATGATAAATTTGCAAAATACAAGCCAGAAAAAAACAAAACAATAATGGCCATTGAAGGTGGAAAAGGACTTGAAAAAAATGGTGTCAACAACTTAAATCACAGCATCATTACACCTGTTGAGAAGTTCCGAAATAAATTTACGGTTTATCAGATAATTACTTCCCTCACGGCCATTTTCTGTTAACAACAATCCATAAAAAATAAGTAGAAGAACCAGTATATTCCTCTTATATTCCTTGAAAGCAAATCAATACATTAAAAGAAGCACATATAAATAAGAATGACATCTCATAGGCTCGGAATGCCCTAAATTTACAATATACTTGAGCAATAAGCTTTCCTTTTCATCTAGCGACCTCCCTCAGGATATCTCTGCCCTCTTCAAAGAACAAATAACAAAACCAACATCCTCAACTTCAGATGAATCTCAAGAGTCAGATCACAAAGTGAGTCAAAAATTAACATCAGAATTTCATGACTTCAAGAAATGGATGTCAAAAAGCCGTGTGGTTTATAGCACAGCATGAAACAGAACAGAAACCGAAAATAAATTCACGAAGCGGTTAAAAAAGAAGCAATGAAAACCCGATGCTGATACATGTAGAACACCTAACTAAGAAAAATAATCTAAGAAAGTTATACAAATTTCTAACAGTTGAACTAGGGGTGCATAATGAAATCAAGGAACAACGAAAAGCACGGCCATTGACAACCAGACTACAAGGAGCAAAATCCTATGTAACCGAAAGGCATTTCGGCACTAATTAAACGAGAGTCTCGCAACCTTGGCAATAACCCTTCACACTTCACCCTCGATAATCAAAATTTGCAACTGAAACGCATTCAGTAATCAAGGAAAGGACCTTTATCCAGTGAAGTAATGGAGGAGGACACAGTGCCAGTGACACCAGTCCTACCATCACCTTCTCTTCCACTTCCTCTATCAAACTTGCGGTAATTACTCCTCCTCTCTTGCTGCTGCACAGCCTCAGCTCTCGCCACTGCGAACCGCCGTTCCAGTGCCGCCTCCAGCGTGCGTTTGCTTTGATCTTGAGAAGCTTCTTCAGTCGCCATGGGCAAGAAACCTATCTATTGGCAGAAAGCTAATACCTTTCTTCACCACTGCGGAAAAGCCACAAACATTCAGACAACGGCCCAAACTCACGTCAAAGGGGTATGAATTTGTCTTGCTTTCTTTAGGGTTCGACAGTGAAAATTAGCATAGTAATTTGATAATTTTAACAATCGCAGAAATCCAAGCGATTAGTGAGTACCTGAGTTAAAATCAATCTCGCGAAGGGAGAAAATACGTTTGATATAGAGAACTACCCTACAATTACAGGAAGAAAGGGTGGTCTATAGGGGGGCAGCGACGGGTGGAACTCAGGCGAAGGACCGACGGCGATGATGGGGGCGTAGTCACGGTGATATCTCATTCCACAAATAGTCACAGAGAGAGAGAGAGAGAGAGAGAGAGAGAGCGCGCGCGAAGCATAATGACATTATTGACATGAAGAAACTAGAGGCGAACCGGGGTTTTATAGTGAACAGTCTTGTAACCGAGACCTAAGAACGAGAACAGGAGCAGTACGGCGAAATCGAGTGAGGCAAGTCCATCAAGAACATCGAGGCAAAACGGAAGCAGTAGCTCGAGCGTGAAGTTGGGGGGGTGGACGCCGACCAGAAGGCGAGACGCAAGACCGTGCTGGTGGTTGCGCGAGAGAAGGATGACTGAGAGCGGGAGCAAAGTGACTGTGAGAGCGCGAGAGAGACGCAAAGGCAAACGCAAGTCAGCGACCAAATGAACAAAGAAAGAGCGCCATAGGGACGGAACTTGAGCGCGGCACCTTGGCCGATGGACGGTAGCCAGCCGGCGAGACCGCGGTGGTGGGCCGGTGGCTGGGAGGCTGCGCGCGACAGCGAGGAGTTCCGCTGAAGTACAATCGAGTGGGGCCCCAAAGATCGTCCCCCGCGGGGATATAGGACGGAAGAGCACAGCGCAGCAGAGGATCGGATGCGCAAACGCAAACATCCGAGGTGGACGCTGAAGTGTGAAGTGAGGAGCGCCGGCCTCCTGACTCGCAACTGGATGGATGGCGTGGCTGGGGCCCGTTCCGGGGCGACCCCTTTTTGCTTACGCGGCGATCCTGTCACGTGGCGTATCCTTACTGGCTGGCAGCACGCCGGTGCAGCCTGTGGGGGCCGTGACGCTTGAGCGCCGGGGACGACGCGCGTGAGGGGAGAGGCAGCCATCTCCGACTCCTGCTCGCATTGGACTATCTCTACATATATATATGTGTGTGTGTACGTACAGGGGGAGAGGGAGAAGACGACGACGACGACGACGACGACGACGACGACGACGACGACGACGAAGAACATGACTCGTCGCCCTGCAGTCGATTGAGCGTCGCGGTCTCTTCCTCCGTTCGCAGAATCGAGGACCGTGTTCCCTTCCATTGTTTTCTATCTCGGTTCTTTCTTCTCCGTTTTCCTCGAGCCATGCCGGTTCATTTGCCAGGGGTTTTGCAACAAATGATTTGCATGTCCATGTCGGTCGAGTCGCAAAAAGTCGCAAGAAGAGAATTGTTCGTGGTCTGTAGTTTTGCAACAAATGATTGATGAGCGAGTCTGTTGGCATGTTTGCTTTTGACAGAGCAATGACTTAGTGAGCCGTCCTGTATGAGCGTATGGTCTCGCGCTTAACTGGGAGATTACTTGCACTTGCTTCTCTGGACTTTTGATTCGTCATCCTGGTTTTACAGAATAAAGCAACGAAAGGACGTCTTTAATGGCTCCGCCGTGTGGGCAGCCGAAATTCATCGCGAGCACAGGGAATCGCAGCTTCTCCAATGCCCTGTCGATCCAGAACAGCGAAGATCAAATCGTCGTACCTGATGTGAGAACCAATACTTTTTTGAGTGTTGTCACCTTTTTCCACATTTAATCTTTTATTTTTCATTTTTTTCTCGTTGGGGTGCTTGATCAGCTTACAATCCCCCGTGAACTTAATTATGCAATCTGTACCTCAGAACAGTGAAGCACTACGATTCCTGTCTACATAAAGAGTGTCCGTTGGGTAAATTGTCGTATGCTCAGAGTCATAGTCAAGTCTACTGCAGAATGTACACTAAAGGTGATGATTTCCCTTGCAGGGATGAACTCTGGTGTGAACAAACTGGAAATTTCGGTTTTGGCATCTTTCAGTCAGTCACCTTGAGGGGTTGTAAGCTGTATCTAAGATCTCAATTTAAAAACATTCCCAAAGCAGATAAGAGTTTTTTGTCGGGTATGCACTAATTTTAGCTTGTCTATAGATAATTTGCTGAGCGACAAATAGGAATGGGTTTGCAAGTAAGACAATGCCTACTTAATCAATCATTTATTCCTCGCAACCTCTAGATACAATAAATTTGATGTCGCTTAACTGATCCGTGTGCAATTTTTCCATGCAGAGGAACAGCTGGAAGAACTTATTCGCATATATAGGTCCGGGATTTCTTGTATCAATTGCTTATATTGATCCTGGAAACTGTAAGACTATTATTCAAGAAAATGTTGTTATGTGACAACTCGCGAACTATTCTGCAGTGGTACTTAGAGTAGCCTTTTGTGTCCAACGATGCAGTTGAAACGGATCTACAGGCTGGAGCCCAATACAAGTATGGGGTACGTGTAACTTATCAATTCATAAACCCTCCTTTTGTTGAACTCTGACTCCATGATTTAGAAACTTTGGAACTTTTTGTAGCATAGTTTTCAAAACAAAGAGTGAGGATCCCCCAGCAATAAACATGTTGCTGGAGTGGTATGTAAGCATGGAGTCCTAGCCATACTTCATGCTGACTCATGATTGAATGGCCGTCTTAAGTTTCACAATAGATGAGACATTAGATGGCCTAATACATCAAACCATGATGTTTCCAGCAGCGAATTACAGGGAGCTTGCTGTAAGGTTCATCTGCATGTGATATAACATTAATTTACTCATTCTATGCAGTTACTCTGTATCATTTTAGTGGCTTCTTGTGCCGCTCTAATTATTCAGTCTCTTGCAGCCAAACTAAGATTGCTGGCACGCTCTTCTTTCATGGCCCCCAAGTGAATTCAGAGAATTCTGTTTTTTAGACTGTTCGCCCCAGGGAAGCATCTAGCAGAACATTTCAGGATGGAATATCCGAAGGTGCCGAATTATGGGTTCTTGCTTTCAATAGTTGCCTGTGACATTCCTGAAGGAAATATTCTCTGTTGGTCCTGGCAGATTTTAGTGGATCTAATTTGTGGCACTAGTCAAAGGAGTTGATAGTTGCAATTACGTGGCTGCACACACACGAACATTGCATGTTCAACATTCATCGCCTATATTTATTTTCAGGATATGCAGCTCATAAACTGGACTTTTAAGTCTCTTTTCATATGTTTTCAGCGATTGGAACTGCCTTTGCATTAAACGTGCTCTTCAAGATTCCAGCATGGTGCGGTGTTCTATTGACAGGGCTCAGCACATTGATGGTTCTAGCATTGCAGCAGTATGGGGTACATTCACAATTTTTCATGTCTATCTCATTTCAGGCTAGAGTTTATTTTCTTGATTCTCGATATCTAAAAAGATCATAGATTAAAAAGGTCGAACTTGATCTTGGGTTTACTATTCACAGGGTTTCCATTTTACAGGTCAGGAAACTTGAATTTTTTATTGCTTTTCTTGTATTTACAATTGCCGCCTGCTTTTTTGAGGAGATTGGGTATGCAAAACCGGTTGCTAGTGAAGTTCTTGATGGGCTTTTTGTTCCCCAGCTAAAAGGAAATGGCGCAACAGGTCTTGCAATATCATCGCTCGGGGCTATGGTTATGCCGTAATCTTCTTGCTTGTGCAGATATGTTGATCTCTTTTGGCTCAAAATTCATCTGATACTTTTTAGGTTCTATTCAGGCATAATCTGTTCCCCCATTAGGCGTTGGTGCTTTCACGTGAAGTACCCCGATCTGTTCGTGGCATCAAAGTAATTTCTTTTCCAACTCTACGGTTTCTACAGTGTAATTGCAGTCATTTCATGTGGTGGGGCCTTCAGTGTGTAACCATCTTTCCGTTTTACCCTGTACCTCTTTGAGTTGCCCAAAGGCTTGCTTGCGATATGTCGTCTTTGATGGAAGTCCTTTTTGTTAAAGTCCATGGTGATCTCCTCAAGACCCTAAGACAATTAAAACCACGGCATTACTCCAATCGCCTCTATCTTAGATTAACTCAAATCTAGTCATTCGTTTTTCTCTTTGCTGACAAATTCTTGTACATCATTATCAAAACAAGCTTTTGTTAAACCCAAAAAGATCCTTCACTTTTTTTGCGTCATGTTAATAGAAAGACATCAGAAAAATTTATATTTTTTCTGAAGTCATTTTTTTTTCCTTTTTCTGGCTGTGATAGTTAGCTCAGCAAAAAAATGGTAAGCATTTGTGGCACTTTCAGGCAGGAGGCTTGCAGGTTTTATATGATAGAAAGCGCCTTTGCTCTCATGGTGGCATTTCTCATTAATATCTCAGTGATATCAACTCGACAAGCTTGAGTCCACAAGATCAGTCTAGCTGCCAGGATTTGGACTTGAACGATGCCTCCTTTTTGCTAGTAAGTGATTTTAACAATGGCAATTATAAGAAAAGGGCAGCCCGGTGCACGATAGCATCCCCGCGATGCGGGGGTCCGGGGAAGGGCCCCACCACAAGGGTGAAAGGAGGCAAGCCTTACCCTGCATTTGCAAGAAGCTGCGTCTAAGGCTCGAACCCGTGACCTCCAGGTCACACGGCAACACCTTAACCAGATGCGCCAAGGCTCCCCTTCTAACAATGGCAAATATCAAAGGAGAAATATCTTACAAGTGCCATTTGGATTTTTTGTTATGCATTTGTCAATTGAAGGAAATATAGCCCTAATTTGACTGATTTTTTGCAGAATGTTTTAGGTAGTTGGAGTTCTAAACTCTTTGCAATTTCTTTGCTGGCATCAGGTCAGAGTTCTACTGTAACAGGAACATATGCAGGGCAGTATGTAATGCGGGTATTAGCAAGTTGATTCTCTAAAGTAGGGAGGTGAAATAATCTAGTTGTGTTCCATTTCTGAAGTTCAGTGTTGCCATTGTAAATTCGAATACACTTGCTGTAGGGGTCAATTAAAGTATACGAGAGAAATTGAAAAAATTATTGTTTCTTTCTATTTATGTAACACGAGCAATGAAAAGTCGTCTACTTTTTATCAGGTGGTAAATAGGTACTTGTTGTGGACTATCTCTTCTTTAACTGAACAGTCTTGAATAAAAATTAGGATTTGGAGCAGTTAAATGTACTTTTCGCAATCAATTGGTTTGACAAGATTTTAGTTTCCTGAGCGTTCTTATGCATTTTGTGATTGAGTTCTTTAGTGGCCTTTTGGGAGTCTATAGCTTGTTTACTAATCTTTGCTTACCATATATCATTGCCAGGGCTTTCTAGATTTACGATTGACACCGTGGCTTCGGAACTAACGAGATGCTTAGCAATAATTCCCAGTTTGATTGTTGCACTAATTGGTGGCTCTGCAGGAGCTGGAAAACTAATTATTATTGCCTCGGTAACATCCTTGCCTTCTAGCTCTCTTTTACTGCTGATGCGCTGGTCATTTAGCAAATGAGTATGGCTTTTAAGAATTGAAGTGAATGTGCATAACATCTTTTGACTCTCAGGAGAGTGCATGTGCGTGAATTTCTTTAGGTGCCTATCTCAAGTCCAATTGAATGATTTGTTCCTGCAGATGATTTTATCATTCGAACGTCCTTTTGCTCTCGCTCCACTTCTGAAGTTCACCAGCAGCAAGACCAAGATGGGGCAATATGCAAACCCAACAGCGGTAAAGCCTAATGTCAACAGCGCTATAAATGTTACTGTTCTGGATGTTTTAGTACTATTAATTAAAGTAGAAGGTTTATAATCACCCTTTCAAGCGGAGTTAGAAGCCTGCATGGTTACCTGTACTAGGCATGATGATACAGGTGACTAGTGTCCTCGATTACTTAAGCTGGGCATCAGAGAAGCTACAGGCAGGCTGTTCATGCCTTTACCATCTCTCTCTCACGCAAACAACCCCCCCCCCCCCTCTTCTCTCTCTCTCTCTCTCCGTGGTTTGTCTTCTTTCTCTCATTGATTTTTTTTTCAGATAGCTGCAGATACTTGGATGATTGGTACTCTGATAATGGGCATAAACGTATATTACCTCGTGACTGGCTTCAGTAAGTTGCTCCTGAATAGCCATTTGAAACTCGGGGCAAAGGTTTTCTGTGGAATTCTGGGCTTTTCAGCAATGGCTGTGTTCTTGGCTGGAATCCTGTACCTGGTACTCCGCAAGAATAAGGAGGCTTCTCATCTTCTGGCATTGACAACAGCCGAAAGCCGGCAGTCAGACAATGGACAAGGTGACGCATCGACGCAGAGACTCCCACGGGAAGATATAGCAAGTATGCAGTTGCCTCAAAGGACTCCGAGGGATCTTGACTAACCATTGTTTGGGAATGTAGGGAGAGAGAGGAGCTTTAACTTTTAGGAATAAAGATGAGCATAACATTAGTAGACACTGTTGACTCCAATATGAAATAGCAAGGTTTTTCATTTTTGGTTTCTGAATGACCTGTTCCCCCCTTTTTAACTTTGCTTTGGCAGTATATTTATAAGTTAGAGGCAATCAAAGAGTATCAGAGATCTATAAGAAGCCATGGTCCTTTCACTTTGAGAGTACATTTCTTCGTTCCCGAAACCCTGTACAATTTTAGGATGAATCTGGTGTAGACGACAATGCCAAAAAGAATGTAAGATGGAGGAGGAAAACGTAACGATTTGATCAATCATTGTAAGGTATCGTAGGCAGAAATGGAATGTCAATTACTGTCCCGAGACACAAATGTATGTCGTGTTACGGGGTATGGCAAGTATAATGGTATGGAATCCATGTTGAAGGTCGGTTGTCCAGATTTTCTTCCTGAGATCTAGACCTTGAAGTACTTAAGATTTGTTGCCTCGATTTGTCTATTCATGGAAGCATTTTTCAACGTTGAGTCCCATGGAAATTGAAGAGCGGCTTGAATCCCAATCTCTCAAACATGCCCGCTACAATGTATCGAGCTACGAGGTCGAACACCGAACCGGCTTAAATTTTAAACTGCACATTCACGAGAATGTTTTGACCTCGTTTTCAGTAGTTGTCCTCGTGAAACAGGTCGAGCTGGTAGTTGAAAACGTGATTTGGACTTGCTATTACTGAACCGCGAAGACAGGGCTTTACAAGAGCCGCCTCCTGAATAATTTATTCCGTCAATGTATGTCATTGATTTACTAGGAGGGGTTGGTGAGTGAGCGTGTAACGTTTTCCTACTCCACCTTACATTCTCTTTGGCATTGTCGTCTACACGAGATTCATCATGAAAATGTACAGGGTTTCGGGAACGAGGAAATGTTCTCTCAAGGTGAAAGGACCGTGGCTTTCTAATAGATCTCTGATACTCTCTGCTTGCCTCTCTGACTTATAAATATATTGACAAGGCAAAGTTAAAAATGGGGGGAACAGGTCTAGGCATGGCCATGGTTTCGGAACCGCTGCTTGTTTCGAATCGGTTTCGAAATTTTTTTTTTTTCCGAAAGGTTTTTGAGTCTAAAAATTAAATCGCGATAAATTTGTAATAAAATTGTAATCAAATTATCAAATAATGAATTATGAAATTATCAAATAATGTATTATCAAATTAAAATTAATATATCCCGTTCCATGACATACATGTGTGTGAATATGCTCTGCTCGGGACGGTAATTGACATTCCATTTCTGCCAACGATACCTTACAATGATTGATCAAATTGACAACTTCCATTCCAACGCAGAACTCGAGATTAATATCTCCACGTTTGACTAAGAAAAAGTAGAAACAAATTCCCACATATCGCTCTCATATCTCCGAATTACTAATTCGCACCACAATGGAGCTTTAGGTCATGCCTCAACGCGCGCCGAATCTTCCGGCGGGGGAGGGACTGGCAGGTGGCCTTTCTCCTGCAAGCTCTTGACGGTTTCGTACAGGCACTGCTTCACCGGGGTGAACTCGAGCCCCAGGTCTCTCAGCTTCTGGTTGGAGAATTTGTACGGCTTTGCTCTTGGATTCACCTCATCAGAGCACCTGCACATAAGGGGGGCCATTAGAAAACCTCAGTCGAAAACGACCCAAGTCCTATCCTGAAACACAATACCAAGGATACAGCAGACAAACAATGAATTGAAGTGACTCCATACGTCCGAGATTGATGCAAAATTGTCCACCAACACGTGATGTCTCATAAGGGGGTTAGAAAAGAGAAAATGGTCGATCAAAGCTATTCCAGTCCAAAGCATTCAATGGCCTGCGCAAGCTTCCCATGGTGAGATGGAAGAAGCAAGACGTTGACAAGCAAGGATGGGTGAAGATCCACAGTAGGGTCCGATTCAGACATGGATTGGGTTGGGGAGTTAGGTGAGGACACTCCTCCTCCGCACGATGCATTTTCTGGTCGCGCATCGATGTCTCATTCTTCATCTTTTCTGTCGTTAAGTCAAAAGGTCGGTACACCAACTACCCCCACCCATACCTTAAAAAGTTCAAATAATATTTATAATAATAATAATAATGGCGGCTTTAGGACAATAATGGGTCCGTCCTTTCCCTTTCTCAAATCTCAATTTTTACGGCCTTTGTTTTTCCGTTTCTTTGTTCCTTTTTTTCTAACAAAAAGTTTTAACAAGGATGACAGGTTTGCGTCATGAAGCTCTCGGCAGAATTTTTCTCAATTTCCTCCCTGCCGTTGCCCTCACCAACTACGTATACGTGGCTAGACAGAGAGGGCGAGATATGACACCTGGCAAATGGAAGCCCGTCCAATTTCCGTTTGTATTATGTGCAAAAACATGCCAAATCGACACTTGGAACCCGTCATCTTGAATCATTCTAAGAACTTGTCGTTCGCCCACTGTATCAAATATCATCTACACGACAATGATCAATCTCAGGACTAGCTAAGTTTTAGCACTCTCTTATCAAAATGCTTGTTGCGGGTCGCAGTCGAAGCATCGAGACTATGAGTCAAAAGTCCATCAAGGATTCGAGACTACTTACTTGGTCGGGAAGGGGTACGCGGGGAAGATCTTGGAGAGGATTTCCACCACGTCGCCGCGGTGGAGGACGCTCTCGGCGCACAAATAGCGGCCCGAGGCGGATGGGTTCTCGAAGACGAGGATGTGAGCGAGCGCGACGTCCTTGACGTGCACGTACGCTTGGACCGAGTTGGCGTACGTCTTGGCCGACCCGGTCAGGTACTTGAGGATGTGGATGATGCTCGCGTTGATCGTCGACTGGAGCAAAGGCCCGAGCACGAGCACGGGGTTGACCACCACGAGGTCGACCCCTCTCTCCTTCGCCTCCGCCCAAGCTGCCTGCTCCGCCACCGCCTTCCCGTAGCAATACCAGTTCTGCGGGATGAAAGGGACTTAGTAAATGTGGGTAAATGCTTGACACGTGACTAGGTCTTCGGTCAACGATGGTTTAATTGCCGCGAGCATTAAGGAGAATAATCAAATATGACCTTAGTACTCTTGCAAAATTCGAGGTCGCTCCAGCAAGACTCATCCACCACGACGTCCGGACCCCGGTTCGGGTCCATGGTGACTGCGCCGATGGAAGAGGTGAACACCACTCGCCGGACCTTGGCCTCCGCCGCCGCAACAATCACGTTTTTCGTCCCGATCACCGCCGGCTCCACCATTTGTTCCTTCGCATTCGAACAGTAAAACAGATTTGAGACCATCGAAACGTTATAAATGCAGTGAAAAATGCCCGGCCGGGCCGGCCTTTCTTTCACGACGTATCCGTGCATTGTGCCACGGTCGACATCACTCTACGATTGAGGGGTGGAGAAAGATGCCGGTCTTTCTTTTAAGTGGGGACCACCTCAAACACGCGCCAGCCCAGATTAGGTTTGATGTCGTTTTTGACGTTTGATCCAGAGTTCACACATGGTTGGGTTGGTGGAGGAGGAGAGAGAACAACAGAAGAAAGATTAAATCTTTACGTTTGTTCTATTTCGCCTCTAATGACGCCTCCCCAGATCGGCACGAATAATGGCCTGAAAATCTTTCGAGGCATGCGTAATCGATAGACGCAACACGTGTCATCCGCAATTGCAACAAGAAATGCCATTTGCAGACAAATTCCGTCAGCTCACGGCCACACATTCTCGTGAACTGGAACGGATTTCCAAAACATGTCTCGGCCGTCTGTCCCTCGCTCCCGAACTCTGCAGAGACTAGTGGGCTAGAACCGGAAGTAGGACTAGCTAAGAGAGGAAGATGGAGAGAGACGATTTGAGACTCACTGGATCGTCGGTGACCGGAGAGGCGGTGTGGAAGACGCCGTCGCACCCCATGATGGCTTCCCTCAAGCTCTCGTAGTCCATCAGATCACCCTTGTGCAGCGTCAATCTCTCGCTGGCCCCTTCCAGCTCTCTCAGATGCGCATTCTTCGGATCGTCTGCACATAACAACAGCTATTATCGCCAGCAAAAGTCGCGACGCCGATTGATTCTATCTGACATATCAACCGCATCGAATTTGCTTTTCTTTTTCTATTATCTACCTGGGTTCCTGAGGGTTCCTCGCACCGCATAGCCTCTCTCGAGGAGCAGCTTGACCATCCAAGAGGCGATGAAGCCGGCGGCGCCGGTGACGCAGATGGTCTGGCCGGAACCGGGGAGTGTGTCGACAGGCATGGTGGGCTTTCCGGGGAGGGGGGAGAGTGGGGCTCAGGGGGGATGGAAGATGCCTCCTTTCGAGAGGCGGCGGTTGGAGAGGGGAGAGATGAGGAGGAGAAGCTCTCTCTTGTTTGGCTTGTGAAGGAAAGGACGGACTTTGTGTGGGGGATGGCTTGATTCGAAGTTGCGAAGCACTCCCACGTAATTTATAAGGGAAGAAATAGTGCTCACCAAGACTCACCTACCCCGCGAAATGACGCACACCCCAATTAAAAGCTCTCTATTTGAAATGATCATTGATCAAAAGATGAGACTGTTGCGTTTGGACATCACCGACCTGGAATTCCAACGACCCCGTATTTGTGGGTTGGTCTGTTTCAAAGGAAAAGATCAAGGGCACTGCTTCTTCTTCAGGTTTACTAATTGTGCTCTCCAATGTAATGGTTTTGATTCTAAGAAACTTATTTTCCTTGATTATGTTAATTTCCAGTTTTCAAGGTGCTTGGAAACGAGTTTCCGCTACTTTTTACTAGTCAAATCTAGCCAAGAAAAATTATCAAAAAAAAAAGTCATAAACATATTATAATCGTGTCAATTTAATCTCAAATTCTTTTTGGTCGATTGAGTCTTATAATTTTTGTAATTATGTCAATTCAATCCATTTGCCAGGCAGACATTGATGTGATAATTTTTTAAATAATTTTTAATAATTTTTCTATCTTATTTTAGGTTTTGGGCTGGAGGGGTCTCTACTGGCCACCGGCTAAGGAGTGGCGAGCTCCGCTAGCACAAACTCAAAAAAAAAAGAGACAAAAAAAATTAGTGTAAAATATAAAATAATAAAATTTTTGAAAAATGCTAAATTGTGATTAAAAATTACCACGTCAGCGTCGATAGGTTTTTTTTTTTTTTTGGTCGAACAGCGTCGATAGGTTAAATGAACCGAATTGCGAATAATTACAAAAGGCTTATGACTCAATCGATAAAAAAAATTATGACTAAAATTGATATAATTTCAATAGATTTAATATATATATATATATATATTTTGGTCGCTCACTCCGTTTAGTACCCTCATGCCGCTTGTTAGCCTGGAAAGAAAAGCCCTTATTGCGACGTGTGCGTGAGCAATTAAGGCCCTTCGTGGATTTATCCTACGAGTACATATGAAAGAAAAGCCCTTTGGAAATTTTCCGGACATTGATTATTGAGTATACATAAGGAAAGCAAATCAGATGCCTTTTGGAGAACCGTCTCGATTTGATTTTCTCAAGCCATACCATATCATCTTGAAGACATTAAGGCTGTATTTGGTCATCCAGATTTATACCTAGGATAAGATTAGAGACGAAAGAACAAAAAAATCTAAGGATTTGATCATATGTTATCCGTGTTTAATGAATTACAAATTTGAAATCGTATATCTTTATATCATATCCTATTCATTATTTCGTTAAAATTGATATCGATATAATGATTATTGACTTATATCATTCGAAAGCTCTTTTCTGGAGCCGACGCAGCGATTGTTCGACTACACAGTGAGGCCATCGAGTCAAAGCTCGAGGGGACGGCCGCCAGGAGCTACCGCAAAATTATATTGATAGATGATTTTAATGTTTAGCATAACGATTTATAACCACGATAGGTTTCAAAAGATGGAATGCCGAGACTTCCTCAATTCACATGGTCCAAACTCAGCCTAAAAGTCCTAGCCAGATGATGCGGTTAGCCATTGGTTTTGGAATCAAGTGGCAAGCCTTTCATTTGGGGTCATTAGGCTGCCGCTCGATTGCGACATTAAAGGTCAGTTTCGACGAGGGCATTTCGGTGCTAATTAAAACTTACTAGCATGGGAAAAAAAAAGTTGTATTTTTGTCACACGACATTACAATTATGGTAAGAATATTTTCCAGCTATCATTAGTTGTGTAGCAGTACATATAGTGGCAGCGTATCCCTGTAGATGGAAAAAGGCAAAGATTTCGCTTGAGTTTTTTCGGGTTTTTGGGGCCAAATAGATTTGATTGGATTCATATGCTACACAAAGAAAGTCATTGCCTGTCAAATTATAAAAACAAAACTAGAAAATCGAGCCACTCGACGCATGTTAATCCGCTAGAAAAGTTGCCTGCCACCATAATGGCGACTAGGCATGGCAAAGAGGCGGATGGGGCGTAGTGGAGAGAGGGTGGCTTGAGTGTGCAATTTATGATGTTATGAATAAGAGAAATCATATCCGACTCTATCTTACCCTCTTCTCTATGATAATTTTATCTCATTATTTTCCATCTATATCTCCCTTTCTCATATCCTAGACAATCACCAAACATAAGATAGGATAAAATATATCATAGAATAAGTTTTATCCGAACGACCGAATGATCAAAGGCTGCCTAAATGTTGCCGTGATCCTAAATGTCACTTAGGAACAAATGCAGAGTCCCTCTGTCCAGGTTCTAACTAGGGGGTATGTCCTTTCTGTTCCGAAATCCGATGGACTCGTCATTGGTTTCCAGAGCGAACATTTGAGCAAATCTTTGGCAAGCCCAAAATGGGGCAAACCTACTCAGAATTGAAAAAGAAGCAAGGACAAGAAACTTCCCCGTAACAATAGAATGGTCAATTATCGATATGACATAACTTGATTGATGAAATGACGTTACCAGCACATATTTCCTTTTCTTTCTTTCTTTTTTTTCTGGGTCGGAGCACGTATTTCCTTTGATTGGTTTACAAATGACTGTCCCAGGCCCCCAGATATCCTGAAATTTATATTTAACAAAAAAAATTATACGAAAAGCCCTAAATATATCACACTTTTGCCCATTCAATCTTAAACATCATAAAACTACCATTCGAATCCTAAATTTTTTGATAATTTATCAATTTGTAAGCACAATTAAATATTTGAGATTAAATTGGACAAAGTGCGATATATTAGAGTTTTCCAATGAAATTGAGATCGCCGGCCTCGAGCAGGGCAAGATTGGGGCTTGTTGGGATCCTTTTTTTTTTAAAGGTATTATTTTATTTTATTTTCTCTTTTCTCTTTTTTATTGACAGCCCGGCTAGCAGAGAAGGGAGGAGAAAGAGGAAGACAGGAAAAAAAAGGCAAGAAAAAATAAAAATAAAAATAAAATTATCTTTTAAAAAATTTTAAAAAAATTCACCAAATATGTATTGCATAAAAGTGTTTTAGTAATATCATTTATTTGATCAAATTATAAAAATTAAGTATTGTATGATTTGATTAAATATAGTAATATTTAAAAGTTACGGGTTAAGTATGAGTGATTAAATTTGTAACGTATAAAAATGGGTGTCAAAATGGGTTAAATAGAATAGTATGGATTGGATCATATTTGCCTTGATTCAATCTATCAGTTAGATATTTCTAATGAAGCAAGAAAAAAAAATGAAAGTTCATAAAAATTTCAACATAGATTTGTCTGGACAAAAAAGGTATTGACAGATTCGGGAGAGATACTTCAACGGAAGGCAAAAGAAAAAAAATTCATGGACCGACCCTATCGTCTTCACCTCGTAGGAACTACGAGATCACCCCTCGTAATAATTAATTGTCGTTGGGGGGAAGAGATTATCGTGGTGGGTTCCACGAGTCAGATCAGCATTTTAATTTCTAAGTGAAGTTTCCATGATTTTGCTGGTGAAGGGGAAGACACCGCACTTCATCAAAACGAGTGATGGGCAAGAGGGCTGTCAGCGTGAGGTCACCACCGTATAACATGGAAAATAAATTATTATATTTTTATAAATTCAATTTTAAATATTCATATTTTACCAATGTATTACTAAATATTTTGATAATTTGTCAATTCAATTCTTTTGATTAAAAATTATTGACCTTGACATTACTCGTCTTACATGACATGACTAGTGAAGGATATTTTTTTATTTAATTGAAATTTTTATTTTTCTTCTTATTTTTCTTTTTTTTTTCATTTTGTAGATGAATGTCACCAATGCGAAGCCTCACTTAGATTAAGTGAGGGCCGCCCCTGGGCAAGGCCAACATGGCCTTGTTGGTCGATGGCAATGGCGCAAAAGCCCTCGCAATTGGCTGACAAGGCCGTAAATGCCCCTGCCCAGGTATAGCAAGGTCCTTGCCAGATTGGCCTTCACGACCTAGCCGACTTGGGCCTGTTTGGTTCAGCATTTGGCCAAGGGACTTTGGAAAAATGCAAATGCCTTTGAGCTAAATCGGTTTAGTGAAATGCAAATATTGTATGGTAAATTGTAATTAACAAGTGCATTTGGATGCAACTTTGACATAAAATGCTGTTTGGTAAAAAAAAAAAACCATTTGTAAATGATTTGATTTTTCAATTATATTTTATTATTTCGAATAATTTTTTTCAAAAAAATATTTTTATTTTTTAATTAATTTTATTATATTATATTTTTAATCTTTTATTTTTATTTTTTAAATTATTTTTATTTTTATTTTTTAAATTATTTTTATTTTTAATTAATTTATTTAATTATTTTGGTTTTCTAATTATTTCGATTTTTTAATTTTATTTTTAGAAAAATTATTTTTCATTTTTCGTTATTTTATTTTTAAATTGCTTTCTTTAATTACTTTCTTTTTTTAAATTAATTTCTTTAATTATCTTTATTTTTTAATTAATTTCTTTAAATTAATTTCTTTAATTATTTTTATTTTTTAATTAATTTTATTTAATTATTTTTTTCATTGTTTCGAATTTTTCAATTTTTATATTTTCAAAAAAATATTTTTATATTTTTAATTAATTTATTTTTAATTACTTTCTTTAATTATTTTTTATTTTTAAATTAATTTCCTTAATTAATTTCTTTAAATTAATTTCTTTAATTATTTTTTAAAATTTTAATTAATTTTATTTAATTATTTTTTTCATTGTTTCGATTTTTTAAATTTTTATATTTTCAAAAAAATATTTTTATATTTTTAATTAATTTATTTTTAATTACTTTCTTTAATTATTTTTTATTTTTAATTACTTTTTATTTTTCATTGTTTCGATTTTTTATTAATTTTAAATTTTTATATTTTTGAAAAATTATTTTTTTTTATTTTTAATTACTTTCGTAAAAGAAAATAAAAAATAAAAAATTGTAGTTGCATTTTCGAAATGCAACTTCCCAAAGTGCTGCTTTAGGTACTTTGGCCAAAGGCCCTTAAGGAGCTTTGGAGATGCAATTGCATTTGCCCAAAGTCTTCTAAAAATTAAACAAAACGCTATTTGCACTAGATCAAACCCTTTTAGGGGTCCAAAGCTCCTTACAAATGCTGAACCAAATAGGGCCTAAGCGATGGCCTTAGTGGCTAACATGACCCTTGTCAACAATGGGAAAAAAAAACAACATAGAGAAAAAAGAAAAAAATGATCATAAAAGATTAATTTTTTTAGAAAACTTAAAAATTCACCATTGATTTCTAGCCAATTTGCATAAGTTTATAACTAAATTGACAAAATTGAATGGTTTATGACTGCATTGGCAGAAATGTAATAGATTTAAGACTCTTTTGCTACTTTCCATTGCGACGATGTGTTACTAAGGCGGTCGAAATGCCACGTGAGAGGTCCCCAATAAAAACTGACCGAAAGTACCATATTAAAATTTCTCACCAAGGCTTAGGATTAAGTTGGCTAAATCAAAAGGTTTATAATTAAATTTGCAGTCGTGCAATAAGTCTTTGGGATCGAGTGAGTGAATTTACCTTGATTTTCTTATGAAATGACCCTCCGATTGATTCGTATGTGCAAAAGGGATTTTGTTGAACATCTTAAGGGAAATAAAAGATCATGCGGGATCAGCTTCGGATTAAGTGTCTTTATCAATCTCAATCAAGTCTAAACTCTCCAACGACGGCCACTCTTATATTTATAGTTTATCAAACGGAACGACAATTAGTTTACTACTCGTGTGAAGGTTTGAGATTGGTACGCTCCTAACTCCATGACCAGTCATGCCATACCCTACCCCCCGAACAATTTTCTCTTGCGTGGTCTTCGCATCCGTCTATCTAGTTCTAGGGCCACTTGTTGTTCCTTCCCCGTGGCATCAATTTTCTCGGCTGTTTTCCCTTCGTTTCTTTATTTTCCGGGAAAGTTCTTGGACCGGTTGGAAAGTCGACGGTTGGTGGATCGGGAAAAAAAATAATAATAATTCGACATCTCACATTACCAATCCCCGATCAGCGAGTCAATGGGATTATTTATTTCGTCGGGGGACTCGTTGCACCAGCTCGGCATCTAAAGATTGACCCGGTCAAACCATATCTTATAATGTTTTTGCCTTCCATTTCTGATGGATTCGGTCATCTGTTACTGTTCTTTCAATGCTCAACCACCACATGCGATCCATCGATTTGACACATTAAACGTAGTTCTAACACCTCCTCTGACGCATGAGCTAAACATTCAACACGTCAATTTTTTTTTTTTTTACTTTTTTTGAATTTTTTTTAAATATCTTTCATATATATATATTTGGGCTAGTGGCTGGCAAGGCTACCAGCCCAAACCCCTAAAAAAAAGAAAATTAATAAAAGACAAAAAAGAAATTATTGAAAAATAAAAAAATTCAAAATTCAAAAATATTAAAATATTTTTTCAAAATTGCCATGTCAATATTAGCTGGCTAATTGGATTGAATTGACATAATGAGGAAATATGCAATTAATGAGGCAAGTAAAGGCATGAAAGATTTGAACTTAGGATCTCATATTCTAATATCATGTTAGATTTTTGTGAGATTACAAATTTTTCTTAAAACTTAAATCTTTAGAAAAATGCATGATTTATTATTATTTGAATATTCTAACACTCTCGACCAACAATGGACATTGATTATTCCCGCTTCTATAAACAAATGGAAAATATGCAATAGCATGTGTGGCTAAGCCGGTGCTTTTATATTATCGAGATTATAACTAATAATTCCAGCTTGTGAAACGAGGTGGACAAGTACTTGCATTAATGTAGCTAAATCATAGCTAGAGGACAACGATTACCCGACATTTACACCAAGAGCAAAGTTTTTTTTTTTTTTAAATGATGCCTGTACAAAGGACTATGAATTATAAAAGCGCCGACCGTAGGTTCAGTCTCTAAAGCAAGCCCTTTAAAGTGATAAGAAAAAAAATGTTTACTCCCCAGAAGGCCAGAATGATTTATCCTTAAATGAAGTAAGGAACATATGTTAAAAGAAGAAGAAGAAGGGGTGTGACAAAGCAAACGTAAAATCACTGGCAATCGAAGGACTTGATATCTTACGATAAGTTTTTTGAAGCAGGAAATTAGGATGAGATCCAGATATTTTCGAATTGTTACCAGTAATGTGGTATCTTACGAGCTCAAGGGCCAACCTAGGGAGCTTAAACATCTTAGCAACTAGAGTTAAAGAAAACAAAGAGTGATTCCCTTGAATAGCCCAAGCCAGTTATCTCGCATAGTTAGGGTTGAAGGAACTATGGTCATAAGAGTTACCAAAGCTACTCATAGGATAATTGTCTGGGAAGCCATACTAAAGAAGGCAAGAGTCCTGCATTTGAAACGAGTCTCCTTTCTAAACAAGTGAATTTTGTTGGGAAGTAGTGGGGACCAGCCTGCAAGGTTAAATACCACTTAGTTACTAAGAGTGACATTGGGATGACGGAATGAAGCTTTCTCTTCTAATGATGGTTGGAGTTGACGCCAGTCAAAATGACTTTGGAAGGCTAAAGAATCAATTACCTTCGCTTGATCAAGCCTATCAGATGAGACAAAACGAGGATGATCATCTGATTGTACCCGATCATTCCTTATTTGCCTTGGCTATTTGCAATCTGAATATCGTCAAAAGGGGTTATGTATACCAGTTTCAAATTTTTATTGGTCAAAATAATTAATTTTGGATAAATTTGTTACAGATATATCAGTTTGAGGTTTTTAGCGGTCGAAAAAATAGTCTGAGTTAAATTCATCACAGATGTACCGGTTTAGGATTTTTTGCGGTAAAAAAAAAATAGTTTTGCATAATTTATCGCATATATGGAGGAAATTTTTCATGATATTAATCCTAATAATTAAGTTTTTCATGGTCGAAAAAATAGTTCGAAGTTTTTCGTGATATTAATCTTAATAATTAAGGCATTTTCAGCTGGCGGTGATATGGAGGAAATTTTTCATGTCGGGTCCGTTTTTCTCCTTTTAACTTGGGGTATGATCAAGTCTAAAAAAGGTCTTCAATCTCTATGCTGCGCACCGAATAATTTAATTCGAGGCATCGGAACTTCTTAGCACCCGATTTTGGACATCCTTTACATGAAGACTGGACATTCAAGTGGAAGTTTGCTCCTGCATGGGATACGTTGTTGCCTAAATAGCTTGTGAAAATCTTCTGACAGCGAAATACAAAGAAAACTTGAAGTGGATTGTAAAGTAAAATGTGGTCTTTACGTTGCTCATCCAACTCATGACATCGTTAGACGAAGACGTGAATCACCGCATCTTTTTTAGTATTATATCCAAATAACTTCTCTTTCACTTCATTGAGTGAAACTTCTCGAACAATCTAGCTGGGCCTCAAAGCAAATGAGTTCCCATAAGGGCTGAGGTGGGCTAAGAACCCAATTTATTGGATGGATTACCTATTAGGGGTGACCGATTACACGGTAAACGTTACAGAGTGAGCCGGTTCCCAACCGAAAGTTGATAGTCAAATGAGAAGAGTCGGTTCTTATTTTTGAACCCAAAATCAGCCCAATTGGTCTTGAAACCAGATTGGGTCGGTCTAGTCTGGTTCCTGGATGGGTCTAGAAATTTGTATAATTTCTTTCTCTCCTTCCTTAACTAAATTAGGACATGTGCCTTTTCTCCTAGAAATAAAGAACACTTTGAGATTGTTGATTGTCCCTCTTTTCAGGGAGAGAATGTTGGGGGATGATTCATATTTTTCAGCAAATAAGAAAAAATATGGGTCCCTAGACACCAAAGGGCTTTAAGATTTAAGCCCATAATTTATCATTAGTAGTTTGGACTTGGATTCATAAATAACTATTGCTATGTGTACTCTTTTTCACTTATAATTGAATAGTGTAATGAGAGATATGAGATGTTAATTATAGTGGAATGCGCAGCATTAGTTTAAAAGGTAGATAAGAATAAAATATCATGTTTTGATTTCTCTTTTTCGATTTACGTTTTATTTCGATTTGATTGTAGTTCGAATCCTAACGCAACCAAGCCTTAATATGCATTAGGTGCAGTACAGTTTTCTTTCATGTGCAATTGAGTTATGACTCCCCGCCATTAATGTTTGTCACGTGGTTATAGCTTGCTTACAAATGATAAATTTTGGCAGTAACGTGGATCGAATTATTAAACAGACAGGACTTGTTATGGGCCCCGGGAATGCAATGACCGGTTTACTCAGGCAAAGCGCGATAGAGGACTAGGAGACTTCTCGTTACAATCTTCTGTGTAAGCGGGAGAAGGATATGCCAGATTTGTTGGACATTTCCATGTTAGAACTTCTCTTTCACTTCTACCAGAAAAGGAAACCAAAAAAAAAAAAAAAGACTCGTCTTTTTATTTATTTATTTTCACTTGTTTAAATGGACGATGTGATGATGATGCAGACCGTTATAACCTTCATGCACGTCGATGGACAACAAGGTTTATTTACTAGAGCTACTTGCCTGCAACACGTGTAATAATAAGAACTGCAAAAGAACAAATTATCAGTGAAATCTGGGTGGTCCGATCCATATTTGGAATCGAGAACCGGACCATTTTATCATTTCTTGCGGGAATTGCCTGGATTGGCCTATTTGGTAGGTGTCTGATTCGGTTTAGTTCCAATGCTCACCTCTGTTACCTTCTAGAGAAAAGGTAATTCACAGTATCTAAGCCCTTGGAGTACCGCGACAAGGCCTTCATTGATTTTGTGAAGCCGTCCACGATTCTCCCAGTAAAGTCTAGAGCCGTGGGGGCAATTGATTCGCCCGGATGAGCCCTCTTCAAATTGATGCATCAATATTGAGCTTGAGAGTGACTTTCGACAATGGAATCCAGACTCCAAGTAAATAATATTTCTGCCTCATCGCTGGGATTTCCGTAGCTAAGATCCATCGGTCGTGCATCTTACATATGGCAAATGACATTTCCCACTATTTGCCCTATTACTCGAAGACATCATTATTCTTAGCTTTCTACATCTCTTTAGATCTATCAAAATAGGTCATAAGCCCATTTGTTAACTCATATACGATGGATTGCGTTGTTATATGTGTAAGTTATATTTAATAAATGAGTCATAAACAAGTTTAAACATAATGTACGTATTAAATGGATCGCAAACGTGCCATAAAGAGGTTCACAACTTACTTAGACAACCCACTTCTATAATTCTCTCTTCATTTCTCCGGTCCTCGATATATGTTGTGCTCACCTACTTCATACCCTCACCTCAATTTGAGTATGATTTTTTTCTAGAGCGGGTTAAATATGAAAGTATTTTAGAAGTATAGGTTGGGTCGAATATGAGTCACTAGATTTGTATTGTATGGGAAATTGATTAAAAACGGGGTTAAATGAGTCATTTTTCTTTTGTTGGACCATTTTTGACCCAATCCAAACTCGATCCGCCTGTTTAATGGGTCTCTGTATTCGAAGCACTCCTGCGACCAGGTCGATGTTGAATTTGAATCACCGCAGTGAGGCGACTACTTTTCAAGAGGGAGAGGGCTCGTGGACGACTGGTAGTGGAGTCCTAATGAGTGAAGAAGAAGCAATAAGAAAGGAAAAATGAAGGGATTCAAGTAAACTTGGTCCATTCATTCACGTAGCTGGGCTTCGGCAAACGTTTGGTCACAATTGGGCCTAAAGCAGAGCCCACATTCTGATCGAGCTTGGCCCTCTTTCTCCATTTCGGGTCATAAAAACACCCACCCACTCCTCCACCGTGACTTCTTCTTCTTCGAACCCTTCTCTGATTGCTCTCTCTCTCTCTCTCTCTCTCTCTCTCTCTCTCTCTCTCTCTCTCTCTCTCATTGTACAGATTACATGAGTCCACCTCGTCCTTCCACTACGATCAAAGAGCCCAAAAGCTTGAGGTAGCCTTCGTCTTCCCTGAGCTAGGGTTCTCGATCGATTTCTTCCATCTCTTCCTTCAATAAAAGGCCTGCGATTTTGATAGGCAAAATCATGCAAATGATCCATTAACGTTGACCCAATGTGTAATGTAAAGAATTAGGTTGGACATATTCCAAAAGTTTAGGGATTATATTGATCGAATTAAAAGTTTAGGGACCACATTGCACATCGAGTCAAAGTTCAAGAACCATGTTGGTTAAATTAAAAGTTTAAGGACCACATCACACATTATGTCAAAGTTTAGGGACTATTTGTGGCATTGCCCTGTTTTGGTAACTCTAGTCCTATTCTGACTCAGAACATATTTGATTGCTGTGGATATTTGTTTGTTTGCGGCAGTGTTTTTTTTTTATAATTTTATTTTTCCAAAGGAGGACTTTGCATCTTTAGGATTCATTAGGACGATAAGCAAGTCAGTTTAGGACTCTGCCGGCCATATCGATTCCATGAACCCATAAATTTTTTTTCTACCATTTAATCGAATCTTATAGGGTTCATCTCATAAAAAGTAGCTCTTTTTTTTGCGGCTGGCTCGCTACGCCTGATGCCAACCCTCCTCTTTTACCCTGGCTTGGGACAGGCTATGTAAGCTACATAGGCGGAGTTTAATCGGATCTTATAGATTATACTAAAATTCTTCTGTCTCAAGCAACTTAAAAAAGAAAGGGCTTTTTCAGCTGGGCGGCGCTAAGGAAGGAGTTTTCCGTCTTGGGTTTGTCCGTATCCCCCAACGCTAAGACCTTTAATTCGGGGCATCGAAACATTCTCAGCAACCCGATTTTGGACATAGGAAAAATCAATGACTGCTCGGATCAAGCAGTACCACGGTCACTGCACTAGTTTCTAAGACAACCAATGCTGACAAGAGGGTCTGAACGGATTACTAATCTCCCATTATAAACTGACGTGTCGGTAAAGGATTTTATTGATCACGCCGCGAAAGGGTGTTTTACGTGACCCTCATTGGGAGGAGCAAAATTGGAGACAACACCCTTGACGAGAAAATTCAGTGATTACGCTCAAGCAAAAGTTTTCATGCATCCTCAAAATCTGGAGAAGCTTTCACTCTTTAGGTGGCAAGATCACTCCGGCTCCGTTTGTTTCACAAAAAATTACTTTCTGAAAAATATTTTCCGGATTTTCTGGTGTTTGAGGGGCGAAAAATAAGCTAACCTAGGAAAACATTTTCTTCTTATGAAAAAATTCATTTGAAAAGTGTGTAAAACGTTTTTCTCATTTTGAAAAGAGAAAATCATTTTCAGCCGGTCGTCGCCGTCAGTCCCCGGCCGCCGACCAACGCCCACTACCGCCCGTCGCCGCCCCCAGCCGCCGCCACCCCCATCGTTGGAAATTCAATTGCCTGTCAAACGACGAAAATTATTTTCCAGTTCATTTTTAAGTATTAGCTAAACACCGGAAAATATTGTTATTTTCTTGGAAAATGACTTCCCGGAATGAGGTCATTTTTCGTGAAACAAACGGAGCTCAAATGCCAATTTTTTTTTTTTTCCTTTTTTGTGAAGATGCTGTGTAGAAACGGAATTACTGAAGTGGAACTTTCTTGGCGCGCGGTATGTAGTGCCCGCCCAAGTAAGCCTCTCGAGAAAAAAACAAAGAAAACTTGAAGTTCTGGCTCCGGATGGAATCCATAGATGATAAAAATGCGATCTGTACACTTTTCAAACTGAAGGTGGTGAATCAAACAATGAGCGCACCGGCCCGGTGTATGTCGGTGGGTAAGGAATATAAGAAGAAGCAGTACGAGCAGCGAGGAGATCGAGCAGTTTTTGGCTTCAAGAGCACGACTCATGAGTCATGAGCAATTGATTTGAATGTCTTGACAAGGTTTACGGTGGTAGTAACACCGACTCTTCCATCGTAGATTTCTTCTTCTACTTCTTCTTCTTCTTCGAGCGCTTTTCTCTCCAATTCCGCCGATTAGAGGAGCATCTGCACCTCTATATCAGGTAAAGCTCGGCTTCCGCAAATTTTGTAGAGGCAAATCGTTCCGTCGATTACCCATGATAATTGTCGAGCGGCGGAGTCTGTACAAGCTTTTAGTTTGATGTGGCGACTTGCGTACAACGATTGCCAGTTGACACCGATGCTAGGGTTTCTGGGCGCTCCTTCATGCTTCGTGAATTGCTTGCGACATGAACCCTTGATCATTGCTTAAATGGTTGCTCTAATCGCAAGTTTCTTGTCTTGAGAACCATGCGATTTGCGTTAGATTCCAGCCCACGTTGCTCTACAATCTTGAAAATGAAAAAGAGACCCAACGCTTGAGCTTGTCTTCCTCTTTCCTGGCGTGTTAACCACATCCAAGTTCTAATTGCCCAAGTGACCTTTGATTAGTTTGGATGTTCTAGTTTTTCTTATTTACAATAGTATTTTGATTTCCTTCTTGACATATGCCCTTCTTCTGTTTTGAGGAATACAAGGTTCATATGCTGTATCATCTGCTGAATATTTACACATTTTTCTTCCTTCATTGTGCGCAGAGTTGCTCAAATTGCGGCATAGCTTGGTCCTGGAGGAGTAATAGCACGAATTGGTCGACTGGTCATTATTTATTTTTTCTCATTCATTTTGTGCCAAACAATATACACATCAATGTCGGTGACAGCTGGAGTGAGTGACACCGTAATCGCCGTTAGGGATAAACTTAGGGGTAAAATTGGACAGGCTAAGGTCAAAAGGTATTGGCCTGGTAAAGTTCCGGAGTGGGCAAATGAAGCTGATGAAGAAGGGGATATCAGGATGACCAAGGCTGTTGCCCTGGAGAAAGCTTTTCTTAGTAGCAATTTGATGACCATGGAGGGTTTTCTACAGCAAAGTTAACTTCTATTGTGATCTCTTTGTAATATGAATATGGATTCCGTCTTGTTTCCAAGTATATCACAATCCAATATTTATGGAGACATCCTCAAATTATGAAAGATTGGTGTAGATTTTGTAAACAACATGGAAAAATGGCAAAAAGATTTTCAAGAGATGTTCCAACTCGTTGGAATTCCACGTACGAATTGCTTAATCAATCTTTTGAATATAAAGATTTATTATGTGCATTTAATTTGACTAATATTCCTCAACTTGAGTTATTACCACAACATTGGGATATTTGCCAAAAAATTTTATATTGTTTAAAAGTTTTCAATGATGCAACTTATACTTTATCCGGTATTTATTATCCTATGACTCATTTATTTATAATAGAGTGTGTTATTATTGCTGGTGTTTTTGAAGAATATGAAGACGATGAACAATTAGGTGCAACTATTAAGGCAATGAAATCAAAATGGCTAACTTATTATGAACATATTCCTTTTATTCATTTGGTTGCTTCTGTTTTCGATCCACGTACGAAATTAGAAGGCGTAAAAGATTTTTTGACTATGTATTATGGATGTCTTCATTTAGAAATAGAATTAGATATTAATTTATTAAAAGGGATAGTTAGCAACTCAATAGTAGCATTATATAATGATTATTATATTAGATATAACGCAACTGATATTGGATCTTCTTCTCAATTTAGTCGTGTAGAAAACGAGAGCGAAGGTAAAATGAGTAGAGGGTATAAAATGCTAATGAGTAGGCAAAAAAGACAAAGGGGGCGCACGAATATTTCCGAATTTGATCACTATTTAATCACTAACTTTGAGACTAACTCATTTGCAAGTGGCACAGATTTTCAAATTTTAGAGTGGTGGAAGGAGCATTCGAGTCAATATGGAATTCTCTCTATCATCGCTAGACAGGTTTTAGCAACTCCGTGTTCAACAGTTGCGGTTGAACAAGCTTTTAGCGTTGGAGGCGACATTTTGGACGATTACCATTCAAGATTATCTCCGCAGTCTGTGAAGGCTCAAGCTTGTGTCGATGATTGGACGAAGGCTCAATATCGACAACAAGAGATGGATCGCAATGTAGAAGCCGAATTTTTCGATGATGAAGCGAGCACCATAACGGGAACCACCGCCAGAAGCGACGATTGACGATGAAGTAAGTATGGGGTTATCAAAGGTAAAAGAACTACATGGGCTTTGATTCTTCTATCCCAAAAAGATATGTAGGCACTTAATGATAATTCATTAAGTCAAGCCCTTTCTCTCTCCTTTTTTTTTTTCCTCTAAGTTTGATTACAATTTTGTAAAATTTTACTTGAAATTTTTATTACTTAAAAAATCGGGCCGGTTCAGGGCTCCGGTTCCGGTTCGGAACCGGAACCGGCCCGGAACTGTGGCCACCCCTAGCCGGGATGAATGCCCCCATATCGAAACCCAAAGGAAGCAAGAAATTGAAGGACTGGGAGTCCCGATGAGTTGCTGAATTGCTGAGGAGTGCCCATAGGTCAGATTTTTATCCTTACGGTGTATTGTAGCAGAGGCCATGTATTACTAGGCTGATATTGATGTAATCTTGAAGGTTGGAAGAAGTCCAGCATGTTAGGTATCAGATTTAATCAGTCAATGATTTCGTCATGGCATATATCTATTTTCTGGTGTTATGTTTGTATGCCCGCCATCTTTCAGTGCCTTCCCGACTGGGTTTGTCTAGAGGCCTAGGAAGCATGTCACGTGGTGCTTGCAGGTATTAAAATTACTGGGAAAATTCTAAATAAAGGTCAAATTATTTTCATTTTATCTGATAAGGACTTAAAAGTGAATTTTGCTTCAAATAAGAGCCAAAAGTCTTTTCATTTTATGAAGCAAGGGTTTGAAGTGGATCTTGTTTCAAATAAGGACCCGAAGTACTTGTGTCGGTCTTAAAGAAGAGTCCGACCTTCAAGATGGTCCAGGGCAATTTTGTCTTTTATTATTATTTTTTATTTTCTTTCATGTTTTTCCTTTTTTTTCTTTTCTTTTAGCCACTAGCCCTCGACGAGGCTTAGAGAGGGTTGGGCGAGGGTCACCCTTGAAAGCCTGGCAACCCTCACCGATCATTGGAGAGGGCCCGCTCGTGGTCAGCAAGAGCTTGTGGGCCCTTGCCCAGTCACCTGCTGCGGCAAAGAACAAAAAAAAAAGGAGAAAAATAATTTGGAATTAGAATTATCTTTGGACAAAAATGCCTTTCACCATATGTTGGCCAGCGTTATGCCCTTATATGACACTATCATTAGACTTTTATTTAAGATTGATATTGTCATTTCGTGCCCTTATTTGAGAAAATGAGATATCTTCGTATCTTTGTTTAAAATTTTCTTGCAATTACTCTATTTTTTAATCCAAAATTACCGATCTCTTATGAAAATTTACTGCTGACCATGAAGAACTTTAACTTTCGAAATTCTTACTTTGTATTGTCAGAGTGCGCCATGTGAAGGAATTACTAAATAGAAGGGCCACTAATTTCCAATATTCGAAGGTTACCCTTTTATGAGATAGCGCGGAAAGCTGAAAGTAAATTATCAATGCAGAAATAAGTTAGATAACCTAGATAATCATGTTATTTATTTTCTGAATGTACATTATCAATGCAGAAATAAGTTAGTTAACCCATATAATCATGCTATTTATTTTTGGGGGAGGACTTATTATTCTCAAAGCCCCTGGGGCATATATTACCAGGGATCATCTGATGGTCCAAAACCATGACTATGCAGGAGGAAAGATGGAAGCAATGACTGAACGAGTTGACTCGCTATTTAATGATCCGTGAAAGAACATATATTCCATTTCAGGAAAACAAAAAAATGAATATGAGCCAATAGACTCATTACAAGCTTGTGTCACGGGCCGATCGAATCACCAATCAATCGCTCGTGCGGCCTTAGGAAAACCTTCCCAAGTCAGCCTTTCCCTCACTCACCTCACTCGCCTCACAACTCTAGAGAGAGAAACTAGAGAGAGAAGCTCTGGATTTCAATTACTCGTGAGAATGAGATGATACAAATGAGGGGAGGAGAGCCCCTTATATACAAGTTCTCGTGCGATACAAACCGTAGATCTCCCCTTTGATCTAACGGTGGAGATGGGTTCCCGCCTAACTCCCACCTAACTTTCCTTATAATAATAATGTACAATTACAATATTGCCCCTTCTAGAATCCTCCAGAATTCTCTAGGATTCTCTAGGAAATTTTCCCGCAAGACACGATCGTTTTTTCGTTCCGAAAACCTCTTCGGGTTTGCCTCTTCGCCCGGACCGTGTCATTCTCCCCCACCTATTCTGGCGACGCCCTCGTCGCGCTCTCTGCCAGGTACGCCTCGACCTGCTTTTGGAACTGCCATAGTGAATCGGCAAGTTCCCATGTAGCTTCACTCTCGGGGAGTCCCTTCCATCGTATCAAATACTCCTTCTTGGGCACGCAATACCTCTTCCGTACGACTCGATCCGCCAGGATGCAGTCGACGTCTCGATCATAGGAAGTCTTAGCCCCGATCGGCGCCCGTTGCGATTTCCCTCGATCCGGATCCCCTTCATCAAAATGAAACGGCTTAAGCATACTTACATGGAACACCGGATGAATCTTCAACTTGGCCGGGAGCTCCAATTTGTAAGCAGCGTTGCCAATCCGTTACGTGATGCGGAATGGCCCCTCGTATCGTCGGAGTAGCGCCTTATGGACACCCTTGTACCTCAGCGGTAACTTGCATAGCACTTGATCTCCGACTTGATATTCCACATGCCTTCGCTTCTGGTCCGCCCATTTCTTCGTTCTCTTGGACGCCTTGTGAAGACATGTGCGAGCAAGATCGGCTTGCTCGTGCCATTCCTCAGCAACCTTATGTGCGGCCGGGCTACTCCCCTTGTGGCCCGACACAATCGCGCTTGGTGTGAGCGGTTGTTGCCCCATGACTATCTCGAACGGACTCCTCCCGGTCGATTCACTACGTTGTAAGTTGTAGGAGAATTGTGCTACATCGATCAACTTCGCCCAATCTCGTTGCGTTGCGCTCACGTAGTGCCTCAGATATACCTCCAATAAGGCGTTCACCCGCTCGGTTTGGCCATCCGTCTGAGGATGAAGACTCGTTGAGAAGTTCAAGTCCGTCCCGAGTAGTTTGAATAGCTCGGTCCAGAATCTCCCCGTGAACCGAGGATCACGATCGCTCACGATCGTCCGTGGTACACCCCAGTGCTTTACCACGTGCTTCAGGAATAACTTGGCCGCTTCCTCGGCTGGGCAGTCGTCGGTGGCCGGTACGAACGTCGCGTACTTGGAGAATCGGTCCACCACGACCATTAGCGTCCGACACCCTTCGGACTTGGGTAATCCCACGATAAAGTCCATGGAGACGCTCTCCCATGGGCGTTCTGGAACGGGCAATGGCTCCAGCAGGCCGGCAGGCGACTTTTGCTCTAACTTATCTTGTTGGCATACCAGGCAAGTTCGAACATAGGCCTCCACGTCGTCTCGCAAGTGCGGCCAGAAATAATGCTCCTCCACCAGCGCTAGGGTGCGATGGACTCCCGGATGACCGGCCCACTTCGAGTCGTGACACTCGCGAAGGACGTCCCTCCTTAGATTCCCGTAGAGCGGGACATATAGTCGTCGCCCCTTTGCGTACAACAGGTCGTCCTCGCACCAGAATCTTCGGGTCTTGCCCTCCTTTGCATAATGCAAGAGAGCCTGCACCGCTCGATCATGCTTTAGCCCTTCCTTGATCCGTCCCACCAGCGGGCAGTCTGGCCGACTCATGGACGCCAGTTCTGCTCTTCGACTTAGCGCATCCGCCACAGCGTTAGCCTTCCCCGGTTTGTACTCGAGCACATAGTCGAACTCCGCTAGAAAATCTTGCCAGCGAGCTTGCTTCGGGCTCAACTTCTTCTGAGTCTGGAAGTAGCTCGTTGCAACATTGTCCGTCCTCACGACGAACTTCGATCCCAGTAAGTAATGACGCCAAGTGCGCAGGCAATGCACGATGGCCGTCATTTCCTTCTCCTGAACGGTGTACCGCCTCTCGGTCTCGTTCAGTTTTCGTGACTCGTAGGCCACGGGATGCCCATCCTGCATAATAACACCTCCAATCGCAAAATCAGAAGCGTCAGTTTCTACCTCATACGGCTTCGAACAATCGGGTAGCGCCAAGACCGGCTCCTCCATCATAGCCTTCTTTAGTCTCTCGAACGCCCTTGACAGCGCTCCGTCCACTCCCACGGCTTGTCTTTCTTCAGCATATCCGTGAGCGGAGCGGTAATGCTCGAATAGCCCTTAACGAATCGTCGATAATAGTTAGTCAACCCGAGAAAGGACCGAAGTTCGGTTACCTTCGTCGGCGGCTCCCAACTTTCGATCGACTCGATCTTGGCCGGATCCATTCGGACTCGTCCATCTCCCACAATGTGCCCCAAGAAATGCACTTCCTGCTGGGCAAAGGGGCACTTCTCGCGCTTCACGTACAGCTCATGTTCTCTCAGAACCTGGAAGACCTGCTTGATGTGCTTGATATGCTCCTCGAGCGTCCTGCTGTATATGACTATATCGTCCAGGTACACAACCACAAATTGATCGAGAAAGGGTTGCAATACCTTATTCATCAGCGTGCAGAACGTAGCCGGTGCATTTGTCAAGCCGAAGGGCATGACCAAGAACTCGTACGAGCCGTACCTCGTAATGCAGGCGGTCTTTGGTTCATCTCCCTCTGCGATCCGTACTTGATAGTATCCCGATCGAAGATCCAGCTTGGTGAACCACCTTGCTCCTCCAAGTTGATCGAATAGATCCGCAATGAGCGGGATCGGGTACTTATTCTTCACCGTCAGCTTGTTCAGCGCCCGGTAGTCGATACACATGCGCAGCGATCCATCATGTTTATTTTGAAATAGGACCGGCGCACCGAACGGAGCCTTCGATGGACGGATATATCCGGAATCAAGTAATCCTTTCAGTTGCTTCCTCAATTCTTCAAGTTCTGGAGGCGCCATTCTGTATGGTGCCATCGCAGGCGGTCGAGCATCCGATACTAGCTCGATCCGATGATCCACCTCCCTCATAGGCGGCAGCTTCTTCGGTAGCTCCGGAGGCATCACGTCTTTGAATGCTTCGAGGACTTGGATCACCTCCTTCGGGACATCGTCCATCCCATTCTTGGGATCTACCTCCTTCAGCACGGCAAGGAAAGTCTCCTCGCCCTTCCTAGCCCCCTTGGACAGTTGCATGGCCGAGAGCATCTTATGGTTGCCTCCCGACTTCCTCTGAATTGGAACCACGCACTGGTTCCGTTCATCCAGCACACAGATGCAATCCGCGAACGGAAGCAGCATTGCTTCGATCCTGTCAATGAATCCCAATCCCATGACAATATCATAGTCGTCTAAAGGGATTACCTCGAGATCCTCCTTGCTCGTCCACTGACCAATGTGGATCTCCACGCCTCGAGCTACCCCGCACATGGGCACTTGCTTCGAGTTGACGGTCTTCAGCCATCCCGTCTTCTTCTCAACCTTAAGGTTGAGTTTCTTCGCAGCTTCTTCGGAGATGAATAGATCGGATGCCCCCGTATCCACCAACGCATTCATCGTGGTGTCGCCGATCTTCATTTCCACGAACATCATCCCCTTAGGCTTGCCAGCTTTCCTGGATTTGATCGAGCTAAGGACTCGCAAGGATCCGAGTCGTGTCTCGTCCTTCTCGGCTTGCTTCTTCTCCTCTTCCTTAGCTTTAATTACCGATGCGATTTGCCCTTTGGCCGAGCAATCGCGTGCAAAGTGCGGTCCGTCGCACAGGAAGCACTTAACTTGGAATCGCCTCTTCTCGGGCTTTCCACTGCTTCCGCTACTTGAGGCTTCCGTCCTCGCTTTAGGTGGAGCGGTTGGTGGCTTGCTAACGGTTGGGCGATAGAATCTCCCACGATCTCCCCCACCAACGCTCTTTTCCCTTGGGTGGAAGTCCGGCTTACTCACTGGAGTCGGCTTGTATTCCACCATCGATTCGGCCGCAGCCATGGCCGACGCGAGATTCATTGCATTGCAACGCTTGATCTCCTGTTTCACATACGGCTTGAGGCCCCCAAGGAATTGGTAGTAGGCCTCGGTGTCGCTCATCGTCGAGATTTGAAGCAGTAGCTCCGAGAACTTCTTCACATAGTCCCGAACGCTTCCCCTTTGTTCCAAGCGTCGGAGTTCCTCTCGGGCTTCCTCCTCCGCATACGCCGGGTAGAACTGCTTGCGAAACTCGGCAACGAACTCTTCCCACAAGGTGATCGGTCCACCACTCCGATCGTCGCACCTACGACGCCACCACAATAGTGCGTTTTCGGTAAGATACATAGCAGCAGTACTAACCTTTAGGGCATCATCAGCAATCCCCGTCGCGTTGAAGTACTGGTTTACGTGCCATAGGAAGTTGTCCACGTCCTTGGCCACCCTTGAGCCTTTGAACTCCTTAGGCTTCGGAGCATCGACTCGTGGAGTGGGTTGCACGGTGATCACCCCGCTCACGCGTGCAGCTTCCACTTCGGCAACTTTCACCTTGAGCGCGTCCAGCTCCCCGCGCATAGCCTCGACCAGGGCTCGCAAGTTATCGTTCTCCGATCGGAGTTCTTCAGCGGTGCATGCCAAGGTACCTAGCATCTCGCCTCGGAGCTCCCCCATGCCGGATTTCAGCTCGTGCACCCCGGCCTCGAGCTCCTCCTTCCCGGACATGTCTCCTTCAGCGTCATTCTCGGCTAGATCCCCGATCACGCCTTGGATTTCTGCGAGTACGACCTCCATCTTCAATACCCGAGTCTCCAAGAGTCCCATCGCATCCCTCGAACTCGATCGAGCACGACCTTTCTGAGCTTTGCTGGCCTTCTCAGCATCACGACCACGCTCCTCCGCGGCCTTCTTCCCTTGGGCAGCAGTTGCCTCAGATGCTGGATCCATTACACCCCTTGATGAACCTGGCTACGCACTAGAACGTTGGCTCTGATACCACTTGTCACGGGCCGATCGAATCACCAATCAATCGCTCGTGCGGCCTTAGGAAAACCTTCCCAAGTCAGCCTTTCCCTCACTCACCTCACTCGCCTCACAACTCTAGAGAGAGAAACTAGAGAGAGAAGCTCTGGATTTCAATTACTCGTGAGAATGAGATGATACAAATGAGGGGAGGAGAGCCCCTTATATACAAGTTCTCGTGCGATACAAACCGTAGATCTCCCCTTTGATCTAACGGTGGAGATGGGTTCCCGCCTAACTCCCACCTAACTTTCCTTATAATAATAATGTACAATTACAATATTGCCCCTTCTAGAATCCTCCAGAATTCTCTAGGATTCTCTAGGAGATTTTCCCGCAAGACACGATCGTTTCTTCGTTCCGAAAACCTCTT
The DNA here is from genome assembly GCA_016432845.1 of Psidium guajava. Lineage (NCBI taxonomy): Eukaryota > Viridiplantae > Streptophyta > Magnoliopsida > Myrtales > Myrtaceae > Psidium > Psidium guajava. The sequence goes on along the minus strand of CM028234.1, from coordinate 35,839,194 downwards.
CGGGTTTGCCTCTTCGCCCGGACCGTGTCACTTGCATTTCTATATTGTAGACAAAGTCTATAATCATCAGAAATTTACAAAAGCAAGAAAAAATTCCGTGCCTATACAAGGGCTGATAACTAAAAGCTCCTGGACATCAGGAACTTCTTGAACCTCTGCATCTTTGCACAGGGCCCTAATTGTACGCTCTTGCATATTGACGCCTTTCAGATTTATTACTTCTATTATTTTTACCAGAACTGCAGCTGTTTTCCCATGCTCTGCACCCTCGAATTTCATGTTAGTGATGGCGCGACTGACTCCGCCACAATCCCCAAGGTCTAGGCGGGCTAGCTTCTGGGGTTGAATCATCGGATGTGCTTTTTTGTCGGACATCTGTTGATTTCTCCCTCATATATCTTGGTGGGCTGCCTTCCGGAGTAGATTCATTGGACGTGTTTGTTCTAGGATTTTCGAGTTGCACATCCTTTGATCGAACCGTGATCGCTCTTGGCGGGCTAGCCTCTGGAGTGGAATCATCAGATTCTAATGGGCTCCTACTAGGGTTTTCTAGCTGTACATCCTTTGATCGAGCCCTGATCTCAAAGGCATTATCGTCATCGCTGGACTCGTCTCCACCTATATTTCGGTTGCTGAAGTTGGGAGCTTCAACTTCTGGTAATCTGGCGGCTGCTCCAGCCCTGGAAAGAAACACGAGACGTAAGCTTGTAGCCAAGCGAACCATAAAAACTGGAAGATAAAGCGTATCAAAATCTAACCTCTTAATAATTTGTTTGTAGTTTAATATCTTGATTGACTCTGAACTGTTGTCATTCACACGCTGCTTTGTCAGTCTGATGTGACAATCAGAAATAAACAAGATAAATAATTTCTTTAAGATAAAAAGAAACATATGCAGGCACAAATATCAATGAAAGGCAAAACTTACATGACGGCGGATGTGATGGGTTTGGTGTTATCAGCCTCCTTTCGATGTTATATCCAGAAAGCACATAAGCCGGGAGTTACTTCTAACTTAATGGTATGAAACCCGGGAAGCGAAAACAAATTAAATTGTACACTTACTTCATCTGGCAATTTATCCTCAATAAACTCCCACCGTTCCTTCTCGAGGTTCAAGGTTTCTTCATCCCCGTCGTCGTACAAAACCTATAGTCCCCAATCAGGCCATGTATATTTAACACAACATCAAAGAACATTGCAAGAGATGCCTCCTCAGACAGTTACGTAATTCTAAACAGTTAGCTATCATACGGGACTTGCGGATAGCAAAAGGATTGATCTGCAATGCAGCACATGCAAGAAGCTAACTGAATAGATCAAATCAAAAGATAGGTCACAAATACAGAAGCTTCCGTAGACCATCATAGTCATCTCACCTTGTGCTTCCTTGTTATGGGGTCGTAAGATTGAATGAGGCCATCATAGAACCTAAAAAACAAATAATTAGGAATAAGAAGAAAATAACATAAACAATCATTTGCTCTAGGCCATCATTGAAGCAACGGCAGCAGCTGCACATAACTGAAGGAAGACCAGTAGAAAGTGCAAGAAGGAGATGAGGATTCAAAAATAATGCCAACCGAGACAGAAATATAGTATTTGAAAGTGAGGGTCTTAGAGTGCTCACATTTCATCCAATGGCCACCAGACCTTTATTCGACGACCCACTAATACTCCGGCCAGCACTCTAGACTCCTGAAAATTGTCGAGAAAATACACGACTTATCAAAGAGAGAAAAAAAAAATGGTGCAAAGACAATGCCACCTAGCAATTAGGAAAAAGTGACATAAACTTAAATGAGTGTCAACACTCCAAAAACCGTAAGCACAAAATGCAGCAGAGCTTTTGAAGATACTTCAGTTTAATAGTAAAAATAATGGTGGTAACAAATGACAATCGGAGAAGGCATACTTAATAATATAATGACATAGAATGTGATAAATATGTATTATCAAATACCACACTGTATGAAAGGTATACTGCAACAGTCACTAACATACCTCTAATGTGCCTCTGTTAGTGTTGCTTCCTCCTCTGGTTGGCAGCTTCATTCGTTTATGTCTAAGATCACTGAGGACCACAGCTGCCCCGTCTCGCGCACACTCCACGTTTGACTTCAGTGCAGTTCTTCTCTTTCTCGAAGAAACTGTAGCCACAGCCGTAAGATTGCTTCTGTTAACAGAGATCCTTCTATTTTGTGGCTGTTTTTTATTTTGACTCTCTCTGTTCAGCCAAGAAAGATTATAACCTTCCTTGGGTCTCATTAATGAACTAGGTCTCGGTTCCCTTTCTTTGGGAAGTATTGAACCCTTGGAGTCTCCAGAATCGGTGATGCATCGTTTAGGAGAACCATTAATATGATTATGCTCTGCAGCAGATTCATTTCGGCATATAAAAGCCACTACAGGAGAATAATCATCCAAAGTGGTGCCTTTTGAACGTATTGCTCCCCTAAGAAAGGGTCTCAGTTTTTCTGCACAATCTGAGATCAATTTCTCTCCCAATTTCCAACAGGAAGGTGCCACTTTCTGCAAGACAATATAAACCATACTTTAGAACAAAGAAATCGGAACCAAACAAAAACAGCAGAAACATTGAAAGGACAGTAACCTCATTCTCCTTAAGCACACTAGCCAGGAGAGGGAAGAGAAGATCTGGACTGATATATTCACTTTCAGTGAGGATGTCAACCATTATTTGTTCCACAGCCCAGTATGCATCAGCAGAGGGATTTGACCTAAATAAAAAGGACCCGCAAAACATAAGAGAGTATAAAAAGGTAAATGCGGTGAAAGATGACAGATACAAAGATGCTGAGAAATATCATTTACAAAAGTCAGCAAGAGAGTGTTGTTGCAGTCTGTTATAACATAACTGTTAAGCAAAGTTATATTTCCACTACCACAAAGCCATTGAAAGGCAAACTAAATTATAAACAAACTCTGATATACATGAAAACTCATCAGCAATGCACTAACTCCAAATATCATACTCGAGTCATAAGAAAGGTTACTAGACAGCAAGACATGCCAAATTATGATGTTCCACAAAAATAAATGGAGCTCAAAAGAGCAATTTCATTAACTAGTGTTATTGGTGAAAGATCAGCAAAACTATCCTTTTCTTATGAATACAAGAGTACACAGTCCCCAAATATTAAATATATCTGTCAAACTATCATGTGAAAAGAAGAAAAAGAGTGCATAAAAATGTAACTGTTCACGAAATTACCTGGTAATAAGCCAGAAATGTAGGCACATTCGAACAACTAGTGCCTCACATTCAAGGTCAAGCATTAACAGACAAGCCTTGACCCTTGCAATGGTTTGAAGTGCAGAGAGGGCCTTCTCATAGCACCTCGTTGATGGTTGAGATAGCTTGGAAAGAGCCTCCACAATCAGGTGAAAAATTGCCTGCCCATGGAATAGATACTTAAGAAACTGAGAAAGAACAAAATTCATTTAGAGTGGAGTGAGTTCATTGTATCAAAAAAGTCTGATGTTTTATTTTATGCACCTTCATTTGATCATCATTATATGGTTGTTCTGGTGATGTTATCCTCAGAATCTCACTGAGGCAAGATGCAACTGTAACTCTGACATCCTCATTCGAATGTTTGAACAGAGCTTCAGCTATGAGACCCTTCATGAGAGGAAGAAGGGCATCTTGGAGGAAGTCCGATGGTTCTTGCTCCATATTTGCCAAGAGATCCTCAGCATTCTATGTAAGGGTGTAAATAAAAGCAAAAATCAGTTTTTATATCCATATAAATTACATTAAATAGTACAGGTTCTGGAAACGTAAAAAGAGAACAACCTTTCAGATGCTCTAATGATTGATGTATATCCTTTAAGAGGTAAATAAAGAGGGGGATGGAAAAGACAAAATTGGCGATTTGACTTTGAAGCTCATGGCAGCACAAGAATATCATCAACCGGATGAAGAAGTGGACAGTACAGAAACACCAACTACAAGGAGTAATGACATACGATATCCATTTGAGTCCCTTAAAGCGATATACTGACACCAAAGTTGTATTGTTTAGAAAGGAGTTTGAGAGTATGCAAGCATAACCATAAAAAAGATTAGCATACATCAACCAACTAAAAGAACAGAGATCCCTGATGAGCAAATTGATGACAAACCCAAACAACGGAGATTGATCATTGCCCAAACAACCGTCGACCACCATCAAGCATTCAAATTGTCCCAATGAAACGGAGACAAGAATACCAAAGCAAGTAAAGCTTTACATCTCAGCAAATCATTATATGCACGAATTGGTAAAGTGGGACAGCATACATCAAGAAGAGTGAGGAGTTCATCAACAGAAGAAGGGGCATTCAGGAGACCATTGCCCACTGATCTAAGCTGCACTGCTAAAGTCCTCTCAAATGAAGAAGACGAAGCCATTTTTCTCTCTCTGTACTTTGGGTGGCCACACACACTCTAAAGCTCAAACAAACACAAAGTACTAGTATTCTCTTGCAGATTTGTACAGAAAGTAATCTGAAACTCTAATTTATAGGGCAATCAAAAACTGGGCAAGTCAAAGGAATAATCGGAAACACAGTAGATTTCCACATATGCTATGAACTTGGTCTTATCTTTTGGGTTCTGAATTAGCTCTCAATTTTGGTTTTTTTGGGGGGCTCTGACTGTGTACCCTTTGCTTTCGCGGAAAAAAATCAACACGATAGCTCCAAATGGTATTTCAAATCTTGGGGACTCAGGAGGACCAAGTACTTGCCATTCCATGGCTCAATCACTTTCTCATTGCAGTCCATATTTTTCTTTTTTTTTGGTTTCCTAATTATTAATCTGCTCTATAATTTTTTCTGTATATTTCCGACTGAAATAGAAATAGACATATTTCCATTTGTATAATCAAATACATGTGATATGACCTGTAAAGCCGAAATCATATCAAATATATTATATCTTCTCTTTTTGGAAGGGAAAAAAAATCTGGTAAGGGAAAAATAGGAAGGGCAGTAAAGTCCCTAGGTTTTGATTCAGATGCATTTTGACAGGATGAGTTCTATTCATGGTACGACAGTCATCGCAGAATTGCAAGAAACAACCTTCCAAAATAAGCTTTAAAAAGTCATATCATTGGTCCATTTCTTAAAAGAGCCTAAAATTTTTATTATTACCGAAAGACCTATATGCAATTAGAAGTCATATTTCCATTTTCTGTGACAGGCTGATTTTCTGAAATTCCACTAACTGAGCATACTAACGAGAATAACTGGATTTTTTCATTCAAAAGTAGAATAGCTTCTTCCATAATCTGGAAAAAAAACCTTACACATTAAATACCCTAATACTAGCAAAACCAATAAATTTGTGTTGTTACACGATTAGGGAGGTATTTGCTAAGCCACTCACTAGGAGAAAAGTTCTCTTTATGTCAGTTTTCGCCATTCCTCCATATCTGAACTATTTTATACTCGGGCATGATGGGATAGACTTTTTCCTTTTGTTTTTGAATATATTTTAAACAGATCCTTCATAATTATTTTTTTATATTTGGATAATGTACTATATATTGTCAGGAAAAGAAAAATGTACATGTTGCTTTTACTTATCCTAAACAAACAGCACATTACTTGGTTTTTTAAAGCATGGACTCCAACAAATGTTGAGGTTTTGGCTGAAGCCAGCCAAAAAGAGTAATATCAACCTGGCCAATCTAATAGTTGACTTATATATGCTTCAGAAACTGTGAATACCTATTAGGCTAGTTTTGAATCTCGCAAAATATTGATTGCAAAGTCCTAAGAACCATGACTCTAAACACTTAAACTATCTAGTCAGTACATTTATGTAGTTCTGAAGTTCATCTGTAAACAGTTCATCTAACTTTGATCATTTGTACAGCAGCGTGAGTCAGAGTAGAAATTTGTTCTGAGGCAATTATCATTGTAGTAAATTGCTATTTCAGCATGCACTTTTAAACTGCTTCTAAAGAAACTTGTCACATATTGAACTATGTAAGAATTATACATAATCGTGTCATTAGAACATTGACAGCATAAATAAGCTTTCATAAAGTTCTAAGGAGAAACTTTTAAGCGATTCCAATACCTGCAGCGTTTTGTCACACAGCTTTCTCCACCCTATTACAGGTCAATCCTCCTTCACTTTTTCAGGCATGTCCAGGTAGTTTGCATATAAGCCATAAAGACAAAAGTGTATGTGGTTTCAGTCACAACAAACTTACATCAGCTGCTTTTTTGAATGACAAGCAAATGAAGGTAATAGCTAATCCATTCTTTAACAACAGATGCAATATATCTATTGTTGTGAAACTAAAAGAGAAAAATTATAGGAAACTCACACAAGCTGCTTTTCAATTATTTTGGCAATCCCAGTGTAAAAGGTCTCTGCCACTGAGTACTTTCTGCCAAAATTAGTTGGTTCATGCTTCACACTGACTTTGCCATTTCAGAGGGGGGCAACAAAAAGAGCTGCTCATGACTGCTAGAACTCACTAACTGGATAATTGACTGTGATATTTGGATTACAGTTCAATAAATGTTATTTATGCATAATAATGCATTGGATTTAATTCATGTGAATATACACCTCTTCTATAAGATGCAAAGAGTATAAAAGGATTCATATAACCAACTCCACTTAGCATGAAAAGTCTTTCCATTCAAAATGTTTATGTAGTTGTTTTTTACCAGCTATTGGCATCAAGCCGATAGTTTGAACATACAATGGTCCCATCTAACCAGAGAAAAGTATAGCAATAACTGCTAACAGAAGTGCAATGTTAACATAAAACGAGCACAAAGACTTGAGATTGAAATGATTTGATTCAATTTTGACTTTCTTCCTTCAAGCAAAATCGTTATTACAATGTGCATTTTTTGTGCTCTAAACAAAGCCAAAGGATATGACTTAAATTTCTAATAAACACAAAAACAAACAAATTTCAATTCAAATGGAGTCGATCGCAATCTTCACTCAAACTTCATCCAAATCAAAGAAAAGTTGGATAGCCAAGTCCATCTCAAGTCAAGTGAAATTGTCAAGTAGAACTCGAAAAAGAGAAATCAATCTTATTTGTTCGGGTTTTAAGTTCAAGCAGTGCATTGCATCAAGTCCACTCTGTCACACCCCTAAGAAGCAGAGCTACTTGTTATTGCCTTCCTGCAACAAAACAAAAATACACTAACCTTTGCATTAATTAGTCACATACCAGAAAACGAATGAACTGTTCAATTGTATAATTTTCAGATCTGTACTTTCATCAGATTCATTTCTAGTTTTTAAGCTATGCTGTGAAGACTTTAAGGTGCACCTTATATGTCACCTCAATTTCTTCAGTTGCTGAGTTATGGACAGTAATAGTCTCGATCAATCAGATTCTTTTCTTGCTTAAAGATGCACGTGACCACCCAACTTCCATTAGAACTTAGAACACATGTAAATAATTTACATACTCTGGTCTCAGTTGTGAGATTTGGCTCTTACATCATGTTAAGTTTTTGCAAAAAATTAGATCTGAAAGTGATCTCGATGTACATTGGAAGCAACTGCAATTTACAGGTATGGCACATTGTTAACAAATAAAAGCTCTGTGCTATTTCCTTAAACAAATTGAAAAATCGAAAAAGAGTTAGTACCCGCTCAAAGAGAGTTTCTTCTTAACTTTGTAACACCAGAAGAATTGCTGCAGGGGCATTTAAAACAGAGAGAAATCAATGTGTGATCAGCCCCAGTTACCGAACAAGAAATGAAAAGACATGTATCTTGTCAAATAACATAGACATGCACCTTCAATTTTTTCTTTGACCAAATATCTGCAATCTGTTTCTTGCTTGCTTTTCGATGATGAACTGTAGTGCTCCTCCTATATCTGAAGGATTTTCAATCAATGGATTCCTTCAGCAAAACTATGCAATTCAAACAAGACAAATACAAAAGCTAGGATGAAGAATTAAAGCTAGATCAGTCTAGCAGATTATCAAAGGTGATTGTGTGAGGTGATACAGTGAGGATATACAGCTATTTATAGCAGATGAAATGCCATAGTGCACCACCACCTTCAATGTGATTTCTCAAGATAAATCTAGGTTACAATTTATTGTTGACTAACTCCGCGAGTGACATGCTCATGGCAATAAGTATGCTGCAAATGTGCATGTCATGTGACTCGTTAATAATGTCAAATTTCATCTAGCTTTTTGGAAATTCAACTAGCAATATCATGAAAAGCTATTATTTTAACAACTAATACATCAGCTATTGCTTTTTTTTTTTTTGAGAAATATGTATACCAACATTTATATCAGCTGCACCAAGAAAAAGGAAAGAACAGCAGGAATGAGGATAGATTTTGAAAGTTGAGGAGAAAGCATATTATAGGGAGTAATTGTAGAAACTAAAGATCATAATCCAAGTGATTGTTGAATTACAAAAGTAGCCAACTGTTAAAACGAGACTTCCTCCTTTTAGAGGATTTCATCAGCAAATTTTGATAACAAGACTACTCTTTCTATTCCTCGATGATACCAAACATTAATAATGATTTCTTTCAATGTTGTGAAAGATCAGCTTTAGCACCTTCATTTGTTGGATTAAAAAGTTTTCCAACTTGCCTCAGAAACTCTGATGATTACCAATGAAATTTAGAACTCGATGCTTCTCCAAACTGTTTAAGCCTAATAATGAATATGTATTTCAGTGAAATTTAAATGATTCGTCTTAGTATTCACGTTGAAAAATTTTCAGCTTGCCTCACAGCCTAAAACTGCTGAAGGGGATTATCTTCTTTATTATACATGTTAAATAAAACATTTTCATGATAATCATTTCTGACAGTTTTTTAACCCATGAAGGATGTCAGCAAGTATCGAAAGGTGACAGTCTCACAAGGGTACAAGATTTTGGCAATCCGGCCTTTTTTTGGCAAAAAGGGTCTTAGGAGGAAATGATCATTGGATATACTATCACATAAGAATAGTATCTCATCGTTTATGAACAAATTTGAAAGCCGCATCAAAGAAACATTATTAACCATCTACTCTTGGAATGTTCATTAACGGTTTACTTCTTGCTTACCCCATCTGGTAGGTGTAGAAAGGAAAAATACCTTCTCATTCTATTACGAGATCTGAATGTCTCTCCTTTTGCAGGATATGGTATATAATATGAAAATACCAGTTTGGATGTGCCACTGATTTCAAAAATGAAACCTCATTCCTATTAAAAGAAAATTTAGAAAACAACATAAGCATATCAGGAAAATATTGTTAAATATCTATAGATGGAAATAGATCAAATTAATACTTATCTATTTCACATTGGCCTGGAAAACGAAGTTACCCATTTCACAGTCAGATTAAAAGCTCTATAGACTATATTGTGCATACGACAGTATTGATATATAATATGACCTCTCCATGCAAACCCAAGACGAAAACCTATGACCTTTCATGTGCGCCTCAATTCAATTACGATTCTACATCTTCCAATTTGAAATTCCATACTCCACATACGTATGTACGTACCTACATACGTACATACAAATGGAAATCCAAAAAAGGGCATCTTCATAGTAATTAAAATGGGCTATCTTGTGAACAAATTACTAATACAAATAATGGTTCCAAAACCATGTCCCAGGCACTTGGCCTAATTGCAGGGACGTTGCTATGGCCACACAGGGTCGCAGCTTTAGTCCCCATAACCTCAAAACAAAACATGAAGCAGTTTGTCAAGTCAAAAATCACTGTTTTGCAGACTATCAGTGCATAAAGATGGTGATGCAGTGGTACAAAGGGAAAGCCACATAATGGAGGACTTGGCAATTGTAGTGGACACATCTTGGTGCATTACTAGCACAGACCAGTGGTGCCAGTGGCAAGAAGGAAGAATTACAGTTAGCCAGGTGGTAGTATAAGTATTATAGTATTTTGATTCACCATTTTTTTTTCTTATTTCTAATCGTACCTATCCTCCTTTGTACTCTGTAGGAAGTATTTCTACGACGTTTGATGGAGGTAGCTGGTGAAGCAAACAATGTGCATATTGTGTATTGATGATCAACCCCTATTAAAGTTTCACTAGAATTCCACTATTTATGGCTTCTGCTAAATTGTGATCCAAAAAAAAAGAGATCTTAAGACAGTTAAAATAGATGAACACTATTTCTGAATAAATGCCATTCTCGTAGAAGAGAAAAAGCGAGTTCAACTGGAACTATAAGTAGAGATATCTTAGCCTCAAAAGTCTCAATCTAAAGATTTGTGCTTTACTAGTGCTCCTTTGGGTTAAAACCCAAGGCTTTGATTACTACTAACTCTGCAAAATCATTGGTTTACATGTTGATATCAACAACCACCTGATTTTTCAGGTGATTGTTGAAATTCACATCTGAAAAGTCAATAAATTTCAGTTCACTAGAAAGTTCGGATGGACCTGTTTCGGTCTTCACTTCAACCCAAAAATTCATCCACAGTAGGTCGGTGTAAGAACAGTGGATGCTATTAAACTAGCCAACCTACGGATTCATATAAACTTTTCCTCAAATCAATCGAGAAAAACCAGAATCCACGCTATTGTGAGAAGGGATTTCATAGTTCTCAGGAGAAGTCATACGCAATAGCCCAAAGAGGAAGGACTGACTTTCAACTTTGAGAAGCAAAACATCAAACATATGCAATTTTAAGCAGAATAGAGGTATCTTTTCGTTTTGAATCATGAAAAGATGAAAGTATATGAACTAGCCAAACACCAAAGTACCCGACACTGATGAAACTAAGGAGCAATGCCAATCGACAAACAGAGAAAGAAGAAAAAGGACTGACAACCGTCATAGAAGAATACCAACCTGGGAACAGAGAGAGGAACAGAGCAGTCGACTGAGACCATCTTCCTCCACTTTCTTCTTTTCTGAGACTCCACTAATTCATGCAAGATCAGGAACCGTGGAGAATTGAGAGAAAATCCTTCTCTTTTTTTTCGGTCAAATAGAGGGAAATCTGGCCCCATTATTTCAGTGAACGAACCTGTGAAGTGAAGGCAATTTCTCCAAGTGCCGTCCATGTACTTGACAAGGGCGCATCAAACAGCTCTTACTAAAAACAACTTTGTCTTAATCTTTGACGCAGTAATGTTATTTGATGCAAGTGCTCTTCAATTAAATGAAAAGGTAAAGATAAGGGAAAATTTCAATTAAGGACACAAAATACTCTCATTTTTTTAAATAAAGATATGAACCGGATTTTATTTAAAATAAGAATATAAAGTGTCTGCATTGTTTCTGTTATATTTCTTAAGTGTTTTCTAGGTTTTATTTCTTTTTACTTACTTGGGGGCATTATGGTCATTGTACAAGTTATATATATTGCGATAGGTCTAGGGGTGAATATACACAGAAATTGAAAGCTGTTCTTTTTGGCGTTACGTTTGCTTCTCTCTCTCTTCATCTCCTCTCATTTTCTCCTCTTTTCGTTCTCCTCTCTTGCCTACATTCCACAGGCTCTTTAATCAGCTTTGTGACATGGTATCAGAGCGGATCTAACTACCTGATTCCTTGATCGTGTTGCTGGTTTGAGAGTCCCCTAATACCCCTTTTCCTTCTCTGGTGTGCAGCCACCTAAAGCTGCAATTTTTATCTATTTCTTTCCTAGTCTCGCTTCATATAAGACTAGGAGAAATCAAATCCATCAGGTTCTCTTTGCGGCTATGGATTACAACACTTACTAATCAGTGGATTCAAGGGTTAGAATATTTCGTTGATCATGGTTGACTGGTATTGTATGATTTTCATCAAAAATACATGATTGTTGGTATTGATTATACCGAGCGAAGGGCTGTTTTATATTTTGCGCTGAAGTTTCAATCCTCTTGATCTGTGGTAGATATATATTTATTTGGAGATTATTGTCATGAGTACTAGTAAGTCTTCTCCAGACAGTATTAATGTTCAGATTACCACTATTAAATTAAATGGAGCCTCTAATTACTTGTTATGGGCTTAAGCTGTCAAAGTATATATTAATGCTAAGGGGAAACTCCATTATCTTACAACTGACCCCCCCCGATGCTGATGCTAAAGAGTATAAGGACTGGATGAGAGAGAATGACACACTTTTGGTGTGATTATGGAACAATATGGAGCCATCTATTGCTGCTAATGTGATGTTCCACACAACTGCCAAGGGAGTGTGGGATGATCTTATGGAGACCTACTCACAGGATAAAAACATGTCAAGAGTTTATGAATTGTACGAGAAGATCTTTAATTTTAAACAGGGGGACAAATCTCTTGGAGAGTATTACAGTGCCTTGAAAGGCATGTGGGAAGAACTCAATCTTTATCAACCCATCACTACTGATCTTGAAAGACTAAAGGCCCAACGAGCTGAATTTCAAGTGGCCAAGTTTCTATCTGGGTTGAATGTTGACTTGCAGCCCGTGAAGAGTCAGCTTCTTGCTGGAGAGAATGTTCCTTCTATGAATGAAGCTTTTTGTCGGATTCAGCGCGTTGTTCCTCCATCTTCTACATCATCTAAAGACAATTCAGCACTTGTGGTTAGTAGCGGTAGTCGTGGTCGTGGTGGATTTTCTTAGAGAGGCCGTGGTTCAGGGGGAGGCCGTGGCCGTGGTGGTGGACATAGTGGACAAAGTTTTGATTGAGATAGCCGTCAATGCACATATTGTGGCAAATCTGGTCATATTTTTGACACTTGTTGGGCCAAGCATGGCAAGCCCGAGTGGGCTCAACGATTAGTTACTGCCAATGCTGCTATGTTTGAAGGGAGTGCTAGAAGTGCGTCTTTTGGTGACACGAATCCATCTATCCCAACTGGGGGTAGTTCTTCTGAGTCTACGGCTCAGGATGATTTAGTTACACAATTTCGCAAGCGTGGCCAGTAACTAGAGGCTTCCAATTCCTCATCCACTGCAACTCTTGCACGAACAGGTAACATGGTCTTTTTCTCTACTTTATCTCCTAGCACCTGGGTCATTGACTCGGGAGCTTCTAGTCACATGACGGGTAAGCAAGAACTACTCTCTTCCCACCAAAACTCTAGTCCTTCGTCTCAAGTTATTTTAGCTAATGGTTCCTCTACTCAAGTGATTGGATTAGGGACTATTTCACTCACACCTTCGTTATCTCTGTCCTCTGTCTTACATGTTCCCCAACTTCCTTTGAATTTGTTGTCTGTTAGTCAGCTAACTAAAACTCTTGATTGTTTTGTTACATTTTACCCCTCTTCTTGCATATTTCAGGACCTTCAGACAAAGAAGATGATTGGTGGAGGGCATGAACGTGATGGACTCTACTATCTGGATGGTGTCTCTACTGCTGATGCCAATGTTCTAGCTGCTAGTTCTACTAGTCCCCTATTATGGCATTCTCGTCTAGGACATTTATCTCTATTTAAGTTACAACAAATAATTCCTGAATGTAAATCAGTTTCTACTCTTGAGTGTGAGGCTTGTGAACTTGGGAAACATCATCGTAGCTCTTTTCCTAGTCGTAGTGATTCTCGTGCATCTACTTTACTTGAACTTGTCCATTCGGATATTTGGGGACCCACTCGTATTGCTAGTAGAAATGGTTTTAAGTACTTTGTTACTTTTGTGAATGATTATTCTCGTCTTACATGGCTCTATATACTCTATGACCGTTCTGCATTTTTATTTGTTTTTCAATTATTTCATCGTGAAGTCACTAATCAGTTTAATGCATCCCTTAAAGTTTTGCGAACTGATAATGCTCTAGAATACTCACAGAAATCGATTTCTTTGTTTTTGGCATTATACATCAAACAAGTTGTTGTTGACACCTGATTTTTAATCATTTTTTCTATTGCTAAAGTAATAAAAAAATACATAAAAATTCATAAAATTGAAAAATCAACTTTGGGGACCTTAGCCAAGCCTAGGGAACCAATTTTGACTAAAAAACGATTTTTCATATTTTCAGTATTTTTACGTATTTATTATTTATTTATTTTCGAAAATTAATAGAAAATCCATAAAAATTCATAAAATTGAAAAATCAACTTTGGGGAACTTAGCCAAGCCTAGGGAACCAATTTTGACCAAAAAATAATTTTTCATATTTTCAGTATTTTTACGTATTTTTTATTTATTTATTTTTGAAAATTAATAGATAATTCATAAAAATTCATAAAATTGAAAAATCAACTTTGGGGACCTTAGCCAAGCCTAGGGAACTACTTTTGACCAAAAAATTATTTTTCATATTTTCGATATTTTTCGGTATTTTTATTTTCGAAAATTCATAAAACAAAAAATTAAGAAAATTGAGAAAATTGCAAAATCAACTTTGGAAGCCTTGGCCAAGCCTAGGCAACCATTTTTGAACAAAAAATAAATTTTCATATTTTTTTATATATTTTTTAAATTTGTTTTAAAATAAATAATACAAAAATACTTGAAAATTTTGGAAAAATAACATTTGAGGCCAAAAAAATACACAAAGATAGTTAATATTTTTATTTTAAATCTATTTTCATATTGGCCATTGCAAATTCAGAAAAATCCAATTCGAGTCACGTGTTCCTTCACGAGTATAATCTCAAATCGGGCCTAAAAAAATTTAATTTGAGTCAACTTATTTTTAATTTTCACTTTTTATGAGTTGTGACATTGTCTTCTAATATTTTAAATTTTCATCTTAGCCCAATTATACCCAGAATGACTCAATTTTGTAAAAGGGCTTTAATTAAATTCTGCATTATTTTCAACGGCAAGAAATGAGCTTAAATTTGACATGTGGTAAATTTTAGTGTGTCAAAAATTGTGAGGAGATTTAGACTCAAAGAAATATATTTTTTCAGGGACTGAATTGTAAATACTTAAAATTCAAGGACTAGAGTGCAAATACCTAACTCTTGAAGGATTATTTTACAACTGCAATAGCCTCCTCCTCACCCTCGATGAAATGTATAATCTGAGGATCGAAAATGCACGTTTAAGAGGTGAGTTAGACCAGTTTATAACAGGATCGAGTTCTGTTGGAGCAGGGTACAAAAGAACCAATGATACTGGATCAGCATCAATACCTCCCGAAGAAGAAGGAACAGATCACCACCAAGCGGACATTGACGATGATCTTTTCGCCATAATCAACCAGTTTGATATCGGTAAAGCATCGGGATTGTGATGCACTTGTTCAGCCAGTGACCACCAGACCTTCAATATGGCCGATGCATACCTAATCCGGGATGAAGCCAGCTGATCATGGGAGAGCCTGCAGAGGAAGCAGAACTGATCCTGAATGAGTGAATGTGTTTTATTTCCTTGCGTGATGTGTTTTTCTGCTTTTGTGAATGTGTAAAAGTAAGGAGTAATAATCCGACTTCCCCCTATTAAATGCTCGAATCCGCCACCTCACCAACCTCGCGACGAATTGATGGCGAGTAAAAATCTGCATAAACCTGAAGGGTAACTCCGTATCGTTTCAATTTATCATCAGTTGCTCCAAGTTTTAAAATTAAGCCCCTCCTATTTTCAGTAATTTGCAAAAAGACCCAAAAACGAAATTCCTTGGTTGGACTAAATTGGGGCAAATCAACTCGTGCACATTACCACGGAATGAACAGCTTCAGACAAAGGAAAGTGCGAACGAGAGACCCGAACAAATCTCAGACATGGGTAATTCTGTATCGTTCTAATTTGTTCATAATCATCACAAGTCCTGAATTGTTTTATTCCATTCTTAACAGGGATTGCAAATTACCTCGAGAAATACCGTAACAAGGCCCAAGGTGATACAACAGGGCCGCGTTATCCCCAAGGATTAACCTTTGAAAAGAAAGCCCCATGGACACCTACGGTCCAATGGACCGAATGGTATGGGGGATGACAGTAGGTCCGAAATATCCCGAGTTCGATCCCCAAGGAATACTCGACGAGTAATACCGAAGTCAATATTTTGCCACATTCTCGGCTTAATGGTGAAGCATCCAACAAAAGTCGAAGAAAACTCAATCCGGCAAAATTGGTAAAAGACTTGTCCAAGGCATTCAAGATGAATGGTAAATCAGTATCGTTTCCAATTTATCCCTTTTAATACTGGTTGATATGTCTCCTTTTCTTTTTACAGGAAATATTTATACTAACATGTAACATGTTGAAGGAGACAAATCCAAAAGAAAATGATGATCATCTGACAAGATCTATTCTGGTGAAAAATGGGGCAAGTTGATCGCAAGCTCTAAAGCGAAAAAGCAAATATGTCTTCCTTATCTCGAATAATTTCTTTGCTTTTTGCAGGGGCATTTAACCGCTAAACCATGGCGGTCGCTGTCACTAAACAAACCAAAATGCTCCCTCACCCATATGCCTCATCGTGCAGGGGCAAAACTTGAGACAAACCGCTCCTCGACATAAGGAGTGGGCTTCCCAATTTGTTCGATCCACCCACACACCAGGGGCAATTCAAATCCGCCCATGTTTGCACATTATATAAACACACATGATGCTAAAAAATTGTCACATCGGCATTGTGTTTACACATTTTATGAATTATGTATGACCATTCCGCATGTTTAATTTACCAACTCCAACTTAGAGCATAAACTGCATAGGAGACATCAAATGTGCAAAATGGGGCATAACAGGATGAGGAAAGACAAACCATTTTCACACAGGTCTAACATTTTAATCTACAGATAAACAGCCTTTCTCCAGAGTGAGAGAAAGCCCTTTCGGAATGAAGTCTCCCATTCAGATTACATTCGAGGTGTTCATACTATAAGAACCTCCTTAAACAGAAGTGGTAATGCAATACATGATCCATATGTTGATCGATTGCATCATGAGTTATTACACAGACTGCCTTTAATCATGGCAAACTTAGCTGAACAATTTTGTATGAACCAATGAACGCATTGATGAAAATGCTTGCACATGTTAGCTCTGACATTGCCTGACAGGCAACACATTCCGATGTTTGAGTTACCTTCCAAAGTCTTGAAATTCATTCGGTGATTATTGAATGAACAAGCCTGGTTGTCGAGAAGCCACTAAGCATTTCTTCCAAATTCTCAGGTAAGTGTATCTTCAACCTGAACCTTTCAAGAGAATGAATTCTGACGGTTGTTGGGATACTCGAATCCATTGCGGTATATATAGGTATCCACCTTCTTCAATAAAGCATGATTTGTCTCAAGAACAGAAATGTTCGAGACCTTTTGATCTCTGCCTCTTTGGTTTATTCCTAAAGCGACAGGAGAATATAATTTGGGTTTGAGCTTCTGCAGGATTCCTAGTCTCCCCAGATTTCAGAATGGCACCCTTTGAGGTACACCAAGCCCTTCTTACAGGCAAACTAAGTCCTTCTTACAGGCAAAGCAAGTCCTTCTTACATGCACATAGTCCTTCTTACAGGCAAAGTAAGTCCTTCCTACAGGCAAATCAAGTCCTTCTTACAGGCAAATTAAGTCCTTTTTACAGGCATTAAGTCCTTTTTACAGGTACAAGTCCTTTTTACAGGCACCAAGTCCTTTCTACAGGCATCAAGTCCTTCTTACAGGTATCTCCATGGGGTGACCTACCATACGGGTCAAATCTCAATCAAAATTTAATTAGTAGAATCCTTTCATTAGGAATCTACCATGGGTTGACCTACCATACAGGTCAAATTTCAATCAAAATTTAATCAGTAGAATCCTCTTTTTAGGAATCTACTATGGTACGACCCACCATACCGGTCAAATTTTAATTCAATTTTTAATCAGTAGAATCCTTTTATTAGGAATCTACCATGGGTTGATCCACCATACGGGTTCAAGTTCAACCACCCTAAAGTTTTTTTTTATATAACGAATCCTTAGGTTCTCATTTCATTTTCAGTGGAACATTCATGTCACGACTCTTTTTATTTCCTTGTATTGAGTTGATTAGAATTCAGGTGTCATCTCGTCTTTGAAATGAACATCTACCGAGCTTCTTTGCAAAGAGGGGCAGCTATTGACACCTGATTTTTAATCATTTTTTCTATTGCTAAAATACTAAAAAATCCATTAAAATTCCTAAAATTGAAAAATCAACTTTGGGGACCTTAGCCAAGCCTAGGGAACCAATTTTGACTAAAAAACGATTTTTCATATTTTCAGTATTTTTACGTATTTATTATTTATTTATTTTCGAAAATTAATAGAAAATCCATAAAAATTCATAAAATTGAAAAATCAACTTTGGGGACCTTAGCCAAGCCTAGGGAACCAATTTTGACCAAAAAATAATTTTTCATATTTTCAGTATTTTACGTATTTTTTATTTATTTATTTTTGAAAATTAATAGATAATTCATAAAAATTCATAAAATTGAAAAATCAACTTTGGGGACCTTAGCCAAGCCTAGGGAACCACTTTTGACCAAAAAAATATTTTTCATATTTTCGATATTTTTCGGTATTTTTATTTTCGAAAATTCATAAAACAAAAAATTAAGAAAATTGAGAAAATTGTAAAATCAACTTTGGAAGCCTTGGCCAAGCCTAGGCAACCATTGTTGAACAAAAAATAAATTTTCATATTTTTTATATATTTTTTAAATTTGTTTTAAAATAAATAATATAAAAATACTTGAAAATTTTGGAAAAATAACATTTGAGGCCAAAAAAATACACAAAGATAGTTAATATTTTTATTTTAAATCTATTTTCATATTGGCCATCGCAAATTCAGAAAAATCCAATTCGAGTCACGTGTTCCTTCATGAGTATAATCTCGAATCGGGCCTAAAAAAATTTAATTTGAGTCAACTTATTTTTAATTTTCACTTTTTATGAGTTATGACATTGTCTTCTAATATTTTAATTAAATTCTGCATTATTTTCAGCGGTAAGAAATGAGCTTAAATTTGACATGTGGTAAATTTTAGTGTGTCAAAAATTGTGAGGAGATTTAGACTCAAAGAAATATATTTTTTCAGGGACTGAATTGTAAATACTTAAAATTCAAGGACTAGAGTGCAAATACCTAACTCTTGAAGGATTATTTTAAAAATAACAAAAAGAAGAGTTAGTGGATAAATTAGAATAGAGAATGGAAGATGGAGAAGAGGAGATGAAGAAGAGAAGTTAGAGAAGAATGGATGGAGAAAATAAGATAAGAATAGAGAAGGGAAGATGGAGATGAAGAAGAGTTAGTGGAGAAATTAGAATGGAAGATAAATATGGAGAAGGGAAGATGAAGATGAAGAAGAGTTAGTGGAGAGATTAGAATGTGAGATAGAGATGGAGAATGGAAGATGAAAATGAAGAAGAGTTAGTGGAGAAATTAGAATGGGAGATAGAGTTAGTGGAAAAATTAGAATGGGAGATAGATGAATAGATTATAAAAGGAGGAAGAAGTGAGCTTGAGTGAGGAAGGAATTTTTTTGGAGAGAAAATTTTGGATGTTTGAGAGAGTTTTAGGAGATTGAAGAAAAATTTGAGAGAAAGAAAATACCAAAAGAGAGAATTTTAAAGATGATGGGAGTTTAAAGCTAGTGGTTATCATCACAAATTCCTTCATCGATCAATATAAATCAAGAGTTCATCCTCGTCAATGAGCAAGCAAATTCGAGCTAAGTGTTTTTATTTATTCATTTATTTATGGTTTTACTTGCAAATTAGCACAAATTGTATACACTTTCTCCATCTCCTTTTTTTTCCATATTTTATGTCAGGAGAAGGATATCTCTACGTCAACAGCAAAAATCTCGTAGAGATGCAAAAATCGGCCCAGACAAGCTCCTAAGCTGTCCACCGATTTCTCAACTGATCTGTGACTAAAAGTTCCTCTTAATTCAAAAGAAACTCTCTATATTGGGAACATAGAGAGCGAAAATCAATTATAGAAATCCCTCCCAAAAAAATGGAAGATAAGTACTCTTTCCACTCTTTTGGTTTTAGGTGCAGATTAGCACATATTTTGTATACTGACACTTCACTCTATTTTATGTCAGGAAGCCGCAGCTCTATATCAATGGTCAACCCTATGAAAGCATAAAATCGGTTTGGAGGAGTCCTCAAGCGCGCAAAATTTCAAATTGTTGAATCAATTCGTTGTATTTTATTTTAAAGAATTCATACCCCAGAATGGAGAGGACAAAGTCCATCCGCAATTTAAATACCTGCACCATAAATCCCAAAGGAAAGAGCCAAGCCAATGCTTAGCCTCCCATTGGAGGTTTTTACTTACAGTAGTTAAATACCTGCAACTTAAATACATGTACCTTAAATCCCAAAGGGAAGAGCCAAGCCAATGCTTAGCCTCCCATTGGAGGTTTTTACTTACAGTAGTTAAATACTTGCAACTTAAATACCTGTACCTTAAATCCCAAAGGGAAGAGCCAAGCCAATGCTTAGCCTCCCATTGGAGGTTTTTACTTATAGTAGTTAAATACCTGCAACTTAAATACATGTACCTTAAATCCCAAAGGGAAGAGCCAAGCCAATGCTTAGCCTCCCATTGGAGGTTTTTACTTACAGTAGTTAAATACCTGCAACTTAAATACATGTACTTTAAATCCCAAAGGGAAGAGCCAAGCCAATGCTTAGCCTCCCATTGGAGGTTTTTACTTACAGTAGTTTAAATACTTGCAACTTAAATACCTGTACCTTAAATCCCAAAGGGAAGAGCCAAGCCAATGCTAGGCCTCCCATTGGAGGTGTTTATTCACTGTCATGTACTTCCTATAATTTAATTTTTGAATCATCAAACCCAAAAGATGAGTAGGTCGTAATACTGCACAAAAGTCGTTAACATACTCCCTCTTTCGGCTTCAGGGAATCTTTAACACTTAAAAAAATATAACAAATAAAAATATATACCGTCCATGCATCCTATTTAAAAAGTGAAAACACAAAAGAGAATACCCTACTACAGCCTTAGGAATAAACTAAGCCTGAGTTGCCGAATTAGGATATCCATGAAATTAAGGTACCGAAAGGGCATTAGTTTTAATTAACTAGTGTAACCAAGTCCCCGAGCTCATAATCTCTGGTTCGCAGGAATAAATTAGTTCTCCCGCTAATTTATTTAGGTTTCTAATTGACCTACCAAGAACGATTAGTGACGACTCCAAATTTCAAAATCATTTAAACAAAAACCAAAGTTGCGATTCGGTAGGGCTTGGGAGGGTCCGCGTTAGGTTAGTCAAATCTAATTAACCTAATAATTCGTTAACCCTTTAGAAATCAAATAAAAACATTTTTTAGAGGGTCGCGACAGTTGTACTTATACCCCTCAGCAGAATGGTGTGGCCGAGAGAAAGAACCGTCATCTTCTAGAAGTTGCTCGTTCACTCTTGTTGCATATGCAGGTCCCAAAATCTTTTTGGAGTGATGCTATCCTTACCACTTGTTACCTAATAAATCGCATGCCTTCCACTGTCCTCAATAATCAGTCACCGATTAGTGTTGTGTTCCCCGACAAGCCGTTATTCTCTCTTACCCCTCGCGTCTTTGGGTGTATCTATTTTGTCCATAACTTACGTCCAGGTGCTAATAAACTATCCCCTCGTGCCACCAAATGTATTTTTCTTGGGTATTCGCGTACTCAAAAGGGATATCGGTGTTATGATCCTATGACTTGTACACAATATGTCAGTGCTGATGTTACTTTCTTCGAGGGCACACCAGACTATTCTACTGAGGGTAAAGAGTTTTCAACTAACATTGTGGTCGATCCCCCTATCCCGCAATTTATCCCCTTAGACTCTGTTAGTCCTCCCGTATCTCCTCTCTTACAGGTGTATCAGCGGCGGAAGAAATCTACAGCACCACCAGTCTCCAGCTCTTCCATACCCTCTGTCCAATCTCCTTCCTTGTCTCCTAGTCCAGACGATCTTCCGATTGCGCTTCGCAAAGGTACTCGTTCTTGTAAACAAAAATCCTCTTTCGCTTACCCTATTGAGCGTTATATGTCTCTCTCACATCTTCCAGCCCAATTACATGACTTTGCTCTATCATTACATGCTCATAAAATTCCTACCTCTACCGATGAGGCCTTGTCTCACCTTGAGTGGAAAAGAGCTATGGATGTGGAAATGGAAGCACTAGTGTCCCGCCAGACATGGTCTTTAGTTGATCTTCCTGTTGGGAAAGATGTGATGAAGTGTCGATGGGTGTATACTATTAAGTACAATCCAGATGGCTTAGTTGAGCGTCTTAAGGCTAGGCTTGTTGCTAAAGGTTTTACTCAAACATATGGAGTTGACTATTTTGAGACATTTTCCCCTGTGGCACATCTCAATTCTGTTCGTGTTATTATATCTCTTGCTGTGAATTTTGATTAGCCATTATATCAACTGGATGTGAAGAATGCTTTTCTTTATGGTGATTTGTCGAAGGAAGTATATATGGAACAACCTCCTGGGTATGTTGCTTAGGGGGAGAATCATAATAAAGTATGTCAGCTGCATAAAGCCATTTATGGGTTGAAACAGTCTCTAAGAGCATGGTTTGAGAAATTCAGTTTAGTGATTTCCAAGTGTGGTTTCCACCAATGTTATTCTGATCATTCTGTTTTTGTTCGCAAGAAGGAGTCGGGAGTGGTCATTCTTGTTGTATATGTAGATGACATAATTATCTCTGGCAGTGATGCGATTGGTATTTCTGAGGTCAAATCTTTTCTTCAACAGCAATTTCAAATTAAAGACTTGGGAATCCTTAGGTATTTTCTCGGTATTGAAGTTTTACGAAGTAGGAAAGGTATAAACTTATCTCAGCGAAAGTATGTTCTTGATCTTTTGTCTGAGACTGGTACACTAGCATCCAAGCCAGTAGATACTCCTATGGATCCAAATCAGAAGTTTGGAGTTGATGATGGAGATGACGTTGAAGATAAACATCAATATCGGCGTTTAGTTGGGAAACTAATTTATCTTACTGTTACGCGTCCCCACATTTCCTTTGCTGTTGGTGTGGTGAGTCAATTTATGGAGTCACCCAAGAAAGTTCATTGGGATGCTGTTTGTCGCATTCTTCGATACCTTAAAGGCTCCCCTGGTAAAGGACTAATTTATAAACCGAATGGTTCTTCTACTCTAGTTGGCTATTCTGATGCTGATTGGGCTGGATCAGCGTGTGATCGGCGGTCTACGACTGGGTATTGCACTTTTCTTGGTGGTAATTTAATTACTTAGAGAAGCAAGAAGCAGACTACCATTGCTAGATCTAGTGCAGAGGCTGAATATCGTGCCATGGCACATACTGTTGCTGAATTATTGTGGTTGAAATCCCTTCTCCAGGAGCTTGGATGTTCTACCAATCAACCTATTGATGTGATGTGTGATAATCAAGCAGCTATTTATATTGTTGGGAATCCTGTTTTTCATGAGCGAACTAAGCATATAGAAGTAGACTGTCACTTTGTTCGTGATGCTGTGAAGCGGAAGTTGGTTGCTACTCCTTATGTTGCTTCTAAAGATCAGTTTGCTGATATGTTCACTAAAGCGTTGTTTCGTCCTGCCTTTGTTAGTGGTTATACCAAGCTGGGCATGGGTGACCTATATGCTCCAGGTTGAGGGGGAGTGTTATATTTCTTAAGTGTTTTCTAGGTTTTATTTCTTTTTACTTACTTGGGGGCATTATGGTCATTGTACAAGTTATATATATATTGCGATAGGTCTAGGGGTGAATATACACAGAAATTGAAAGCTGTTCTTTTTGGCGTTGCGTTTGCTTCTCTCTCTCTCTCTCTCTTCATCTCCTCTCGTTTTCTCCTCTTTTCCTTCTCCTCTCTTGCCTACATTCTACAGGCTCTTTAATCAGCTTTGTGACAGTTTCAATTAAGAACCTGAAGTATATATTATTCCAAATAAAGACACAAAGTAGCCATATCAGTCTTAAAAAAAAAGCCTCTCACTAGTTGATTAGGGTCATTTTCGTCATTTACTTTTTTTTATTTTTTATTATTTATTCTTCTTTAGATTTCTTTTTTAAAAAAAACACACGAGCAAGAGGCAACCCCCTATTGCCTGTGGACGTTGGTGGGGCAATATCAGTTGTTATCAAGGTTATTGGCGCTTCGGTAAGGGCTGACAACCCCGTTGTTGACACCTGATTTTTAATCATCTTTTCTCTTTTAAAAATTTTCAGTATTTTTCGGCATTTTTATTTTTTGAAAAATCCATAAAAATTCATAAAATTGAAAATTTAACTTTGGGGACCTTGGCCAAGCCTAGAGAACTAATTTTGACCAAAAAATGATTTTTCATATTTTCAGTATTTTTTAGTATTTTTATTTTCGAAAATTCATGAAAAATAAAGCAAAATTGAGAAAATTACAAAATCAACTTTGGAAGCCTTAGCCAAGCCTAAGAAACCATTTTTGAACAAAAAAATAAATTTTCATATTATATATATATTTAATTTTTTTCAAAAAAACAATTACAAAAATACTTGAAAATTTTGGAAAAATAACATTTGAGGCAAAAAAAATACACAAAGATAGTTAATATTTTTATTTTAAATCTATTTTCATATTGGCCACCGCAAATTCAGAAAAATCCAATTCGAGTCACGTGTTCCTTCACGAGTATAATCTCGAATCGGGCCTAAAAAAATTTAATTTAAGTCAACTTATTTTTAATTTTCACTTTTTATGAGTTGTGACATTGTCTTCTAATATTTTAAATTTTCATCTTAGCTCAATTATACCCAGAATGACTCAATTTTGCAAAAGGGCTTTAATTAAATTCTTCATTATTTTCAGCGGCAAGAAATGAGCTTAAATTTGACATGTGGTAAATTTTGGTGTGTCAAAAATTGTGAAGAGATTTGGACTTAAAGAAATATATTTTTTCATGGACTAAATTGCAAATACTTAAAATCTCAAGGACTAGGATGCAAATACCTAACACTTGAGGGATTATTTTGTAAATAACAAAAAGAAGAGTTGGTGGAGAAATTAGAATAGAGAAGGGAAGATGGAGAAGAGGAGATGGAGAAGGGAAGATAGAGAAGAGGAGATAGAGAAGGGAAGTTGAAGAAGAGGAGATGGAGAAGAGAAGATGAAGAAAATAAGATAAGAGTAGAGAAGGGAAGATGAGATGAAGAAGAGTTAGTGGAAAATTTAGAATGGAAGATGGATGAGTAGATTATAAAAGGAGGAAGAAGTGAGCTTGGGAGAGGGATTTTTTTTTAGAGAAAATCTTGGATGCTTGAGAGAATTTTGAGAGATTGAAAGAAATTAGAGAGAAAGAAAAAAAAATAAAAAAAAGAGAGAGAATCCTTTTTTCCAAAAGAGAGTCTTGAAGATGGTGAGAGTTTAAATCTAGGTGTTACCATCACCAATTCCTCTACCGATCAACGCAAGTCACAAGTTCATCTCCATCGTTCGAGCCGCAATCTTGATCTATAAGGTGACACGAGATCCGAATTCGGCTATCAAATCTGTTAAATCAGGTAACGATCCTAACTATTAAAATCTTCGAGAATTTCCTTGCCCAAATAAATTAATTTAAATTTCGATTATGTCATGTCATACTCATATGTTTCCATATCTACATGTCGCATTCATACTATAAATTCCTGCAATTTAATTCTTGCACCATAAATCCCAAAGGGAAGAGCCAAGCCAATGCTTAGCCTCCCATTGGAGGTTTTTACTTACAGTAGTTAAATATCTGCAACTTAAATACATGTACCTTAAATCCCAAAGGGAAGAGCCAAGCCAATGCTTAGCCTCCCATTGGAGGTTTTTACTTACAGTAGTTAAATACCTGCAACTTAAATACATGTACCTTAAATCCCAAAGGGAAGAGCCAAGCCAATGCTTAGCCTCCCATTGGAGGTTTTTACTTACAGTAGTTAAATACCTGCAATTTAAATACCTGTACCTTAAATCCCAAAGGAAAGAGCCAAGCCAATGCTTAGCCTCCCATTGGAGGTTTTTACTTACAGTAGTTAAATACCTGCAACTTAAATACATGTACCTTAAATCCCAAAGGGAAGAGCCAAGCCAATGCTTAGCCTCCCATTTGAGGTTTTTACTTACAGTAGTTTAAATACCTGCAGCTTAAATACCTGTACCTTAAATCCCAAAGGGAAGAGCCAAGCCAATGCTAGGCCTCCCATTGGAGGTGTTTATTCACTGTCATGTACTTCTTGTAATTTAATTTTTGAATCATCAGACCCAAAAGATGAGTAGGTCGTAATACTACACAGAAGTCGTTAACACACTCCCTCTTTCGGTTTTAGGGAATCTTTAACACTTAAAAAATATAACAAATAAAAATATATACCATCCATGCATCCTATTTAAAAAGTGAAAACACAAAAGAGAATACCCTACTACAGCCTTAGGAATAAACCAAACCTGAGTTGCCGAATTAGGATATCCATGAAATTAAGGTACCGAAAGGGCATTAGTTTTAATTAACTTGTGTAACCAAGTCCCCGAGCTCATAATCTCTGGTTCGCAGGAATAAATTAGTTCTCCCGCTAATTTATTTAGGTTCCTAATCAACCTACCAAGAATGATTAGTGGCGACTCCAAATTTCAAAATCATTTAAAATAAAAATCCAAAGTCACGATTCGGTAGGGCTTGGGAGGGTCCGCGTTAGGTTAGTCAAATCTAATTAACCTAATAATCCGTTAACCCTTTAAAATAAATTTTTTTTAGAGGGTCGCGACACCCGTCGATTAGTGGTGAGGGCCAATGACCTGTTGGGTTTCTAGCGATCTCGGACGCTCGTCATATACATGAAAACATGTTGTATATGCAGCGGAAGAAAATAAATTCAAACGGCGCCCCAAATCATTCTAGAAGTGCTCGTATACTTTAATCGAAAATCGAACTTTCTAAAGCAGGTTTAGAAATGTACCAGGAATAACAGAGGTTGAATCCGATTTCACTTCTTTATCCTCGAGCCTAAGAGATATTGAGTCTCTAATTCAGACACGCCCCGACACCTGTGTGATCTTGAAGATGGGGATTCGAAGAAATGGATCTCAGATTATGCTAGTAATTCTCATGGCGTCTCAATCCAAACCCTTCGATTTTCAACTAATGGAAACACAACTTTTGTGTATCTGAATCGATTGGTTCTTGAGCTCACTTTCTTACGAAATATGGCATGTATATGTGTAACTCTCTCGGGTTTCAAAACTTTGGAACCTTAGGCCCCTTATCCCTATTTATAGAGGGTGAGTGAGAGGGAGAAAATGAGGGGGAGGGGCAGTTTATACCACCCCTCATTAACCGCCTCATGTGGCGGCCAATGGGAGGCCGCTACGTGGGCTACCAACTGGCTAGCCCCAATTGTCGTGACCCTAAAATTTTTTCTCTTGGTATAAAAATTTTCAGGTTAACGGATTATCAGGTTGATTAAATTAATTAACCTAATATGGACCCTCCCAAGTCTTACCGAATCGCAACTTTGATTTTCTGTTCAAATAATTTTAGAGTTTAGAGTCGCCATTAATCATTTTTGGTAGGTTGATTAGAAAGCTAAATAAATTAGCGAGAGAACTAAATTATTTCTACGAACTAGAGATTCTGGGTTCAAGGGCTTGGTTACACTAGTTAATTAAAACTAATACCCCTTCGGTACCTTAATTTTATGATTATCCTAATTTGGCAACTCAGGCTTGGTTTATTCATAAGGTTCTAGTGAAGTGACTTCTTTTTTGTATTTTCACTTTTTAGATAAAATGCATATGAATGACATTTTTTGGTATTTTCAAATCATTAAAATTTCCTAAAGCCGCAAGAGGGCATGAACTAATGATTTCTGTACAGTGTTGCGATCTCCAGCATGTGGCTCGGTCTACTCATTCTTGGGTTTGATGGTACAGCAATTAAATTGTAGAAAATTAAATTGCAATAAATAAAAGACTTCCAACGAGGGACTCAGCCTTGGCTCGGCCTACCCATCGTGGGGTTTGATGGTACTGAAATTAAATCGCAGGAAATTAAATTGCATTAAATAAAAGACCTCCAACGGGGGACTTGGCCTTGATTCGACTTACCTATCTTGGGGTTTAATGGTACTGAAATTAAATTGCAAGAAATTAATTGCATTAAATAAAGGACCTCCAACAGGAAACTCGGCCTTGGTTCGGCCTACCCATCGTGGGCTTTGATGGTACTGAAATTAAATTGCATTAAATAAAGAACCTCCAATAGAGAACTCGGCCTTGACTCGGCCTACCCATCGTGGGATTTGATGGTATTGAAATTAAATTGTAGGAAATTAAGAACCTCTAACAGGGGACTCGGTCTTGATTCGGCCTACCCATCGCGGGGTTTGATGGTATTGAAATTAAATTATAGAAAATTAAATTGCATTAAATAAAGGACCTCCAACGGGGGACTCAGCCTTGACTCTGCATTTAAATTGCAGAAAATAAAGGGCCATCAGTGGGTGGGTCGGCCTTCCCATTCTGAGGTTTAATGGTGCAATAATTAAATTGCAAGAAATTATAGTATGAATGCGAAATGTGGATATGGAAACATATAAGTACGACGTGACATAATCGAGATTTAAATCAATCCATTTGGGTAACGAAATTCTTGAAGATTTTAATGGCTAGGATCGTTACTTGATTTGACGGATTTGATGGCTGAATTCAAACCTGGTATCGCCTTGTGGATTAAGATTGCGGCTCGAACGACGGGGATGACCTCTTTTTTGGCAACTCAGGCTTGGTTTATTTCTAAGGTTACACTAGTTAATTAAAAATAATACCATTTCGGTACCTTAATTTCATGATTATCATAATTTGGCAACTCATGCTTGGTTTATTCCTAAGATTTTAGTGAGGTGACATCTTTTTGTTTTTTCACTTTTTAGATAGAATGCTTATGAATGACATTTTTTTGGTATTTTCAAATCATTAAAATTCCCTAAAGCCGCAAGAAGGCGTGAACTAACGATTTCTGTATAGTGTTGCGACCTTCAGCAGATAGATCGGCCTACTCATTCTTGGGTTTAATGGTACAACAATTAAATTGCAATAAACAAAGGACCTCCAACGGGGAACTCGGCCTTGGTTCGGCCTACCCATCGTGGGGTTTGATGGTACTAAAATTAAATTGTAGGAAATTAAATTGCATTAAATAAAAGACCTCCAACGGGGGGCTCCGCCTTGATTCGGCCTACCCATCGTGGGGTTTAATGGTACTGAAATTAAATTGCAAGAAATTAATTGCATTAAATAAAGGACCTCCAACAGGGGACTCGGTTTTGATTCGGCCTACCCATCGTGAGGTTTAATGGTACTAAAATTAAATTGTAAGAAATTAAATTACATTAAATAAAGGACCTCCAACGGGGAACTCGGCCTTAGTTTAGCCTACCCATCGTGCACTTTGATGATACTGAAATTAAATTGTAGGAAATTAAGAACCTCCAACGGGGGAATCGACCTTGACTCGGCCTACCCATCGTGGGCTTTGATGGTACTGAAATTAAAATTGCATAAAATTAAATTGCATTAAATAAAGGACCTCTGACGAGGAACTCGGCCTTGATTCGGCCTACCCATCATAGGATTTGATGGTACTGAAATTAAATTGCAGAAAATTAAGGACCTCCAACGGGGGACTCGGCCTTGGCTCGGCCTACCCATCGTGAGGTTTAATGGTACAAAAATTAAATTACATGAAATTAAATTGTAGAAAATAAAGGACCACCGGTGGGTGGGTTGGCCCTCCCATTCTGGGGTTTGATGGTGCAAGAATTAAATTGCAGAAAATTATAGTACGAATGCGACATATGGATATGGAGACATATGAGTACGACGTGACATAATCGAGATTTAAATCAATCCATTTTTGTAACGAAATTCTTGAAGGTTTTAATGGCTAGGATCGTTACCTGATTTGACAGATTTGATGGCTGAATTCAAACCTCGTATTGCATTGTGGATTAAGATTGCAGCTCGAACGACAGGGATGAACTCTTGATTTATGTTGATCGATGAAGGAATTGGTGATGATAACCCCTAACTTTAAATTCTCATCATCTTCAAAATTCCCTCTTTTTTTGGTATTTTCTTTCTCTCAAATTTTTCTTCAATCTCCCAAAACCCTCTCAAACATCCAAAATTTTCTCCCCAAAAAATCCTACCTCCCAAGCTCACTTCTTCCTCTTTTTATAACCCACTCATCTATCTCTCGTTCTAATTTTTTCACTAACTCTATCTCTCATTCTAATTTCTCCATAACTCTTCTTCATTTTTATCTTCCTTTCTCCATCTTTATCTCACATTCTAATCTCTCCACTAACTCTTCTTCATCTTCATTTTCCCTTCTCCATATTTATCTGCCATTCTAATTTTTCCACTAATTCTTTTTCATCTTCATCTTCCCTTTTCCATATTTATCTCTCATTCTAATTTCTCCACTAACTCTTCTTCATCTCCAACTTCCCTTTTCTATTGTTATATTATTTTCTCCATCCATTCTTCTCTATCTTCTCTTCTCCATCTCCATTTCTTAATCTTCCCTTCTCTATTCTAATTTCTCCACTAACTCTTCTTTTTGTTATTTGCAAAATAATCCCTCAAGAATTAGGTATTTGCACTCTAGTCCCTGAGATTTTAAGTATTTGCAATTCAGTCCCTAAAAAATATTTCTTTAAGTCCAAATCTCCTCATAATTTTCGACACACCTCCCCTATACTTAGTTGAAATTCACTGCATGTCAAATTTAACTTTATTTCTTGCTGCTGAAAATAATGCAAAATTTAATTAAAGCCCCTTTGCAAAATTAAGTCATTCTAGGTATAATTGGGCGAAGATGAAAATTTAGAGTATTAGAGAACAATGTCACAACTCCTAAAAGTAAAAAAATGAAAATAAATTGACTGAAATTGAATTTTTTAGGCCCAATTCAAGATTATGCTTGTGAAAGAATACACGACCCCGAATTGGATTTTTTAAAATTTACGATGGCCAACATGAAAAGGGATTTAAAAGAAAAATATTGACTATTTTTATGTATTTTTGTGGCCTCAAATGCTATTATTTATTAAATATTTTCCTAATTTCTAAAAAATATTTTAAAAAATACAAAAAAATATAAAAAAAAATCATTTTTATTCAAAATTGGTTCTCTAGGCTTGGCCAAGGTCCCCCAACATTGATTTTTTTAATTTTATGAAATTTCTATTGATTTTTGAAAATAAAAATACCGAAAATATGAAAAATTATTTTTTGCTAAAAATTGGTTCCCTAGGCTTAGCCAAGGTCACCAAAGTTGATTTTTTAATTTTATGAATTTTTATGAATTTTTTTAATAATTTTAAAAGAGAAAAGATTATTAAAAATCAGATGTCAACACCAATAATAGTGGTCAAAGGTGGCAATTTTGCCGCCTTTGACCAATCCCGTCGGCTGGTTGGGCGGCCTAAAAGCCGTTGTTTTGGGCGACAATCCTTGTGCACGTGCTCTAGACATTCTAGGCTTGATACCCGTCAAATTTCATGATCAAATTACGTTATTTGACGTGCTAAACGTCTCTATGAAACGGATAGAAAAACCTATCCTGCTTTTGACTTTTCAAGGATAACCTTTCTTATACTTTTTCTCTTTGGATAACAATCCTTATCCGACGATAATGCAGGCATGATGTAACCATTACATGATCCATGACATCATGATGATGTCATGCCTGTGTCATCAATTTTGTCCTTTAGTGAGTTTTAAAAAAAGGAAACGAATCTAATTCGCTTTAACTCCTTTTCACTATCGAAATAGTACTATCGCATTCTCGCGATCCCGTCTTCGTTATGGACGTTACCAGATGTCGGTTAAGGCGTGTGACATCCCTAGGTTTACCCCTGAACTGACAGTGGGATTCCTCAAGGAATTAATCGTCCCAAATCAATTCTTAGATCCCACAAACCGTGAGTGACGTCTAGCAATATATCACAGTCACCTAGTTAGAATGAAGTACGAGAACAAAGTGAACTTGTTGGCATTTGGTTTAGTGTTATTCAGTCCTTTTGTCTTACCATATCCCGATCGAATGAGGGCCATGGATATCTAAGTCAAACCCACAGATTCAATTATATGCACAAATCTATCTAACGTGCATTCGGTGAGACTCTTCTCGGCTTCTACCTTGACCAAGAACTTTCTAATGCATCGTCACGCATAGACCGCATAAGACATCAACCTCATCTAATGAGGAGACAGATCCCAACTGTTGCCCACGCCTGTGACTTCGTATATAGAGGACCGTGACCATCATGCACAAAGGCGGATCAATGATCGGCCAATATTGGGTCTGAGAACCACAGCTATCCAATATACAAGCTAGCATCGCGGCTCAGGTCTGAGAACCATTAACACACCAAAGC
This sequence comes from Psidium guajava, assembly GCA_016432845.1. Taxonomy (NCBI): domain Eukaryota; kingdom Viridiplantae; phylum Streptophyta; class Magnoliopsida; order Myrtales; family Myrtaceae; genus Psidium; species Psidium guajava. The sequence goes on along the minus strand of CM028234.1, from coordinate 35,806,881 downwards.
CAATAGCGATTGAGATATTGACCAAGCACGAAGCCTCCATGTTAATCAATCGCTCTTTCGTCATGTTCAGTGGATTCGATCGAATTCGTTTCGATATGAACACATGTATTCTAGCTTAGACGTCTAACGTCCGATGGCTTGTGACTCGTCATCCCTATTAGGTATCCAATACTCAATAGCAAGGCTGCAAACACACTGGTCTCAACCGGATCGTGGATGCCTAATCCACGATCCTTCGACCATGAATCAATTTGAAGATCAAAGACCAATTAATGTTTCGTCACACATATTCTTGACGCCTCAAGAATGGGTATCAATTCCAGTTGATCTAATGGACTTTATTCATCTAAAATAAAGGGACAAGATAAATAAACAAGCGTCTTGCCATTAATACAATATCGATAGTACAATATTTATGTCATACATGTGACCATTACATGATTGCTTTACGATATACTCCTAACATGACCCTCTCTTGATTGTTTCAAGGGCTTGCTCACCCTCACCATTGGTCAGCGGGGGTCATTGACCCCCGCTGCACCATAGTAGTGGGGCAGCAACCACAGGCGGGAGGTGCCTTTTTTTAATTTAATTTAAATAAAAATTATATTTTGATGAAAATACCCTTGATTTGTGAGGTGAGACCCTTATTTGAAATCAGCGTAATTACTTTAGGCTTTTATTTGAAACAAAAGGAGCACGTCAAGCCCTTATTTAAAATAATGACCACTTCAAGCTCTTATTTGATAAAATGAAGGTACTTAGGGGACCTTAATTAGATTTTGCCCTAAATATAAATTGATAACGTGTGATGGTCATTTACCAACTTGTTTTCATTTTAGTAAATAAATAGAAAAAAAGGGTATTCGTGCTAAACGTTTAAAACTCAGAAAAAAAAAGAAACTTTAAACTCACTAAAATTATCGATAAAACTATCGGACGTTAAGAAAATCTTAATAAGGTGTTTCTGAAAGAAAGAAAGAAATACTCTGTTCATTTCCTAAAAAATAGGTGTTTATGATTCTAAAAGATTATAACACTTTTCATGTTCAATTGAAACTTGAAAATAAATTGAAAAATATATTCCCTTGTATATGAAAAATCAGATTTGATTTTCTGCTGTGCACTCCTTTTAATAATTTTTATAGTTATTCATTTTTAATTTTTTAATTTTCTTTTTTTAGAAAATTTGAAAATTTTATTTTCTCTTTTCTCTTTTCTTTTTTTTATTTTCCCTTCCGCTTTGATCAGTCACGAGAATGGTTGGCGATCGGCCCGTGGCAAGGCTTGGCGTCGCTCACCCATGCCCAATTGCCGACTGTTGCTGTGGTCGAAGTTTGGCCAAAGAAGAAGGGAAAGGGAAAAAAAAGACAAAATTCAAACTAAAAGTCCATTTTTTAGAATATAAAAAAGTAAAAGTAAATAAAAGAACAAGAGTGTAAACGAAAGAAGGACGAGATAAAATATTTTCCGCTTCTCAAAAAGAGAAAACTATTCACTTTTAATATCTTTTTTCTATGAGTGAAAAAAAAATTCATGAGAGAACATTTTCTCGAAAATTATTTTTCGAGAAACGAACGAAGCGTAAATTACAACTTTGATATGTATTTCAAAAAATATTGGTCCTTGCAGACAAATACTTAAATACGGAGCATATCGGTCCCCGCTGACAAATACTAGATATACTTTCCATGATGGCTCAATATAATATATGCATTTAGTAACATCAATTAATTTAAGCATAAAAAGTTAGTAAAAATATATGTGTTATAACCTAATGGAGTCGCATTTGCAAAAACAAGGACACTAAAAATATATTTGGAAAAGTCCGCACCTTACAATTCACAACATCATCCAAGGATCTGGGTAATTATTTATTCTCTTAATATCCTAAATATTATTGACTAATGTCGAAAGTTCCGGATGCCACACTGTGAGTCAATTTCCAGCTTGGTTGAACTTTTCCAGATGGGTTGAACTCTTGGAATCTGCAGAATCAGCCTCAACAGGAACAACAACACTGGGGAGCAGAAGGGCAGCAGTATCACTCGTGTTCGATCCAGAAGCACTATCCAGATCAGGAACAACTTCTCCAGGGGAACACACGACTCCATTAGCCACCTGAGGGAAAGACTGAACATGAGGGCAGTGATTCGGTTCAGCCAAGGGGAAGAGAACACAAGGGGAAGGACTAACAGATAGAGAGAAACCCCACTGAAATGGAAAACTAGAAAGAAAATTATATCAAATCTAATTTCTTAACAGCCAAAGGGTGCAACAGACAAATGGTCGAAATGTGCTGAAAATACTTCTTCATTGACCTTTTTCATTTTGTCTATAGTCTCTTACCTACTTAAATTTTTTTGTCCAGAGTCTTTTCTGGCTCCTACAGCCACTTAATATGTCATAGCAGCACCTCAAAATCGAAATAGTCCAATTAATGTAGCAAGAGTATAATTATCATCAACCATGCCCGAGATCTGAAGCAAGGTTCACGTCACTAGTCACTACTGTGCCAATCAGTTTAGAATGCAGGAAAGTGATACACGAACAACAGAAAGATGCACAAAGCTAGACTGAAGTAAGACAATTCCAATAAATCAAGCTCTGTAAATCAGCTTTTGCATGGCAAAGCATTGGATATCCACCATTGAAGAGAACAACAATTAGATGCACAAAGCTAGACATGAAGTAAGACAATTCCAATAAATCAAGCCCTGTAAATCAGCTTTTGCATGGCAAAGCATTGGATATCCACCATCGAAGAGAACAACAATGAGATGGAGGAGCCAGAGTAAAAAATTTCAGGATTTTTGCAGCTTATCATAGGCAATGGAAAAATCTTTATCGGAAAAGACAATAAAAGGTCGGCATCGGAGTCCATTGTCATCTAGGAACTAATTCCACGGAAGGATGGTAAATCAGAAGCAATACCATTGGATTCAGCATAAAGAGAAAGGATAGGAACCTATAAAAATCGAGAGACGCACCACTGGGTGGGAAGAACCATTAGTATGATTACTCTCCATAGTTGGAGGCTCATTTTCATAAATAGAGGCCACGACAGGAGAGTAATCATCCAGAGCAGTGCCATTGGATTGTATTTCTCCAAGAATAACAGGTCCAAGCTTAGTCGCACATCTGGAGATGACCCTCTCTCCGAGCTTCCAACACGAAGATGCAACATTCTGAATGACAGCGTACACCCTGTTAGAAACTAAAACAAACAGAAACCACACTGAAATGGAAAAAAGGAACAATATAATACCTCGTTTCCTTTTAGAACACTAGCAAGAAGAGGACTGAGAAGCCCCAAGGAGATATCCTCACTTTCACTGAGGATGTCCGTCATGATTTGCTCCACAGCCCACAATACATCATCTGTGGGATCCGATCTGGACCAAGAAGAGATAATAAAAAAATGCCAAGTTAGCAAAGGTGAGTATTACGGAAACAAAAGAAGAAGTAAAGATGGAAGTATGTCAAGAACTACAATTCTTTTTAAATAAGCGATCAAATGGGAACATTGACAGAGTCTTCACTTAAAAAATTATTGATATTAACACTGGAAAGTCACCTTTTTCTTCAGATGACTAGGACCACTACTTAATGCACAATATACTACAAAATCCTTTATCGGGGACTGCTTCCTTTTCACATTCTACTCATATTTTCTTCACCCTCACAACATGTTACCAGTTAAAGCATGCAGTCCTGTTGCCAAAGATGACAAAAAGTGTCACGTAGAAATCACAGAAATTGCCCCATTTCACATTAGTGAAAGGTGAAATTAATCTTTCAATGTCAGCATCAACAGAAACACGCATCAAAAGAAGAGCCAACATATGATACAGAAACAGGAAGACAGAGTAACAAATTGAAGTAGGCACTGGCAGATATAACCTAGAATCCAACTTTTTTTTTTTTGGTAAGGTAAAAAATTTTTGGTAAGGGCCTAGAATCCAACTTTTGTATCCAAAGAAGTAGTTTTTGTTCTTACCACCCCCACAAACCGCGCCTCCAACCCCCAACCCCCCCCCCCCCCCACACCCCACCCCCACAAAAAAGAAGAAGAAGAAGAAGAAAAGGTAAGACTTTTGTTACAGCTATTTCTTGCGTGTCTAAATTTTGATTTCAGGATAACCTACTCACCACAAAGTCATTTACAATGTACTTTTTTTCATGATAATCAGCTTAAGGCCAAATGCTTAGTGCAGACCGCCCTTAATTGAGTTTAGCAGGAGAATGTACGCCTATATTGCCAAACAGAAGGTCCTAAGTACTGAGGAAAACCATGTGAACTGGTTAACCAGATCTTTCCAACCAACAAAGGCAAACTACCTAGTAGATTAGCTCTGGTGAATATAATCAGCAAAATTTATGGTATCAGGCTGAACACATTTGAGTCAAAAGAAAGGTTACTAGACAAAAAGACAAGCCAAATTTCTACAGCAAACTTGAAGGACTCAAAAGAGCACATTATCCTCTAGAAATCACCAATCAATTACAAATTTTTTTTCTCTATTCTCATCAATAGACGATCTTTCAGTCTTTCAAACAAGTCCGATTATTTTACTGAAAGAGGAATATAAGTTAATAAAAAAATTGTAAGCATTTTACCTAACGAATGCCCAGAAATTTTGAAACATCTGGACAACTAGCGCATCGCAGTTAAGATCCAGCATAAGAAGGCATGCTTTGACCCATGCAAAAGTCTCAAGTATGGAGAGGACCTTTTCATAATATTGTGTGGATGCCTGAGATAACATGGAAAATGCCTCCACAATTAACTCAAAAATCACCTGCACATCAACAAAATGAATTGTTAAGAAAACCATTCAAGACCAACAGGCTGGTTTTGCTAGAATGAAAAGTGTTGGCCACATCAAAATTGCCATAATAAGTAGGATATCAGACATTACACCTTCATCTGGTCATTATTGAATGGTCCTAGAGGTGCAGTTATCCTCATAAGCTCAGTGTGGCAATATGCTACAGACACTCTGACACCCTCAACAGAATGTTTCAAAAGAGAATCAGCAATTAGTGCCTTCATGACTGGAAGAAGGGAATCTAGGCGAGGGATTGATTGTCCTTGCTCCGTGTTAGCTAACAGATCCTCAGCATCCTGAAATGCAGTGGCAGATGTAAGACAAAGCAAACAGTTGCCTTTATGGAATAAGCAACAACATTAGATGATAAGAGACATGCTTCCAAAATCATGAGAGAGAAGGCAAACTCAATGAAAACAGTAAGAGGAGGATAGGTAATGTCATTGAACAGATGAAAAAATCATCAAGTGTACTCGGGGGGATGGAAAAACATAAGTAGAAAATAGATTGAAGCTTGTGATGGCGCAAACTATCATTATGCAAAGAAGCAACTGCTAAAGAAACATTAACCACAACAAGCAATTAAATAAAGCAACCAGTTACCTCCACAACCAAAGACAAATAAATAATTAGAAACACGATACCTTATATTTTGTCATTTAGAAGAGAGTTTGAAAGCCACCAGTCGACCTTAAGTAGAAGGTAGCTATTATCTGAATCAGGCCCCCGTATAAAATCTGTCTACCAGATAAATTAGCATATCTGCCTCAATTATTTACTGATGGTTCTTGACATGTTCCAATTGCCCGCGTTTAGCAAGAGTCAAGACCCAGCAAGTAGCAACAGGGCATTTGACACATAGGAATTACCGAATGCGTCACTAGAAGTATAAATTTAACATATTCCTTCCCCATTCCGCCCCCCCCCCCCCCAAAAAAGAAAAAAAAAGAAAAAAAATGCACCATATGGATCAGCACAATGTGGCCTGAATACATAACATCAGCTGCCAAGAGATATCATATGTAGGTCATCAAATGAACCTAAAGCTGAAATCTTGGAAGTAAAAGGACGTAATTTACAAAACCAGATGAGAAACAGTAGATGCGATACAGACTACCGATGGCAAAAAAAATTCAGAACAGAAATCACAATTAATTACAAAGGCAAAGAACGCTGTTGAGTAATTCGGCGCAGATACTGCACAGCTTCAAACAATTATCAAACATCACCAAGCTATCATTTTATCCCAATGAGCACCGCATACACAAGAAAATCCAACACATGTAAGGCAAAGAAACACAGCACACCACATTATCGTATGCAAATGCATGAATAGGCAAATTGGACAAAATACATAGAGAAGAGCGAGAAGCTCATCAACACAAGAAGGGGCATTGAGGAGGCCATTCCCAACCAATTGGAGCTGCACTGCCAAAGGTCTCTCAAATGAAGAAGATGATGGCGCCATTTAATCTCAATTTTCTTTGGATGGCCACACACACTGAAAAGCTCAAACAAGCACAGACAGTACTAGTGTTCTCTTGCAGATTTGCAAAGCAATTAATCTGAAACTCATCTATAATTTATAGGAAATCAAAACTGGGCAATTCAAAGGAAGAAATGGAAACACAGTAAGTTTCCACCTATGCTATTAACTTTTTCATATTTCTCGGGTTCTGGATTAGCTCTTTTGGTTTCTTGGTTGGGCTCTCACCGTGTGCTCTTCGCTTTCATAACAAAAAATAAACACGGTAACTTCAAATGGTATTTCAAATCTTTGCCACTTAGGAGGAACAATAACTTGCCATATTATTGATTTTTTCACTGAATTCCGTATTTAATCACCCTTTAATTGCACTCCAGATTTTGGTTTTTCTGGCTTCCCTAATTGTTAACCTTCTCTATAGTGGTTTTGATATATTTCCGAATGAGACAGAAGACGACATTATTTCCATATTTTAAGTTCCTATGTTTTTTAATTCAGATGCATTTTGACAGGATAAGTTTTATGCATGTTCTGTGATCCATCGCAGGATTACAAGAACAGACCTACCAAAATAAGCTTTACTAATGTATATCCTTGGTCCATTTTTTAAAACAGCTACAAATTTTATTATTACCAAAGAATCTACATGCAATTACAATTCACATTCCCATTTCTGATTTCTGTAATTCCACCGACTAAGCATCCCAAAGAGAATAACTGCATTTCACATAAACCATTGTAATACTACCATAAACCAATAAACATGGTGGAAGTACTAGGTTAGGGATGTATTTAGAGTTTCTAAGCCACTCACTAGGAGAAACGTTCTCTTTATGTCAATTTTTGCCATTCATCCATATTTGGATTGTCTAACATTAGGGCATATCTAGATAGACTTCTACCTTTCGGTTTTTGCTTAATCTAAATTTTGTGACAAACACACTTCGAACTTTTTTTAACCTGAAACTTTTACAACATGTTCATGTTGACACAAAGATTCACCTAAAGTTCTTCGTATTGTTCTAAATTCAGATAATGTCTTAAATTTTGGCGGGAAAACAAAAATGTACTTTTTGCATCTACTCCATCCTTTACAAACAAGCCCTTACTTGGTTTTGTACATCATGGACTTCAACAAATATTAAGGTTTTGTTTGAAGCCAAATTCTAGTGTATCAACCTGCTCTATGTCATATAGTTTTTTTGGGTAAGGGCTCTACGTCATATAGTTTTTTTTTTTTTTTTTGGTAAGGTTTCTTTTCCAGCGCATCATCATTGCCCTGGAAAAGGCTCATTTTTGGCTCTATGTCATATAGTTGACTTCTATATGCTTCAAAAATTGTGAATTTCTTGTACGCCCGTCTCGTGGAGTAATATTGATTGCAAAGTCCGAAGAACTATGACTCTAATCACTAAAAGTACCTATATATCAGTACATTTATGTTGTTTTAAAGCTCATCTCTTAAGAGTTCATCTTCCTTTGATCATTTGTACACCAGTACAAGTCAGAGCACGAATTTGTTCTTTAGGGAATTACCATCATAGTTAATTGCCATATTAGTAAGCCCTTTTGACAGATTCTTAAGAAATTTGTCACATATTGAGCTAGGTAAGTATTATATATCACCGTCTCAGTAGTAAACGGACAGCATCAAAAGCTTCAATAAATTCTTCACTGAGCTGGGACAAATGTATCTTGTCTTCTAACAAAGCCATTCACCTTCAATGTTTTCTCTGACCAAATATTTGTAAACTTTGCTTGCTTTTAGACAATACACTTAGTAGTCCTCCTCTATCTGAAGGATTTTCGATGAATGGAGGCCTTCAGCAAAATTATGTAATTCAAACAAAATGACCACAACCTAGGCTGAAGAATTAAACCTAGATCAGTCTAGCAGATAATCCAAGGTGCTGTGTATGAGGAGATACGGTGAGGATATACGGTATCTATAGGGGATGAAATACCACAGTACGTCGCCACCTCCAATGTGATTTCTCAAGATAAATCTAGGCTAAAATTCTTCGTTGGTTAAGTCTGCACGTGAAATGCTCATGTTAACAAGTATTGCTGCGGATGTGGCATGTCATGTGACTCACTTATAAATCATATTTGATAGCTTTTTTAAGTTCAATTAGAAACACCACACCATAAGAGGAGCATCAATATTTTATATCTTATAAGAAAACAAAGAGCAGTTGGAAAAAAAAAATTGAAGAGTCAAGTAATCTGAGTGATATGATCAAGCACAGCAATATATCCACGCCATCGTTCTACACGAGCCTCAAGCCTAACCATTAATTAGAAAACTCAAAGAGATATGACTACCTCTATCAAGGTGATGGAGGTAACTGGTGTAGCAAACAGCTAGAAAATATTATGTATGGACGATTAACCCTATCTTAAGTTCACTAGAATTCCACTTTTAATGGCTTCTGCTAAATTGTGACCAAAAAAAAAAAGGAGATCTTAAGATAGTTAAATATATGAACACCATTTCTCATAAATGCCATGCTCATAGGAGGAAAAAAGCAAGTTCAACTGGCACTAGAAGTATAGATGTCTTAGCCACAAAAGTTTCAATCTAAAGCTTTGTGCTTTACTGTTGCTCTTCGGGTCAAGTCCCGCTGCTTTGATTACTACTAACTCTGTGAAATAATTGGTTTACAAGTTAATATTAATGAACAACAGATTTTTCAGGTGTTCTTGAAACTCACATCTGAAAATTCAATATATTTCAGTTCGCTAGAAAGTTCGGATGGACCATTTTAGGTCTACAAACGGTGGAAGAATAGTGGATACTATTATATTAGCCAAGCTACAGATGACATCAATTTTTCCTCAAACCATTTAAGGAAAATTAAAAACTTACCCTATTGTGAGAAGGGAGGTCACAATTCTCAGGAAAAGTCATATGCAAGACAGCCCAGAGAGGAAGGACTGACTTTTTTAGAAGCAAAACATCAACCCATTAAAGAGATATATCCAATTATGATTACTCATATCATGATAGTCCCATATGGGTGTAGTTCTTTTGCTCAGAGGCAAAAAAAAAATGTCGATGGTCTGCAATCGTTGAAGCTTCCATTGGCGAGTTATGCAGACGCGAAAAAAGAAAGAAAGAAACCTTCATCGAACTCAAGAAGAAAATGACAATCAACGTAAGTGTGCACACGGACATGTTGAAGCATTCTGGATTAGAAAAGTTTGCAGCTTCGCTTTGTCAATGGTAAGTAGCTGCTGATACCCGATTTGAGTACCCTACATCAATGAAACTAAGCTGCAATGCGAATAGCCAAATAGGAAAAAAGAATAAGGATTGACAACCATCATCGAAGAATACGAACCTGGGAATAGAGAGAGGATCGAAGCAGTCGACGGAGACCATCTGCCTCTTTACTTTTCTGTTTTGGTTTTTGGTCATCGTCTTCCTCTTCTCCGAGACTCCAAAAAGTTCATGCATGAGCAGGGACCGTGAAGTGGGGAGGGAGGGAGGGAGGGAGAGGGAGGGGGAGACTTGAATATTTCAGTAGATGGGATGGGCCAAGTTTGGATCGTAACACAGACCATGGGAAATCGTACATAATAAAATGATACAACGTGGTTAATAAACTTAGTAGTTGTTTAACATGATCTTCGAACTATAATTCAACATGCAATGTGATCTCTGAACTATTAATTTATTCAATGTAATCCTTCAGATTTTTTGCACACATTTAGTTTAGTATACAAACTATAAAAAAATATTTAATGTCGTTCTTGACCTTAAACTCATAAAAAGACAATATTGAACTTTTTCATATAATTTAGGGATTAAGTTGAATATGTTCAAAAATTTCAGCCATCACATTGAACAAATTAAAAGGATAAAGACTACTTTTCATATTGAGCTAAAAGTTCAAGGATCACATTGGATAAATTAAAAATTTATGAATTACATCATATATTGAAATTAAATTCATGGATTATTCGTGTGAATATCAAATTCGATGTCAGATAAACGACGGTCGACCATTTTTGTGCATGTACCTTACCGAGAAGTCAAAGCACAAGGCTAAAATAAGACGAGTGGCTTTCTTCCTATTTATCTGGGGTTGGCCTTCACAAAGTTTGGCTTTTTGGTTTGGCTGGTTTAAAAATCTCCAATTCATGACAACTTGCAGGTGATGCATACAAGGCACTTAGAGAAAAGAGAATGTTGTTGGAGACAAGCCACGTAAAACTTTTTCTCACAATAGCAACATGACATTCAAATCGGCACGTGAATATTTGGCATGTGAGAAGAAAATAAAGAGGAGCAACAAAAGAATCGAAATGATGCTGTCATCCCAAATATATTATGGTTCAAAGTGCAAGAGCTACTAATTTCCAATGTTCAAAGGTTTCTTTTTGAAAGCGTGGAAGATGAATTTACATTATCAATGCAGAAATAAGTTAGATAACATATGTTCTTGTTATTATTTTTCAGGGAAGGACATCGTTATTCTCAAAGCCCCTGGGCTATGTTAGCACTTGCCAGGGATCATCTGATAATCAACAGCCACAACCATGCAGCGGGAAAGTTAACAGCAATGACAGAACGAGTTGACTCACACTTCCTATTTTGTAACCAATAAAACAATTATCCGACCCCCCCAAAAAAAAAACAATAAAACAATTTCATGTCCCTTTCAGACAAAATGAATTACGAGGCATAGGTAATTACAAGCTTGCATGTCGGTTTTTGACCTTAAGGACTATAACCAACACCCTTCTACAAAAGCAAGGAAAAAAAAAAAAGCCTAGGCCTACACAAGGGCTGATAACTAAAAGCTCCTGGACATCCGGAACTTCTTCAACCTCTGTGTCTTTGTACAGGGGCCTAATTGTAAGCTCAAGCATATTGATGCCTTCTTAAGACTTACTACTTATCTGATTTTACCAGAACTCTAGCTGTTTCCCATGCTCTAAACCCTCAAATTTCAAATTAGGGATGCTGAAAGCGACTCTGCCATTGTCCCCAAGGTCTAGGTGGGCTACCTTCTGGAGTTGAATCTTCGGATGTGGTTTGTAGTTGGACATCCTTTGATTTCGCCCTAATATACCTAGGTGGGCTGGCTTCTGGAGTAGAATCATCCAACGTGCTTGAGCTAGGACATTTTAGCTGGACATCCTTCGACCGGAATCTGATCTCATATACATTATCTTCAGTGCTCTCACTGTCATTGGACTCATCTCCGCCGTTCCCAAAATGTGGAACAACTTCTGGGAATCTGGAGGATGGTTCAGCCCTAGAATGAAAGCATCGGAGATAAGCCTCCAGTCAAGTGAGGCCAACAACAGAAAATATACAGTATTCAGATCAGACCTTTCAACGTCCTGTTTCATTGGTAATTTAGTATCCAGATAAGACCTTTGAACGTTCTGTTTGATCGGTAATGTCCTTGGTGACTCAGGTTTCTTGCAGTTGCCCTTTTTGTATCCCAGCCTGGTGGAAATCAGAACCAAAAAAATAGGTGACATCACCATGCCAAACAAGAAGCAAATGCAGGCAAAGATATTGAATGAAAGGAAAAACTTACATGACAGATGAAGCGTTGGGTATGGGATGATCAGCCTCCTGCCAGTGCTATAAAATACCCAAAGAGGACATTATGGCAGTTAGTTCTAAGTTTCACACTTGTGAGGAAACAGAGTGCACGAATTAAGCTGAAAACTTACTTCTGCTGGCAAATCGTCCTTAACGAACTCCCACTGTTCCTTCTCAAGGTTTAATGTTTCTTTGTCCCCGTCATCGTACAACACCTACAGTCCACAATCAAGTGATATATACTCCAATATCAGAGAACATGCAATTGCCAGACTGCAATGGTACGAGCAAATTCAGGATATAGATAGAGCGACTAGTAGCACAAGAAACAAGATAGACAAGTTCAGCAAATGTCTTCTTTCAAAGAAGTCCAATCACACAGGAATTCAGGATAACCATAGAACATCTCGATCTGCATAATTCAGAATACAGGAAGCTAACTGAACTCATAAAAACATATGGTAATCGACAGTGGAAGAAGTTTCATTATATGAAATTCATCTCACCTTGTGCCTCTTCCTAATCGGGTCATAAGATTGAACAACGCCATAATAAAACCTGTAAAATAAGCAATATGAAGAAATTGATAACAACTACCCTTAGTGCTGCTCACCATCACATGAAGCAACAGTAGCAGCAGGTGCAAGAGTAACAAGGATTGAGAATGAAACAAACATGCTAAACCAAAACGAAGATGTATATCCAAATGGAAAGGTCTCAGACTACTCACGTCTCATCCAATGGCCACCAAACCTTTATTTTCTGACCCACTAATTGTCTGCCAGGCAACCCAGACCCCTGAATAAAGTCAAAAGGATTGAGCTTCTCAAAATCAAACTCAGGGGGAAAGATTAAGCTGCAAAGCAAAAGGAAAAGAGGCAGTTCCAGTACTGTTTGATTACTGTATCAAAAAAGTTCAACGGAAACTTTTTGATATATTTTAGTATGTTATTAAAGGAAAGGAAGACTTTATAATTAAGAAAAGATAATAAAAGTATAGCAACATACCAATTAATATAATCAGAATATACTGCAAAATTTACAAGCATACCTCTAATATGGCATTGTTAAAATTGCTCATCCTTCGCCCCACTATTGAGAGCTTTGATTTTTTCCCTGTAAGATCACCAGGGACCGGAGCTTCCTCATCCCGAGCAACAGTACTCTCACCTGCATATGGCTCAACATTCACCTTTTGCCGCATTCTTCTCTTCCTTGAAGGATTTTTGGGGGCAGCTGAAAGATCACGTCCATTCACAAGGACCCTTCTATGACCAGATTTTTGCGCCTCTACATATAGCGAAGAAAGGTCGTAGCCTTCAGCAGGGTTCATCAACTTGTTGGGTTTCCGTTCCCCTTTCTCTGGAAGTGCCTCTAAGTCAATTTCCAGCTTGGTTGGACCCTTGGAAGCTGCAGAATCAGCCTTGTCTGTACTTGTTTTAGCAACAGGAACAATATCATCGGGGAAAAGAAGGGCAGCAGCATCACTTGTGTTAAATCCAGGAGCACTATCCAGATCAGGAACAACTTTTCCAGGGAAACAACCGAGCTCATTAGCCACCTGAGGGAAAGACTTTGAATGTGAGAATAATGGTTCTGTTCAGCAATTTAATAGGTTCAGTTCAGCTGAGAGGAAACGAAAACAAACGGAAGGACTAACAGAAGGAGAGAGCCTACTGGAAATGGAAAACTAGCAACAAAATTGTATTAAATGAAGTATTTCATTGTTAACAGCCAAACCCTGGAGAGCGCATCAGACAAATGGTGGACGTGCAGGAGAAAAATACGTTACGGAACACATATTTATCGACTTTCCATTTTATTTTATCTAGTCTTTTAACTTCTTTTCTTTCTTTTCTTTTGTCCAAAGTCTTTTCTGGTAGATACAGCCACTTAATATGTAGTAGCCGCACCTCAAAATCAAAATAGTCCAATTAAGGTAACAACAAATATAATCATCCTCGACCATGCCTGAGACCTGAATCTAGGTTCATCTCACTAGTCACTATTATCCCAATCAGTTTAGTACACATTAAAGACGGAAGTGATGCATGAACAACAAAAAGATGAGCAAAGCTAGACATGAAGAAAGACAACTCCGAGAAATCAAGCCCTGTAAATCAGCTTTTGTATGGCAAAGCATTGTACATCTACCATGTAAAAGAATAACAATGGGATGAAGTAGCCACAGTAAATATTTTCAAGATTTTAGCAGCTTATCATAGGCAATGGAAAAATTTTCACTAGAAAAAGACAATGAAAGGTCGGCATCGAACTCCATTTCATCTAGAAACTCATTCTAAAGAAGGATGGCAAATCAGACGCAATACCATTGTGTTCAGCATAAAAAGAAAGGATAGGGTCTTATAAAAATCAAGAGACGCACCACTGGCTGTGAAGAACCATTAGCATGATTATTCTCCGTAGTGGGCTCATTTTCACATACGGAAGCCACAACAGGAGAGTAATCATCCACAGTGGTGCCATTGGATTGTACTGCTCCATGAAGAACATGCGCAAGCTTAGCTGCACAGCTGGTGATGACCTTCTCTCCGAGCTTCCAACACGCAGGTGCGACATTCTGAATGACGTTAGACAACCTATTACAAACTAAAGCAAACAGAAACCACACTGAAATGGCAAAAAAGAACAATACAATAACCTTATTTCCTTTCAGAACACTAGCAAGAAGAGGATTGAGAAGCCCCAAAGGGATATCCTCACTTTTGCTGAGGATGTCCGTCATGATTTGCTCCACAGCCCACAATATGTCTTCTGTGGGATCCGACCTTGACCAAGAAGAGAGCATCAGAAAACAAGAGAAAGGAGAAAAGATAGAAATACGTCAAGAACTAATTTTTATTCAAATAAGCCATCAAATGGGAACATTGACATTTCCTATCATATAAGTGTTGATATCGACACCAGCAAGTCACCTTTTTCTCCAAGATGAATAGCATCACTACTTAATGCACAATATACTGCCAAATCCTTACTCGGGGACTGTTTCTTTTCACAAACATTCTACTTGTCTTTTCTTAAAGCTCACAGCATCTTACTAGCTAAAGCATGCACTCGTCTTGCCAAAGATGACAAAAAGTGTCATGTAGAAATCATAGACATTCACCCAATTTTACACTAGGGAAAGGTGAACTTAATATTTCAATTTTAGCATCAAGAAAAACACACACGAAAAGATGAGCCAATACACGATATAGAAAAAGGAAGACAGAATAACAAAATGAAGAAGGCACTGGCACATCGATCCTAGAATCCACATTCTCTATCCAAAGAGGTACAACTCTTTGTTACTACTATTTCTTGCGCTTCAATATTCTGTTTTCAGGATAACCCAGCAGCCATAATGTCATTTACAATGGAAATTGTCGTCATTATAATCAGCATAAGGCCAACTGCTTAGTGCAAACCCCCCTTAATTGAGTTTAGCAGGAGAATCTATGCTTATATTACCAAACAGAAGGTCCTGACTACAGAGGAAAACCAATGAGCTGGTTAACAATATTTTTACAACCATAAAAGGCAAACTACCTTGAGATTAGCTCTGGTGAAGGTCATCAGCAAAATTCATAGTTTTCGGGCCCAACATATTTGAGTCAAAAGAAAGGTCACTAGAAAGAAAGACAAGCCAAATGTCTACCCTCTCGAATTATTGATGAATTACAAAAAGTTCCCCTCTATTCTCATCAATAGATGAGCTTTCAGTCTTTCAAAACAAGACCAAATATTACACTGAAAGAAGAGTAGGAGTCAGAAAATAAATGCATCCAGTAAGCCTTTTACCTAATGAATGCCCATAAACTTTGAAACATCTGGACAACTAGTGCATCGCATTGAAGATCAAGCATAAGAAGGCATGCTTTGACCCGTGCAAAAGTCTCAAGTATGGAGAGGGCCTTTTCATAATATTGCGTGGATGCCTGAGATAATGTGGAAAATGCCTCCACAATTAACTCAAAAATCACCTGCACATCAACGAAATGAATTGATAAGAAAACCATTCAAGACCAACAGGCTGGTTTTTTCTAGAATGAAAAGTGTCGGCCACATCAAAATTGCCATAATAAGTAGGATATCAGACATCACACCTTCATCTGGTCATCATTGAACGGTTCTAGGGGCGCAGTTATCCTCATAAGCTCAGTGAGGCAATATGTTACAGACACTCTGACACCCTCAACAGAATGTGTCAAAAGAGAATCAGCGATTAGTGCCTTCATGAGTGGAAGAAGAGAATCTTGCAGAGGGTCTGATGGTCCTTGCTCCATGTTAGCCAACAGATCCTCCGCATCCTGAATGCAGTGGAACATGCAAGTCCAAGCAAAAACTTGTTTTTATAAATAGAGCAACAGAATTAGATGATGAGAGAAATGATTCCAAAAGCGCGAGAAAAGAAGGCAAACTCATATATAACAGTAAAGAGAACGTGATGTCATTGAACAGATAAAAAATAATCAAGTGTACAGGGAGGATGGAAAAACATAGTGGAAACTAGAGTTTTGAAGCTAATTGTGGCACAAACAATTGTTAATCATGCAAAGAAGCAAATGCTAAAGAAACATTAACAACAACCAGCAATGTAATAAAGCATTTAGTTGCCTCCACAACCAATAATAAATAAATAATTAAAAAAACACCATACATGATATTTACCATTCAAAACAGAGTTTGAAAGCCATTACATGGCCTTAAAGTAGAAGGTAGATTTTGTATGACTTAGGCCTCTAAATAGAAGTTAAACTACCAGATCAATTGGCATATCTGCCACAATTATTTCCTGATGGTTCTTGACATGTCCCAGTTTCCAGCTGTTGGCAAGGACCAAGATCCAGCAAGCATCAGCGGGGCATTTGACACATAGGAATTAACATATGAGTAACTAGACGTACAGAGTTAACATAGATCTCACCCAAAATAGTACACCATATGGATCACCACAATGTGGCCTCAATACATAAGATTAGCTGACAAGAGATGTCAAAGGTAGTCAAAAGGGCAAAAAAATGAGCTTAAAGCTCAAATCTTGGAAGGAAAAGGACAATCTACAAAATCATATGAAGAAACGGTACATGTGATACAGAGGAATCATGAAAAAAAAAATCAGGACAGAAATGACAATCTGTTCCAAAGGCAAAGAACGCTGATGAGTTATTCAGCGCAAATACTGCACAGCAACAAACAACTACCAAACACCATCAAGCATTCATTTTTATCCCAATGAGCACAGCATACATCAAGCAAAAATAAATAAATAAATAGCAGACCAGATCATCTATGCAAATGCATGAATAGTTAAATTAGGCACCATACATAGAGAAGAGCAAGAAGCTTGTCAACAGAAGAAGGGGCATTGAGGAGGCCATTGCCAACCAATCTGAGCTGCTTTGCCAAAGTCCTCTCAAATGAAGAAGAAGATGACACCATTTTTTCTCTTTACTTTGGATGGCCACACACACTAAAAAAGCTCAAACAAGTGCAGCGAGTACAAGAATTCTCTTGCAGATTTGCGCAGAGAGTAATCTGAAACTCATCTATAATTTATAGGGAAATCCAAACTGGGCAAATCAAAGGAAGAAATGGAAGCACAGTAAGGTTCCACCTATGCCATGAACTTGGTTTTATTTCTTGGTTGGGCTCTGACTGTGTGCTCTTCACTTTTATGACAAAAAATAAATATGACAGCTTCCAATGGTAGTTAAAATCTTAGGGACTTAGGAGGAACAATTAGTTGCCATTCCATTGATTTTTGTGTTGGATTCCGTATTTAATAACTCTTTAATTGCACTCCATATTTTGGATTTTGGATTTTCTGGTTTTCCTCGTTATTAACCTGCACTGTATTGGCTTCTATATATTCCTGAATGAGACAGAAGAATACAGTACTTCCATTTTTATCAAAAATGCATATGTTATGACCATAAAACAATTTCTGCTGAGGCAATTGCCATCATAGTCTATTGCCATTTCAGTATGCCCTTTTAACTGATTCTTATGAAATTTGTCAAATATTGAGCTACGTAAGTACTAAAACCATTCAGTAGAAATTTGACAGCCTAAATAAGCTTCAACAAAGTTCCATTCAGCAACTTTTAAGTGATCCCCAAGCCTGATGCATTTTGTCATAAGGCTTTCTCCACCCTAATACTGGTCAATCCTTTTATCAGGTATGCCCAGGAAGATTGCAGATGAACAGCAAAGAGAAAGTATGTGGGTTTCAGTCACAACAAACTTACATCAGCTGCTTTTTCAGATGACAAGCAACTCAAAGTAATAGCTAACTATTTGATCTAACAACAAATGCAATACATATATGTGTGCGTGTGTACACCAAGGAAGCAATTCTAGGAGAATTGGATATATATATATATATATATATATAATATGACAGTGAAAGAGAAAATATCAGGAAACTCACACAAGCTGCTTCTCCAAATATTTTGGCATTCCCATGAGAAGGTCTCTGTCATCGAGTGCTTTCTGCCAAAATTAGTTGCTCCATGCTTCGTGCTGTCTTTGCCAATTCTGAGGGGTGCAAACAAATGGAGCTGTTCATGACTACTACAACTCACTCGATAGATAATTGACTTTGATATTTCAGATTATTGTTCAAAGTGCATTATTTATGCATACTATGCATTTGATTTTCTAATAGGAAGGATGCAAAAAACATAAAAGGATTCATATAACCAACTCACTTAGCAAGAAAAAAACTTGCTATTCAAATCAACCAATTTCAATTCAGATGTGGTCGATCTCAAACTTGGCTCATATTCATTAAAATTATAGATAAGTTGAATAGCCAAGTCTATCTCAAGTCAGGTTAAACTGTTGAGTAGAGCCAGTAAGAAATCAAACATTTCGTTCAGGTTTTAAGATCAAGCAGCACATTGCATGGACTCCACTTGGTTACACCACTGAGTAGTAGACATTAACTTGTTGCCTTCCTGCAACAAAACATATTTAAACTAACTTTGCCTCAACAAGTCGCATTCCAGAAAACTAATGAAATATTCAATTGTATAGGTTTCAGATCTGTACTTTCATCAGATTCATCCCTAGATTCTGAGCTATATTATGGAGATTCTAAGGTGCATATAATATGTTACCTAAATTTCCTCATTCACTGAATTATTTGCAGTAATAATCTCAATCAATTAGATAATTTGTTGCTTTGAGATGCACATGACCTCAAGTTCTCAACTTCCATTAGAACTCAGAACACGTGTAGATGATTTACAAATTATCATAATTCTGCTCTCAGTTTTGAGATTGGTTCTTACATAATGTTAGGTTTTTGAAAATAATTAGATCTGAAAGTGATCGTGATGTACATTGGAATCAATAGCAATTTATATGAAAGCTCTTAGTGCTATTATCTTCCAAATTAAAACATCGAAAAGGAGGACGTACCTACTCATAGAGAGTTTCTTCTTATCTTTGTAACACAAGGAGAATTGCTGCAAGGGCATTTAAAACAGAGAGAAATCAAAAAGAACAGTATGATCAGTGGAATAACATTTTACAGAACAAAAATGAAAAAAGATGTATCTGGTCTGATGAAAAAGATATTCACCTTCAATTTTTACTCCGACAAAATACCTGCAAATTCTTTCTTGCTTGCTTTTGGATGATAAACTGCCAACTCCGATAACTGAATGACTTTAAATCAACAGAGTCCTTTAGCAAAATTATGCTATTCAAACAAAACGTTTACAAAAGCTAGGATGAAGAAGAAAAGCTAGATCAGTATTGTAGATTATCGAAGGCGCCATGTGTGAGGTGATACAGTGAGGATATAGGGATATTTATAAGGGATGAAATGCCATAGTGCGCCGCCACCTCCAATGTGATTTCTCAAGATAAATCTAGGTTAAAATTGTTCATTGGTTAACTCCGCACGTGACACGCTCATGTCAATAAGCAATAAGCAATGCTGTGAATGTGGCATGTTGTGTGACTCATCTATAAATCATATTTGATTCAGCTTTTTTGAAATTCAACTAGCAATGCCATGAAAAGCTATTGTTTTAACAACTAATACAAAGTGACAATACCCCAAATTAGCTATTGCTTTTTCTTTTCCAGTAAAAACCATGTATATCAAAATTTCTATCAGTTGCATCAAGCAAAATAAGAACAGCAAGAATTAGGATAGGTTTTGATGGGAAGAAAGCATGCCATAGGGAGTGATTGGAGAAACTCTGAAGATCATGAGCCATGATGATTGTTACTTACAAAAGTAGTCAATTCTTAAAACAAGACTTCCTCCTTTAGTGAATTTAATCGGCAAATTTCGGTAACAAGACTAGTCTTTCTATTCCTAGATGATACCACACACTGATAATGATTTTATTCAATTTATGAAAGATTAGTTTTAGCACCTTCATTTGTTGGGTCAGAAAGTTTTTCAACTTGCTTCACAACTTAAGATAATTTTCATTGAAATTTAGACGGCAATGCTTGTCCAAACTGTTTAAGCTTTGACTTTCATTGAAAATTGGATGACTCGCCTTATATACATGCTGAAATATTTTTAACTAGCCTCACAGCCTAAACTTGTTGAAGGGTGTAATCTTCTTTACTGTAAATGTTATATAAACATTTTCAAGATTAAATTTCTTCCAGCTTTTCTCCAATGAACAAAGGATGTTGGCAAGTATTGAAAGGTGACAAATTCTCACAAGGGTGCAAGAGTTTGGCAATCCAGCCTTTTGTTGGCAAAAAGGGTATTAAGAGGAAATTGTCGTGGACATACCATCAATTGAAAAATAAAATCTCATTATTTATGGCAAATTTGAAAGCCGCATCAAAGAAACTTTATCCACCATCTACTCTTGGAAGGTTCATCAATGGTTGATTTCTAACTTAACCTATCTGGTAGGTGTGAAAAAGGAAAATAACTTCTCATTTGAGTATGATATCTGAATATTTTTCTCTTTGCATGTATGCTACTATAACATGAGGATGACCAGTTTGGATATACAACTCATTTTGAAAATGAAACCTCACAATTAAAGAAAATTGAGAAAACCACATAAGCATATCAAGAAGGCATTATTAAATATCTACAACTGGAAAAAGCTCGAATCAACACTTATCCTTTTCACATAGGCCTGGAAAACAGTCAGATTAAATTCTCCATTTTCCACATGCATACATAAATACAAATATATATATATATATATGCATATAGACCTATCCGCATAAACCCAACACAAAAACCTGAGACCTTCATGTGGACCTTCAATTCAATTACAAGTTAACATCTTCTAATTTAAAATCCCATACGCTAAATACAACATGCAATGAATGGTTGGAAATCCAAAAAGAAGTGTCTTCAAAGTATTGAAAATAGGCCCAGAAAACAATCAGATTAAATTCTCTATCTTTCCATAAGATTCTATATATATATATATATATATATATATATATAGAGAGAGAGAGAGAGAGAGAGACCTCTCCATGCAAACCCAACACCAAAACCTGCAACCTTTCATGTGGACCTTCAATTACGATTCTACATCTTCTAATTAAAATTCCATACACTAAATACAACATGCAAAAATGAATATGTATAGTTGGAAATCCAAAAGGAGTGTCTTCAAACCATTGAAAATAGGCTATCTTATGAACAAGCTACTAATAAGTTATTCCAAAACCATGTGCTAGGCACTTGGCCTAATTGCAGGACAGTACAGAGGCCCACAAAATGTCACAGGTTCAAACCCCATGACCTCAAAACTAAACGTCAATGGGTTTTTCACCTCAAAATCATCCTTTGGAGGATATCAATACGTAGGAGTGGGTACACAGTGGTACAAAGGGAAAGCCACATAATGTAGGACTTGGCTAGTGGATGCATCTTACTAACGCAGACTAGTGGTGCTAGCGGCGGGAAGGAACAATTACAGTTGGTCAGGTAATAGTATAAGTATTATGTTTTGTTTTCCATTTGACCATTTATAGAAATTCATGTTGCGTAGAAGCCAAAGCATGAGGCTCAAATACAGATTCATATCAGCTTTTCCTCAAACCATTTGAGAAAACCATAATCCATACTATTGTGAGAAGGGATTTCATAATTCACAGAGGAAGGACTGACTTTTTAATTTTGAGAAGCAAAGCATCAACCCATCAACATCAACATCAACATCACTTTTATCCCAAATCAGTTCGGATCGGCAGTTAATGAACCCGAAGAGAAAAGCATAAAATATACTAAAATAAAAGTAAATATAGGAATTTTTTAAAACAAAAGGCTAAATAAGTCAATCTGGAACATAGGAAATCTCCCCCTCTACAATGCTAATATCTTTCCTCCACTCCGTCCTAAGACAAACCGTACACCAATCTATTTTTCACTCCAATAAATCTTATTTTACTACTTTCTCCCAAGTAAGTTTCAACCGATCTCTTCCTCTCTTCATGTTATGTTCGCGGTAACAAACTTCTATTCTTACCGGGGCATATAGTGGCCTACAAAGAATATGTCTAAACCATCTCAATCTATGTTCTCCCATCTTCTTTGCCACCAGCACTATTCTAACTTTTCATCGAATATCGTCCTTCCTTATCTTATCCATCCTTATATGACCAGACATCCACGTTAACATCCTCATTTCCGTTATCCTTATTTTATGCTCATGTTGCTTCTAAGCAAAACATCAACCCATAAAGAAGAAATATCAAATTACGATTACTCATATCATAAATCGTCCTAGGTGTAGGTCTTTCACTTAGAGGGGGAAAAAAGAAAAAACAAACGTTGATGGTCTGGAATCGACGAAGCTTACGTTGACGATTTATGCAGACGCGAAAACAAAACGAAAAGAAACTGCATCGGACTCCATGGCAAAATGAAAAAACCATCTTAAGCTTGCACACGTACATTTGGAAGCATACTGAAAAGAAAATTCTGCAGCTTGGCCTGGCTTTGTCAATAATAAGTAGCACATACACGATTTGATTGGCAAATAGCAAAAATTAGCAAATTTTAAGGAGAAAGGTTTTCGTTTTTGGACCATGAAGAGATGAATATGGTCTTCTTTTTTTCTCTAGAAAAAGGAAACAAGGGGAAAAAAAAAATCCGACCCTGGTGAAGCGAAGCTGCAATGGCAACCGACAAACAGGAAAAAAGGAAAAAGGACCGACAAACATCATAGAAGAATACGAACCTGGGAATAAAGAAAGGAACGAACCAGTAGACCGAGACCATTTTCCTCATTTCTGTTTTTTGGGCTTTGGCCATCGTCTTCCTCTTTCTTGAAATTGTCGAAAAATTCCTAAAACTATTACACTTTTACCGATTTAGTCCTAAACCTTTCGATTTTGCCGATTCAGTCCTAAACCTTTTCACAATTTGCCAATTCAGTCCTAAACCTTTCGATTTTGCCGATTCAGTCCTAAATCTTTTCATATTCTGCCGATTTAGTCCTAAATTTTTTAATTTTGTTGATTTAATCCTAATTTTATCAAATTGGGTTAAAAAAAAGTTTAAATTTAAAAAATGAAAATTTTATTACATTTTTTTATTTAAAATAATTTTAAAAAGCTTATTTTTAAAAAAAAAATCTGAAAAAAAAGAAAAGCCAGCGGCAAAATTAAACTTTTTCAGTTTAAAAAAAATTATTTTTTTCAGATTTTTTTTAAAAAAATAAGCTTTTTAAAATTATTTTAAATAAAAAAATGAAATAAAATTTTCATTTTTTAAATTTAAACTTTTTTTAACCCAAATTGATAAAATTAGGATTAAATCAACAAAATTAAAAAATTTAAGACTAAATCGGCAAAATATGAAAAGGTTTAGGACTGAATTGGCAAAATGTGAAAAGGTTTAGGACTGAATCGGTAAAATCGAAAGGTTTAAGACTAAATCGGTAAAAGTGCAATAGGTTGAGGATTTTTTCGACAATTTTCCCCACAAGTTCACGCAAGTGCAGAGACTGGGGAGCGGAGGGAGAGACTTGAATATTTCAAGATGGGCCAATAGGAAATCGTGCGTAATAAAAATGGAGTTTTGTCGGGGTGCCCGAAAAAGAAACCCGGTATATTAGAGGATTACCCCCATTATTTCGTAAAATCCAATTAGCACCCTAAGTGCGGTCCTTTTTCTCAAATTGCTCCTGAACTTGAGTCTATCGCGAATAACCCCATGTGCCTGATGAGTGTGGATCCAATAGCACCTTGCGCCCGACTGTGGGTGGAAAAAAATGGCCAGCCATCGAAACATGTTCATGCCACATGCAAATTCTATCTCAATATTAGTGACATTTTTGTCTAAAAATAAATTAAAATTTTCCCATATTATTTTCAAAAGAATCCCGTTAGTATGATAATCTAACAATAAAATATTAGGCATAAGGTTGAAGATAAATCCTACCATGATTTCTATATGTTTTTTTTCATTCATAACACTTGTGGTTAAAATTGTACTGTTATATTGTTATACTGTCAGCTTCTCAAATCTCTTTCCAAAAAAATAACCGATCCACACTTTCAGCTTTCCAAAGGATGAATAAATACAAAAATTCCATTTCTAACCACAAGATGAACAGAAGCCATCGCTCTTCCGAGCCTCACAAACACTTGCATTCCTCTCGTTGCAGACATTTCCAGGAGCAATGACAGATCAGTGGTGCCTATACAAGGGCCAAAAGACTACAAGCTCTTGCACGTGGACCACCTCTATATTTTGTGTAAGGAACCAAACTTGCAAAATCTTGCCCCCATCACTTCTAGTAATTCTACCACTACTTAAAGCTATTCTACTTCCAAAGCAGCCTCAAAATTTTCCAAGCTGATGACGACAAGCTTCACTTCTGCCACCAAGGTCTAGGAGGGCTGGCTTCAGGAGTCGAATCATCCGATGTGCTTGAGCTACCATATTCTCGCTGGGCATCCTTTGACCGGACCCTGATCTCATATAAATTATCTTCAGTGCTCTCATCGTCACTGGACTCATCTCTGCCCGCATTTTGGTTCCCAAAGTGCAGAACTTTAACTTCTGGGACACTGGAGGATGCTTCAGCCCTGGAATGAAAGCATTGGAATAAACCCCAAATGAAGCAACCCACAGAAAATGTACAGTATCCAGATCAGACCTTTCAACGTTCTGTATGATCATTAAGTTCCTCGGTGACTGTGACTTCTTGCTGCTGTCCTTTTCGTATTCCCACCTAATGGAAATCAGAACCAAACAAGATGGGTGATATCTCCATGCAACACAAGAAGTGCATACAGGCAAAGATATTGAGTGAAAGGCAAAACTTACATGACGGGAGAAGGTTCAGGTTTCAGACGATCAGCCTCATGCCGGTGCTATAAAACACCCAAAAAAGGACGTTACATGGCAATTAGTTTTAGGTATCAAACTTGTGAGGAAACATAGAGAGCACGACTTAAAGTGAACACTCACTTCATCCGGCAAATCATCCTCAACAAACTCCCACCGTTCCTTCTGTAGGTCTAACGATTCTATGTCCCCGTCATTGTACAAAACCTACAGTCCAGAGTTAGGTGACGTATAAGAACGTGCCATTGCCAGATTGCAAGGGGAGGAGCAAAGTTAGGAGTTAGCAACTCGCATTGCGAAGGACAAAATAGAAACGATCAGCAAATGTCTTATTTCAAAGAAACCTATCAGACAGGACTTGAGGATAACCATAGAAAATACCGATCTGCACCATCCAGATGCTTATAGGAAGCTAACTGAACTGATAAGAACAAATGGCAAATGACAGTTTAAGAAGTTTCAACATTTGAAATTCATCTCACCTTGTGCCTCTTCCTAAATGGGTCATAACATTGAACGACACCATAATAAAACCTGTAAAACAAGCAATAGGAAGTAAGCGATAACTACTCTTAGTGCTACTGACCTTCACAATAAAGCAACATCAATATCAGATGTAAGAGTAAGAGGGTAGAGAAAGAAATAAATATGCCAAACCCAAAAGATGTAATATGCCAACATGAAGGTCCTCGAGTACTCACATCTCGTCCAACGGCCACCAAACCTTTATTTTCCGACCCACTAATCGTCTGCCAGGCAACCCAGACCCCTGAATAAAGTCAACAAAGGAATTTGAATTTGTGAAAATCAAACTGAGGGGAAAAGAATATGCTGCACAGCAAAAAGAAAAAGAGAAGCAGTTCCAGACTGTTAGATGACTCTATTAAAAAGCTTAAAAAGCTCAACAGAAAATTTTCAATATACTTCGCAACGTTAATCGAAAGAAAGGAAGACTAATAATTAATAGATCAAAATAGTACAGCATCAAATCAAAATTACAAATAAACCTCTGATACGGCCTTGTTAAAATTGCTCACCCTTTCCCCCACTGTTGAGAGCTTTGGTTTTTTCCCTGCAAGGTCGCCAGGGACTGGAGCTTCTTCATTGCAAGCAACGGTGCTATCACCTACATCAGGTTCAACATTCACCTTTTGCAGGATTCTTCTCTTTCTCGAAGAAATTTTAGGAGCAGCTGAAAGATCATGTCCATTCGTAAGGAGCCTTCTACGACCAGATTTTTTCCTATCTATGCATAGCCAAGAGAGTTTGTAGCCTTCGTCAGGGTTCATCCACTTGTTTGGCTTGCGCTCCCTTTTCTTTGGAAGCACCTCTAAGTCAATTGCTAGTTTGGTTGAACCCTTGGAACCTGTAGAATCAGCTTTGTCTATGGTTGTTTTAACAACAGGACCAATATTATTGGGAAAAAGACGGGCAGCAGCATCACTCGTACTCGATCCAGGAGCACTATCCAGATCAGGAACAACTTCTCCAGGGGAAAACACAAGCCCATGAGCCGCCTAGAGGAAAAAAGTCGAATGAGACAATAATGATTCTGTTCAGCCATTTCATAGGTTTAGTTAAGCCAACATCAACATCAACATCACATTTATCCCAAACTAGTTGGGGTCGGCGGTCAATAAACCCGAAGTGAAAAGCTTAAAATATACTAAAAAAGCAAAAATATAGGTACCAAAAAGAAAATAATAATATTAGTAATAATGAAAAATAAAATAAAATAATAAATAAATATAAATATAAATATAAATATAAATGACTAAACAAAGCACTCTGGAATATAGGAAATCTCCCTCTCTATAATGCGGATAGCTTTCCTCCACTCCGTCCGAAGATAGATCGTATGTCAATCTATTGCCCACTCCATTAAATCTTGTTTTACTACCTTCCCCCAAGTAAGTTTCGGCCAACCTCGTCCTTTCTTCATATCGTATTCTCAATAACACATTTCTGTTCTTATCGGAGCAAAGGGGAAAAGAAAACGAGGGGACGGACTAACAGATAGAGAGGAAGCCTACTGGAATCGAAGACTAAAAATTGCACCGGGAGAGCATAGCATAGGGAGGAAAGGGAGCTCCGATGGTGGAATAGCCAGGGAGACCAGGTCATTTGACGGAAATGGAAGGCTTTTACCCCTCAACGAATATTATATTAAATTAGGGATTTCATTATTAACAGCCAACCCTGGAGGGCTACTAGAAAAAATGGTGGAAATGTGCTGGAGAAAGGTACGTTACATCATACTTCTCTATTGACCTTTAGTATTTTGTCTGAAGTCTTATACCTACTTTTGTATTGGTTGTAAAGTTTTTTCTGGCTCATACAGCCACTTAATATGGCATGAAGCACCTAATATACATGAATGACAGAAGGATGCACAAAGCTACACATGAGGTAAGACAATTCCAAGAATCCAGCCCTGTATATTAACTTTTTTATGGCAAAGCATTGTATATCCACCATTCAAGAGAACAATAATGAGACAAAGGAGCCACAGTAAAAACTTTCAAAATTTTAGCAGCTTAACATAGGCAATGGACAATCTTTATCAGAAAAGATAATAAACAGTCAGCACCGAAGTTCCATTTCATCTCGAACCTTATTCCATGAAGGATGGCAAATCAGAAGCAGTACAACCGTATCTAGCATAAAAAGAAAGTATGCGTTATTATAAAATCAAGAGACGCACCATTGGTTGTGAAGAACCATTAGCATAATTATTCTCCACCACTGTAGGCTCACTTTCACATATGGAAGCCACAACAGGAGAGTAATCATCCAAAGTGGTACCACTGGATTGTACTGCTCCATGAAGAACAGGTCCGAGCTTAGCTGCACACCTGGCAATTACCCTCTCTCCAAGCTTCCAACACAAAGGTGCAACATTCTAAATGACAGCAAACCCTATTAGAAACTAAAGCACACAAAAACCACATTGAAATGGCAGAAAAGAACAAGACAATTACCTTATTTTCTTTTAGAACACTATCAAGAAGAGGACTGAGAAACCCCAAGGAGATATCCTCACTTTCACCAAGGATGTCCGTCATAATTTGCTCCACAGCCCACATTACATCGTCTGTGGGATTGGACCTTGACCAAGAAGAGATCATAAAAAAATGACACTGTCACTACAGAGAAAAGCAAAAGGAGAAAGAATATGTCAAGAATTATAATTTTAAGTAAGCCAGCAAATGAGAGCATTGACAGAGTGTCCTATCAAAGAAGTGTTGATATTCACCCTAGAAAGTCACCTTTTTCTCCAAGATGAATATGATAACTACTTAATGCACAACAAAAACTACAAATCCTTCCTTGGGGACTGCTTCCTTTTCATAAACTATTTTCTTCATGCTCACAACACCTTACAAGTTAAAGCATGTACTCTTCTTGCCAAAGACGACAAAAAGTGTCATGTAGAAATTGTAGACATTGCCCCATTTCACACTAGTGAAAGGTGACTTTATTTTTGAATGTTAGCATCAACAAGAGCACACCTGAAAGGTAGAGCCAATATATGATAGAGAAACAGGAAGACAGAATAACAAAATAATGAAGGCGCAGATGGATCTTAGAATCCACCTTCTTCAAAGAGGTAGGCTTTGTTCTTAACACCTTCCAACATCCCCACCCCCCAGCCCAAAACCTCCACCCCAAAATCAAAAGAAGAGAGCTCCTTAACTACTACTTCTTACACTCTAAATATTTTAGGTTTAGGATAACCCAGCCACCATAATGTCATAACACATGGAAATTTTTTTTCCATCATAAACGGTTAAAGCCAAATTTTTAGTGCAGAACCCCCTTAATTGAGTTTAGCAGGAGAACCTATGCATATATTACCAAACAGAAGGTCATAAGTACCAAAGAAAACCATGTGAACTGGATAACCAGATTTTTCCAACCATAAAAGGCAAACTACCTCGTAGATTAGCTTTGGTGAATGTAATCAGCAAATTTCATAGCATCAGGATCAACATATTTGAGTCGAAAGTAAAGTCACTAGATAAAAAGACAAGCCAAATTTCTATGGCCAACTTGAAGGACTCAAAAAAGCAACATTATGCTCTAGAATTATCGGTCAATTCCAAAAGTTCCCTTATATACTCATCAATGGAAGAGCTTTCAGTCTCTCAAAACAAGTCCAATTAGTACATGAAAGATAGAATATAAGTTAATAAACAAATGTATCCTGTAAGTCTTTTACCTAATGATTGCCCACAAATTTTGAAACATCTGGACAACCAACGCATTGCATTGAAGATCAAGCATAAGAAGGCATGCTTTGACCCTCGCAACAGTCTCAAGAATGGACAGGGCCTTTTCATAATATTGTGTGGAGGGCTGAGACAACTTACAAAAAGTCTCCACAATTAACTCAAAAATCACCTGCACATCAATGAAATGGATTGAGATGAAAACCATTTGATACCAACAGGCAAATATTAATTAAAATGGCAAGTGTTGGCTGAATCAAAATGGCCATTTTAAAGTAGACTATCAGATATTACACCTTCATCTGGTCATCATTGAACGGCTCTTGAGGCGCACTTATCCTCAGAACCTCACTGAGGCAATATGCTACAGAAACTCTAACACCCTCAACAGAATGTTTCAAAAGAGAGTCAGCAATTAGTGCCTTCATAACTGGAAAAAGGGAATCTAGGAGAGGGTCTGGTGGTTCTTGCTCCACATTAGCTAACAGATCCTCAGCATCCTGAAATGTAGAGGAACATGTAAGTCATTGCAATAACGTTAGCTGATAAGAGAATGCTTCCAAATTCACAAGAAGAAAAGGCACACTCATCGAAAATAGGAAAGGGGTAAATAAGTGAGTCATTGATCAGATAAAAAATCACCAAGTGTACAAGGGGGATGAAAAATCAAACTTAGCAACAGAGTTTTGAAGTTCATGGTGGCACAAACATACTTAATCATGGAAAGAAGCAAATGCTAAACAAACATTAAGCACAACGAGCATTGTAAATAAAGCAGTCAGTTGCCTCTGTTATAAATTAATTAATTAAAACACCATATCTGATATTTTATCGTCCAGAACAGAGTTTGAAAACCACTATACGACCTTAAAGTAGAACGTAGATATTATCTGAACTTATCCACCAGATAGGTTGTCGTATCTGCTATGATTATTTCCTGATGATTCTTGACATGTCCCAATTGTGCCAGCATTTAGCAAGAAAGACCCATCAAGATAGAAAGGGGACATTTGACACATAATAATTAACAGATGCGTAACTAGAAGTGCAAAGTTAACATATTTCGCCCAAAAAAGCACCATATGAATCACCACAATGGGGACTGAATACATAGCGTCAGATGACAAGAGATATCATATTTAGCCAAAAGGGGATCAAATGAGCTTAAAGCTGCAATCTTGGAAGGAAAAGGACATAATCTACAAAACATGTGAAGAATCAGTAATGAGACACAGAAGAATGATGGAACAAATTCAGAACAGAAATGGCAATCAGTTCCAAAGGCAAAGAACGCTGATGAGTAATTTGGTGCGACTACTGAACAGCACAAAACAACTATTCAAACACCACCAAGCTATCGTTTTTATCCCAATGAGCATAGCATTCACAAGAAAACCCAATACGAGTAATGCAAAGAAAATGCACACCAGATCATTATATGCAAATGCATAAATGGGCAAATTGGGCACCATACATCGAGAAGGGCGAGAAGCTCATCAACAGATGAAGGGGTGTTGAGGAGGCCATTGCCAACCAATCTGAGCTTCACTCCCAAACTTTTCTCAAATGAGGAAGGACAAGACGCCATTTTTATCTCTTTACTAGGAGTGGTCACTCACACACCCACTCTCACGCTCAAAAAACGCAGAGATCACCGATATTTTCTTGCAGACTTCGCAGTGAGAGCAATCTGAAACTCGTGGTGTATTTAAAGGTGAATCAAAACTGGGTAACTCGAGAGCCAGAGCGGAAAGGTAGCAATTGGGGACTCGAAGCAAAGTGTAGACCATGCACGCGGATGCATCCAAAAACGAAATTAAGGAACACCCATATACGGATTCCGCTAATACTATGAATTCGGTCTGAATTCTTGGGTTTCGATTCCGCTCCCATTTTTGGTTTCTGGGTTGGCTCCTTCGACCGTGAGAGTGTGCTCCTCGTTGGCGCTTTCACGTTTGCTTCTGTCGAGTGAAAAAACTAATGAAAATAAGAGCTTTAAATTAAAGGTGTCTCAGATCTTTTTTTTTTTTTTTTTTGGTCGGAGGTATCTCAGACCTTGGGGACTTTGGAATTGGGAGGGCAAAATTCACTTGCCATTTCATTTCTTTTTTAGTTTTTCCCCAGGATTTTGTACTTAATCACTCTTCCTTTGGGCTCTGAATTTAGTTTTTTTTTTTTTTACGGTTTCCTTGTATGCCCAAATCAATTTGTTTGCACTATATCATTTATATTGAGATCGAAATTGAAAAAGTTTTACTTCTATATTCCTCATGTGATATTTAACTTTACCTTTTATAATAACCATATAACAAGCCATATGGCATAATTATGCTATGTCGCCCATATTTTAACTATGAATCGTTTGTTTAGTATTTTGTCATCTTTTGACCTAGTTTTAATTAAAACAAAATGACTCGTTTTTAGAAGAAGTGATCTTTTAGTATTTTGTCATCTTTTGATATAACTTTAACTAAACTAAAATGAGTCCTTTCTAAAGGAAATAATCCAATGCGGCATCGAAATGACATTATTTCTCTCTAGTAACTCCGGTAACGACGTCATTTTGATTTCCATTTCCATGCTAGATCCGTTTGCATGTAGTTGTCCATGCAAGTTCCTTCGCAAGATTTTTAACAATTGTTTTGGACAAAATTATAATTGAGGTTATATTCATCAAATTAATATAAGCTTGAGGTTTTTAGCGTACGGAAAAATATTTTGGGCATGGATATCACATTAGGAATGGTAGTGGTCTTTTTTGTGAGAAAAAAAAGTTTTAGATATGTGTGTTTTAGCTAACAAAGTTCAGATTTTTGGTGGCATAAAAAAGGTTTGACGTAGTACGATGGAGATATTTTAGAGCTTTAGTTGTATAACTTGTATTAACTGAAAAAAATAAAAAGGCGAACCCTAAATCCACCCTAATTTTGGCTCTCTACTCACCATAAGGAGTTTAAAATGACAAATATACCCACATCATCCATCCCCCGGTCCCGTAGAGGCTGAGGCGCCATGGCGCAGGCATTCTCTCTCCCTCTCTTTGCTCGCATCGCCCTATGCTCGGGGATGGAGGCTATGGCCGAGCACCCCACCTTGGATCGAGCTCGCTCCGGTCGCCTACCTCCAACGGCCTCATCCCAAGTATCGCCGTGGGGCGTGGTGCGAACTTGGAACTCAAAGTTGCAAGGGCAGAGACGGGAAAGCAGGCCCAAAAGCAACCGTTCGCACGACCCGCGAGGAGAGAAATGCGGGGTCCGCGCAAGCGAAGGGGGCAGAATCTGGACAGAGAAAAGCCGTGGACAAATGAAACAGGACAGCAACAACAGAAGTTGATTATTCTAGAAGAACGAAAGATGATTAAAAATTTGCTCTTGCCGTCTCATAACCGCCTTCAAAAGAACGCGCACTGATTTTCATTCCAACCTCTAGAAAGAGGGAGGGAAGGAGAGAGGGGGGCCACGCATTTCTTATCTCCATTTCTCTCTCTGTTCTTCCTCTACGGTATCGCCAATCTTTTCCAGCTCGAGCTCTCTGCGTCGACCCTTTGTCAATCCCTTTTGAAGGTCACTTTCAATAACTGTATGTTCCGATTTTGTTATTTTACATGTCGTCCGTGTTTCTTCTTTGGATTTGATTCTTTGCTTTACGGATCTAGTTGGGTGTCATTCAGTTTCGTTGTTCGTGATTAAAGTACAGAACTTTACATGACGTTCTGCAGATCCGGTTCGACCCAATAGGCTTTCAGACAGGTTTCTGAGTTTTCTTTGTCGGGTCTTTCGCGAAAGTCTCTGTTTAGAGGCTTGAAATTTCGTCCATTGCGGTTTCATTTATGCCTCCAAGGGATGTCGCTGTTGCCCAAGAGCGACTCAATTCATATCCGCGAGGTGTGGAATGACAACCTTGAGCAAGAATTTGAGCTAATCCGCGCAATAGTCGACGATTATCCGTACATCGCGATGGATACCGAGTTCCCCGGTGTTGCTCTTCGCCCTGTGGGCAGTTTCAAGAGCTTAAATGACTACCACTACCAAACATTGAAGGACAATGTCAATCTGCTGAAGCTGATTCAGTTGGGTCTCACGTTCTCCGATGAGAAAGGGAACTTGCCAACTTGCGGGACAGATAAGTATTGCATTTGGCAATTCAACTTTCGGGAATTTAATTTGAATGAGGATGTCTTCGCCAGCGATTCCATCGAGCTTCTAAAGCAGTGTGGCATAGATTTCAGGAAGAACAACGAGAAGGGCGTTGATGCAACGCGATTTGGGGAGTTATTGATGTCGTCCGGCATTGTGCTGAATGACAGCGTTTATTGGGTGACTTTCCATAGCGGTTATGATTTTGGGTACTTGCTCAAACTGTTGACGTGTCAGGATTTGCCCAACACACAAGCAGAATTCTTTAAATTGATAAACATGTATTTCCCAATGTTATACGACATCAAGCACCTGATGAAGTTCTGCAATAGCCTTCATGGAGGTCTGAATAAGCTTGCGGAGTTGTTGGAAGTCGAAAGAGTGGGGATTTGCCACCAAGCTGGATCAGATAGTTTGTTGACATCCTGTACTTTTAGAAAATTGAAAGACAATTTCTTTAGTGGATCACTGGAGAAATATGCTGGTGTATTGTATGGTCTAGGTGTGGAAAATGGACAAAGTACACAATGAACATAGCCTAGAATTTAGTAGAAGGGTTGTTGTTGAAGCTGTTTGCTCTACTTTGTCTTATGCAAAGGCCACTCTGTAAATTTTTGGCGGAGTTTTGCAAGTTAAAATTTTCACTTTGCTTAAATAGGTTCACCATTACCTTTTGGTGTGTTTTGAAATCATGAGATAAGCTGGTTTGGAATTGTTTTTGGCTTTGATACATCTGAAAGAAGCTTTTTCACTTGAACATGTTTGATGAGCAAACCATCTTCTGAACAAGGTACTTTTTTTAGTGTACAAATTATTTTCAGGAATACATGTTGCTCGATTCAGCACGCTTGTTATCCGGAGTGAGAAATCCCACTTCCCACGACATCCAAATGGCCCATCTTATCTGAACGGAAAATACCTGGCGAGATTTGGTGTACTCCTGGATTTTGAAATCTCTAGTTCCGATGCCAGTTGTACCATCTTCCGCTTCTCCATGATCTTGTGAAAGTATCATCTATTAATTTGTGTCTCAGTGAAGTCTGCAGATGATGTACGAGAAATACACGTAGGTAATCATTGTGTTTCAAGCCCATTACTTAACAACGAAACATTTTGCACTGCATGTTGGGCCAGCCACTCTTGCTATCTGTAGATCTTGCCGTCTGACATGGTTGTTCTCGGATGCAGAAATAGGGGTATGTGGGGTGTGTGTTCCCTTTTTTGGATTATTTATGTGTCCTACAGTATTTTTATTATGCAATGTCCCTTATATCTGATTGAGAAACCTATGAGGTTCAAACTATTGCATGGTATGTTAGAGAATATATGTTGAAGTTAGCCGAGCTGATGGCTAGATTGTTCATAAATGATATGCGTCTGTCCTCAGGATAAGGAAATTTTGTTGCTAGTTCATTTGCCATTTGGTCTTTTAGGCATGGTTACGTTACTCTAATGCGACAGAACAAAAAATGTCGTCGTTATCCTGGCAGCTGGGAAATTTTACTTACAGGTCAGAAGTCCACCAATATCTGCCATAAAGGGGCCAAGTTGAAGTTTTAAACAAAGTTATTGTTTTCCTTCTTTCTGGTGAACTTGTAGTCCTTTCTAAAACTTCGTTTCCTCTCGAGGTTTTGTTGTACACCCTCTGTTCCATCGGATGCAGTAATCTCTCAGTTCCAGCATGATGGAGTGCCGTGTTGAGCAATGGGATGTGTGCACTGTTTGGGATAGGATGATTTTCCTTTTCTACCATTGAGTGTGACCATGCCTGTTTTGCTTTTGTTGCTGTTCTATATTCACTTAGGCCGCCTATTTTCTCCCCGAAAATAGGTGGCTTTTATCACCTCCTGATATTTCATATGCAAACAATATCGGGGTTCTCGGTATAGCATCCGGGTACTTTAACAAAATTGTCCCGACTCCTACAGAAACTTGCTTGGCTCTATGACGTCGCCACATGAAAGAAAGAATTTATTTTAGAGGCCTCTCTTGGTCCAGAATGACTGGCTAGCAATGGCTTTCCTTTTCTATGCCTGATTTCCATATTCCTCCTCCATCGTTAACTTGCACTGCAAAATCCCGGTCCTTACAATGATGCCCGTGGTGTTCTTTTTGTGCAACTGTTTGATTTAGACAATAATTCTTTATCTCCGCACAGGATGTTCCTACAGTCTTACACGATCTCAAAGCTTTGACAGTGACTGCAATCAAGTGAAAAGGGAATTCAAGGCACGGAGCTTGTTTTTGAAGCTGAGTTGACGTCCAGGAGATTAGTGGAGAAGGAAACAGGTAATCTCGGAGAGGCCACCCATCCTTGGATGAGGAGAATTTATGCCCCCTATGTTTAATGGTCCTTTCTTAGGTAACAAGTAGGTATAAACAGTCTTCTCGGCTGATTCTCACGGGATGTGATGTGCAACTAGAGATTGTTTCATATAAAGGCATATGGAGTCATGACCGCTGCTATTAGTCATCGAGCCATGTGGATCCTACGTGGAATCTACCGTGGTCAAGCTGCCGGTAGCAGATCCCTAGTTCCATAAATTAAGTCTTGATGGCTAGCGAGAGAACTGGGGATCAAATCACTTTACCCCGTCTCCATGGACATTGCATCCCAATCCCATATCCATTTTTGTTTACTTAATACAGTAATTCAGTTGGATTCAGATGCCTACCTCAAGCATTATCGTATTTATATTTGATGACAGTGAGGTACACTTTGTTTTTCGAATGATTAATGAAGATGTCTCTTGAGGAAAACCTAGTTGCAGAAAATCATGAACGGCTCACTTTAAGTCTTAGGAAACATATTCCCCACAGGAGAGAGAACAAGGAGGACAACATCTGCGAAGCTCAGGCTACACTTTTTCCAGACCCGATGTTATACTGAGCGGTTGTCCGTTAATCTCTTCTTCAAGAAAGAGACTATGAAATAGATAACAAAGAGCAGAAATCAATCCTAGCCTTTAGTTTCCAGATCCACAACATAAACATGTCGATGCATCTGAGGACCTCGGTTCGATTTATTGCAGGACTGATGTGGAACAATTATTCTTAAACTCAAGGTTCAAAATGTGTTGATTAGCATCTAATTCCGATTAGCTGTAGGTACTTGCAGATCTCAGGAATCCATTATAGTCAAGCTTATTAAGGCGCTTTGATGATTAATTATTTCAACGGTTGACACCAGCGGTGGCGAGAATCCAGATCGCAAATGGGATCCTTTCATTAACTATATATTCAAGAGATGTTAGGTGCACAGTTGACGGCTCACACGCTAAAAAGACGAAGATTACCCGTACCTGATGAAAACAACATCCACATAGCATGCATCTGAGTAAGGAGGACGCGTACCGAAAACTTGAAACTCAGTTTACCACACCATCAAAGCATGGCATCCTAAGAAGAAAAGACAATGATCTTTCTCTCGCTAACATGATAGATCGAATCAATTACAATGAAGAAAAACATGGTGTTTTTCACGTACTAGGTACAAGCTTTGATTAATCCTCGAACGGTGATTGGTTGAGTTTAGACGCCCCCAAAATAGCTCATTCCGAGCTATATTCAACCAAGCAAACGCAACTCGAGATGTCATCCAAAGTTGGCTTTGCGTGACTGTGGCCGGTAAAGTGAAAAATGCACACGACATGATTGCAGAGAAACTTGCCAAGATCCGTCTCCTCCGCATTTGTAGCCGACAGCGAAGAATGTACACGAGACAATTTACAATTTACATGGCAATTTCTTCGTTCATCTCCAGCTCCAACCACTCTCTCTCTCTCTCTCTCTCTCTCTCTCTCTCTCTCTCTCTCTCTCTCCAAGTCAACCACCATTTTTCTTCTACCTTAAATACCTCAAGCCGGAGGTAATTGCTTTTTCAAACTTAGCTGCGGACCAGCACCCCAGCTTCAGTACTTACCCACCTACTGGTTGTTGCTCTACTTGGTCCCAAGAGAGTACTTCTTACAGCTTATCTGAAGTGAAGTCGGAAACTTAAAAATGGAGAATGAGGAAGCCCCATCAGCTCCCTCAACTCCTGTTACTCCAGGCACCCCAGGAGCTCCACTCTTTGGAGGTGGTCATAGGGCAGAGAGAAGTCATGGAAGGAAGTCACTTCTCAGGAATTGCTCTGGTTGCTTCACTGCGGAAGCTTGGTCCATGGAAGGAGGAATGCCCAGATCTCTGTCTAGCTCATTGCTACACCCACCTGTTCCACTTGCAAGAAAGGTACTCATTATTCGATTTTTAAACTGACCATTATTTTTAGTGCCTTGTATGAATCCCGTGCCATTGCAAAAAAACAGGTCGGAGCAGAATTCATTGGCACCCTCATACTAGTATTTGCTGGAACGGCCACACCCATAGTGAACCAGAAGACTGATGGATCGGAGACACTCCTTGGCCTTGCCGCCTCCTCGGGCCTTGCCGTCATGATTGTGATACTCGCTACTGGCCACATCTCCGGAGCCCATCTCAACCCGGCTCTCACCATTTCCTTTGCAGCTCTCAAGCACTTCCCATGGAAACATGTATAGAAGTTGCAGAGATATCCTAATTCACTGATGCAAAAAATGTTCTGCAGGTACTGATAGTTCTGCTCTTATTTCCTTCGGGTATAGGTGCCTGTTTATATTGGAGCACAGGCAACGGCCTCGCTGTGTGCGGCGTTTGCACTGAAAGGGATATTTCACCCGATAATTGGCGGAGGAGTGACTGTTCCTTCAGCAGGTGTTAGTGATGGTCAAGCTTTTGCTCTGGAGTTCATCATCAGCTTCAATCTCATGTTGGTTGTGACAGCAGTGGCCACGGACACTAGAGCTGTAAGGGACTCTTCATGCTTGAACTACTCTCTTTTGTTATGTCTGAAGTATCGGTCCTCGTAAACAACCCATCACAACTCCGAAAGAACAAATAATTTGACTCATTGCCATCACGTTGTCCGGTCAGTCCTCATTTCAGTTCATAGCGAAGGTTTCTGTGAAGACGATTATCTTACTGACACTGCACATGATCTTCACATCCATGAATCTTTCCCTCATGGCACAAAAGTCACTCCTAGTATCATTATGCGGGCGGATATTATTTCCTTATTGGTGTACAGATCTGTCATTAATGGGACACAACATGCATTGTGTCCTCGATGCAAGACAGTTTTGTCTTAGTTTAATCCGAGGAAGAGGAGACATCTTCGGTGTTTCCTCTTTCATTTCCTCGAAATCCACAGACAATGGTAAAATGCAAGTGCGACTTTGGGACGATGATACTGCGAAGAAATTAAAACTTAAACCAGTGCAGAGATTGACCTCTAAGGCTCTCACGTGCCCATGGAAAAAAAAAATCAGGAATTTAAAATGAGGCTTGCTCTTTCCTCTCTCTATAGTCGAGGTAATTTGAAAAGTAATAGACGCAGCAATGCATGATCAATTGCGCTACAAATACTCCTGATCTCAAGTTCTCGTCTGCTGTTTGGTTTACTTGTTTCTCGAGTAAAAAAAAACACACGCACATATGAACAAAATGAAACAGAATGAAGGCTCCATCGTAGTTAATTGATTTTCGAATGAAAATGTACGCGCAGGTTGGAGAGTTGGCGGGAATCGCGGTGGGAGCTACCGTCATGCTCAACATCCTCATCGCCGGGTAACTCAGAAATCTCAGTGGCTTTAGATTTTGAATTGGTTAGGGAACTTATTATTGTCCTAAAGATACGCCACATAAATGCATATCATTTCCGAGATTTCCACCACCAACTCAGCATGTAAATCACCTTTAGATTAAGCAAAAAAACAAGAAGTTAAAAATCAATCCAAAGCAGGCAAAATTAGGTATTGTCCATGCTTCTCTCATGTGGAAAACTATTGGACCTTCGAAAATCTCTGAGAAGTTTTGGGTGACCAACACAACAGGTCTTTTCTCCATACTGAATATGTAGCACCTTCAGACTGCATCTCTGTGTATCTCAGGCAACAGGAAACGTTGATATAATTCTGCGGTCTATATGCTTCGCCACACAATTACTCAACCTAGCCAAAGGAACTTTAGGGTAAAAAAAAAAAAAACAGCATGAAAGCAGATCGATAGCAATAAGGATAAAAACCTCTCTTTGGGCACTGATGAATAAACATAATAAAACTTACTTCTCGCCCTTAGCTCATACAAATACATAAAACTACTAAAAGGGACAGATTTGACGGACCAGAGAAAGGAAAAGGGAATCTTTATAAGTCATTTTGGAAACTACGGGACACAGAGGTCAATAAGAGCCACAGGTACATCTCCTGTTGTTTCATTGCACAGGCCAACCACAGGAGCTTCAATGAATCCAGTAAGGACATTGGGACCAGCCGTAGCAGCAGGAAACTACAGAGCCATCTGGATTTACCTCACCGCTCCCATTCTCGGCGCACTTTGTGGAGCTGGAATATACACTGCTGTCAAGTTGCCAGATGAAGGAGGAAACAACCATGAAAAGCCTTCGACTTTTGCGTAGATTCAGGAGGCGACAGGTGAAGATAACACCACACTGCCACATTGAACAGAAACTCCAATAAAACAAGTATGACACGTACATCTACAATGTCAGCAGTCTACTAGGTTGGCACCATATATAGATGAAGCTAGCTATATTGTCCTCTCCATTTCTCTCCTGCTTTATTCCTTTTTGCTTCAAACCAGAATATTGGTCTGTTGCTACAGTGAAGACAAGTTATGCTATATCGGGAGTTACTCCAGATATTTGGGATCGCAGATATGTAACAGAATAATATTCGTCAAGTATGACAGTCATGAAACAGGCAAATCTTGTGCTTCCACAGAGTAGATTGCTGGTAATTGATTGATGTATACGGATATCAACAATATCGCAGGTGAAATTTGCAGTCTTTACATGGTCTTAAACTATGCTTATAAGGCTTATAGAACTGATTACCGTGCACAATCCATGCAGAATCTTACGCGGCTTTCTTTGGAACCCTACATGATTCTTAAGATGTGACCATTAGGGTCTCAACATCACTACAACACTATGAAACCCCAAGTAAACTTCAGATGTATAAAGGATGTTTACAAACAATATTTTCAATTAGGAAACAGGTCAAGCACTCATATATACTCGACTGTGTTGTTTATGGAAGTCATGCATTGGAAAGAAGATATAAAACCATGAATCGAACAAGCTTAGTCTGTTTTAGATCGTGCATTTAGGGTAGTAGTTGGCAATATTCCCCTGACACTGATTGTCTTGAATGCAAAGTTAACTTACTCAGTGGCAGAAAGAAACCACGAATCAAGCAATGACATCTCTATTGCCATGTCATTCAGCATAAGAGCTAAATCTAAACCTCAAAATGCATTTACGGTATCTTACTTCAGAGAGTAACATTATTCTTAACATCAGTTTTTTTTTTTTGGGCGGGGATAATCACAGGAAATTAAATCGATTTAAATCATGTGACCATTGAAGATAACGAGCATGTCAACATCTCCTGTGATCAACAGATGCATAGACTAGACTCTGCTGCCTTGACAGGAGCAAAATGAAAATATCGAAGCTTGTCCAAAAATTCTAAGCAACATAACATACTCAATGCCGTAAAAACTGGACTAAGATAAGCAGAAAGAGTTGGAATTCCAAATAGCACCCACCTCAATTTTCAAGCTTCTTTCGAGTACCTTGCTAGAAGATCCAGCATTTTAGAGCTTCATAACTATCCTTCTCCGAAGTAGCATTCAGATCGAGATAAAGATAAACCGCAAATTTCTCAGCAAACGAAGCAAGCAGACCCAACTACCTGTTTAAACGAGTCAAACCATCGAGGCAACGCTGTGCTGACCCGTTTCTGGCGTGGGTCGGGTCGAAGACCGGGGCCTGCAGAGGGAGACGGCGCAGGCGGCAATAAGGACCCCGACGACGTCGGCAAAGGCGTCCTTGGCCGAGGCGCCTTCTGAGGGGAAGATGCCGAGCTGGTCGGCGGCCTCCTTGGCAGCGCCGGCGAGGAGGGAGGCGATGGATCCGACTAGAAGGGAGTGGCGGCGGAGGAAACGGCTTTTGGTGAGGGACGCGAGGTGAGA
The DNA here is from genome assembly GCA_016432845.1 of Psidium guajava. Classification (NCBI taxonomy): domain Eukaryota; kingdom Viridiplantae; phylum Streptophyta; class Magnoliopsida; order Myrtales; family Myrtaceae; genus Psidium; species Psidium guajava. The sequence continues at coordinate 35,765,247 of CM028234.1, read as the reverse complement.
GAAGAGGAGGGTGATCAAGAGGCAGAAGAGGACGTGGTAGAGTTTGTCGCGCGCCAGCCATGGGTCGTCGCGAGCGACCGTCGTCATTCACGTCATGCTCCAGCTGAAACTCTGGGATTCGAAGAGCGAAATGGCGATGGAGGGATATGTGTTATGTATGCAATTGCCCTTTTTCTTTCCTTTGGTATGAATTGATTCATAAATAGGATAATGATATAAATAGCTACTAAATTTAGCTGCATTGTGTAATTTTTATATTTTTATTTATTTAATATAATCTCTAAATATATTCAATTTAGTTCATATATCATATGGAATTGTTCATTTTCAAGGATAATATTAAATATTTATATATAGTCAATCGATTTGATTAAACACATATTAAAAATTCAAAAATCTATGCATATTCGATTTATCTTTTATACCCAAACGGCACATAAATTGATGCATAAGCGAATATTATTTTTGCTAATAACCCTAGAATAAACGTGAACATGATTACTTGTAATGTGGTAAAATCTAAATAAGACAAATTATAAACTTGTTACATCGAGTATAAAACATTACAGAAAAATTACCAAAAAAGTCATAAGTTTATTGTAATTATGTGAATTCAGTCTTATACCTCCTTCTTCTTCTTCTTTGTGATTAAGTCATAAACCTTTGTAATTGTGCTAATTCGGTCCATACAACGAATTTTGACCTACCAATCACCGGATCAACAATAGACGAGGCTTTAGCTAACCTTGCCTTAGTCAAGTGAGGCCCAGCCTCGCCATAGTTGGGCTAGTGAGGTTGCCCCACCTTGCCCTACCACGCCACAACAAGGTTGCGCCTCACCCGGCTATATGGCAAGGTCGACGAGAGCCTCACCAGCCATCCTCTGGCTGATCGCCCTCGGTGACGGGTTAGAGGTATAGGGAAGGGATAGGGGAAAAGGAAGAAAATAAAAATATATATTATTAAAATATTAAGTTTCCAACCACCCAAAATTCATAAGATAGACTAAATTGATGCAATTACCAATTTTTTTTAGTAAGGTGCAATTACCAAAAATTTAAGATTGAATTAATCCAAAAAAAAACTATCACTGAATTAGCACAATTACCATAAATTAAGACTTTTTAATAACTTTCTGGAGTAATAAAATTGAAAAATCTTATTAAAATTGAAACATCTTATTGCATTTTCTTAATTTATGCTGCTGTTGTCATACAACTCATACCTGAAGACATACCCAAATCACACCGAATAGAGTACATTTCTCGTCATGATGCTTTGAGGATATATTTCTCGGTTCTGGTTCCGGTTAAATAAGAAAGAAGATTAAGATGGCTAGATGCTGAGATATTTCAAAATCACAAACGCAATTGCGGCCATCACATACTCAGCATTTCACAAGGTTGTAGCTCCCTCTAATCAATAAGGAGGAGGATAGGGAGGAGAACAATTATTCTCGAATTTAATCACTACACACAGAAGAAAGAAAGACCACTAACATTAACTTCAAAATTTAGACAAGAGCCACAAAACTGTAGTACCAGCCCATGTCTGTCTTCACTAGCAAGATCAGCCTACGCTAGTTCAATTTGCTGATTAGTTCATTGATGTGATCCTCTCGATTGCCAGTCTCTCCCCCATCCTTGTACATTCTTTTAGTTCTTCTTAGGCCTCCTTCTGGCTTGCTGAGCATAAAAGGCCACAAGAAGCTAGTAACCTCCTTAAAATGTGGACCCACATTAGCAATCTCATGGACTATATCCTCTGTGCATAAGATGCCATACTTGCCCAATTCCTGCTCAAACCAAAATTGCAAAAGAAGGCGTCACGCACACCAAACGCAAGAGAACATGTGATGATACAAAGGTGCTGGGAAAGTTCTCAACAAAACTAAGGGAAGAAAGCAAATGCCTTGTGAACAAATTTCATCTACTAGATTTCATGATGAAGTACCTGCTCAATAATGTTATTGTCCGTTAAAGGAACTCTCTGCTTGTCAATGTTTGCGAATCCCTTCTTGACAATAAGCTCCCTCACATTGGTAAGGTTAGGATACCTTCAAAAAGCAAAAAAGATCCTCCATAAAATGCTCAGATGCAAAAGACAGAGTTAGGTTAGGATAATTGTGAAGGCATTAACTGGCGTCAAAATATTCACAGAGCATGTGTAGAAGATGGCATTCAGATGCTAATTGTGATGCTAACATTCAACTAAGGTCAGGTAGTAAACTTTACTCCAAGGGTACTATTAATGACCAATAAATTAAGAACTGTCAAAGAAGGAGATGTGGAAATAGTCAAGGCCTATGTATTTGAATTATTAAAAGTACTTATGACTTATCAAACGCTCTGCAAGCTGAGGGATGTTACTAAGCATTTTAAGCCAATTCCACTAATAATCAGCAGCATGTGATCTATGGGTCCCAAACAGGCAGGTCCAAACAGATGATTTTTATTTCTATCCTGTCTAAAAAATATTCAGTTTGTTTGACGACAGAGGGTGTTCTGCAATTGAACCACAAGTCAAGGAACAAACCCAAAAAATGTCACCACCTCCTACAGCAGTCGGCATCATGACAATTTACTACTACAGAATCAAGGTAGGATGCAAAACAGAATTTAAGTTGCCTACCCATATGTGACATATGGCTCCACCTTTTGCAGCATCGCCAGGATTGCTTCAGTCGCCTTCACAAAGATACCACTAAGGACTCTCCTTAGTCTCAGATTGTTTAAGATCTTTTTAGTTTTTGGATGCATGTCATTTTTCCTGGGAGGATGAGAAGGTAGAGTTCAGATTGTAAGGACAACTACAACAAACTCCCCATAAGAAAGAACCTCCACTAGGCAAGAATCCCACCCTTGAATGCGGATAATGAAAAGCAGCTTCGAGTTAAATGGTGCTACTGGTGGCGCTCGTCTCTTAACCCTATGGTTCATTCGGATGAGATCAAGTTCCTACACAAAAAACCAAGGTAAATGATTTTGTGTCCTGTTTCATTTATCTTCCCATTCGGAAGTCAACAGAGGAGTGCATGGACATCATCAAGAAACCAAGCTCCACAATCGATGTTGTGAAACCACTGAATATTCCCGCACAAATGTAGTTGTAGCACCAGTTAATTCAATAGTAAGCACAGTCAACCCAAAAAAAAAAGAAAGAAAGAAAGAAAAAACAAACGGAAATGGACAAAGGCAGCGGCAGTGACATGAGAGGGAAAAAGATCCGACTAAGCTGAAAGTGTAACAAAGTTCGTATAATAGCCAAATACCTCAATAGCTTAATGGAAGTTTTCAGCAAAGTTCTCATTCCACTGGTTAGGTTACCATGTATGCGTTATGAGAGACATCAGCCTCCAAGATCATAGTGGCCAACACTCTGAAGCTTACTCTTCACAGAGTAAAAGTCGAGCCTCTCAACAATTGCACTTTTGAAGCAGCCCCCATCATACACGAATGTCTCCGAAGCACCGCCTAAATAGACCCCAAACAGATACGCACGGAGTGGACAAACTAAAATGGCCATCCATAAACTAGCGAAGCACGCATGAGCAATCGAATCACACAACGTTCCACAATGATCGAGATTTAGGAACCTAATCACGAATTCCTGTTTCCAATCCCCAGTTAACCCACGAGTATCCACACAGGCTACTTAGGACGTAAAAACCACCGTGACGATATTCAGACCAAACTAGAAAGTTAAAAAGTGACAGCACCTTGTCTCTATAATCCCTGATGAACTGCTCGGGCATTTTGAAGTCGCTCGATTTGGATTGCTTCGACCTCTTCTGGCGCAGCTCCAGCTGTGCTTTCCTCCGAAGCGCCCATTCCTCGGTGCTCTTCCTCTTCTTCAGTATCGCCTCTTGCACGTACGTCAATGGCTGCGCCGCCGCCTCCTCCTCCGCCATCAAATATCCCAAATAGAAAAACCCTACAGTAAGAACCGTACACAATCACAAAAATGCGCCGATGAGCCAGAGAAACGATAATTATCGCAGAGAGAAATCGAAACAGGTTGAGAAGAAGCCTACTGATAAGCAGATGCAAGCAAAGACGGTGACCGCGATGCGTGCTTCTAGGGTTTGGCCGAGAGGTTTGAAGGACAAAGAAGAAAGCTGCAAATTATATTTTTCGCTAAAATTTTAACAATCCCACTTTCGCTGTGGAACGTTAAGAAATACGGGCAACAAAAATTTACTCCCAGATGAAAAGAAAAAAATTCTAAATAAAGACCTAAATGTTTTTATTTTTTCAAAGGGAAAAATCCAAAAAAGGGCTCGAAGTCCTCTCAAATTCTCAAATAAGGGCCCAAAGTAAATTTTGTTTCAAAGAATGACTTGAAGTGGCATGGTATGTTTCAAAGAAGGGCCTTAAGTGGTCATAAAGTTTCAAAAAAGGGTCAAACCTAAAGGACATTTTCATCATTTTCTGTTTTGATTTTTTATGTATTTTTTTTCTTTTTCTTCTGTTTCTCAAAAATCAGAAAAACAATAAAAAAAATATAAAAAATAAAAACCAGCAACACACAACCCGCCTGTGGCCGTCGGCCCACCGTTGGTGGGGGGTCGGCGGGCGTGGCGAAGGCCAACGGGGTCACCGGCACCTCGTCGGGGGCCGGCGACCTCGCCGACCAGAGGCGAGGGTGTCTGGCCCTCGCCCAGATCGGCGCCCTCTCGTCCAGATTCCTCATCGACATCGCCCTCCCGTCCAGCTAAGAGGCGAGCCTGAGGTTGCGGCTTAGCAGCTCCCGGACGAGGTTGACAGCGGCGGAGACAACGAGGCAAAGCAGGGGTCAAGGTCTGGTTGAGGGGGAGGTGGATGTGGGTGGTGGGGATGGCGGCGTGGTGGCTATGCCGGGGAAGTAAGCTCCGGGCGCAGCGGCCACCCTGAGGCTGAGGTCGAGGGGCGAGGCGAGGCGAGGGTTGCGATGGTCGGCGACAGGGGGGGAGGGCTCATCGAGGGTAGGGAAGTTGGTCTTGGCCTTAGCACTTGAGGAAATCGCGGCCGGTAACGTCGTGGGCGTGCGCTACCTCCTTGGCGGTGTCAAAGGTGCGAGCCACGCCTGGTCTTCTTCCCGGGGTCTCGGATATCGGCGGCATAGCAGTCCCAAGGCCTCTTTCAGACGCCGCGGTAGCGGATTTCCTTGAGGTCGTTAAGGTTTGGGATGGCGGCGCTGGCCTTTTCTCTCGGAGTCCCATGGTTTTTCCTTCTTCTTTGTTTGTTTTTTTTCCTGGTGGTTTCTTCTGCAGAGGAGATAGGAGATAGAGAAGCCTCCAAGAGCTTCTTACTCTCCATCTCTCTCTCTGTTCACTGATCTCTCTGCTTGTCGAGGTAAGGCTCGTCAAGGCCAGCCCTTGTCTCGTTGGGGGGAGGCCGATGGTGGAGGGGATGATGAACAGTGCCCTTGGTTGAGGTTCAAGACGATGAACAGTGCCTCTTTTGAATAAACGAAAAAAAGAAAAAAAAAAGAAAAATCAGAAAAGAAAATGACAAAAATTTCCTTGGTCAGGCCTTTTTTTGAAATAAAAATGGCACTTTAGGCCCTTATTTGAAACGTGGTTCACTTCGAGCCCTTATTTGAGAATTTGAGAGGAGTTCGGGCCCTTAAATGAAATTTTCCCTTTTTCAAATGAAGGCATGAAATAAATATTATTTCAAATAAAAATTTAAAATGCTCTTATTTTTTTAATAATAGCTTAAAACAAATTTTATTTCAAATAAGAGCTTAGAAAACCATAAAATCTCAAAAGAAAGCCCAATCTCAAGAGCATTTTTGTAATTTCCCTTTATTTGAGTTTTTTCTTTATTTATTTTTATTTTTTTTTCTTAATTTCTTAAAAATTAAAAATTTTGAAAAAGGAAGAAGATGCAAGCGGGCCACGCCATCATCGATGGGGAGTGGGTGAGTTGCTAGCGTTTCAACAAGGACCAACGATCCCATTGACTAGAGGTGAGGGCCATACCCTCTCCCAGATCTAGGCGAGTTGCTAATCCGTGCCCAAACCAAGGCAATGCCAGTTTGACTAGGGCAAGCAAACCTCACCTAGATCTAGGAGAGTTGTTGGGGCGGTGGCTACAAGCAACCCTCCCACTTGTGCCTTCTTTTTTCTTTCAAATTTTTAAAATTTTGATTTTTCAGTATTAAAAATATAAAAAAGAAGAAAAGAGGACAATGCCTTTTAGGCTAAGCTCGTTTTTGAGAAGCAATGGCCACTTTAAATCCTTTCTTTGAAACAATAGAGCCACTTCGAATCTTTATTTGAAATAAGATTCACTTTAAGTCTCTATTTGAAAAATAAGAGAACTTTGATCCTTATTTAAAAATTTTCAAAAAAAAAAAAGGTAAAGACATTATGGGGAAAACTAAGACTAACCACAATTGAAATTAATTTACAAATTTATCTTCAATCGAGAAAGTTACTAAACACGAGGAGAAATTACTAAGATAGAAATTTTACAGTTTAAAAAATGAACTTTCAATAAATCCACTATCATTACAAAAAAAAAAAACTAACAAATTCACATCTTGAATCCTCGATTTGTAAACGAATTTGATTGAGAAATTAGCTATAGATTGTTCAATGATGGGCATATGAAATATTCTTTTAGACCGAACAATAGATCTCATAGTATTTCTAAGAGAATCATCTCATACCATATGAAGGGAGCATAGTCTGTTTTTCCTAGATAAAATATTTCAAATTATATATATATAAGTTGTAAACTAATTCTCTTTGAAAAAACATACCGCATTGACATTTTGCCACTGGTCGATGATATGAACTGAGGCTTTGTTCGTTTTGCCGAATATGAATTATTTGAGAAATAACCACATGCATCATTTATTTTTAATGACTAGCAATAATTTGTGTCTTAATATTTGTGTAGACAATGTAAGTTTTTTTCGTTCATTTGTACGTGATATAAGGGATATTTTTTTAATAATATTTTTTAATTCACTCATTTTTCTCTTAAAGGAAGGATAATTCGAGAGTTTTAATATGTAATTTGCACGTGCAAAATTTTCATTTAAGTGAATTGCAGGTAGAGAAAAGACGTGACTTGCGACCGGTCGGGGGGAAATGGCGGCAATTTTGCAAGGGGGAAAAAAAAAAGAAGAGAAGAGAAATAAGAAAACCCAAAAAAAAAAAGAGCGATGAATTGAGGAAGAAGCGAACGGGGCCAATTGCCGTTGAGGATCAGGCGATCTGTCTCCGTCTCTCGCGACCAAGCCACGGAGCCAAATCGAAACCCGCAACGGAAAACCTCCGATTGCCGCCGTTGTACATTCCGCTACGAGAATCAGAGAAAAGTTCCAGAGTCATCGATCCAACGCGAAGAATTCTCGTTGCGTTCGTCGCCTTCTCCGATTCCATTTGGTGACAGGTTTAGTTCAGCTGTTCGGTTCATGGATGTGCCGAGCTCATGGGACGCCCTTCGCAAGCAGGTTCTGATTTCTTTCCTTGTTGTCCTCGTCGGAATCGATTTGACGTGCTGATGATTTCTTTTTAATGGTTGAATGGATGAATATTGTTTGCTGACTTGCTGGAGATCCTCTCCGTTAGGCCGTGGTTTTGCTTGATTTAGGATCCCATTTGACCGGAATGTCGTTTTTATTGTCTCTGACGTCTGATCTACGAGAAGTCGTGGGTGTTTCATGGGGTTAATTTTGTCGATATTAGTTTACTAAGCGTGATTGTCTGATCTCGTGAGGACTGCACTAAATGACTCAGGAAATTCAGAATCTCTGTTCCTCGAGTATTTAACACTCCTATACTTACCTTTACCAAAAAAAAAAAAACACTTCAGATCTTTTACATGAGAAGCCCGTAAAGTTGGATTTTGTCACTCATTCTGAGTTAGTGGTGCTTTTATTTTGGCATCCTCGACTGTGCTATACAAGAGACGTCTCTAGTGCAACGTGGTTTTCTCAGTTTTCCTTGTCTGAGCCAAGGACTACGGCAATGTTGGATATGTGTGCGCCGCCACAGAGATTTTAGGAGTGTATGAATTCCCAATCCAAATGTTTTGCGGCTGTTTGTGAGTTATAATGACAATTACCACAAATGCTAACGAGCGGAGCATGCCTTTTTCTCGAGCATCCTAACCCATTTATAATTTCCTTAGAATCAGTATAGTTTTCAAAATGACTTGATGATGGTTTCATGGATCTTATTTTTCCGGTCTCGTCATGATTCTAATCAATATCACCACAGCATGTATCTTTTGCTTCTAATGTCTCTTGATCTCTTGAGTGTAGGCAAGAAAGCTCGAGGCTCAGTTGGATGAGCAGATGAATTCATATAGGAGGATTGTCTCTGTAAAGGCTTCTTCTAAAGCTGATGGCACGGAGACAGATGCTGAAACTGGGATAGATCGACTGCTGAAACAACTTGAACAAGTAAATATACAAATGCAAGCTTGGGTATCATCTGGAGGATCAGAGATGGTTTCTCATACTTTGACACGACATCAAGAAATTCTACAAGATCTTACGCAGGTATTTGGCAGTGATATTAGTTAATAAGGCCGTTGTTTCGAGATTTGATTTGGCCTAAGCACCAAATGATACTTCAATGTACAGTGAACTCGAGATCTTTGAGTCTCAGCTGTGTTTTTGGTTGCTCATCAGAATATGAGACCGGACAGGATAAAATAGGACTGTATAAGAACTTTCCTTGATCTCTCGTATATTATGGTCTCATCTCTGTAGAACAATAAAAAACCAGGGACTCAAAGATATCATGCCCTATGATATTTCACTGATTGGCGTGCATAGGATAAGTCCTGAGCCAACTAATTAAGACATTAATTGCAAAATGCAAGCGTTTTCAAAAATAGTTCAATCTTAGGAAATGATTGATATATACGGATTTTTTTTTTTTTTGGGTAAGGGATTTATAGGGAAAGTTTTTATCTGTGCAAACCATCAAAATTGGCAGATGGACTTCCCATTCCTCTCTTGATTCAAATTTACTTCACGAAGGTCGCTAAACATTATTCATAAATCATGCTAACTTCAATTGGTTGCGTACTGGTGGCAGAGAAATCATTATCATTCTCGTTGTACCACAAATACTGGAGTTAGCTCAGCATCCTGAATTCTTGTCAATTTCATTTTGCGCGGTTTTTTAGCTCATTGTCTATGTGATCTAAATAGTTTATGTTTTTTCTTCATGTTTCCACCTTCTTAGATCTTTCCTTTCCCTTTTAACTTGCACACTCACCAAACTTGCCAATCAAAAGACATGCAGATTACCATGAGTTGCTGATCTTTTTACCACGTGTCTTTCCAAAAGAGAATTTTTTCTTCTGGCGCACCTTGAATGTGGCAGTGGCCTTAACTCCATTCTCGTCGTACATAATTTACTTCCACATGCCTACCGCCAAACTGCAATTCTTCCCTACTTTCAGATTATCGTGCATGTGAGCATCTTCAGTTTAATAAATATTTTGTACTGCATTTTGCACTTTACTGGATGCAGGGGAAAATTTTCATGCTAGGTTCCTAGTAACTGCAACTGAAATGTTCTTGTTGTGGTCAGATGGCTGTGTAATATGTCAAACTGAACAAAGTGATTTCTTTTAGGGGGATATTATAAGCTGGACAAGTTAACGCATTTCTCCTTCATGTTTCTGTTGGCAATCTAGTGTATTGGGATGCTAATTAGGGAAAGAAAAGGTAACTTACACTTAGAGATGCTCAAGTTAATGAAGATTAGAAGACATGACTTTATCGTTTATTAAAAGGGCATGACTTTGTCACCTTGAGTCTCTCAGTTCAACTGAAATACCTCCTTTCTTGATCCTAGTTCTTCCACTTTAACTGATCAAAAGATAAAAGTAGTGTCTTTCTCTTTCCTTCGTATTCTCTCTCTCTCTCTCTCTCTCTCTCTCTCTCTCAAAATATTGGTTGCTCTATGTAAGAAAGGGGAATCTGTTTCACATTTGAATCTCCTACTTCTTGGGGACATGGAATGTTATTTATCAAATTTGCCGGTACGGATGGGATCTTTATCTTTCCATGACTAACTTTCTTTTGGGTTAAATTCTCATGATTCATTTGGGTTTTGAGGGAACTTCTCCCTTAAACTTCTGGTTCTATGCCTCATGGAATTGGCTGAATTACCTTAATTTACGTCACTGCAGGAGTTCTATCGACTTCGATCCAGCCTAAGAGCTAAACAAGAGCATGCTTCACTCCTTGAGGATTTTAGGGAGTTTGATAGGACAAGGCTGGACTTGGAAGATGGCCACGGTTCACCAGAGCAAGCCCTCCTTAAGGAGCGTGCAACCATTGGCAGAAGTACGGGACAGGTATGCAGTATTGGCTTTTAAAATCATGGCATAACAATTTGCTTATTGCTGGTGAAAATAAAGATAAACTATGACACAGAGTATGCCAGTAGTGAGGTTATTGTTTGTTTTGGTTCTTGAGGTGCCACACGTAGTTTTGTTCATTCTATAGGGTGTTGACATTTTGGTATTAGCTTACAACAATAACAGCTTGGCATGGCTATTATATACATCCCATGTGTGTTATCAGCAGCTCCCAATTTCGTGGGCATTTCACTGTTTACTGTTTTGTTTTTGTCATAGCCTGTGGTTGTTATGGAGATACCTGGATATATTCTACTGAAATCTTCTCAATTGGCATGGTATCAGCTTCAATCATGGTTCTCTATATTTTGTGCTTTAGCTATATGGGGTATAATCTGAACACATCCCAGTTTCTTTATTATCGATTTTTAGTTTCATCTGCTCTTTCACCCGCTCGGGCTTCCTTATTGACAAATAATGTGATGATTGTCCACATATTCTTTTGTGATCGGTGATCAGTTCGATGTGGTGTCGAAATGCCAATTTCTACCTCACTATAAGAATGTAGATTTGGACTTAGGTACTCTGTATAGATGAATATCTTGGCAAAATGAAAAGCCTTAGTTTATATGTTGGACCAGCTTATTGAACACGTTCCTGTGCTGCAGATGGATAATGTCATATCTCAAGCACATGCGACCCTCGGTGCCCTTGTTTTGCAACGTTCCACTTTCGGGGGCATCAATTCAAAACTTAGCAATGTTAGCAGCCGCCTCCCATCGGTACGTGATTATTTTGTTTATAAAATTTTGTGGAACACAACCAGATGTTTTGAAAGTGTAAGTTAATAGATGAATGGATGGATTACATTTAAACACTCTAATACTTTCTCTGCGTAGGCTGGACTTTGACCTTAGACTAAAGGATGTATAATGAGGAGACAAATACGAGATCTGGAATGATAGAACTCATGACCTCCTGCTATGATGATGTGAGGTTATATGGGACTACAACCAACTGCTTTAAAAGCTTAAACTAACAGTTGAAGGTGTAGTTTAATAATTAATTATGCTGCATCTGTATACATATTAGGGATAACGCATTTGGGGACTTGAAAGAATGGCTGCACGTGAAGCCCCAAAATGTCATAGCGATTGCATAATGTAAAAATTTATGCGTGCCTTCAATTAAGTTTTCTCTTGGTATTCTCTTTTAACCAAAACAGGATGTGAAGGATACTGATATTGAAAGGGTAAACATGATGGGAAGCAAAATCTATGTAAATAATAGATCAAGTATGAAGGACGGATGGCTCTATGTTTTCTTAGTTTACATATAATATTTCGAAATGGGTTGTATAAACCGGTGTAATTTTCTGTGATATGTTGCTGCAGGTTAATCAAATTCTCTCGGCAATAAAGAGGAAGAAGTCTATGGATACCATCATACTCTCTCTTGTTGCTTCTGTTTGCACATTTCTCATTTTCATATATTGGCTGAGCAAGTAATGGTGTCATTTTTAGCATTTCTAGTGGGTTGCCAATATGGGCCAATTTCTTGATATTTTGTAATTAGTTTTTCTTTAGAATGCCTCAACTGTCTTTGTATACCTTTTCTTTATCCTCCAAATGGATGCTGTATCTGCATTTTACTGTTTATAAAGATAATACCAGATGCACTTCAAGGCTTTTGGGTCCACCATTATCTTCGTAGAGCTTTCGAACTCATTCTCCATTACCCATTGCTTGAAGAGAATATTCTGATAATGCCATAATAGTGTTGTTGAGGCAATCCCGACTTTGACCAACAACTGGTAAACCTACAGCACATTCTGTTCAGTCTTTTACCTGCCTTTGCCTGGGGAATGTTTTGTCGTTGCAAGGCTACAAGACATATGAAATTCAATGTTTGTTACGAGGGATATTCACGATGATATGCTTTATGAGCAGTGTGGCATACCTTGTGTGTATATTCACACTATTGAGTTGGAACTATGTTTTTCTCAAATGTTCTGAGCTTGATCTGGATTTTGAATTTTTATATTGAGGGTGAATTAGTGGTAGGGATGATGTTGTCGCTGCGATAAATTTTTTCTCCAGCTATGAGGATTTTGTTTCCATTTACGGCTTTGAAATTGACCGCTCTCACTGGTAAATCAAATGAAAATATGCATTTTCAAGCTTACTCTCGTCGATGTCACGCTCGAGCTTGTTTAGATTATTCACTCGAGTACCTGTGATGTCCATGTGTAGAGAAAAACTTTCCTTCCACTAAAATGAGTGAAGTAGAATTGTTCTCCAAGTCGGCCATCGAGTGGAGCTGAAACCTGAAAGCGAAGAAGCTAAGAAGATACCCATACAACTACGTCTATATTCGATGACTGAGCAAAAGAGTGACCGACTCTTAGGACCACCTCTCCAAGACATTAAGCTGGCCGAGGTCCACTCGTCTTGAAAGGAAGAGGCAAGGGAGGGGGTACGCGGCGATCCCATAATGCGCAATGAACCGTTCAGAGGGAAGAGTTCCATGTACATTAGGTTAGTGCCTGATGTACAAATCCGAAAGGGACAATACTCTTTGCTTGGGGACATTTACTTCCACTGATCCTCTCCTTTTCATTACGTCGCGAAAATGATATGTTCAATATGATTGGCCAGGGAGTACAATAATTTGAGGAGTTTGTCAAAGGCTTGCCTAATTTGAACGTCTCGATCTCAGGACATTGTGTTACACTTCTGCCGTACATCTGTTCTAGATAATCCGGGGAAACGAATCAAGAGAGAGGGAATGACATTTTCTGATCATAGAATTTCAATTTCAATAATCTAAACAAAATTTTAGCTGTAGGATTCTAGTTGTGAAAATAATGATATCTCAGTCTCTCTACCCTTACAGAACCTTAAAAGCATAAGGGTACTTGTTAAATGAGATGGTGTTCCATTTCTCTCAGGTGCTAAGGGGAGGAGCAGTTGTCACTGCTTGGGTTGGATAAGGTTGGAGTTCCCGTAACTTTAAGACTATTTGACAAATTTTAAGTATACAAAATGAACGGACAGAGAAATCTAGAGAGATATTCCTAGTTCCAGTTTGATTAGACAAGGCAGACTTAACGTAACCTAATAGAGGAATCATGTCTAGCATATGGACAGGAGAAGATCAAACGGCTCAAAAGCAAGTGCTTTTACAACCAGTTAGACTGTTATGCATGGCCGTCATTCACTCTTTTCTGACTAACATGCGTAGGACGGCAATCCAGGAGCATGTCAAGGGTCCTTTCCATCAACTCCTCCATCCACCTGTCTGCCACTTGTTTGCGAACTAAATATTTTGCCACTGCGAGACGACAAGCGAATCTTCTGTTTCCATGTGGATTGAGTTGGACTTTTCATTTGAGCACATGAAGTTTTTGACGGGGAACCGCCCGCCACTCCCAAGTTGACTGTTAGTGTTTGGCAATAGAGACAAAAGTTTAGAAGGGAGGGATTTGTACTTCCAGCAGTTTTCCTTTCAATCAAAGATTCAAGGCCTGAAGGCCAATGGAGAACCAGTTCACTTCGAAAAAGATGCCCCAAGTTGAAGTGATGTTAGGGTCTTAGGAGTCATATTTAGGTGTTTGTCAAAATCAGGTCATGTTGGTCTGAAAAAAAATCACTCAAAGTAGGCAGAGCTTTACACTATTCACACTTGACAGATACCTATTTCTCTACAGAGCAGCCTTGCTTCTGGGTTGCGAATTTACCGGACAGCGTATAGTACTATGGGAGGTACCCAGTAATTGCAAGACAAACTACAACTACAAGCTTAAAATCCTTCACAATTTTGATGGTGATACCGAATTTAGCAAATCCATGGAATTCAATGGAGATGATGCTCAAAACTTTTTATTTGATCTTAGGAGTCTTTTCTCGTATTTACTAGATGCAAACTACCAATGGAGAGGAGGGGAAAAAAATCATATTCAAGCCACCATGTGGTTAAGTCGACTTAGATGTATGAGGGTCCATAGGGCAACCTTAGTCTAAGCACGCTTTGACGGCCATCTCATTGGACTCTGGTTATTGCATCCTTGTCCCTCTGCTGTTACCCATGTTCTTGAGTAATAAGATCTACTTGGACATGGTCTATCTGCAGATAATGGATATTCGTATCGTTAGATCATCGGTACAGACGCTCTCTGCAACGTGATGGACGAAATTGAGATGGTTTATCTGAAGAACCCTCGAACGCTAGCAAGTTACCATGGTAGCTACTGAGAAGCACTTTGATGGCCAACATCATCTATGTAAAATTCTGACATTCCCACTCCATCCACCTCTATTTGTCTTCTTCCAAAGCTGTGGCCTACAAACTTAAAATCCAACACAGACACGAGTGACCACTTTCTGTCACTGTCTTATCAGACACGCAGAGAGGACACACCGAAAAAAGAGTTGCCTGTACAACCCGTGTTTCCAACTCTTATATTTTACATCCATCGTCAGGGAATTGATTCCCAAGGAAACTATTAAGATGGAAAAGAAAGGCAGAGGTTTGTATTTAACCATCATTTCTGCTATAGCTCACAGAGGATTAGATATTGACCAAGAATTATAGCAGATTCCTAGTCATGGAAAAGGATATATGTGTAGCCTCTACCATTCAGCGTGGGAGGTTACCTAACAATGTGCACTGATCATTACAAACATATGTCACTTCTGTTTTTTTTTTTTTTCCCTGCTTTAGTTGAACTTGAAATAGAAGATTCCCATGAAATGATGCAACGGGCAATTTAACAAAAGATTAAGTTTAAACTAACTCAGTTTAGCTAAGGCTGGTTAGGACGAGAACCACTTCAGGTGTTTTCTCGGATGGCACATCACAAACAGCCGGTGCGAGTTTTCACCATCAATATGCTTTAACCTTTTCAAAGATCATCTGGTGCAATAACGAGGATACTGTTGTTCTGCTCGCGGGGTCTATAATCTGCAACTGTAAAGCAACAATCATAAATAAATAAATAAAACCTAATCAGAAGCTTGACAAGCAAAACTTTAAGAACAAATTAGTCGCTCCAAGAGATTGCCTGTATGCACTAACTGTGCTGACTGCTGAGACTGTAGGAACCAAATAAAAAGGAAGGAGGAATTTTGCGGAAGCTTGGAGGATTTAATTTGGAGAGAATAACAAAAATGCAAATGAGAGAGCAATACTACAAAATACCTTTGCCAAGGTTTTACACAAAGAAAATCAAGCTTTGCTCTAAGCTTGTTCTTACAAGAAAACTCTCTCTCTCTCTCTCTATTTCTTCTCCTCCTTGATATGAAACTTAGAAGAAAAACCACACATATTTATAGCCAATTCTATACCTAATTTTTGTCAAACTTAAATGTCTTTATTTGACTACACTTAATTTTATCAAATTCAAGCACACCTAAGTTGTCCATTTTTGATAATCAATAGTCAAAAATTGAGGCTTAAGCACACCTAAGTTGTCCATTAATAGTCAAAAATTGAGGCTTCTTCTTTTTTTGACTTTCTTCCAAAATTTATTTTAATATTTTCAATAGCCTCCCTTAAAATTGATTTTGGAAGTTCATAACGCCAAGCATCGTCTTCAATCTTTCGAACAAATCAGCCTTCAATGGTTTTGTCAGGATATCTGCAATCTGGTCTTCTGATCTGCAGAAATTAAGTTCAATTTCACCATCTTTGACTTGCTCACGAATATAGTGATACTTGATGTCGATGTGCTTGCTCCTGCCATGAAATACAGGATTCTTGGCTAATGCAATAGCCGACTTATTGTCACACATCAATTTAGTAGGACCTGCTTGTTCATGCATCAATTCACGCAGCATCCATCGAAGCCATATTGCCTGACAGGCCCCTGAAGCTAATGCCATGTATTCTGCTTCAGCTGTCGAGAGTGCAACAACCTGCTGTTTTTTCGAAGACCAAGAAATTACTCCTGATCCAAGAAAGAAAGCATACCCTGAAGTACTCTTTCGAGTCTCAGTATCACCTGCCCAATCACTATCTGTATACCCCAACAGATCAAAGTTGTCAGTATAAGAATATAAAATTCCATGATCACGAGTTCCACTGACATACCGCAAAATTCTTTTTGCCGCCTGTAAATGTGATTGGTATGGTTTCTCCATGAACCTGCTAATAATTCCCACTCCATAGGTAATATCTGGTCTTGTAGAAGCCAAATATCTTAAACTGCCAACAATGCTTTTGAAATAAGTGGGATTTACCAATTCACCGGTTCCTTCTTTCTTCAGCTCTAAACGTTCAATTACGGGAGTTCGAATTGGTTTGAGCGATTCCATTTTTAATCGCTTCAGAATATCATTAGCATATTTCTGCTGTGAAATAAATATGCCATTATCTGTCTGCTTCACTTCAAGCCCAAGAAAATAGGACATCAATCCTAAATCAGTCATCTCGAACTGGCTAGTCATAGCCTCCCTGAATTCTGAAAACATTTTTTCACAGCTGCCTGTAAATATCAAGTCATCAACATAAAGGCACACAATTATTATGTCACCGTTAGTATTTGACTTGATATACAGTGTATGCTCATACGGGCACTTTTGAAAATCACGCTCTAACAGGTATGTGTCGATACGCGTGTACCAAGCACGAGGTGCCTGTTTTAGCCCATACAAAGCCTTCTTCAGTTTGTAAACTTGATTTTCATGCCCTTTCTCATAACCCTGTGGTTGCTCCACGTAGACTTCCTCTTCAAGAACACCATTGAGGAATGCTGATTTCACATCCATTTGATGGATCTTCCAATGATTTTGAGCTGCAAGTGCTAAGATCATCCGGATGGTATCCATCCGAGCCACTGGTGCAAATACTTCAAAATAATCAATACCTGGCTTTTGCTTGTAGCCCTTTACAACCAGTCTGGCCTTGTAACGGTCCACCTGACCGTTGGGTTTGTACTTCGTCTTGTACACCCACTTGACACCAATGGGTTTCTTACCAGGTGGTAAAGAAGTTAGCACCCATGTGTCATTCTTCTCAATGGAGTGAATCTCTTCATCCATTGCATGAATCCACCTTTCATCTGCAGCTGCTTCATCATAGGTTACAGGATCACATTCAGCAAATAAACAAAAGTTTACCAATGTTTCATCAGTGATTCCGTTATTATCACTGCCATCGCCTCCTGTGACCACGTAATCCCTGAATTTTGCTGGCGTCTCCCTCAGTCGTTGTGAATGACGTAGTGGTGGTTCTGAAGCTGCTGTTGGTGAAGATGTACCACTAGTTGAAGATGATGGAGGCTCTTCTATTTCTTTCTCCAATGGTTCATCTTCGATGGTGATGCTTTTCTGGTCACCCTTTTGGTTCCAGTCCCAAGCTTCATCTTCAAAAAAATGGACATCCCTGCTGATAATTACCTTTTCAGTGACTGGGTTATACAGCTTATAACCTTTAGTTGTGTCACTATAGCCAATGAAGATGCACTTCTCGCTTTTGTCATCCAACTTCTTTCTTCGTTCATCTGGTATATGGGGATATGCCGTGCACCCAAATACTCGTAGAAACGAAACATCTGGCTTGTTGCCGCTCCAAGCCTCTTCTGGGGTTCTTCCAAGAACACTCCTTGTTGGACACCTGTTTAGTACAAATACAGCACAAGCAACCGCTTCTGCCCAAAAATTCTTAGGCAAATTTTTGGCTTTTAACATACTTCTTGCCATTTCAAAAATTGTCCTGTTCTTTCTTTCTGCTATACCATTTTGCTGAGGTGTATAGCTGGCAGTCAACTGACGTTTTACTCCATGAATTTTACAAAATTTGTCAAATTCATTTGAGGTAAATTCTCCTCCTCTATCCGATCTCAACGTCTTCAGATTAAAGCCACTATGTTTTTCAACATAGACTTTAAATTCTTTGAACTTGGCAAATGCTTCAGATTTTTCTCTCAAGAAATATACCCAAGTTTTTCTGGTAAAATCATCAACAAAAATCAGCATGTACCTTTTTTTTCCGACTGATTCAACCTCAATAGGGCCACATATATCTGTATGTACCAGCTCCAAAGGTTGCTTTGCTCTTCTGGCTTTCCCTACTGGAAATGATTCTCGATGTTGTTTTCCAACGAGACATCCTTCGCATGGACGATCTGGACATTCGATTAAAGGCATGTCGGTCACCATCTTTTTCTGAACCAGTAGTTTTAGTCTACGAAAATTTAGATGACCGTATCGAATATGCCATAGCCAGTTGTTGTCTTTCATCATCGCTTGAAAACTCAAGAGATTCTTCGTCTGAAGAGTCATGGGAAACATCCGGTTCTTCGTCATTTGCACCGTTGTGATCAACTTGTTGTTGACACCTCTGATGGTGCAAATTCCATTTTCAATGTGAACTTTGTGGCCTTTTTCGGAAAGTTGCCCAACACTTAGCAAATTCCAAAAAAGTCCTGGCACAAAGTAAACATCTGCAATAGCAACATTAGTACCATCTTTTGACTTGATATTAATGTTACCTTTGCCCATCACGGGAATTTTTGATTTATTCCCGAAGTTGACTTCACCACGACTCGTCTCATCCAATTGCGAGAATAATTCCTTCCGGCCAGTCATATGATTGCTGCAACCAGTATCTAGATACCATATGTTGGTATCTACAGTGCTTGAGTCATCCTTCTTACATGCTAGCACCATGTATTCTTCAGCATCAGTGGTATGTGCGTGCTCCGCCTGCTCGTACGTCGCCTTTGCATGGCATTCGGATTTGTAATGTCCGAACTTGTTGCACTTAAAACACTTGACTTTTGATTTGTCACGTGTTTTAAATTTCCCGGTGAAATTGGAATTTCCACCTCTTCCTTGGCCTCCTCCGCGACCTCGACCTCCTTGATAGCTTCCTCGATTTGATGGAGCGATACGACTTTGCAAAGCTTGCTCGGGATATGAACTGACGGACTTCTGATTCATTCTTTGCTCATGCGAGCATAATGAACCCATCAACCGCTCCAACGTCATAGTTGATATATCTTGGCCTTCTTCGATTGCCGCAACAACGTAGTCAAATCTTTCAGTCAAAGACCTCAAGATTTTTTCTACGACTCGTACATCTTGGAGTGTTTCACCATTAACCCTCAATTGGTTAACGATGTTTTGTACACGATCAAAATACAAAGAGATAGATTCAGAATCATTCATGCGTAAAGACTCAAAATCACCTCGAAGTGTTTGAAGCCGAACTCTTCGAACACGATCGTCGCCCTTGTAGGATTTTTGCAAAATATCCCACGCTGCTTTGGCGGTCTCGGCATTCGATATTTTTTCAAATATCGTCTCCTCCACGGCTTGAAAGATCGCATATAATGCTTTCTGATCTTTTTTCCGGGATTCCACCAACGAATCCTTCTCCTCCTTTCTCATGGCATTGAATTCTTCGTTATTAGCTACTTCGATGTAGCCATTCTCCACCAGGTTCCACAAATCTTGCGATTTGAACAAAACCTTCATCTGGACGGACCAGTTGTTGAAATTCTTTCCGTTCAACTTTGGAAGTTGAAATTGAACGGAACTTGTGGACGCCATAACTTGGCTCTGATACCAAATGTAGGAACCAAATAAAAAGGAAGGAGGAATTTTGCGGAAGCTTGGAGGATTTAATTTGGAGAGAATAACAAAAATGCAAATGAGAGAGCAATACTACAAAATACCTTTGCCAAGGTTTTACACAAAGAAAATCAAGCTTTGCTCTAAGCTTGTTCTTACAAGAAAACTCTCTCTCTCTCTCTATTTCTTCTCCTCCTTGATATGAAACTTACAAGAAAAACCACACATATTTATAGCCAATTCTATACCTAATTTTTGTCAAACTTAAATGTCTTTATTTGACTACACTTAATTTTATCAAATTCAAGCACACCTAAGTTGTCCATTTATGACAATCAATAGTCAAAAATTGAGGCTTAAGCACACCTAAGTTGTCCATTAATAGTCAAAAATTGAGGCTTCTTCTTTTTTTGACTTTCTTCCAAAATTTATTTTAATATTTTCAATAGAGACTTTAAAATGATGATACTAAATTGGTCCACAACTAATATACGGTAATTATTCCAGGGGCAACAACACCTATTTTAAACTATATTTGCTTAGGCACCCACAAAGTTCTAGTGTGCACTGAAATACTGTAGTGCAAAGTATGGACAAGTGATTGCTCCTACAATTTTGACCCTCCCCCCCAAAAAAAAGGTGCTCCTACAATGAATGAACTCTTACACAAGATAAGGACGTGAGCTTTTCTGTGAAGATATTGCATATCCTTCATTTGGGTGCCAAACTTTACAAAGCCACACCTTTTTTAAGATGAGTCCATTCCAACCCTCACATAACTCCAAAAACCGAAAAGGCGGATATATTCGGTCTTGGATGAAATTTGATGACACAGCCACAGAAATTCACAGATGAGAAGCGTGGAACACAAACACAAGAAAGGCAAAAAGACAGGAGTTTGAGGAAAAGAGAAGAATAAAAGTACACGTTTTTAGATGATACAAGGGTATAGGCACACGATATTGCTCACGAGTTTCAATCAAGAATGTGCAACATCTCTCTCTCTCTCTCTCTCTCTCTCTTCCAAAAATGTCACAGTCCTAGTATCTTTGTCCTTCTATATTACGACCTTGTAAAGGCAAAACAGGAGCAGTTCCTTCCATACATAGATCACAGCTTTTATTGCTTGCCCATCAATAAGCATTTGAATTTAAGTATATTTTTTCTGCTACAAAAGGTTATCTCCATGTCACATAACTGGTAAGCTGGTTTTGCCAATTACCTCCACATCACATGTACCCTCCAAAGTGAGAGCAGGTCCCTCAGAAAAAACCAACATCAGCCTATCATCTGAAGTTTCTTCACTTGTGAAAACCTCACATCTTAAACCATGGAGGGGATGCAGCAACTAGAGGAAGATCATCAGAAAGAGAGAGAAAGCAAGAACTCCGCTCTTATCCTGGATCTAAGCCTCTCTAGGAAAGATTCCTGTCACGGGTCGAATCCGGAACTGGATCTCATCCGACGTTTCGACTCCGATTCACCTCGTAACTCTGAAGACACCCTGCAAGGTAGTGAAAACGAGACAAGAGTGTTTTCATGCAACTACTGTCAGAGGAAATTTTACAGCTCTCAAGCACTCGGAGGCCACCAGAATGCGCACAAGCGAGAGCGGACGCTAGCAAAGCGGCACCGAATCGGTGGCTTTGCTTATTCCAGCATGGCCTCCCTGCCTCTGCATGGCTCTTATAACAGATCTCTCGGCATTCAAGTGCATTCTATGATCCACAAGCCGTCTCACAATTATGGACAAGACGGGTGGACTCGGCAATCGCTGAATCAGCAGCCTGCAGTAGGAAGACTTGCGGTACAGGATTCTTTTCGAGGGGGAATAACCATCACCGGATCATCATCAAATTCCGGGATCGGCAGATTTGACGGAGTCGGGAAGCCTTCTGCTGCCGAGGGGATGGGAGGATTCTGGTGGGGCAGTGTGAATCATTTGGATACCAAATTAGATGAAGTCCAGAAAATTGACTTGTCCCTGAAACTCTGAGCTGCTTTCTATAATCCTTTTTTCTCCTTTTTTTGCCTATCCAAGCAAAAGTACTGGCAGTATCTTACTTCTTCAGGCAAAGTTGGTTCATTTTGTTTCAGTTTCATCATTCTGTACATGCTTTTCTATACTAATTTCTAGTACGCTTCTACTGTCTCCTATAAGATGGAAATCTGAGTTTCTGGGTCCAGAATTCGGTTTTCTTAGCTGTAACTGATAGGAGCAAAAAACCACAAGAAGAAGAACTCAACTTTAAACAGCTACAGGACCTCTCACAGTACTAAGAGATTTTCATGGGTTGCCGCTAGCTGTAAAAACAGGTGTAGACAACCAGTGCAAAGGGAATTTGTAAACATTGCATTCACCGATCAAAATTTGGATTTCTCTCATGCTATTATATTAATGGAGGACGCTAGCCGGAGTTTAGAAGGAGGAGAGTGAGGAACAAAGAATAGAATGAGCCTTCCAAAACATGACATGCAACAGAAAGTTTTTTTTATTATTATTATGTTATTAAGAACAGAAAGCTCTTTTTCACTTACATTATTAGTTTCAGATGGACATGATGGTCCACAATGGCAGGGGTGTAATCCGAAAGCATGTTCTTGTCATCTCTTGTTGTCATAGAACGCTTAAAGCACAATGCTTTTGAAGAAAGAACATATTAGCGTTGGATGGTTGTGATTTGTCTGAATGGCGTTGCAGATGCCCACCTACAGTTGATTATAGACCATTTTGGTTTGGCATGGCCATGTGAGATGGCGAAGAATGGCCCACAAAAGCTCTACTATCACATCATTTCCCATACACAAACTTTGGGTAAAATCTGCATATTCATTCGATTTCTCACCTAATAAGATTTCTCGACTGTAGCCATCAAAGCAGGAGGCCCCCATCACACCCCAATGTGCACGAGTTATTATCTCTTCATTAGTCATAATGCAACTTGGATTTTCCACAATCAAGAGTTAATGTGACAGAAACAGTCTCATCATTAGGACAGTTAATTACCCCCAGTAATCCGACAATAGTGAGGACTATGATTGAGTTAGATGCAAGTCATAATGGAAAGCTACAGGTCACGAATGCTCACCAAAGTTGGCATTTGAGGTGGATAGTCCTCTTTCTTTTGTCAAAAAAAGGAAACGAATTGTTTTGTAGTTAAAGCAAGAAACACCAAAAAAGAACCACAAGTATGAAGATGTCTTCAAAATGGACTCATCATTAGCTGAGATTAGGTGGAAAGCCGTGATGCAGAAAATGGTCTTCACTTTTGTAATCTCATCATAAAACGTGTCATGCATTGTGAGTTTCCACAAGATGGACATGACTTCTTAAATTTCTTGAGGGAGACTAATAATTGCACGCTATATTTTCTATACCCATGAATCATACTACTTGACCATTCGATTGAATATCTCAAACATCTTAGATTATGTTAGAACAAATTGCACGCATGGTTTTCCCCTCCCACATCTCCTTATTTCTGCTTTCAATTATCAACATTTCAGAGCATGGGTGAAGATTCAAACTCATAAATGGATCAAACGGATCATTTTGTGGGACTGGCAGCGCATATCCACCCATCAGCCATGCACGCAAAAGCCACCAGCAAGAGACCTGCTGTGCCTAACCCCTAGCTGACCCCTCATTCTGTGTAATTCACCTACGGGTGATAGAGACTCGACTCGGTAGAACATTTGTAGCATTTGTATTTGAGGAAGGTTTCTCTTCTAGAGACAGACAAGAGAATTCTATCTTGTTGACCTCACTCTAGTTTGAGGTAAGTCCAGTAAATTGGAATGCTTACTTTAGTTGACAGGACATTCCATTTAAAGAAACGCATGGCAAGTTTTGATAGCAGCCTCTTCTGTCTGACAGGAGGCGGCATGGCATGTTAATTGTTCACTGCAACCATGAAGCACCAGGAAGCAACTTAAATATGCAAGGGTAACAAGTGATTAGAGTTATGTATCACATTCAAAAATAGTAAGATTCTTCGGAACGTTGTAGATGTGCATATTGCACAATGCAGCATTAGGGAATTAGTCATTTGATAACAAGCACAAATAGAATCACAAGGAATCAGGATCCATTCACAGAGCAGGTCACTTCGCTTATTCCTTTAATCCCATTAACCTCTGCTCCCCGTCATTGTTCCATAAATCACCAGTCTTTCTTCATATGCTATATATCATGACCAAAAAAATATAAGGTTCCTTCAATGGCTTCATAATTTACAAAGAAAACAAGACGGCCCAGATTACAAGAATACTAGCATTCTGCCTATTCAACCTGAAGGCTATCCAAATATTCTCATAAAAAATAAGTACAAAGGACGGATTATGGACAAGAACTCTGAAATTTAGCCCCATGGCACACGATCAACTCATGATAACGTAAGTATAGGCTGCTAAACTAAACAACTGCTCAGATCAATCAGGAAACTATCTCTGCAGGCATGTCAGTTCCCCTGGTGTACTGTTTGCTAAGCAACTTTTGGACAAGGATTTCTGTTAGCCAGAACAAAACTTGGGCATCTGTCTACATAAAAAGAAATGGGTCTTGGCAAAAGCATCATTCAAACTTAGCATCAGGGAAATCTGATCCCCTCTGGGTCTTAATTGTTCTGATCCTTTTGGGAAGAAACAGGACCTGAAGCTGAAGTACCTCCCCCTTCTTTACCATCATTGCTTTTAGCCACAGGTTTTCCAGGTTCTGATTCTGCAGTGCTGGGCTTGGCTGACGATTGACTTTCTTTCTTCATTGCATCCTCCTGCTTTGCAGAAGAGCTGCCACCTGATTGTTTCTTTGCTTCAACAACTATATCTTTCACAGCCTCCTCCAGCTTGTCGAGTCTCACCTTTACCTCAGAAAGCTCCTTTTCTTCTGGAGTTTCCACTTCCATCTCTTTCAATTTCTTTTCTTCCTCCAGCTTCTTCTGCTCCAGCTCCTGAGATAGCAATAAACACAAGAACATAATAAATCATAACCGGCACTCCACAAGAAAGAAAATGGGGAAACTAGTAAATGGTATAGCAAGAATTAGGTTGCTGGTGACTCAAATTGAGCATATGAAATAACAGATTCAACATGCAACACTCCGACAAGACACAAACTATCCTCCTTTTTTACTTTTACAATTCAAACAGAAAGAGGCAAAATGAAAGTCTCCCCGCACGTCAAAAATTGTTGACTGACAAGAACTGCGTTGTCATGTACCAAGTATTCACTGGATAAGTATGTAAAAGAGTTTGGCTTACAGCTTCCATTCTTCTCATTTCATATCGAGCATACTGAGCCACCAAGTAAACAGCTGTCACACAAACCATCTGCTTTAAGACAGGAGCACCAAACCAACAGGCAACATTGTAAATCTGAAATTCAATAGTTGGTAGACTCCAATATACCCAGTGAAGGCATGCAGGCAAAGAAAAGCTGTACTAGATGGAAATCAATCCTGACCATACAAAAAAGAAATATATAAGAAGAAGGTTCAACATTGATTGAGAAAAATAATAAAGAATTTAAAATATAATTAATAAGAAGGTTCATATGATATGCATTCCCAGTTGCATCTCACATATGAGTCAAATTATATGTTGGCTACAATAATAATGACAAGAACACAACCAGGGTGTTTAACATGTCAAGAAAGAGCACCATAGTGTCTCGTGGAGCAATATAAGTTAGAACTGTAAAATCCTTACACATGAAACGGAACATCTCAACGTAACCTACCCAAACTTCTTTTCCTTTGAGGGACCATTGACCAGGATCTCAGCAGCAGTCATCAAATCCAACTTGTCCAACAGCTTGTAGGCGTCACTGTATGTGCTGATGCTCGATTCAGCCTTTTCGCCATTGCTAGAATTGGTGACAGAGGTGCTAGATTTATCCCCATTTTTACCAGTGGAGCTGCAATACGATCTCATCCATCCAAATCTGTATCTCCTGGCAATAAGAACCCAAGCTTTTTGGGTACCAAACATCACTAGCTATCCACTCTTGATTTGAGCTACATTCTGCAAAAGCCATAGGCACTCTAATTTCACTTTCTTCAAATTAGGCACACACGAGACATGCCATTTGGTAAAGACAGATAAATGAAATAGTCCAGCAAAACAAAAAGAGCGCGCCCAATTTTGCTCTCGGTAGATTCAATAACTCTCTCCCCTCCAACATGTTAAACTGAAAGCTACATTCCCTTGCTACAAGTGCATTAATAGAATCGGATGGACTTCAAACTCATGTCTCCGGCGTTTCAACTGGTTAAGACCGTGGTTCGCGTTCTAAATCACTTGTCGAACCACTGGAGAGCTAAACGACAACGTCGAGAATTTTTCCGAGCCTGTCGGATGCATCCACAACCATAAAAGTAGAACATTTCAGCACATTTGCACTGGAGGCTATTTCGTAACTACGTTTACTGCAACTTCAAAGGCTAAAATCCGCTAATCCTCTCTATCAACAGCGAAGGCCATCAAAACACATCCTCGCCAAATCAGTCCCCGATCCATCTCAAAAGCGGAAAACGCTCGGAGGTTACCAAACATGGACGACGACTGCTACTTCCAAGTCACCCAAAAACTACGCGGAAACAATGACCGAGATGGAAACCTACCAGGTCGTCGCGGCGCAAGGTGGACAGCAAGATCGGCGGTGACCGAGAGAAGCGAGTTCGAGGGGTCGCTGGGTGGTGGCCGGTGGTGAAGCCGCAGGGGTTGGGGGTGTGCTTGAAGTTGGGCTTTCGTGGGCCCGAGATTGTTGGGCCAGATTGACAAACGAAAGCCTTCCTTCCTTGCTTTGCTAGGATTGTTTGAATAGAGGAGATCAATTTGACCTCAAGTTGATTTCAGGAAATACCTTACATCACGTGTAAAAATGTTTTTAATTAGGGATGGCCAGCCGACCGTGTCTGCCCGGCCCCACGACCCCTTTGCTCCTGGGTCAATGCTCGAGCATTGGCTCGATAATAGCCTTGGTTCGGACCTTTTCTTTTAGGTCAAGTTCACTAAAATATGAATCGTTGAAAAATTTCAATTTGAGTCTGTTTATACCTAAATCTCACTTTTTGTATGGATTACGAATTCTGGCACTCAAACATGCAATTGTCAAATGATGAATATGAAATTAGATAATACAAGATTGCATTAAAGAGATGAAATTCACATATCTTGACTTTGGAACTCAATATCCATTGTGCGGGCATGTTTTCTCTAGAATTTTACCAATAAAACCGTGTATCTCTATGTTAGATCAATGTTCAAAATCAAAACAACACAATGGATCGTAACACATTCATTGAGTGATTGTTATATCAATTGATGCATTTTAAAAAGGTCGATGGAAAGTATGGAGGCGAGTGCTTTAGTTTATGTCTTGAAAAATCATGACGTACGCCTAACAAGAATTTCCAGATTTAAAAACTAAGCAACCAGCGAGAATTGAATTGAATTTTCTTTTATTTTTTCGAGCTATAAATAATATTAGCAGTTTAAGAGCATGTATGACAACGGTTCTATTTTCATGCTTGTTTATTTGTCTATTGTGGGAACAAGGTTAGAATAGGTAATCGTTTGGTAACGTAATTCCATTTTTTTTTTCAAAATAATTTTTTTATTATTGAGAAATAGGTTTGGGATAAAAATGAAAAGGTAAAAAATTTCTATTTTTTATTTCTAAAACAAAAGCATGAATAAGAATTCTTCGCTTACTCCCTCTTTCTCGAGTCTAATCTCTCTCTAACATCCTTGATGCCAATTGCCATCCACCAATCACCTCTCTCGGGTTCTTGACGCTGTTCACCAATCATCATTCGCCGTCGATGTCCTCTCTCGCGTCCTTGCCGCCAATCGCCCTTCGTCGTGGTGGGTTTTGATGGAACATGTATGGGAAAATAAAATATAAAATGTAGCCGAAATAAATAAACCCGCATACGTATCTCCAGAGGCGTCGTTCATGCTTTTCAAAAAAAAAAAACAAGCTGAACAAAGGAGTTTACAGATTACCTTTTGTTGCATGCTTAAAAAGAGTTGGTTCAAATGTTATTTAGAGCTCCATAAGTGTCAGATCTCTAGTTTAGATATACCATTAATCTCACGACGAACGGAAAGATGGAATCCCGGAGGATCACCACTTTAATTGTGCTAGCAATTTAGTGGAGGCAATTCTCTCGACTCTTGGTCATAATAGCGAGAACAATGGAAACAATTTTCTGCTCTCTCTCAATTGTTGCACGCTCTAAATGAACACACCATTTTGAGAGAAAACTGCCTTCTCACATGCCGCTCAATTCTCTTCTCTTTCAAAACGAAAGGCCAAGACTGGTCAGCAACTTGACTGAGCCTTACATAAGGGGTTAAGTTGCTGCCCGTGCTGAGCAACTTGCATACTAGGTTGCCGACCATGGCAACTTAGGCTCTGTTTGTTTCATTAAAAACAACTTCTCGAAAAATGTTTTCTGGATTTTTCAGCATTTGGGGGCCAGAAAATAAACTAATCCTGAAAAACATTTTCCTCTTATGAAAAAATCCCTTTGAAAAGTGTGAAAAATATTTTCCTCATTTTGAAAAGTGAAAAATATTTTCCTCATCTTTTCTTCCCTGTTTCTTTTAAACTTCTTTATTTTTCTTTTCTTGTTCTTCCTCCTTCATCGATGTTCCTTCCTCCGCCGCCGTTGGCCACCCCGTCGGTCCCCGCTCGTCATCGCCTCTGCCCGCTACCGAGCCCAATTGCCGAAAATCAATTCCTTGATAAACGACGGAAATTGTTTTTTGATTCATTTTTAAGTATTAGCCAAATATCGAAAAATATTATTATTTTCTTGAAAATGACTTCCTGAAAAATATTTTTCGAAAGTATCGCATTTTTGTGTGAAACAAACATAGTATACAAGTTGCTTACCTTGTGGTCAACCTTTAATTTTTTTTTAAACTTTAGTTTTGTATATATACAATATCATACATATATATTAAAATAAAAGACAAACAACTTGTGTGCGATCTCACGTGTGCAATGGGCACATCAACATGTGTTCGTTTCGGGCATACGCGTGCAGCACGTGCATGACTACAAATAAGAATCAATTAACTCTCATTTAATTTAATTTCATTCCAACTAATTTGATAGTTATGATTGTAAATATATTTACAATATTGCCTTTCGTGTTCAATGTTGTCGTGTATTGATTAAGGTGTGTAACATCCTTAGGTTTGTCGCTGAGGTCGTAGTAAAATATGCATCAACACATTAGTACTTTCAAGAGAACTAATTATCTCGATTAGTCTTTAGGTCCTAAAGCCATTAGTGACATTTAGTAACATGTCATGACTACCCAAATAGCGTGAATGTCTTAAAAATATCCTAAACCAATGAGCTTTGGTTACAGTGTAATTTAATCCCTTCGTCTTATTATGTCCAAATCGAACAAAGGCCATGTAATATTTGTCAAGTCACCAATTTGATTATATACACAAATCTAATTAACATGTGTTTAGACGAGACATGAATATTTCATTCTCGATTACAACATCGACCGAAATTTTCAATGCAATATCACGATTAGATCGCATACGACATCAACCATGCATATAACAACGAGATATATTCCATTTTGTGCACACTTATGATTTTGTATGGGAACAAATTATGACCATCAAGTACAGAAACAGATCAACGAACTGGCAATATGTGCACTTGTGAACTATAGTTGTCCAACACACAAGTCAACAATGCGCCTCAAGTCTAAGGATTATTTATACAAACCAAAGCATAGACGATTAAACATTGAACACGCTCAAAGCTTCCATGTTGCTAATCGTTTAATGCATGTCATGTTCAATGAACTTGTTTGGTATAAACAGTTGTGTTCTAACTTAAGCATCATAATATCCAATGACTCGTAACTCGTCATTCTTTTAAGTATTCAATATTTAACGGTGAAGTTAAGAACAAACCGGTCTCAACATGATCATTAATATCCACTCAATGATCCATCGACTAGGAATATTTTAAAGATTCAGTCTAATTATAAACCCGTCACACATATTCTTAATGTCTCAAGAATAGGTTTAGTCACAACTAGTCTTGTGGAATCATTCATCAAAATAACAGGATAAACGAATGAATACATCTTTGCCATTAATTAAATATGAAATTGAAAGTACGACTAACATTCTCAATATATAACTATTACACGGTTTCTTTATGACATATGTCTAACGCGCCAATCACCCAGCCATAGAAATCTTATGCTGTTATCAAACGAATTTTTGTTTCAAAAACAGAAATTTCGTGTCATTGTTAAATGCGAATCTCGGCTCAAAAACTCGTCCATGATAGGTAAATAAATTAGCAAAAAATGAAGCCCGAGAAGAGAACTGTTGTTATTTGCATTCTAAATGTCCCAAGGTTTACCGAAAAAAGGAAAAACATTAAAAGAGCGCGACCTTATATTATGGGCATATAGATATTTTCATGACGACTGGATTTTCGGAGTGTTAGATAATAGGGATGATGAAAATTTTGTAATTTCGATCAAAGCCTGATTTTCACGCTAAAGCGTCGTCGTGACGACGCTACGCTCAAAAACGCCAGGCCAAAACCCAACACCTATAAATAAGCACAGCTCTCTAAGCCAGAACTCGAAATATTTTTCCCTCTTCTGAGAAGTTTCGCCGCGAAGCTGCCACTGTGCTCGCGCTCTCGCTCTCGCTCCGCTCCGTCGCTGTGATGGCCACCTTCGGAGCAGCTCCTGCTGGGAACCACAACCCTAACAAGTCTTTCGAGGTACTGCTTGTTCTCCATTGTTACGACGTTTTGAGTTTTTCCTGCATTGTTCGAATTTAGACGGGCGTTAAACCTGGCGACGATGTTCCATCGGTTTCAAGCTAGAGAACTAGCGTGTTATCGTGCGTGCTCGCCGTGATTTTTTCGTAGCTCCGTTGGATGCTTGAATGAGCTCAGCTTAGCTCGGATCTTGCGGTGTTTTTGGATTCCTATTAGAAAGGGGCGTTTCTTAGCGTTCTGCAATTCGTAGATGTACGTTTGGTAGATTATGCGTTATACATGTGCGTTATCAGGAGGGGGAAAGTAATCGAGTGCCTGCTTTTGGTGATTTGGATGTTGCTTTATGGATTTCCAGTTAGTTCTGGTTGGACGATTGGTTGTAGAGGTAGTTTGACGTTTTTGGGTAAGCTCTTTTTAAATGTAACAATGTCAGGTGATTCAACCTCCCAGCGATTCTGTTTCAAGCCTCAGTTTCAGCCCGAAGGCCAACCACTTAGTTGCTACTTCGTGGGATAATCAGGTTTGCACAACTCCTTTTGTACTTGCTGAAACCTTACAGGTGAAAATCAATTGCCCTGTTCCAGCTTTTAGTTGACACCCGTTTATGGTTTCCTGTTGCTGTCTTGAAAATCTCTGTAGGTACGGTGCTGGGAACTTACGAGGAATGGGGCTTCTGTAACTAGCGTGCCCAAGGCATCAATGTCACACGACCAACCGGTGATTGTCTATCTTTGGTTTGTTATTAAAAGGATTTGTCTGAGTTTGGTTTACATGAGCTAATAGGTATCTCTTATTAAAAGGATCTGTCTGAGTTTTGGTTTCCACAAGCTAATATGTTTTCTATGCTCTCTGGAAAATATCTCCATTCCTTTTAAAAGGTACTTTGTTCAGCTTGGAAGGATGATGGAACGACTGTCTTTTCTGGAGGCTGTGATAAGCAAGCAAAAATGTGGCCTTTAATGTCTGGAGGTCAGCCAGTGACAGTTGCCATGCACGATGCACCCATTAAGGAGATTGCTTGGATCCCAGAGATGAATGTCTTAGTTACGGGAAGCTGGGACAAGACCTTGAAGTAAGAATTGTTTTGCTTTTCATTTGTACGCATGGCATAGGAGTATTTTATGACGATCTTTTGCACTTCATCTATCAATTTTGATTGATGTACATGAGGTGGTACAATAAACAGCGGTGGTGCCACAATCGAATTTTTTCTCATAATTCCAGCTTTTGTAATTCTAGCATAGAATCATAGTGCATGGATAGAGCAGCACTATCCTGTGACTAAGCCAATGCTGCGTTGTGTAGTTGCTTTTATCTTCTAATTTTCTGCTGTTAAAGTGGGAATATTATGGCGAGACTCGCATTGGCCATGCTCTTGTCTTTGTTGCATAAATTGGGAGATATGATTTCCTTGCATTATTTGCATGAAGATGTGTGCATATAATTACTAAAACCATGTACCATGAGGATAGGATTTGCAATGTTTCTTCCCTGTTGATCCATGATGTCTGCAGCCTGATGTTATTTTTCTGAGAAATTTGTTGATGCAACTTGTTTCAAATAAAATTTTCTTTATATTGTCATGACTTGATTAAGGTACTGGGACACGAGGCAGTCAAATCCTGTACATACTCAACAGCTACCAGAACGCTGCCGTGCACTTACAGTGAGACATCCCCTGATGGTTGTTTGCACAGCAGATAGGAATCTTATTGTCTTTAATCTGCAGAATCCTCAGGTAAAACCTTCTCGATTATTCATCTAACTGAATGTTTTCATTTTTCTAACGTGTTTGTTTCAATGGAATATTACTTGGAATTGCAATTGTTATTCTCCATAAGTAGCCGCATACACATGTTTTAAGCTACAGTTCACAATATCGGTCCCCTTTATATGGTATACGGTTTTGATGTGCATGAGAAAGACATTGAATGCTTGTTTGCATATTCTGCTAATTGTGTGCCCAGACATCACGTAACCTTGGCAAGCAACTTACGTGTCTGCTAAAAGGGAAGAGCGATATGATACTTTGCACAACCATTGTACTTGTACGCTGATACAGGTCTTGGTGATGGTTCTTGCTTACGTTAACCTTAGACTCAAAATAATGGATATTAGGTGAAGTTTTCCTCCACTTGCTAGACCTATTTCCCAGGGAGACAAAAGCAACTAATTAATTCAATATGTTCATAGGGCTCTTGATTGAAGTACATTTACATCACTTAGCACAATGACAACGCATTTTCACTCTGCACATAAGATGGCAGTTATATTTTTATACCCAGGATTATACTTCATGATAATGGCCTATTCACCTGTTGTTGCACTGTTCAACTTTTCTCTTATTTCTTTAATGGTCTGAATTTTCTAATGGCAGTCATAAAACATTTACTTTTTCAAGAAAATATAGAAAGGAAAAGAAGTCATCTTTCATTCTTTTCTCACAATTGATAAATTTACCTCAATGTTCCGATACTACTGGAATGACGTTCAGGTTATTTGACTTTTACTGTTGGAATTGATAACAGGCTGAGTTCAAGAGAGTTCCTTCACCCCTAAAGTACCAGACAAGATGTGTTGCAGCTTTCCCTGACCAGCAAGGTTTCCTGGTAAGTACTAGTTGCAGCTAGATTATCATGGGTATGATGTGCATCATTTTCTTCTATCCATTTGCTCAATAAAATACGACTCCAATGATGAGAATATGTACATAGAGAGAATAAGCACACCATGGTTGCACATGATGAGAATGAAACAATGGTCAATTGCTTCTAAACCTTCTATTGTGATGTTATTCAGTTTAAACGCTTGCTGTCCTTTTTCCATGATTAAGTATATTGGTCTTTGTCATTCAATGACATTTTCATATTGTTTGTCTTGTACTACATTTTTATTGTGCTCCATAACTTTTTGTTCCTGGTAATGGTAAAATTTCTGTTAACTCTAGGTTGGATCCATCGAGGGGAGGGTTGGTGTTCATCACCTGGATGATTCCCAGAGCACTAAAAACTTCACTTTTAAGTGTCATAGAGACACCAACGAGATTTATTCTGTCAACTCCTTGAATTTCCATCCAGTAAGTCATTCTTCTGTAATCCATATGTGCAATCTCATCCAGACAGTCATTATTCATCCAGAGTCTTACTTTCTTCTTTCAGGTGCATCATACCTTTGCCACTGCTGGATCTGATGGTGCTTTTAACTTTTGGGACAAGGATAGCAAACAAAGACTTAAGGTCTCTCTCTCTCTCTATGTGTGTGTGTGTGTGTTGTGCATATGGTGTTAATTTGATGAGAGAAGGTTTGAGTTGGATGAGTATTGCTGTATCTCATTTTTTTTTCCTGAGTACATCATAAGGACCACCTGGTTAAAAGATGTAAGGTCGCATATTGACATGGTTTAGGATATCAAAGTATAAGGTTTTCAGCACCTTCATAAACCGAGAGTACTTTTTGAGTGGTCTTCGGGCTCTCCACCTGTTTCTCGTGCTATCACTCGGGTTACGCATAATATTTTGAGTAGATCATCTTTATTTCCTTTCCATTTAGGCCTGAGGGAGACTTTACTTATGTTAGGCATGACCATGTTTGCAGAGTCTAAATGAAATAATGCAAATCTCTGATGTTCATGATTTCCCTCTGAACCTCTCACTTCAAGGATGAAGGCATCAATTAAGTAATTTTCAAAAGCATAGAAAAAGTACTTGTCGATGAAGCTCTCTTTTGGAATAGACTGGTAATTGTTTCAGAACTACTTTGCTGCAATTCTCAGGCAATGTCAAGATGCAGCCAACCAATACCTTGTAGCGCCTTCAATAATGATGGCTCATTATATGCATACTCGGTGAGTCTCTTTTCACCTTGTAGATAGATTCCGAGTCCATCCTGTTTCTGCAATCATTTTTCTTCAGAAGAGAGATGCATAGTGAAGGAGGCAATCATACCACTTCCTCGCATGAATACATCAAGAGATGTTCTTATGTGCATATGTGGAAATACATCCAACTTTTGACTCTGCTGAGAGAGATGTTATGTAGTTGGTATTTGCCAACTTCGTCTCACGACATGTCAATATGGACTAAAAATAGGGTAGATTCACTTCACTAGTCTAGTGTAGATTTACTTAACCTCATACACGACTCTTTTAGCCACCACCCTTTCAGTTTTTTTATTGCATACACACTTTGCTTTAGAATGAGCTCAGGCTCATGGCGTTTCTGGTTATTTGGTTGGTTGCCTATGATTGGACTTTCTCAATAGCCAAATCTTCTCATATAAATTATATCAAGGACAATTGGGGATCTGACTAGCACTGAAATTTGTGGTTCAACTTGGTTGTAGGTCTGTTACGACTGGAGCAAGGGGGCAGAAAATCACAATCCTGCTACAGCAAAGACCTATATCTTCTTGCACTTACCACAGGTATTTTTATCTTCCTTTCAACTGACTGCTCTTTTAGTAGACGTGCCTGAATTTTTTTTTTTTTTGGGGGGGAGGAATACTCTTATGTGGCTACATGCATCTTGATTGGATTGCAGGAAGCAGAGGTCAAAGCAAAGCCACGGGTTGGAACAACTAACAGGAAGTGAAGTTGTTGATTTGTTTCAAGCAGGAAGTTTTCGAGGAAAACTGTGGCAGTGAAGATAGTGGTTCTATTCATTTATCAGAAATTATAGGATAGGGATGGTCTGTCTCTCATTGAGGTTTTTGGAGTTATAGTAATCCATTTTCATTTAGCCGTAACTTTTGCCATCTCTGATAGGCCAAGTTGTATTCACTGTGGAGGACGGGAGGAGTGGCGCTTATGGTAGTTTCGTTTTTCTCATGGCACTTATTTCAGTATTGTTTTTCATGTCTATCACCTTGATGTGGGGAAGAACGAATACATTTTGTACTTCTCGGGACTCAAAAAATATTTTTACGAGTTTCATCAGAAATAGAAGTGTCTACAGAATGACTTCCTCACCGTTGCTTGAATTGTGTTCATACATGAACATATGAAGTACCAATGATTATCCCTGAACTTCCCTTCTCAGCTAGTGGCCTATCATAACGTGTCCTTGATTACTGCTCTCACCGTGATCGTAATTAATAATATTTCCTAATGTGCAATATCCCATGAATCATCATCAAGGAACCAAGCTCGAGAAACTGTCAGGGGCTCAAAAGGTTGACGCTGTAAACAACGTAATGAGGTTTCTGCACTGTTATGAGAAACTGTTCTACCGATAGGTCCGCTGTAGTTGGGTTTTTGAGTTTCGATTGGTTGAAGCAGCGCATGCCAAGGTTACTGATTTTCAATCTATTCACTGAGATTGGCTTGTAATTTCGAGTTTCGATTGTGTGATTACGTTTGCTTTAAAATACAGCACTGGAGGTAAGGTACGGCCAGTACTGTGGTTTCCTTGCTGTGCCGATCATGCACGGCCTTGTCGTTATGGTCCATGCACGGCCTTTTTCTGGTTTTCTCCAATTCTTCGGCTGCTTTCCATGACGCTTGAGGGTTGTAATCCGTTTTGACCTTGATCGGAAATAGAAAGCCGATTGAAGCTCGAAAGTGACTCGAAAGGTAGACATGATGCAACATTGTCTTTGCTTACTCGAATTTTCATGCAGAACATGGTCACATTAGTCATTTCGCTTGGGAATTTAACGTGTAGTCTCATTTACATAGCAACATAGCCCTCAAAAAATACGACTTAGTCACACGTTTCGTGAAGGAAACAGGGCTGTTCTGTATAAGTCGTTATCGTGGAAATTATGCAGCGAAGCGACATGGTATTCTGATCGACTATTCTCGTAATGAGAAAAAAATTCGAAATTTTTTATTGATTAATGAATTGTAGCTATGACAATTTCATCACGTCAAACGATAGAGTCTGAGCAAGTAAAATTCACTAAATAATAGTGATTAGTTAAACAAAATCTTATACTATATTTCCTACGTAACATATTAATATTTGCTTTTCTGACCCAAATAAAACTTTCGATATCAGATCTAAGATCTGATTGTAATTTGAACCAAAACAGATTTTTCTTTTTCATGCAAAATCAAAAGTCTCTTGCGCCACACGCGGGAGAGAGAAGAGAAAGACGAGAAGCCACGTCAGCCAATAGGGGTGGTCAATCCTTCATTCGCTCTTTCACGTCCACCACGCTCGTGCATGTGGTTTCTCTCATTTCACGAACCCGCTCGGCGCACTCCCCCGCCCCCCGCTTCTCTCACTGCTCCCCCACCGAACTTATTCCGCTCACCGCCTTACACGCAGCCCATCGCGTCCACGGCTCTGAAACGTGGCGCCTTGTGATTGGACCTTCAGTCGTGGAAGCCAACGTCCCCCCGTGAGAGAGAAGACTTTGCCTTCAAAACCGAATGACCTGGGCTACATAGCTCACAAAAGTCCCGCTCGTTCGCTCAATTGGAGTTTTCCATAAAAAGACGACGAATCAGAGTTTGTTATAAGAGAGAGAGAACACTTCGGGAGAGAGAAGGTGAAACAACTCGCCACTGTGCTCTGCTTACTCTGTAGCTCCTTCGAACGATCTCTGATCAAGAGGACGAAGGCAGAGAAAAAGAATTACGAACGACGAGCTTCCCAAGTCGATCGCACAGACGAGTTTTCTGCGGTTCCGAGTAGATTTTCGGATAAAAAGTGTGTTAGGATCGATCCGTTTCGGATTATTAGAGGCGGATTCATCGGTGCGTGATTCTTGGTGTGTGATCGGAGCTACAGCGTTGGAAGTGTCGTATCAGCTTCGTTTGACGGAATGATGGCCGGAAACAGCTTGGAAGAGATTAAGAATGAGAATGTGGACCTGGTACGTTCACTTTTCCTCCTCCTCCTGTTTTTTTCGTGATTAGTTGTACCTCTATTTTCTTTTCGCGATCCTGCTTTAGCCTTTTTGCCTTGCAGTGTTACGAGTTGTTCGGTTCAGCGTTCTAATTGGGTTTTTGGATCATTGTTTGCTGCTACTGCTGTTTTACGTTGTGTGATTTCACGATAAGTCCTGCTTCGACACTTAGGCTTCTGCGTGATTCTCCATCTATATAGCGCAGCCAGCGAAATTCATGTCCATATATTTTTCAGCAGAACTTCATCGACCGCTTCCTAAGTAATGCTTCCATTGGGAAGCATCATCTTTGCTTTGTTCATATGTGATCGCGCAAATTGCATTGGGTCTATTGTTTCAGTCCCTTCGCATCAACTGTATATTCACGAGAATGTTTCACCATTCCCTCCAATGTGGTCAGCTTAGCATTATGTAAACACATGATTGGTTTAAATGTGCGCGTCCTGTTTCTGTCACGTCAGAAAGAGTGTACCTTATTACCATCCTTCATAACCAAATTAGCTTCTTACCATGCATTCCTAGTGGCATCTTTTTAATTGCAAGAGTAGACACGAATCGGTGCTAAAACCTTGAAGAGTCCAGGAATGAAATAGTGTTAGTTAAAGGATCATAAATCCGAACAGAGCAATTTCCATAATAATTTCTCAATATATTTACCGGATGCTGTCTATATTATTCTTCCCAGGAGCGTATACCAGTCGATGAAGTTTTCGAACAACTGAAATGCTCAAAAGAAGGTCTGTCGACTGAAGAAGCGCAGAGGAGGCTCCCACTTTTTGGGCCAAACAAGCTTGAAGAGAAGAAGGCATCGCATCTTACATATATCACATCTTGTCCCCTTTGAAATATTGTTATTTCTAACATGATCAATTGTTTTTCCACTTGAAACAGGAAAATAAGCTCCTGAAATTCTTGGGGTTTATGTGGAATCCACTTTCTTGGGTCATGGAGATGGCTGCCATCATGGCTATTGCTTTGGCTAATGGAGGGGTAGTTATCGGCGCCATCCTCTAAGAGTCCTAAATTCTAAAGTCTACTGGCAAAACCGCACAAAAGAAAGCATGCACATAGATAATAGTTTTATGAGTAAATTGCACAGAAAAAAGAGATGTACATGCACATGCGTGACTGAAATCGATCTCATGCAGGGTCAACCACCAGACTGGCAGGATTTCACGGGCATATTAGCCTTGCTTATCATCAATTCTACTATCAGCTTCATTGAGGAAAATAATGCCGGCAATGCTGCCGCAGCACTAATGGCAGGCCTAGCACCCAAAACAAAGGTCACTCACCTATATGTTGCACTTAACAATTTTCACTGAACATAAATATATGGGAGAGCATTCCAAAACTGAATGTTGGTATTTCCTTTACTAAATTTTGAAGGTTCTTAGAGATGGAAAATGGAGCGAGCAAGAAGCAGCAATTTTGGTTCCAGGAGATGTCATCAGTATTAAGCTTGGAGATATTGTTCCAGCAGATGCTCGACTTTTGGAAGGTGACCCTCTTAAAATTGATCAATCTGCTCTAACTGGTGAATCTCTGCCCGTGACCAAGAACCCTGGAGATGAAGTTTTCTCCGGGTCAACCTGCAAGCAAGGGGAAATAGAGGCTGTTGTCATTGCTACTGGGGTCCGTACCTTCTTCGGCAAGGCTGCTCACCTTGTTGACAGCACCAACCAAGTGGGGCACTTCCAAAAGGTACTCGTTTGAGAGAAAACCATGTCTTGATTAAGCCTGAAGCTATGATAAAAACATGATAAAAAATTAAAGTAGAATGACCGTGCAAAAATGAGCGATAGAACGTGCTTGTAGTGAAGAGATTGCACAAAATGTTGCATGATCTTATGAAAGTAACGTGCTCTTTGCTACACAATCCTTTTTGATGAGGACGATGACGATGATACACTCTAGCGGAAAATTCATGACTACAGCATGATATTAGGGCATGACCAATTGGAAACTATACTCTTTTTGAAATTCCCCAGTCTGATGTGTAATTAATTGTGACAATTTAAACCAGGTACTGACTGCCATCGGGAACTTCTGCATATGTTCAATTGCTCTGGGAATGATAGTAGAGATAATAGTCATGTACCCAATTCAGCGCCGAAAGTACAGGGATGGGATTGACAATCTGTTGGTTCTCCTTATTGGAGGAATTCCTATTGCCATGCCAACAGTCCTGTCAGTGACGATGGCTATTGGATCCCACCGGCTGTCTCAACAAGGTGCCATTACCAAGAGGATGACAGCCATAGAAGAGATGGCCGGGATGGATGTCCTTTGCAGTGACAAGACTGGGACGCTTACACTCAACAAGCTTACGGTAGACAAGAACTTGATTGAGGTTTGTACTGGTAACGCTGAAGTTATGATAATAGAGCACTACGCAAAAATCCGATGTCTAATACCTCAAGGATCAAAAGCAGCCTTTGAGTATCTGAGAAAGCTAAAAACAAATGTTAAAATAGGTTTGAGATACTAAGTTATTCCAAGAAATATTGTTACTTTACATGCTGATAATGATTCCATCAGGTATTTGCAAAGGATGTCGACAAGTACGGTGTAATATTGCTCGGCGCTAGAGCTTCCCGGGTTGAGAATCAGGACGCAATCGATGCCTGTATTGTTGGAATGTTAGCTGATCCCAAGGAGGTATTTAACCCTATGGATATAAATTTTTAAAACTTTTTTCTGCATTGCTAAAGCAAATCAGACAATGTCGCTTTCCTGTCATCATTTCAATGATCTTCTGCCACATGGCCTAGAACTGCTGTTCCAGGAGCATCTTGTGATTTTTTCTTCATAAGTATTTTCAAATCCCAAAAAGAGCTAAAAGAAAATTGAAAAAGTTCAAAGAGTTGACGTGTTTTATGGAAAGTGAGGGAAACAGAAGTTTCAGCGACGTCCCTGATTTTGTTGGGTTCAAGTGATTGAACCAACAAACAAACTTGGGCAATAATCAACCGGATAGACAAGTATCCCATCTTTATAAGGATTCATCTCGGTTTGAAAGTTACCAGTAGCCAAATACTACTTTCCTTGGTCCAGATTACTGAAGTGCCTCTAACTATCTCATCTAATCTTGACATGCTGTAACCGCTCTTGTTGGTCATGAACGCCTGTACTCGACACAGGCTAGAGCTGATATCACCGAGGTCCATTTCTTACCTTTTAATCCTGTTGACAAGCGAACAGCTATAACATACGTGGACTCTCATGGTAACTGGCATCGAGTCAGCAAAGGTGCACCAGAGCAGGTAAACATTTTGCTAGCTAGGCTTCTTTCTTGTTCTCAACTAAATTTGTATTTAGGCTTTTTATCGCCTCTGTTCTTTGCATATTCATGACTTAAACTAGTTTTCCAATATCTACCAGATCGTTGATCTCTGCAAGCTTAGGGAAGATGTAAAGAAAAAAGTCCATGATATTATTGATAAGTTTGCTGAGCGTGGTCTTCGCTCCCTAGCAGTTGCCAAACAAGTGAGCCACAAGTTTATCCAAGAGTTAGGTTTGATTACCATAGTTACAATGAATGTAACTTCATGGTGATAGTTCTTTTCTCCCGCAGACTCTGCCAGAGAAAACCAAGGATAGCGCTGGAGAACCCTGGCAATTTGTAGGCCTGTTGCCTCTTTTTGATCCCCCAAGGCATGATAGTGCAGAGACCATCAGGCGAGCACTTAACCTCGGAGTCAACGTCAAGATGATCACTGGAGACCAGTTAGCCATAGGCAAGGAGACAGGTCGCCGCCTAGGGATGGGGACTAACATGTATCCCTCCTCCTCACTCCTGGGCCAGCACAAGGATGCATCAATTGCTGCCCTCCCTGTTGACGAGCTAATTGAGATGGCTGATGGCTTCGCTGGCGTCTTTCCTGGTTTGAACTTGTGATATAGCACTAACTTCTGCATGATAGACTTATAAAGAGAATATGATGATTTCATGTTATGTCGCAAGCATAGCCATATTCTCCAACTCGCAAGCAATTTTATACTCAAGTTCTTATTTCCTTGGATGTGACTTTGCTATCGAACTGGCTGAAAGATAGTAACTGTTTCGTGCCATACGAACAGAGCACAAGTACGAGATTGTGAAGAGGCTACAAGAAAGGAAGCACATATGCGGGATGACTGGTGATGGCGTCAATGATGCACCAGCTTTGAAGAAGGCAGACATTGGAATTGCTGTAGCTGATGCAACTGATGCTGCCCGAGGCGCATCTGACATAGTACTCACTGAGCCAGGGTTGAGTGTGATTGTCAGTGCTGTCTTAACAAGCAGAGCAATCTTCCAGAGAATGAAAAACTACACCATTTATGCAGTCTCAATTACAATCCGTATTGTGCTGGGTTTTCTGTTGCTTGCCCTTATATGGAAGTACGATTTTTCACCTTTCATGGTGTTGATCATTGCCATATTGAATGATGGAACCATCATGACCATCTCTAAAGATAGGGTGAAGCCATCTCCCGTACCTGACTCCTGGAAACTCAGGGAGATTTTTGCTACCGGCATTGTCCTTGGATCCTACTTAGCTGTCATGACTGTCGTTTTCTTCTGGGTTGCACATAAAACTGACTTCTTCTCGGTAAGCATATATGTTAAATGGATAATTATCAAGATAGTCGCATGTGACGAATGCTTCCTTTAGGATTGCATGTATGAATTACTTGCAGCTTGGCCTTTCTCCTTTATGATTGAAGCTTTTAACTCATTACCTGACTTGACAGGACAAGTTTGGAGTGAGGTCAATTAGGGACAATTCCTACGAGCTTACTGCAGCTGTCTACCTCCAAGTGAGTATTGTGAGCCAGGCACTCATCTTTGTTACTCGATCCCGCAGCTGGTCATACGTTGAACGCCCAGGTCTCCTGCTTATATCAGCCTTCTTTGTTGCACAGCTGGTGAGGAATGAAAACTTGATGGTGATAACTGATATAGTATCATTGAACAGTAACAGGTTTGATGACTCATCAATCTGGTTCATGCTTATCAGATTGCAACTCTCCTAGCTGTTTATGCAAACTGGGGTTTTGCGAGAATGCATGGCATCGGCTGGGGATGGGCTGGTGTCATATGGCTGTACAGCATTATCTTTTATATCCCTCTAGATATTCTCAAGTTCATCATCCGGTACGCACTGAGTGGCAGGGCTTGGGATAATTTACTACAGAATAAGGTACTTATTCACCAGGCTTTTCACTTATGAGAAGGAAGTTGGCAAACATGAATTTACACAGATTTTCATACATTATGCCCCTCTCGCAGTCTTGTCATTTTGTAGCTTGCTTAGCACTGCATAAATTTCTCCCTTGCAGACGGCTTTCACGACAAAGAAAGATTATGGAAAAGAAGAGAGAGAGGCTCAGTGGGCGAGGGATCAACGCACGCTACATGGCCTCCAGCCACCCGAAACATCCGATAAAACCAACTTTGCAGAGCTGTCCGAAATTGCCGAACAGGCTAGGAAACGTGCTGAGGTTGCAAGGTACAGACTGGAAGAAACCAATTTCATCTAAATTTAACTTTTTTTTTTTACCAGTAATCCTGATATTTTTTTTTTTCTGTTTCTATACTTCCGCAGGTTAAGAGAGCTTCATACCCTTAAGGGGCATGTTGAATCGGTTGTCAAACTTAAGGGCCTCGACATCGAGACAATTCAACAGCATTACACCGTTTGATTGAGGCTGGCGAAGTTTTAGCTGATGACTGCTTTTTTTATAGGCGCTGACCATAGAGATAGAAAGAGGAACTATATTGATACCGCTATTTTCGTTCTGTTTTTCATTAGATGCCATTGGGGAATAATACATCAAGAAATTGCCACAGGCAATCATGAGTAGGACAATGGAGAGATCTACGATGTTCTGTCAGTAAGGAGTGCCAATATATTTACCTCTAATCCATGTATGCTTGTTAGCTCCGCGGTTATACAGTATCCATCATTAGGTATCCAAGCGTTTCCTCAGCAGGAGCTACTGATTTGTAGTGTTTTCTTGCATGTGAAAAGGCAGAACATAATTAACTTGGTATCATCAAATGATACAAGTCTCTCATAAGAATCTACAACGCACTTAGAAGAAATCAATGCAATTTAAGAAATCTATGGCTCCATTGTGTATGCTTGGGGAAGAAACCTTATTCCATGGTATTTACATGAGAGGAGTGGCGCTTATGGCAGTATCGTTTTTGTCATGTCGCTTATTTCAGTATTGTTTTTCATGTCTATCACCTTGATGTCTGAAGAATGAAAACATTTCGTACTTCTCAAAACACAATTGAGCGCAATTTCTCTCTTTTCTTTTCACCTTTTCTTCGGAGAATACCCCAGGTGCTTCAGGTACCAGAGTGCCCCTTCAGCTGCATGCTCTGCGGCAGCCTTTTTCTTTGACCTTGGTGCGCTAAGGCACTCTAATATCGTGACTCGGGATTCATCTTTAACCTCTGTAGTTACTTTGAATGAGAATCTGCAGACACATCGCAACAGGAAAATCACCTTTGGAAGCAGATAGTGCATGTGCAAATGGTAATGGTGTCGAGAACAACATCAAACACCGGTCGA
Source organism: Psidium guajava (assembly GCA_016432845.1). Taxonomy (NCBI): domain Eukaryota; kingdom Viridiplantae; phylum Streptophyta; class Magnoliopsida; order Myrtales; family Myrtaceae; genus Psidium; species Psidium guajava. The sequence continues at coordinate 35,721,140 of CM028234.1, read as the reverse complement.
ATTTGCTAGTCTCCCTTTCTTAAAAACTTAAGAACAGATCGTGATTCTTTAATCAGTGCCAAATCTATTGTGAAACTCCCATTGCTATTAACACAAGCTTACTGTCTCAAGTGGCTCGGCCCTTCCTCTTTGTAGCACTCAAAGCAAGGGAGCTTCCACTTGTTTGCAGCACATAACTCATACAACTTTGCTTTCGCCGATCCACTCTTGGCATCACCTAAAAATTTAGAGATGCAAGTGCATCTATTTAGAGACGTCTATCGCCAAAAGAGCAAAAATATCCCACAACCCTTCATTGGAAACGTATAAATAAACAAACTAGACTTGATCGAAATTCAATTAAGCAAAGCTCAAAAGGTGGTGGTCATGATATAAAGCTCTCCATTTGAAGGTATGATCCAGCTGATGCTAGCAACCTCAATGTGAACCTACCCGCTTTCAGGGTCTGTAGTTTCTGTCGATAAGATCCTAGTCTCTATTATTACAACACATTATTCTGATTTTATAACAGCTTCCTTATCTAAACAACAAAATCCTAGGTATGCCCTCAAAATTAATATCAGGTAATCGACTTCCATGCACTGAAGCTGGTATGATAAGAAGGAAGACAGATTATGGAGCAGAGTTTTACACCTTGAGGACTTGCCTCTGCCTCGCTGGTGTCCTCTTTCTTGACGGTGATGTTCTTGCCCTCTGTGCAGCACAGTGCAGAGGGCACCAAAGAAGGATCTCGACTTATGGGCGATTGTTGTGAATCAGCTTGCTTCTCTACTGGGATCGGGTTTGCCTTAACCACCTTCCTGTACTTGTTGGTGCTGCTGGCCTTACCCAACTTATTCTGGAAAAGTTCGCCATCAAGAAAAGCAACAAATCGAAATCATAAATGGGTACTGTAGAATTGGCTTTTAGCCAGAACTAGAAGAGAAGGATGGAGAGAGAAAGGGATACAGAATTGGCAACAGATACTATAGAATATAGATAGATATTTTCTTCCTTTTCAAGGTCAGCTAACAGGAACGAAGGAAGCTTTTCACCTGAAGATGCGGCTTTGCGTTGATGATGGTTTGGGGGTCGATGGGAGGCGGATTTCCCAGGTCGAAGCTTTTTGGGTAGGAGTGCTTCTTCTCCATCTGCTCTTGCGTTACAAGACCAACTCGTCCTCATCTCTCTCTCTCTCTCTCTCTCTCTCTCTCATGTACAGTGGGTAGAATTCGCTAGCGAAATGGGTGCACCTACGTTTAGACTCCACTTGTTTAGGACGATATTATTTTTTTTTAAGGAAACTATTTGTGCCACTTTTAAAAATAAATAAAAAATATAATTTTATCGTATTTAGATATAAATTATTATTTATATTTTAAAATTTATTTTATCAATTAATTACTTCAAGCGGTAAAATTCGTAATTTAACAAAATAATTTTTTTATTTTTATTTTTCACGAAAGAGTATATCAGTTAAAAGTGGGGAGAGGTAAACGCAACACGCTTGAAAAGGAAAACGAGAGACCGAGAAGTTCAGCCACAACCGGTCAGTCACGGGTTAACGTTGTTAGAAAATGTTCCCTGTCTCCCCTAATCGTAGTCCTACTCCATTAGTTGCACTGACTGGGACCAACATCGGTTGCAATTCATGCCAATGGGCCTAGCTCTGGAATTCACGCCTGACCAACTCTTTCTCTCTTTCCTCTCGTTGTACAGCGACACTCGCCAGGGTTTGTGCTACCATGAGGAATCACTAGTTCAATTCGTAACTCACTCTGGTTAATTTAGGCTAGGAATAGTTCAATTTGCCTTGTTTTGTGTGGGCTTTTGATCTCCTGACCTCCACTGCTTTTGGTCAATTTACAGAGGCCCTTGTCGAGGAATCAATTGAGGAGATTTTCCGGTTTTCACGAGGAGTGCCCAATGGCCCATTTTACGAATTGCCCTGTCTCGTGTGATTTGCTTGATGATGGGTGGAATGATTAGGGGTGAGCATGGGCTGCGTGGGCCAGATCCAAATCTAGACCTTAAACCTGACCTTGTTATAACCGGTTCTCAATTTTTGGAACCGACACCCTACAATGTTTATCCTAAAACTTATTTTGGAACCGACCCTATTTTTTGGTCCCGTTACAGAGTCTACCCGATTTTCCTATTTTTTAGTCATTCTTAAAAGAAAATGAAGTCAACGGTTTCGGGGCCTACTCAGTTTTTCTATTTTTCAGTTATCCCCAAAAGAAAATAAAGTCAACGGTGCAGAAAATATACTCACTTCAGTTAGGCTGTGAGTGCGTGAGGCAAAGCTATAGCGAAGACTTAGTCATTTCATTTAGAATTTTTTTTTTAAACAACATGTAAAACTGGTTCTATAAATTGATCTGGGTGAGTTTTTATCTAGATCCGGTTCTTGAATCTGTTCTAATCGGTTCTCAAAAATTAAAATTGGTTTTCGAATCGGTTTAAACGAAAATCGATTATCGATCCTATTTTTCGAGTGATCCGATCCGGATACCGGAGAAATTCGATTTGGTTGCACAACACAAGGAAAGATCACCCTTTTTGGACAAAATCCAAACCAACGAGACAACCTCGAGAGAAAGCAAAGCAGCATTAAACACGGGGTAGAATCGTCAATGAACGATGGAATCGAAGGCGAAGGCGAAGGCAGGCCCTCCTCCTGCACAGTCGCATTGAAAGAGGGGCTTCGTCGTCTTCAAAAATGGCACATGAACCGAAGCAACCCCACCTCCTCCCTCCCGGATTCTTCCTCTTCCTTTTGCCGTTTGTTCTGGATCACCCCCCCCCCCCTCTCTCTCTCTCTCGTGTCAGTCCAGTCCATATCCGTTCACACGCATTTTATTAGCTGCGCTCACGTTAATTCGACACGAGAGAGAGAGAGAGAGAGAGAGAGAGAGAGAGAGGAGTTAAATCTCTCGACGTATTTACTATTCCGATGTGCACAACCATGATGCACGCATCTCGAGAATTCATGCAGCTACGGTCGACAAGATGCATGCGGCTCATACCCTCAATTTCTTTTAAGCTCCCTTATAAAAACCACCACCACCAGGGTATTAAGATGAAAGTTGAAACCAAAAGAGAGAAACAGAGAGACGAGAGTATCATCGAGCCAGGAGACGTCAACAACACGAGAATGAGGAGGGCTAAGAGAGTCGTCAGAGTCGTGGCTCTAGTACTGGCGTCGCTGCTTCTCATAACCCCGGCGACCGCACAATCCATCCCTACACGAGAAGAATCTATACTAACCCAAGAGAAGAGAAGCCGATCATCCAGTAGACATGGCGGCGGCGGCGGCGGCCGTGGAATTAGGACTCGACCGAGAGCTAATTGCGACCCCTTTTACCGCTTCCTCTTCGGAAGCTGCGGCCAATGGCCCTTCTCCACCTCCCCTTCCTCTCCTGACAACCCCTTCTCCCGGCCCCGCCCTCGCCCTCGCCCGTCCCCTCGTCGCCTTCCCCCACCCCTTGTTTTCTCTCCTCCCCCCATCCCCCTCCCACCCCCGCTAGCCTCGTCCCCTCCGCCCCTCCCGCAACTCCCTCCCATACCCTCGTCGCCCCCGCCTCCACCGGAACCAGAGTCGCCACCTTCCCCTTCCCCTCCGCCTCCCTCCCCATCCCCCCCACCTCCATCCTCTCCGCCGCCCGCATCCCCACCGCCTCCTCCTCCTCCTCCGCTCGTCCCGTCACCGCCCCCACCGGAAGAGCTCCCTCCGCCCCCCCTGCAAGTGGTCTCTCCGCCGCCGCCGCCGTGGTTCTTGTCTCCGCCCACCGAGTTCATTTTCCCGCCGCCGCTAGTTCCCTCTCCGCCCCCGCCAGTAGTCCAGGGGGCGCCGCCCATGTTCCCATGGCTATCACCACCTGACTTCGCCTCAGAGGCACCACCACTTCCACCGGTGTCCTCGCCCCCTCCTTTCACCCTGCCAGAGACGCCACCGGACTTCCTCCTGCCGCCGCCGACCTTCCCGCTCATCCCCGTTTTCTCTCCTCCAGCGCCTGAGCCGCCTGTCTTCCCATTGTTGCCACCGCAACTTCCACTACTAACACCACCGTCATTTCAACTTCCGGAAACGCCGGATCTCATCTTGCCGCCTCCGCTGTTCCCCGACATTCCGACATGGTCGGCACCGCCAATTCCGTTTTTGCCTCCGTTTCAGTCCGACTCGCCGTCAATGAAGAACTGATCTGTTTTGGTTTGGCTTCTTGGTGTAAACGGAGTATCTTTTTTTTCTTTGTTCGTTTGTTTGTTTTTGCATGTCAAGAATAATTAAGAAACCTTTGCATGCGATTTGGTGTTTTTGTACATTCCTTTTCTTTGTTTGACGGCAATAAAAAGAAAAGAACATGATCACCAAGCTGAACAGTGGGTTTGACTTTAATGCCTTTGACCACCATTTTCCAACATGCACATTTGAAATTGCACCACGGTCGAAACGCTCCGTCGCAATTTATTTTCGGAACATCCCCAGGAGGCTTCTTCCATTTCTGTTGAGGACCTACTACTGTAGCTTCAAGAGCACACCATTCCCAGTCTTGCCTGTTGCTTCCACAGCCATGGACAAACTCTTTCAAGTTTCAACGCAGTTTTATTAATAAGGGAGACCACAACTTCAACTTGGAGGTGTTGTTCCTCAGCCTGGTTAAAAACCCGTCTCCCATTTCTACTCTTCCACATATGCCAGCAACCAAAAAGGCTATCTTGGTCACAATCTCTAGGCTTAAACTGACATCTGAACGAGATTTCTCAGTCGTCTCTTTCAACAACGCATCAAAGGTAGTAATCTGCTCTTCGTGTAAATTCTGATGCCAGCAAACCCGGGCCAAATAGTTGTACATCTAGCCCATGGTAACAGCAAATGCTCAAAGAGGATCTTGCTTAATCTTCCTTAGGAATAAGTTCTTGTTGGCAGCACAAATGATGCTGCATTTTTAGGTGGGCCTTGGGCTTTCCAAATAACTTCCGACATCTGCTTCTCGACCGCGTGAGAACCGGAGACTTTTTACTACAACTCTTATTTCAAAGTTGCCTTGCCCAATGATGAGCAGTTTGAAAGATTTCCATCTCTGTCCGGGGCCCCTCTTCGGTCTGTGCTCACCTTTGCTTCAACTTTATACTAGGTTAATCTAGTATGTTTACGGCAAGATAATCAATTCCTAATTTTATCTTTTCAATGCGCTATTGGGGTAACTTACTTTTCCTTTAACAAAAAATAAGGTTGCGATCCTAAAAGGGCACATTCATTTATTCCATAATAAAGGAAACGTATTTTATGGAAAATCCTTTTTGAAGAGAACAATTTTTCATTTTTAAGTTAGGAAATTCAATTATTTCAATTTGAACATACATACATATATATATATATATATATTTTTATCGTAAATGACTTTCCGCCGAGGGATCATTTTCCTGTAAACCAAATGCGCAGGAGCGCAGAAAACGTATTCGCAGGAGCAGTCTTCCACTCAAGCAAGAACACCTAATGAGCTACAAAGGAATCAGGGATCGAGTCGCGCTCCGGTCTCTCGACATTGGTCAAAGTCACGTTGGATTCGATTTTCTTGCTAAAAGTTGGTCAAACCAAACAAAGGAATGGAAAAGCGCGAGGAACATTTCCTGTCAAAGCTGCCCTCTTTTTTCCCTAGCTAGAGGCAGTATATTAAATATACCGTGTTGAACTTGTGATGGAGGAGTCGGAAGAAGTAAACGAAACGCGAAAGAGACCAGATGCCACGTGTTCCCACAGGTGGGCCCCGGGACACGAGCAGAGAGGAGGAAAGAAAGATCAATCAAAGCCCGCAATTCCCCCACAAACGAACGCGAGCAGTGTCACACACCCAATCCATCCATCATCGAACGCCATTATTATGGCCTTTTTTTAATTTTGTTAATTCTTATTTTTCATGACATTCAGCACAACCTACGCTTCCCATTTTCCTTCTTTAGCCTCCATCTCCTTTTCCACCACCGTCCCTTTTGCACTTTCCTGCCTCTCACCCCCCCCCCCTTCTCTCTCTCTCTCTCTCTCTCTCTGAGACGACCCGCAACATGGCCTGCGACGACGAGGCTGAGTGGCTGACCATCGCCATGACGGACGACTCCACGGTGGCGGAGCTCCTCCTCCGGATCCGCCGAGGGGACGCTCCGCCTCACGCGGCCGCGGCGCGCTCTCTGAAGCTCGACTGGACCGTGCGTCAGCGGAGGTCGTCCAACTCCAAGCCCGCGCCCAAGGACACCTGGCTGAAGAAGGGCGCTGGCGAGCCGGCTCGAGCGAGCCCGACGACTCCCCTCTCCTGGAGCGGCGCCACCTCCACCAGCGGCGGCGGCGGAGGCGGAGGAGGAGGAGGAGGGGAGGAGGAGTGTAGCATCCCCGTCGTCAAGTCACCGGAAAAGGCAAGATCTAAGGTGGGTACTGTGATCGTACTGTGCTCGTGCACTTTCTTTTCAAAGTCGTTCTGCTCTAGCAAGCCACGCGTCGCTCTTCCATAGGCTCGAATATGATTCGCGAGGCTTGTCCGAGTGGGGAGTTTTGTCGTTTTGGGCCAGCGGTTCGAGGAGATCGGCGCGTCGGTTCTCGTAACATGAACCGTCAAACACGGCCTGCTGACCGTGGCGTCACCAAATCCAACGGTGGAGATCAGTGTGGGCTCTGAGTGGAGGTCCGAGTACATTAACCAGTTGGGTGGGTGGTCTCTTCGTTTCCCAGCTGGGGACGAAGATGACCCATGCGTCATCGGGTATTTGACCCGGGGGGAGAGTGGATGAGCAGAGGAAACACTTTAGAAAGATAGACGCTTGGTTGAAAACCGGACTGCTTTTCCCGGGTCGTGACCGACCCATTCGGACCCTCGCTTCAGTCCTATATTGGCTCGCGAGATTTTCAACCTTTTTCTTTTGCTCTTAATTTTGGGAGGGTCAACCCCCGTCCTACTAAACGGCGTTTGCGATGTACAAGGGCATTTAGGTAAAACGGGGCGTGCTGTTGTGGGGGGGTTGTGTGGCGTGTTGTCGTGGCAAAAAAATGGGAGTGCGTGCAGTTTTGGTTGGGTAGTGGTTGCGCGCTTTATGTTGAACTTTGCTTTACGAGAGCCGAATTATTCGGTGCGTCCCGCCTCACTTTACGGTCCCCCGGGGGGCGCATGCAAATCGCACTCCATCTCGCCGTAGATCATCAGCTCGATCTTCATCACGTCACGGCATCAAGTGTTTCCGTCCTCCGTTTCTTGCCGGTGCTCTCGAATGATGTTCGCAAGGGCCCTCGCTTTTGCTTACTTTTCCACGTGACAGGGCAGAGTACTGTATTGCGACGGCTGGCCGTCGCTTTTGCGAGAGAGTGCATCGCATGAGCAAACCCCCCCTTGTCCCCGATTTGCTCAAACGGGAAAAGGACAAAAAGCAAAGGGTGAGTTTCTTCAGACGCCTTTGCAGTTGCAGGGTCAGAAGTTTGGGATGCTAAACCTTTTCTGGGGACGATGAATGGCCTACACTGGGCCTGGTTCTAGTGAAAAATGATTGGATTATGTGGTTTAGAAGAAAAAAAAAAGACAACGAAAAATAACAACTGATAATTTATGTTTAACTATATTCGTAAGTGATAAAAACGAATTTCATTCGTTTATTTTTACTTATTATGTAGAAAATATTTTTCAAATTCTGAATTTTTCTTGTGAAACAAATGCACTCTCCAGGTGAAAAAAAGAAAAAGAAAAAAAGTACCATGGAAGTTTTATCATTCTGAATCTGAGGCATTGGAGTTGCTGTGCTCTAGTAAGGGACCAGTTTGTGAATCTTGTTCATTTTCTTTCCGTGCATGGGGCTGACTTTTGACCCTTACCCGTGTTCCTCTCCCGGTATTGGGCTATCGGGCCACATTTGAATTGCCCAATACGGCCGGTAACCGAGCGCCACGCAGAATGACCAAATTGTCAACGAACCCACCCCAAGTTATCCAACCGTGTGCCCTCTCTTTGCTCCCGCTCCAATTGCCAGTTGCTGCTGTTTGTTCTCATCTTATTAGATGACGTTTTCCAATATAAGTGCATGACATTCCCAGTTTTGCTTTTGCCTGTTGTTTAATTTCATCATGGGTCGCCAAATGACTGACTTGTGGGAAATTTCATCCAGACCACCAATGGGAGCACCACCACGAGCGCTGCCACACCCAGCAAGAGACCGAGAAAGAAAAAGGTAACATATTTTCTCGGTCTTTTATGAATTTCTTCGTCTTCGTGGTCTCTACGGTACAAGTGAAATTATTAGAATATTGTTCACAGACATGCAGTTTCTAGAGTAGTGCTCGAGGTGATGTGAGCGTCACATAGAGATTATAGGAGTTCAGTTGCTTGTTCATCTTTGTTTGAAAGTGGTATGCCTTGTCATGCTCCCTCCCTCTAATTTGTGCGGATGTATCTCTGACACGTGTGGCAGACACTGGCTGAACTGAGGGAGGAGGAGAACAAGCTCTTGAAGGAAAGAAGAAGGCTGAGATGGGTATGTTTTCTCCTTTCCGTGTTGCGAGTTGCCGCTCTTTGGCATCGGAGTGGAATGCTTCGTCTTAGATGGATGAGTTTTCGCTTTTCTGGGTGGGCAGGGAGTGGCAAACTTGCGCCTTGTCGTTGAGAAGCAAAGACTTGCGAACCAAAGCTTGAAGAAGATGAAGGTGAGGTTTCCTTTCTCGTGTTGAGCTGTATGAAGTTGTATCTTTTTTGTGGTAATTAGGAAGTACCATTAGTCTATCGATTGGGTGTCCAGGCACTGCATCAACTTGAATCATTTTATTTAGCTCTGATCTTTTTCATGCCTTTATTCCATAATTAATTTGTGTCCGCGTCAACTATATAAGAGGGAAAAAAAAGAAAAAAACAGGCGAAGTGGCTGTAGTACCTTGTAACTGATGACACTATCCTCTTATGGCCGACTTGTTTGGAATGGCCACGGATTCAGATTAGGGAAATATTCTTCGAATCTCTCGACGCTGATGGTGGTTTTGTATCGGCGCACAGCTTGATGTGCAATGTAAGCAGGAAGCCGAGACGACTCCCAAAGAGCAACCACAGAATGCCGGTTCCTGTTCACCATGCAGTAGCGCATCGAAAGTACGCAAGGTCGAAACTTGTGAAAGACTCTTTGAGCTCCCTGATCTCAATTTGCCAGTGGAAGATTCCAGCTGAGGCTTTGACTCGAGATATGCTGAGAGTTCGTGCAGTCATGTGGTAGGGAGTTCACGGAGGGTCGGGTCGGGTCGGGTCGGGTCCCTTCCCTGATTGGAGAGTCTCGATTGTGTTGTAGAATGAATCCTGTAACAAACTATTACAAGGGTTTCACAGTTTCAGGTCCATTCCTAACCTATCTAATTGCATGTAAGTAAATTTTAATCAAGCAAGTTAGGGGGAGGGGTTTATAAATCTTAAACACGTCGACGTCCTTTTTTTTCGTCTTCAAGTTTTCGTAATACGAGGGGAGAGTACTGCCTGATTCCTTGATTAATTGTCCTCTAATCTGTTGGCAGATTTTTTTTATCCATTTGGAGTTTAAGGTAACGTCGATTCCTACTTTGTATGCCGGGTCTTTTAGTTGTGCCAACTTCCTGGTCAATAATAGTTTCGGATCATCAGCTCAGAAGGGTTTTCATTGGTGAACATCTTTCATTCTTTCCATCGGGGTAGCTTATGTGTTCCCTCCGTTTATTTTACAAAAAATAAATGATTTAAAAAATATTTCTCTAAAAACGATCACTTATATCACTTACAATAATAAATAAATTAATCAAAGATATTTTCATTCTTTTACAAAAAATGCCTATTATGATGAAAATGTTATCTACTAATTAATTATTTCGAGCGATACAAAAATAATTTCTAGTGAAAGTAGAAATGTCGCCACACTTGTGCTAAAATAAATTGCCCAATATGATCTAGGTGCACCGATTCTTTTCTCTAAATCATACTCTTCAAACACAACTTATTGACGATGAAAATGATGTTTGATCTACGAAAAGCGTTTTGGGGTTGAGTTTGGTTCGGTTATGGGTGTTGCGACATGTTTTAACCTTTCTCAAGGTTCTGGCGGGTTTAGAAGTATTGTCTTCGATCAATGGCGTGGATTCTTCTAAGTTCTACCTCTCGTAACGTTGAATTTCGCTTACTGAATAAGGTTACTAGGAGTCGTCACTAGCTTATTGGGATCGGTTATAAACCAATTGAGACATTGGCATGTCAACTTAATTCTTACTCAACTAGAGTTTCTAGGTTTGGGGACTTGTTTACACTAATTAAATAATCAGTGCCCTTTTGATACTTAAATGGTCAATATTCTTTAAGAAGATCACACATTCTGCATATCATTGTATCTAACCAGTGCTAGATGATTATAGGGAAAGTGGTTAAGAGACGATTTATCAAAAGACATTGCTGTAATACACACTCAAAGACTGGAATGTACAAATGTAAATCAAATCTATAATGGCAATATTTAAAGAAAAATCCGATACGAAAATCGGGCGCATGAAAATGGACCAAATTGGGCGTCGGTCTTCACCCTTGCCAAGCCCCAGCAGGTCATCATCTTCATAGATATCATCGTCGATCGCCACATCGAAATATAGATCTCTTGCATTCAAGCATTTGAGGATGCATTTCAATCAAAGCAAATAGTTATCAAAGTTTAGCGAATTAAAAGATAAAACGAATATTTCGAATTAAACTCTAATTATCGTGCTAATCCTAATATCTCTACCGAGACATTCATTACGAATCAAATCATCGAGGACATTCACATGCAAAATTTAACTAAGCTGTGCAAATAAATCATGACAAACATATCAATAACCAAGCATATGAAGCCTAATAAGACATAATAGACAAACCTAGGTGTTTTTCTATCCATTTTTATTTTTCAAATTTCCTGATTTTTAGTGAGTTTTATTCTTATTTTGAAAGGAACCCGGGTACAGGTCGGACTTGGGGCTCATTGATGGAGAGTCCCGTCCGGGCTGGGCTCAAACAGTAGACCTAGTCCAGACCAAAAGGGCAAAGCAACAAAAAAGGAGGCCGAAGAGACCCAATCCAAACCGGCCCAGCCAAGACAAATCCAACCAAAATAAAGTCCACTTGGTCGGCTCAAACTAGACCACGATCGGTCTAGACGAACTGAGAGACTGAGACCGAGACCTACAGATCTCATTACCCTGCCACCCAGACGCCATGAAGCATGGCGCCAGCCTCCTCGGTTTGGCCCAACCATGGTTTCGCTCGGCCGCCGCATCGCCATCGCCGGACGGGGCAAAATCACCTCCCGAACGTCGTCCGCCGGGTCCATCAGCCGTGACCGACGACTCAGTTCTTTGGCGACCTCTGACCCGAGCATCGCTGCTCCTCGCAGTCGCCGGACACCACCCTGGGGCCTCTGCCAAACCGACGCCGACACCTAACATCACTGGTCGACTCCTTCGTGCAACGACCAGGATCAGAACCGAGCTTCCGCTGAGCCCGACCGAGCTTGCCTGAGCTGCAACTTCGACAGTCGGCCATTAGACTTCCCCGACCGTCTGGCCCGAACTCCACGGAACCGACCCATCTCCTTCATCTACTTCGTCAAGAACTTACTGGCTGAAGTCGGGAGTCTGCTGGTCCAGCGATCGTCCAGCGACGGTGATAGCCGACTGGTCAGCTTCTATGTTTCCTCTCCATCAGTCTCCGTCTTGAAACCTTGGTGATTCCTCTGTTCTCGATTTTGCCCAGCTCTTTCTAGCTTGGGACCGTGCTTCGTCGCCCCTTCTACGATGGCTGTGCCACCATCGCCGGCCACCACGAGGTTGTTTCCTCGGGCCTCGACGACGGCGACCGCCACGAGGCGGCTCGGTTGAGCTCCTCTTGCTGCTCTCTCGATGCTTTTTCCCTTGAGTTCCTTCGCGAAAGCAACCCTTAAGAGCTCACTCTCCTCCTCTATTTCTGAGCAGACCTCACTCTCCCTCTTTATATCCTTCTTGCGCCTTCTCCTCCAAGCTTTCTTTTATGGACAAGAATGGGGGTTGCATTAGTGTGCACATGGGGAATAAGCAGCCGTGAGAATTGAGGAGAAGAGGGAGAAAAACGTGGAGGACGAGGCGATCGTGGGAGCTGGGGAGTTGGGGGAGAGCGAGAGAGCGGTGTGTGGGCTTACATGGGCCGGTCCAATAAAAAAATGAAAATGGGCCACAGATGAAATAAAGGGATCGTGCGAGAGAGATATTTGGGCGGAGCTGGGAGAGGCCTGATTGGGCCGTGAGCGGGTCGGTCGACGAGCTGATTTTGCGGGCCAGGCTTAGCTCCCGTGGGCTCGGGTAGGTCCGCCCGATCTTTTTTTTTTTGCAATTTTCTGTTTTATAATTTTTTGGTTTTCTAAAAGATGGATATTTAACAGATTAGATATATTCCATTTTACGAAGAAAATAAAATATAGGACCGCCAAATTTCGGTGTCAACAATGGAGAAATATCTGCAAAGGCCTTTTAGCTAAAGGGATTTTTTGAAATGCAAGTAGTGTTTGGTAAAATCTAATTTTGAAGTGCATTGAAAAACTAACTTTGGCTTAAATGATATGTGGCAAAATGACACTTTGAAAAGCGTTTTTGTATTTTTTTTTTTAAACTAAAAAATGGCAAGGACTCAGTGACTGACATCACACAAATGTCACCTGGGATCGTTCAACCCAAGGTAATCCATGCAACTTCGCATGAGGTCACCAGACCACAAGGGGTCGCCCAACCTAGGCCAATTTGCTTGAGGTTGCTAGTGCCAGATCTAATTTGCGTTCAGCCACATTCGACCTCGCTAGAGCCTTGCCAATAGCCTTAATCCTTGTTAGTGACATTGACCGAGAACAAAGTTGAAAGATCCAAAGTTGTACTTACAATCCAGAAAATGCAACATTCAAAAGTACCTCAAGACATTCCTTGGGCTACAGGTTTGCCAAACACCATTTGCGTTTACCCTAGGGGTTTTGGGGCCTCAAAAAGCTTCGACATTGCTGCACCAAATTTACCTAATATCTTTATTTGATTTGTCAAATTTTTTTTTGATTTGTCAAAATTTAACGATAAATAATCCAATAATTGCATTATAATGGAACATACAAACAATAAAGATCATTTCAATTATGCAATCCATTTAATTCTTATGTTCAAATTAACGAAATCGATTTTCCATTCAATTAAGTCTCTAGACTTGTTTTACTCTTAAAAAGTCAAATGAGTTAAAATACTGGTCTTTAAGCAACCAATCATGACCTGCTTTGTTGGTCAATGATTTTTCATTAACCCATTTTGGCTCATTTTGGATGGGCATGACAACATTTTTTTTACAATTTTAGAATAAAAATCCGCTTGGTAACACAATTTTATTTTTCTATTTTTTGGGTTAAATTTTCAAGCTAGCAACAGGTTTGATACAGAAATGAAAAATAAAAATTTTCTTCTTTTTTATTTGTGGAACAAAAATAAAAATAATAATTTTTCTCATTGCCCATTCCCTCTGTCTCATGTGTGGTCTTCCTCTCTCTCTCGTGTCCCTAACCCCGGTTGCCATTTGCTACTTGTGGGCCGTCTACTGCCTACCGCCTATCGCCTCTCTCACGTCCCTCTAGCCCTTCACTAGTCTCTAATCCTTGGCTATTATTCACTTGTTGTTGGCCACCGGTCTCCATCCACCCGTGGCTGTCCACTAGCTATTATCCATTGTTCTCCTAATCATATAAACTTCATATTATTATCAAATAAATTTGAGTTGCAAAATGGGTTTACAAAACATAAAACTACAGAAATGTCGGCATTTTATCCTTTCGAAGATTTAGGGACTCTTTAAGACATTGCAAATGCTACAACCGAAATAAAATAACAAGAAGTAAAGGGAGGAAGAAAATCCTCAAATACATTCATGTGAAACAAGGAACAAAAACTTCTTATGAGCAAACATGATACCACTGGCCTAATTAATCAAGATTCTCAAATGTCAAAAAATAATAGGAAAATTTCAATTAAGGGATCGAAGCGTCATTATTTTTTCAAATAAAGGAATGAAGTAGTCTTTTATTTCAAATAAATGCATGAACTGTCATCTTTATTTCAAATAAGAGTTTGAATTGTCATATTTATTTCAAATAAGGATTCAAACAAGAACTTGAAGTGACTATGTCTGTTTTAAACAAGGGCTCGATCTCACTTACTACTTAAATATTCCGGTTAATTAAGGACATTTTTACCACAATATGATTTTAATTCAATTTTTAATTAAAATAAAATCTAAAAAATATTAAAACACAAAAAGGGAAAAATACGAGCTAAAGAGAGGTGCCCTCTTGCCTGTGGTTGCCGCCTCCACCAACGGTGGGGTGTTGGCAATTACCACCAAGGTCCAACAACCCTAAGGACGGGGCGACATCCATAGGCACGAGGGGCTGGTGAGGCATTGGCAGTTGCCGTCGAGGTCCAGCTATCCCGATGGTGGCACCCCCTTTCCCCGCTTGTGTTTATTTATTTTTATGAAATTTTTACAAAATGAAAAGAGGAATAGCTAAAGCGAAATTAATAAAAATAGATGACAAAAATGCTCCTAATTAACTGGCGAAAGGCTTTTTTTGAGATTGATATAATCATTTCAGGCTCTTATTGAAAATAATATTTATTTTATAATTTTATTTGAAATGATAATGATATTATGGATCTTTATTCAAGAAAATGAGGATATTTAATTGAAAATTTTCCAAATTGGGCAGGAGTATCACTCGGGTCATAACTACGACATTACGCTGTAGGGGGCACTCCAGTCGGCAGAATCACGGCCCTGGCTGAAATTGAAGTCGGCCTTTTCGATCTCCTCCGACGTGCAGCTGTTGGGTCGGCTCGTGCTTCACCAAGCTAATTCCCCGCCTTCAAATCTTCAGAGACAGTGCGTCCAGTTAAAGCTAGGGCTTGCAGAGAGTTGATCGGCGGAGTCTCCGCAAAATTCAAGCGTCGCACAGACTGACGCTCTTTAACGATCGAAACCACAGGGTTGTCTTCTCCGTCCACCTTCCCATTACGCTCGGCTGCTTTGTTCTATCTCTCGCAAATCTAGAATTGCGAGCTCCGTCGTATCAATCAGGTAAATTTAGTTGATTTCAGACAGACTTCAGCTTGAGTTTTTTAACTTTTTTTTTTTGGGGGGGGGGGGGGAGGAGGAGTTCGTGAATCGGTCACCAAATCGATTCCCGAATCTAGTTTTGCTTGCTGTTAAGGTTCCTTCTCGCTTTAGCTTTTCAATTACCCTTTTGCTGTCGGTTGAATCTTTTATCATCATAAAACTGATTACATCCCTAGTCTCTGATTGTTTCTATCGCGAGTCGATGGTTTGAATCTCCACCTAGAGTTTGCTTTCGTGTTACTCCTTGTTGATGCTATGAAATAGCTAATTGCCTACTTTCGGGTTTCTTGTTTATTTAAGAGGGCAATGATTGTTCGCGCGCGGGACATGAAAATATGAAACTGAAGAATTAGGTTAGCACATTTATTCAAGCAAAGGAGTGTAAAATCTCTATCGTGTTTATGCATGTAACGCGCAGAGAAAGAACTTTGCTTCAATAGATAGTAACAGTGAAGTTTGATTTACGTTGATGATGAATGCCTTTGATTTTGGAAAAGTTAGGGTCATTTGATTAATGGGAATATCAAACTACATTGCCAAACATTTTTTTCTCGTGATTTTGACTGGAAGTAATAGCATTTCAATCTGACTGATGTTCACTAATCATCTTATACAAACAACCCTCCTTGAACAGGCATCATTGACAGCACTTGTCTGAAGGTTGTAGCATTGGCGTAAAGGGTTCAAAAGTTAAATAGAGTGAGGAGATGGAATTAGATGAATCTCCCTACAGAGAGAAGCGAGACGTGGGAGCTGGTGATTCCGAGGAAATTGGTGGGCAAAAGTCTAGAGATTTGAGTAAGAATAGGAATAAGGAGCGGAGGAAGAGTGGTCACCGAGAAGAGAAGGATCAAGGGAACAAAGAAAAAGATAAAGAAGCAAAAGACGATAGACTATCAAGCAGGGATAGGAGGAAGGATGATAGAGATGAGCGTGAGAAGGATAGGAGGAAGGAAGATGGAGAAGAGCACGAGAAGGATAGGAGCAGGATTACTAAGGGTAGAGATAAAGAGAGAGATCATGAACAGCGTGACAAACATAGAGATAAAGAGCGGGAGCGGGAGCGCGAGAGGGAAAAAGATCGAAAGGATAGACGGAAGGATCGAGAGGTAGAAAAGGAGAGTGATGACAAGGAGAAAGGGAAGGAGAAGAGTAGCAGGGAGAAAGAAAGAGAGAGGGAAAAGGAGAAGCCAAAGGAGAAGGAGAGAGAAAAATATAGAGACAAAGGGAGAGAAAAGGAGAAGGACAGATTGACAGATGAAGCAAAGGAGAAGAGCAGTAGGCAGAGGGACCGGGAGGAAGATCATGATAGAGACAGGTCAAGAGATAAAGAAAAGGTAATGAGGAAAGGGGATGCACACGACTATGATAGGATCAAGGATGATAGAGGGGAATTTGACATTGCTGAAGAAAAGGAAGATGTTGGGCGCGGGCAAAATCCCGATAATGCTTCGGATGAAGCCAGGTTGTCCACTTCCATACTTCAGGACCGCATCTCAAAGTAAGTGAACATTCATTGTGCTTTTAGGGAATTGGTTTTCTACGTTGAGTCGAGTTGTATCTGAATCTTGATTGCACTTGTTTTCCAACTTCTTTGTTCCCAACTACATGTTGCAACCTCACTAAGGCATGTTGTTCTGATTGTTAAAGCTCAAGGAAAAGTGGGGTTAAACATTCTGGATTTTTGGCATCATGGAATTTTACTAAAGACTTGCGTGATATGCTTTTTTTTTTTCTACTTGCTCAGATGTAGGGAAATTTTCCAAAACATTTGGACATTAGTTATGCCTGCTGGTTGTGGGATACAAGCTGCCTGTTGCTCTGAATTTATTTGATATTGTTGCAAAACTTGATAAATGAATTGTCGTGGGGAGAAATAATTCGCCTATGTCATGTCTCATGATGCAAGTTCAGTAGCTAAATTTAAGGTACGAACTTAGTATTTGGAGCACGACTTGCATTATGATATGTTGCTGAACTTTCCTTTATGGACTAGGGGGTTACATCTCAAATATTTCCATAGATTATGATTCTGGACTTTGAAAATCTTTCAAACTTGGTACCATTTGCTTTTATCCATTAACATGTAAAGTAACATTATTTTTTGAACTGCTCTATTTTTGTGATGTGAAGAAAGAAGTTGAATATCTGTCTTCTATTTAGGGCAAAAGAAGAGAGACTGAAAAGACAGCCCGAGCCTGAGGGTGCTTCTGAGATATTGGCATGGGTTAATAGGAGTCGTAAGCTTGAACAGAAAAGGAATGCAGAAAAGGAGAAAGTCCTGCGACTATCGAAAGTATTTGAGGAGCAGGTCAGACTGTGATTTTAGATGCCTTTTTTTTAATATTATAAGTACTTGATTAATATAGATAACTAGTAACTAATCCTCTTATGCTCATTCTCAGGATGATATTGGTCACGGAGAGAGCGAAGATGAGCAAGAAGTTCCCAGAAATGCTCGTATGATTTCTTCAAGTCTTGGATAAAGATTAATCTTTCAGAGAACTTTTGTGAATTATATCATATACATGTTCTATGCTTTCGACTTCATGACTTTTCTTGACCTAAGAAGCGTGTAACGAGTTCAATATACCCCCTCGTCAAACTTACACAAGTGCTTTGCAATTGTGTTGGGAACACTAGAACATCAGATTATTAGGACCTAATGGTGCATGCATGCTGTTGTGTTTGCTCAGCCTTCCTTTTCATTCATGCACTTGCCAAGTGTTGCTTAGTTTGTCCAGAATGGTCTTATCTCTACTTGATTTATCCTTGTTTTTATTGTGCTTTAAGCTTCTATAAGATTGATCTTATTGCATATAGAACAACTTTGTTGACAGATGATCTAGCGGGGGTGAAAGTACTTCATGGACTTGATAAGGTTATTGAAGGTGGAGCAGTTGTTTTGACACTCAAAGATCAGAACATACTTGCAAATGGAGATGTCAACGAAGGTAAGCCTTTGGCAATCTTGTTATCTTTGGTCCTTATTACTCGTTTAATTTTATGTTTGATCAAGTTTTGCTTGTAAATGCAGATGTTGATATGCTTGAGAATGTAGAAATTGGAGAGCAGAAACAGAGGGATGAAGCTTACAAAGCTTCCAAGAAGAAGACTGGAATCTATGATGACAAGTAAGCCAAATACTATTATGCCTAGCCGTATATGCATACGCTCAACTTATTATTAGCTCTGTTGTTGTTTCAGATTCAGTGATGATCCTTCATCGGAGAAGAAATTACTTCCACAATATGATGATCCGGCTCAAGATGAGGTTAGCTTTTTCCTCTTAACTGATTTCAAGTGTTATATCTAGCTATCAAGTTCCCACTTCTTTTGATTGTTTCAGGGGGTAACTCTTGACTCTAGTGGACGTTTGACCAATGAAGCTGAAAAGAAACTGGAAGAGGTAACTAGTTTTTCTGCATATTATGGTTCAGCATTAGTAAGAATAGGAATGAAGTCTGCTTGGTTGTTCTAAAGAAGTTTCATGTACTTCATATACAGCTAAGGAGGAGGCTACAGAGTGCTTCTTCAAGTAGTCATTATGAAGATCTCAGCTCATCTGCCAAGATCTCGTCTGATTATTTCACTCAAGAAGAAATGCTTCAATTCAGAAAACCCAAGAAAAAGAAATCCTTAAGGAAGAAAGAGAAGTTGGACTTAGACGCCCTTGAAGCAGAAGCAATTTCGGCAGGGATGGGTGTTGGAGATCTTGGATCACGTAAGGATGGGAGGAGGCAGGCTAGCAGAGAGGAACAAGAGAAAATTGAGGCTGAGAAGAGGAAAAATGCCTACCAATTGGCCTATGCTAAAGCAGAGGAGGCATCTAGGTCACTGCGGGTGGAGCAAACTCTTCCTGTTAAGACGGAGAATGAAGAAAACATGGTCATTGCTGATGATGATGAGGATCTTTACAAATCTTTAGAGAGAGCTAGAAAATTGGCTCTGAAGAAGCAAGAAGAGGAGGGGGCTTCTGGTCCTAAAGCAATAGCTCTCCGTGCCTCTAGTATTCCCAGCACACAGAATGCTGAAAATCAGAGTCTCGCAACTGACGAATCACAGGAAAGCAGGGTTGTCATGACAGAAATAGAAGGGTTTGTCTCAGGCCTCGAGGTTGATGAAGGTATACACTCAATTAATTCTGTGTTGGCCTGGACAATTTGTGATTATATTTTCCTTTTCTCCAGACTTTTTAGATTGCTTCCTTTTGCTGATTTCGGCAGC
This sequence comes from Psidium guajava, assembly GCA_016432845.1. Lineage (NCBI taxonomy): Eukaryota > Viridiplantae > Streptophyta > Magnoliopsida > Myrtales > Myrtaceae > Psidium > Psidium guajava. Next base: position 35,701,761 of record CM028234.1, on the reverse strand, counting down.
ATCTCTGCTTATTGGGTCAAAACTAGTTTAAGGCGGCTGTTTCGTTTAGAATCCTGGAAATGTTTGGATGGTCAATGAGCAACATGTTTTGTTCTTTTATTGTATGTGTACCGAAAGAAAGATTGTGACTTCTTTTGGGGCTCGCTTTTTGTCTATTTGCAAACAAGCAGTGAATTTGATGCCCCTTGTAGAACAACAGCCTGGACAACTTGCAAGCAAGCAAACTTTTCCCATACGACTTGCAGTCTGTTGCTCATGCAGTCATAGAAGCTTGTTTATTTGGAATGCATTTAAACTTCTGCGCTATCATAAAATTCCTAATTGCTGGTTGAGGGGATTGCTGTCTTGAAGAGAGGTGGACTTACTCAACTTTTTTGGCCATATCAGAATTACTTAGTTTTAAAACCACAAATAATACTATAGGATGCTGCCTAAGAATGGTGTTGGTTCTACTTAGAAGGGGAGAGGGACATGCATAATGGGCTTGCTTTGCAGTTGTGAGAATACTCTCATGTGGTCTTTAGTGTCTGAAAGAATATGTGATGTTTTGTCCTCAAGAGAGTTACTGAAGTTTTGCTGTTACCCCCCCCCCCTCTCTCTCTCTCTCTCTCTCTCTCTCTCTCTCTCTCTCTCATATGTTCCAGCATCTCGTAAGCCTGACACTGAAGATGTCTTCATGGATGAAGACGAAGCACCAGTAACTTCTGATAATGAAACAAAAGATGAGCCCGGAGGCTGGACAGAATCTAAAGATTTTGGTAATGATGAAAGTCCTGTTAATGAGGATGAGGAGGAAGTTGTTCCGGATGAGACAATTCATGAAGCTGCAGTGGGGAAAGGGCTGTCGGGTGCCCTAAAGCTGCTCAAGGATCGGGGAACACTTAAAGAAACTGTTGAGTGGGGTGGTAGAAACATGGATAAGAAGAAAAGCAAGCTCGTAGGCATTGCAGATGATGGACAGAAAGAGATCCGCATTGAAAGGACGGATGAATTTGGCCGAATAGTAAGTTTGTTGAAAGGAAAAAAATATTAGATATCAGAAAATAGCCATTGTAATATTAAATTCTCCATTATTATTCTTTTCGCATATGACACTGAAAGGCCAATTCATTACTTAGATGTTTTTAAACTGGTCTTCTGATTCTGATTGTCTTGCAACAGTTAACCCCAAAGGAAGCTTTCCGATTGATTTCCCATAAATTCCATGGAAAAGGACCTGGCAAAATGAAGCAAGAGAAGCGCATGAAGCAATACCATGAAGAATTGAAGTTGAAGCAGATGAAGAATTCAGACACGCCTTCATTGTCTGCAGAGAGGATGAGGGAAGCTCAAGCTCAAATGAAGACACCTTATCTTGTGCTTAGTGGTCATGTTAAGCCAGGGTATGTTCTTGTGTTATAAAATCAAGTTGCTATTTCTTTATTCACTGGCAATTAAGTACATGGCGTTTTAGATTAACCTGATTTTGTAAGAGGTCAACGTGGAATGTCCTGTTCCACGACCAAAGGGCGACTATCTTTTTACCGCATTCCTTGGAGCCTGGGCTCTGTCGAGGACATGTTTCTGTTTGCTTATGTACAGCTCCGTAGATCATTGCCTGCACAACTCTTCCTTGATTATATTTGCCCAGATGTTTTGATAGGAGTCACCAGTTCCTAGACTTGTGAATTTGTTAATTTATGTATCATAGCCAATGACCATGCATCATAGAACATCCTATAGTGCCTCTCACATGCTTAAAATGGCAGCCCATTAATGGAAATTTGAGTGGACTGACCTGCTTGATTGATGATAAACAATCTATATCGGAGAAGACAATCAGACGCCATCTAAGAAGTCTAGGCTAGACTTAATGCAATGTCTATTCACCATCATAATTGAATGATAAAATAATCATTACTTTTTTGTTACTTTGTGCCTGTTTGTTTATTTGATTTTTTTTTCCCTTATGGGTTGTTTCCAGCCAAAACAGTGATCCGAGAAGTGGATTTGCCACCATTGAGAAAGATCCAGGGAGCTTAACGCCCATGCTTGGAGATAGGAAGGTCAGTGTCAACCCAAGTTTGAATATAGGATTACTCTTATTTTGTTGCAAAAAAAAAATGATTTGGTTTTTTGCACCTTAATCTTTGATGCCAATTATCACCATGCATCTCAGGTGCAAAGTTATATTATATGTATGTGGCACTGCCAGGCAATACTTTTAACACCACTCGGAATGATTTATATGAGTTTTTGCCACCATGTGATCATTTTCGTTCTTCTGCCTCCAGATACATTTTAGACTAGTCTCAGACTTTTCGAAAAAAAAAAAAAAGCAAGGTCTTAGGCATCACAATTTTAGTGATGTTCTTCTCAAGCTGGGTTTGTCAAATGGTTTTAGGGCTTTTCTCTTCTCCTTTTGTTTTCCTTTATCTAGGAATCTTCTCTTTTGATCTGCCCTCATTCCTTTGTCCTGGCTTTAAAAGCCACCTGCCCCTCGGTTCATACTTCATAGGTTCTGATGTTCGGCTCTATTCTAGGTTGAGCATTTCTTGGGGATAAAGCGGAAGCCTGAGCCTAGTAACTTGGGAGCACCAAAGAAGCCGAAAACCTGAAGTGTTCTCGACAGATCTGCTATTACACATCGAGTTTGGAGCAACTTGCTTTTGGGGCTGGATGTAATTTCAGGCTCAGGGCATCAATTACATCACCACATTACATTACTCTATCTGCTCTCGTTGCTTTCGAAGACGTACTTAAGACCTGTAAGGCCAACAAAATGACAAGGCGGCAATTTTTGAGAATCCTTTGTTGCCCAAGAATTTAATGGCACCTTCACTAGCGGACTTCATCATTGTTACTACAGATAGTTGTACAGATTTTGTGATAAGCAGGTGGCTATTTTCCCGGATGCTACTCTTGCTGTTAGACAAGTGAACCAGCAAGTTAAATGCTCTGCATATGTTTATGGAGAGATGATGGCCATTACTGTAAAAGCTCGTTTGATTTGTTGTTATGTATAGGGCGTGCATGCTCCTGTGTGAATGTGGTCGGGTGTTCGCATGTCTCTGCTTGTATTCCACCGTGCTTGCATGATTTTGAGAACCTGTAGTACAATCAAGAATCTTGCAATGTGGACATGATTATATTTCTAAAGGTGGTAGAGGTCACACTTCTTAAAAGCCGTCTGTCAAATCTTTTTCCCGTTTCAGTTCTGTCTCCTCCAGTAGATCGTGTTGCTCTATGACTTGGAAGCCTACCAAGGAATGGTTCTCAACAACTCAATTGGTATTATGGTACACGTTAAGCTGCACCTTATCTTCAAGAGTTCTCGGTGTCAATTTCTTGCGGAAAAGCCTGACTTTGGTGCTGTCGTTTCGAGGTTCATGAATTAGTGAGGGGATCGACTACAGGATTTCTTGAAACCAAAAACAGCATACAAGGTCAGGGAATGTGTTCTTAGATCATTTGGCTCCCTATAAATTGGTGACCATATCACAACAGTCTTTTTATCCAGTCCTCTCAAAACACTCCGTTTGGAGAGCACTTTGATGGTGTTATTCATAGTTACACTTGTTCTGGTGTTCTGAATTGTGCAATATTAATGGTCTCAATGCTTTAGTCTAGTATGGTGTAATCTACCCAATCAGTGCAGGCATTTAAGGTTGTGTTTGTTTTACTAAAACTTCATGACAAAGGAAAATAATTTTCATGAAAAACAACTATTTTTTTTATTTATTTAACGATTTAGTAAAAGTATTTTCTTTCCTATGAAAAGGAAGAAACGTAGAACCTACATTTATTGTTTTGATTCCATTGAAAACTTTCTACATATAGTGTAAGTTCTCCAAAATCCAAACACTGGAAAGTCAAAAAACTATTTCCCGAAAGCAACTTATGGACAATACAAAATAAGTACAGAAAAATGTTTTCTACTCAATCAAATTTTAATTTGTTTTACTTATGGACAAGACGAAATAAGATTTTTTTGCACATCATCCATCAGCCAAGTTAGATATTGAAGTTGGATAGAACATTTGCAGGCAGGAAGTTGCCCATAGGGCAACTCATTTATGTTTTGGTGACACGACACTGTTCCAAAGTTGTCCTCGGGCTGCGAGATGCCTACCATTTTTCGTCTGATTGAAATAATCCAGAAAGCAAAATTTGAACGCGAACACCTGCTAGTGATAAACAATCTCCAGAACGAATTATGTGTAGGATTCATGAAGTCAACAAGCCTCTCAACATAGTTAAGAGCATCAACTGCACATCATCAAGAGGCCCTCTACATAAGCGACGAAAAAGAAGGCAAAGGCATAAACTTTTAGATGCCTTGACATGGACACACAACACCAGTCCAGCAGCAACTAATGACAGCACAATTGTTTTTCTTTTTTAACCAGAGACAGTACGATTTTTTTAATCATGTACAAATCAATTGAACAACTACAAGAAAACATATATTTACTACTCAAACAGAAAAACCCAAGGATGGAACAAGTGCCACAATGGCTTCAATACATCCATGACAAGTCTTGCCTGAAAGAAACAGATTCTGCAGCACCTTGAAGGCCCCTTTCTGAAATTTGAGGGCAATCTTCCACCGCAAGCAACTCTAGCTTTTGTGATCCCACAAGTGGCTTCAGGCCATCATCGGTAACTCCCAGGCACTTTACCAACCGCAAGGTGCGCAAAGAAGGAAAGTGGATTACATGCTGCAGTCCCTCATCACTTACCTCTTGGCATCTGACAAACTGCAAGAACTCCAAATACTGAGCAGAGCACAGTGCTTCCATCCCATCATCATTGAAGGAGTCCACATGGTCAAGAGCTAGTTTGCGGATGGGGCACTTTTTAACCAAACTAAGAATACCATTCAATGTGAATGAAGAAAATGAAGGAAATTCCCCATCGGAGAAGGATATCATAATCTCTTCGAGCATCGAACAATTCTGAGCCAAAGCTTTTAGACTCTCATCTGTCAATCTCAATGGGTTATTCATCAAAAGTGGTAGTGAGTAGTCTGACGGGACTCGAAGTGACAGAGAACGGAGGTTCCTAGACTTTTGTGATAAACTGATGATATCGCAGTCCCTGATCCCAACACACATGTCCAAGGAAATACTCTCTAGGTTTTCACATTGACCCAGCACGGAAGCAAGACCTCTCCCAGGGTGGATGATGCAATTGACCAAGCTCATCTCTAGCATATTTTCACATGGGACCTTCTGTGTTTGCCATCGATCCACCGAGCGATCATGAACCTTCATGTATCTGTAATTAGCATCTACTTCAAACTGTAAACGCCTTAGTTTTCTCCAACAAGCACCTAGCTTAACCAAGTCTCCCTCACCAATTGCCCTACAATTTTTTATTGCAAGATCTTCTAGGGTTTCAAGATTTCCAATGTGGTCTAGCCACTCAACACTGGAAACATTTAAACATCGGATAAGATGGAGAACAGTGAGATTTTTGCAGCCCAGCACAAGAGATAGGATGCCACAGCCAGTAATTCGTGGTGCAAAGTTCAACTTCAAAGTGGAGAGCTTGGAACATGAAGTCAAATGGCGAAGACCCACATCCGTTATGAATGCACAGTAACTTAAGGTGAGATTCCTCAAAGAGGGACAATAGTCGGAAAGAATAAGAAGCCCTCGGTCATCCAACTGTTTCCCCAATTTGGACATCCAACCTGCATAACTTATCTCTACCTTTGCCAAATTCGGGAACCTGATGCAGAGAGCAGTTAGAGCTTCATTTGCAGGGTCCAATCCACAACCGACACGAAGAGAATGCCTCTGCTCATTATCCAGCATGTAAAGCCTTTTACATGCTAGAGAAGCATTATTCCTGTCCGTGGTTTTCATGATCCTGTCCAGGATTTCCCAAACCAACTGATCTGGTAAATCATCCATCAGAAAGAGATGACCTCTTGCTACATGCAAGACAAAGTAGAAATGACCTGAAAGTATTAAAACATATATTGATGAGTGACCACCGCATTAATTTGAAAGAATCGCAATTCATCCTTTCAGATATGAAAACTGAGAGAAATCCCGTTGCCATGTGTCATGCCAAACATACAGGGCAATCTAAAAATCTCAAATTTCGCAACCAAGTCTACATGTTGCATCCTCCAACACCATCAAACCAAAACACCTATGAAGCGGCTCCCATTATTGGTATCACACCAATATCGATTCAGATAAATCTTCTAATCTATAATTAGCCCAAAGAAAGAACTTTAATTGGATTATCTCCTTTGACAAAGACATTAAGAATCATAGTTCACTAGTTCAAGATGCCACCAGTTCTAACTGCGAGGATAATCACTCATCATTCAGAAACGTGTCATACTTATCCCACACAGTCTACAAAGACGAGCAACCGTGAGTCCATAATGACTTTCACCAGGTGAACTTCTCCATCAGAAGAAAGCTTTAAACATCAAATTACAGCGCAGGCCAGTCGAAGAATTCATCCACATCGCATCGATTTCACCTGGTTTTATCCCGATGGCAAGAGAAAACAGGGAAAAACGAGACGGTGGAGAGGAAATTAAGGAAAATGAAACACCCCAATGGCTTAAGACGCAGCGATGCTTTACCAGGGAATCAGTTGAAAGGATGATGCGATCGGCGATCGCTGCAAAAGCTGTCGATGATGTCCAAAAGCTGGAAGCTGTGCCTTTCTTGGACAATCTCTTTTTCTGAGCTCCGATAATTTGGTCCGATCCGAAGATGACGGACGGTGCTTGAAGGGGGATGATAAATAGAGAAATGTTCAGAAATTACATAAATATCCATGCCTTTCTTTCTATTTTTGCCCTCTTTCGTTTTGCTATTACAAATAATACTTCTTCATGGGGTAACAATGACAATGACACTTAACGGCTTATTTCAAAATACCGAATTCTCTTTCTCAATTAATAGAACCTTGCATGTATAGATGATTGAATCCAACTTGCAAAATCTTAGCCTTTTGCTCTATAGACATACAAAGTAAAAATTACTCGGTGAAGAAGAGTTTTCAGTTAAATAAAATTTTTTCATTAATAACTAATCTAAGTTTGAATTATGAACACAGCTCGTAATCACCTAGAGCATGACAACAACAGTGATTAACAAAGAAAATTGCGGAAATCTCTCAAAAAGTGGGGATTGTCGACAATTGGTACGCATGGCTTAGGCTAATAAGTGATAATAATGTCAAGAGCAACTTCAATTTTGAATTACTAAATATCCCCATCTAATGGGACAATTTGGTGAAGTTTAAAAAAAAAACGCAAAGGGGTAGATTTGTCTTTTCAAATGTCCAAGGTGGCTCTGGAAAGGGGTCGAAAATATCTAATGGGCATATGGGTCCGGCCAGCTATTGTGCTGGTGGGCCCAGTAAAAAGTAAATATCTTTCTCCAGATTTAGCCGCCCAAGAGTCTTCGTTCCATTTCGAAACCTCTGTACCGCCTAAACTTCGTTGCGATGGCGACCCAAATCTCCTCTCTCTCGAGTACCCAAACCAACCAAACCCTAGCTGCTCCTTCTCCTTCTTTCTCGCATCAAAACCTCCCTACTCTTCTCTTCGCTTCCCCAGCCCAAACAGCAGTCGCTCTCCAATCTCCCTTCGACGAGCGCGAACCCCAAGTCGAAGCGAGTCGTCCATTGCAGACCTCCCGTTCATCCTGCTCTCAGAAACCATCCGCAATCGATGATGAAGAAGGAGATGTGAGGATGAGAACAAGAAGAAGAGAACGGCGAAGTGAATCGGGACCGAGGTCTTCCACTTTGGGCGCTTCTCCTTCTGCCGGATCCTGCCGGAGGTTGTTCGTTGAAACTGATGCGATTGCAGCGGGTTCTAGTCGCTTCCAATCGAGACTGTTAGCGAGATTGATGTTTTGTGTTATGGAGGATAGGATCGTACGTGTAAGAAAACGGAGAAACAATTGAGCACCAAAGATAAAGTATTCATTAACGTGTTTTACATATATAGACTTACGGAAGCGCTTCTAGAGAATGGAAAGAAAACAAAACAAGGGAAAATCCCCTATAATATCTCCTATAAATCAGAAACCGCTCTATGATGAAATATAATATTGACTAAATATGTACAGCGTATAATCCACACAATCCTACACAATCCGTAATCCATAAGAGTACGAGCACTGCAGTAATCATGAAGAGTATGAAAATTGTGTGAATCATTCAGATTATCCCACTGTGGCATCTGCTGGGGTGGAGTAGGAGACGAGCGAGAGTCCAGTGAGAGTTTCTGGTGAGAGAGGGAGGACTGAGCTTCCAGCGGAAATAATGGGGGTGAAGTGGGACGAGTCGATGGAGAATCGACCAAGTAAGGACCAAGTGAATTGACGGAGATGAACTTTTGGTCTTATCAGGTATGAAGACCAGACTCTTGATTATCATTTGCACTATATCACAGTTTTTTTGTAAAGGTTTATTTGATATCACTTTTGTGATTGCAAATATAAATTGAACTTTTGGTTGGAGATCCATCTTTAAGGTAAAAGTAGGTAGATTGCTGATCCGGCAACCTTGTGTAGTTACATGGGAAGCACTGCTTATTTTAGGAATTCTGGAAAGGAGGAAGACCAAGTTTCTCTTCCTTTGTTTGTATGTGTTGTGTGAGACTTAGATGAAGCCTCTGTTCCTAGTGAATCTTAGTGCAACTGCTTTATTATTACAATTGATTAAGACGGTGATGTTTCTTTTATTGGACAAGAGAAACCAACCAATTGAGTATCAGTACAACATCAATTCGGCCGGCTACCCCTCTGGCTGGGGTTTGATTACCAATATTTGGTGTACTGTTGACAATAATAATTGGATAAATTGTCTATCTTTCTTCCTTATATCTTGCTTGTAGTCGCCGCTGCTATAGTCATGTAATTGTAATGTACTCTCTGACATCTCCTCCTCATCATCAATGATCATTTGAGGCACTTCTCTCTAAACGAGGTCTCCTACATGGATCTAGTTGCTCCATTTCATTTGACCTCAACTGTATCTTTTTTATATTTAATACTCAGGATTTTCTTCAAATATACGCCACGTCTTGAGCCTTTTATCTCTTGTCCTCATCATAGCATAACATCTTCTCACTGATGCCTCTACACAGGTCCAAACCATCCCAAACAAGTTTCATTCATATTTTATTCTCTCATTGCATCCTCAAATGAAGTCATGCCAATTATTTTTAGGAATGCGCTGAATTTTAAATAGTATTCCCCTGAGTAACTGCATAGCCACTGGCGCGTTTTCATTTCTGCCAAACTTGTTTTTAAACATTGTTCCCATATCAGTATTAAACTGCTCTTTTTCTTGTGCATGGTAAATAGACAGTGTTGCCGCTGGAATACATCACTCACTTTATCTTCAGTGATATTTTCTTGTTGCACAAGATACCATATATTAGCTTCTCTGTTGCATGTATTCTTTTATGATTGGTAACATTTTGCTTTCTCCTCTTTCTGGAAAATGGTCACGGGATAGCAAGAACAATCAGCTCTCTGGATACTTTTGGTCTCCAATTTTAACTTTTTCCTTTAGTAAATCTGCCTTGCATGTATCCTTTCATTGAACATGTTGAACTCTAAAGTTTCTCTCCATGTTCCACAATCATACTTTTGCATCTATTTGTCACAAGTTTCATACATTTGCACAGTATCATCTAGGAAAAGCTTATGCTGAGGACTATTATTTGGGATATTCTAGGTAAGCTTGTTCTTTTCCAAGCTAAGATGTAAGGACTTGAAAGTAATCATTGATTGTAGTCACCGCCCTTCTATCATCCTTACCCTTTATTACTTATATTGAAGCACCAAAAAAAAAATTCCCCTCAGAATCCTCCAAAAACTTCTCTAGGGACCATTTCCTTAGCCTTTTCCTGATGTACCAAAATTTTGAGGAAATCCTATCTTCTTATCTTCTATCCTTTTATTGATCCAGAGGAAAAGACTAAAAACTGAGTATAAGGGCCGTTTGGAAAATGTCCTGATTCTGAGGACCTAGCTGCAAAAAAAGGTTGTCATCTTAGTTTGTGCATTGTCTTTCATTATGAGTTATGTTTGTTTTTTTTGGGGGGGGGAGGAATTGTGAGTTATGTTTTTTTTTTTGGTAATGGAAATTGTGAGTTATGTTTGTAACTTGAAATGTCAAAAAAGGACTAGCATTAACTGCCTCATACTTCTTTCATCTTAGCGTGCCTTCAAATGAAAGGTAATCCTTTTCATTTTTCCAAATTTGTATTTAAGAATGCAGCTGTACAACTGTTAGACCTAGAGTTCTTAGGAGGTTTTCAGTTTGATTACTATTTTGCTCCCCTCCCATCCATCTTACAAATCAAAAGAGAAGGTGTCCCCAGTGGAGTTGCAATGTGTTGGTTATAGAGTTGCTTAAAGAAGTTGAAATAATGTACTATTCCTAAATTCACGTTTTCAACTTGGTATTGGACTCTGGTCTGGTTCAATCTTATTATGTAAAATGTCTGGGATCCTCCACCAACGGGATGGATTAAATTGAATATGGATGGAGTGTCTAAAGGTAATCTTGGACTTGCAAGAGTTGGAGGATTATTCTAAAATGACGAGGATGACTGGCTTGGCAATTTTACCTCATTTCTTGGTGTTCGTCTTCACAAATTGAATTATGGGCGTTATGGTTGGGACTTACCATAGCAAAGGAACATGGTTTCCAAAATCTCATCATCGAGATGGACTCCAAAATTATTACTGAACTTGTCAATCAGGGGAGTATAACGCATACCACTGGACCGATGCTACTTAAATATATTAGAAGACTCCTGGACTTTCTTTCTGAGTTCAAAATTTATCATATTTTTGGGGAAGGCAATTGACTCGCAGATATGCTTGCCAATATTGATATGGCAAAGCTATTGGATACTACATTCTACTTGCAACCTCCTAGGGAACTATTGCATGTTTTGTTTAGTGATAAAGTTGGGATTGTAGATTTTAGACTGTAATTTATCTAGTATGTACCTTATGTTTACCAAAGAGAAAAATGTTTGGCTCAAGAACCAACCAAAGTTGACCTGGTTGGATCAGGTTAACCAGCAAATTGGTCAACCTAGACCTTTGAAAATTAAAAAATGTGTTCTTGCTAGGTAGAGATTTTTGCCTGATCTTGAGTGACCTCCTGGTGAAAGGGAGCCTTGGCGCATCTGGTTAAGGTGTTGTCGTGTGACCTGGAGGTCACGGGTCCGAGCCTTGGACGCAGCCTCTTGCAAATGCAGGGTAAGGCTTGCCTCCATTCACCTTTGTGGTGAGGCCCTTCCCCGGACCCTCGCCTCGCGGGGATGCTATCGTGCACCAGGCTGCCCTTTTTTTTTTTTGAGTGACCTCCAGCTTAACCCTCAGAGAACCTCTCTTCCTATCTAAATATTGGCAAAGGAGCTATTCTTGGGGAAAAAAATTATAACTTGGTGTTGATGAGGCTCGAGCCCATAAGCATTGACCTCAATCAGCTATTATCTCTGTACTGTATCACCTTAAACACTTCCGCTAACCCGGCTGGTGAAATTGGTTGAAACAGTTAAACTGGTTACCACCAGCTTTCTGGTTTCTTACAGCTGTTTTTCTTGCCAACACTAGTGTATACCGCAATAGCCCTCTATTGTCAAATACACATCATTTTGCACGTGTGAGTCAAGTAGTGCAACTGGAGGATAGATATGCTGCTAGTTTAAATCAAATAGTTGTTTATTCAACTTTGCATTGTCTAAATTTCAACTGCTTGCTTTGTCAACTCTGTTGTGGAGGTGTTAAGATTAATGGAAAATATGTCAGTAACTACTTCAACTGGAAAACGAACTATATTTCTTAGTTATTTAGTCCCTGGGGTCATGCATCATCGATATTTCCTGAAGAAAAGTAAAGGAAATTAGTTTAACAATTTTGCAGATGGTTAGAAGTTGTGTCAAGCATAATACTCCTTGGGTCACTGGTGTTTCGTGTTGCTGCTGTTATACGTATTTGCAAATAGGTCTGTGGGTGCGATAGTTACATCACATCACTTCGGTTTTCAGAAAGTTATACCTGTGAATTTCATTTCCTTTGCTGAATAACCTGATACTCTTTCATACTATGTATCTGTGTTTTTCATGCTAGTTTCTTTTCGCACAGGAAATTCTCAACATCAGGATATTCAACAAAGGTTTTTCCTTTAAAACAGCATAAAAGAAGGCGTCAGATTGGTTCTGTCTAGTTTCATACGAAGCAAAAGGAGATGGAGCCGGCAGAAGGCGGTACCATGTTCTATAACATGCATCTTGTTACTGGCGTTGGTATCGTGATGTGTGTACTTTTATGTTTCAATTTTGGAAATTTGCTCGTTTTCCAGGTGGAAGATGAACTCAATGTGAAGAAAAGTTATTGGTGGGGCAGGGTCACTAGTGGGTCATAACAACTCTCGTGTAGCCCATGGACGCGGACATTGCTGCTGAGAATTTTTTTTTTTTTTTTGGGTAAGGATTGCTGCTGAGATTGTTGAAAACACACAAAACAGGAAGGATGCAAAAAAGGTTTAGCAGTTAGCACAAGAGTTGAGACTATAGAGCAATGGTCCACGGCCTATCCTTGTTATATGCGGCATATTTATCGTGACCATATTCCGTCACCAGGTGCCAGAGAGACTGAGGTTCGCTGGCTCGCATGCGGCATCTGGACTAAATAAATCTAACATAGTAAGAGAATATATATGTAATGATGATGACTCCCCAAGCTTTATCAAAACCGAAAATGAAAAGTTCTTCTGGAAGGCCCACTGATAAGAAAATGAATGTTAAGCCCCACTAGACCTATATTAGTGGCGCAAGGAATAAGGGTGATGGCCCACCACATATATGACATGCGGCCGAACAGTCATCAGGCCCACTAAGCCCAAACTTCTGTTTACGGCATTTCAGCCCAGTTGTGTACGCCAAGCTTGAGACAACCAAGATGCTTCCGGTCCTCCCCAGGTTCGTTCCAAAAAATGATTTGGGCACGAACTCTAGGCCCAACAAGATACATCGGGCTTATCACATGTTTGGGCCCGGGCCTGTACTGAGCCCAATAGAAAACTTAGGCCCATCCAATATTACGGTCAACTCTTAGCCCGCTTACACAAAAATCAGACCGGCACCTGTTCAATTGGGCCCATACGTGAACTTCAGCCCAATATTGCTGGTCCACCCCCATGTGCGTTCCCAAAATGATTTGGGCCCAAACTCTAGGCCCAATAAGACTTGGGCTAACCACATGTTCTGGCCCGGGCCCATCCAGTGAAATAGACGGGCACATGTTCCATAGGGACAATACAGGGATTCCGGACCGTCCAAATTGAGCCTGACTTTACGCCCATTAAAATCAGATTTAGGGCCCACAAACCAGAAGAAGGCTCGATCCATATTGCACTAGGCCCAAACCAAGTATTAAGGCCCATCCCGTATTGGCCCATGATTCATTTGCACCAAAACTGGCCCATTGACATTTTAGCCCCATCAGGCCCACTTTTCAGGCCAGCCCATGTTCCATTGGGCCCGTACTAACATTCCGGCCCATCCCTACTGGACCCAAAATTTGAGACATTAAAATCAGACTTAGTGCCCAACCCGTATTTGGCCCATTTTCAATGGCCCAAGCCATGTTGGGTTCAAGGACAAGTTGGGGTTGAGACAAATTCGGGCCCAGACCAATTAGGTACAAAATGGCTTGGCCCAAGCCATATTACTCAGGCACGAAGAATTCACTATAGGGACACTAAGCCCAAAGCATGTAGGCCCCGGGCCAAAGGTCCATTATAACCGATGTAGGTCCAAAATGTTCCGCACCCGATCCCACTAAGCGCTATACTGATGGTCCATCTGCACATCGACCCAAAAACAAGTTTACACACAAGCTGGGCCGACACCCAGTTGCAACTGTCCTATGCCCAGAGGTGCCAGTCCAGACCATCAAGGCCTAAAGAATGGGCCCCTTGAAGTGTATTACTTTACTGCCTCTCGCCATATATGAATAAACCCAGGCAGGCACTTATCTAATATCTTTTTGTGTGTAAGGGACAGTCAATCTACTCAAAAATTAAACCTAAAAAGGCAACAAGAAAAATAGAAAAATATAATACCAAAAAGACACAATAGCGAATGATGACGAGCTCATCTATCATATAAATTACATAGACTCCAGTAATTTATGATGCTACGATTGCAAAATGACAGAATTCTAAGCAGCTCTCCAGTAAATCCTCATAGCTCTAATTTAAAGGGGCAAGGTTCGATTTCCTTTCCCTCCCTTTCCTTGAACAAAGATGTCTTTGTTTCGCCCACTTGGCTGCTGGTGCTTTGTACCATTGCTTGAATGAGTGCTAGTTCCACAAAAGCTGCAGCCACACGAGGAGAGAAGCAAAATTCAACCCCAATCTTTTCTCCTCGGTAGAAGATAAATATCAGATAGGAAAGTGGATAGGAACAAGTAAAATACACATCAGCATATGAGATTATGCTGGAACCTAGAAGGGTTTCAAATCACCAGAAGCTCTTACACTGGACATCAAGGCACTCGTGCGAAGCCTTATCCCATCAAACTCCTGTCAATTCGCTTAGAACTTGGACCCAACGGTGCAGCAAACATCTACATAGAACAGGCAAGCAGCAAGTATGGCTAAAGGCACAGAAGGTAAACTTCAATACCCAGATGTTCGGTCTAAATGAAGTAATGCACCTACAACAACGAACCTCAGAACTGGTGTTAATAGATCTATTTACGAAGACAAAAAAAAAAAAAGTACATCTAGTGACTAAAAAAGACATGAATGCTTTTAGTGTTAAACACGGTATGTTGTGGCTCAATTAGGAATGAGTGTGCAGAGATGAAGGCTGGGGTTCGTATACGGCATGCCACTTATCAAATAACTCAATTACAAGCACATTCATGTGACGGGATATGTTGTGGCTGGCTACACTCATTCATCATCTCTGCACCCTCTTCTCCTGAATTGCTGTAAAATCTCAATTATTAGCTACCAAGTGGTATATGCCAACTCACCACAAGAACCTGATCATCCCTTATATTTCAAACAAACTTAATCAGGCTTTTCACTCAGAAATGAAAACCATCCTGCAACACTTGTAAAGATTTAATTGTTCCAGAAATGAATTGCATGGGAAAGGATACAGCTAAGACAGGTTAGTGACTAAAAAGTACCTATATGTGTTTGCAAGGGGACTTTCAGCAAACACCACCACAAACATACCACAAATGCTCCTTTTCAGGCTTCATTAAGAAAAAAGCCAGGACAAGATCTCCAGTGAAACTGAAACTAAAATTTTTATCTGCCAGTGGTTAGCGCTAAACAATCTACACTCTAACGGAGACAAGTAAGCATTGAGTTAAGGTACCACAAGCATGCGTGGCTAAAGGAAAGCTTTATTAGTAGCCCAAACTTAAAGGAGAAGACAGCTGAAAGTAGGTATGTTCACAGTTCACCTGTTCTCAATTGTTTGTTCAAAAAACCTCTCAACTCACCCATAGTATGAGCAACAAGAGTTCGACAAAGCTCCTCTGAAAGCCAAACGAAGGGAGATGGCTGGAGGAGGATAATGATAATAGTTTAGGTTTAAGGGGATAATAACAGTTTGATGATGATTCCAACAAATGCAGCTCGAAGCAGGAAGGAAATGATTATTTCCCCTTATGAAATAAATCTTTCAATCTCCTGTTTACCAATTGTTATGTGGAAACTAATAGTCCCATTCACTGGACGGCTTACGCTCGCTAATAGTGGTAATGTGATTGAAAAAGATACAGGCATTAGGTGTTAAGAAAGCTTTTAAGTTGAGTTGAATAGGTTGTAAGATTAAAGAGTTCTCAATGTATATTAACCATAACATGCTGGAATTTAAGCAGCACTTCTTGTAGGTTAACCTTTATATGGTGTATGATGACTAAAATTTGTAAGTTCAGGGGTATTACTCCCTTTTTCAAATAATGTCTGGATGATAATAGATATAGGAGGAGAACAACTAGTTAAACTCCTTCCTTTCCTCCCGCTTCATCCTTGAATCTCTAGAACAGAACCTACAACCGATGTCTCTAAGTTGCAACATGTCGTAAGCAACGTCCCCTGAAGGACTTTCCATCTCAATGGGTGGAAATGACAGAAGAAAAGAGATGCCCCAACCACGATAAAACAATGCTCCATTTAATACCAAGGTGTAGGAGCAATGCACACTCACTCTATCTCTTCAAGCAACCAACATGACCCCAATTGGCATCTTTCCGAGATATTCCTCCCTGCAGTAAATTGTTTGCAATTCTCTTATCTTCAAAGTTTGTCAATTCCCATCCAAACTAGACAAAAGGAGATCTCAAAATCCAATATTTGGAGTTCTCATCCATACGAAACATAGCTGCAGGTATTCACTATTCTACCATTTTATCAGATGCACATTCAACTCAGACCTAATTTGTACATCATAAGAAAAGAAAAATGAATTATGTTCTCCATCGGCTCCTTAAATGGCCTCAAACCATTAAACTAGAAGGTCTGCCAACATCAAATATTGAATGCACCTATCAGAATCAGAACAAACCAATTACCAGATCCACCTATCATCGCCAGCATAACCATAAAAAAGATCATTAAAAAAGCGTGATCCATCATTAAAACATTATAAAGTTGATGATTCCCCCCAAGAATTTGATAACGGCCACTGTCCGACTAAACATACCAATAGTCACCAGATTCATATGGGCTACCGAGTAAGCAATGATCTTAGTACTTGTACGGAGGTGCAGGCATAAAGGTTTGGAACTCTTCTTTTATCCGAAACTTAAGAAGAGGACCCTACCCCATTCTCGAACCTTCTGCCAAGCTCTCCCCTGCCTGCATTTCCTTTTGACAGGGCCAAAGAAATGTCTCCACCTGCTGCCAACAGTGGACAGCTATGATGATGGTAGCTGCAGTGAAGTAGGCACGGATATCAATGTCTAAGCCCACAGTAAACATATGAGGAGCCCGAACAAGAAATCCAAGAACACCTATAATACTGATCATGACATAAACAATGCCTAGATACCCGAAGACCGGCTTTCTCGAAAAAGTAGAAACGATATGACGTATAGTGCACAACTAATTTGTGAAGATCATATGCCATGTCAAAGGTCCGATCGGAACTTCCAATAAATATAGACAGAACCTATATTGTTTCTTTTTGTAGCCAAAAAGAAAGAAGATGAACGGAAAGCGAACTAACCAACCGTAGAAACTGTGCACTTTAGGGAATAACAAAACACTGCTTACCTATATTATCGATTATGATCTTCAACAATTCCGGTCCATATTCTGTATGATCCAGAAAATTCCTGCACATAATCACCATTTACATGCATTGTAAGAAAGGATCAATCATCTAGCTATATAAGTTCTCCAATATAAAGCTGGGATTAAATTGGGTCCAAAATGCAAAGATTCAAACAAATATAAAGTCAAAAGGCAACACATTTAAGAATTATCATGACAATCCACTTCATCTCCCATGCATTCGTATTCTTATTAAAGCGGGAAGACATGAGTCTTTTCTGCCCTGCTCAGAAATTTTTAGATAGTAGCAGCACACAAGTGTGAATATCAGAATAGAGCACCAAAAGCGTGAAATCAAATAAATGTAGAAAGTGTATATCACCTAAATGA
The DNA here is from genome assembly GCA_016432845.1 of Psidium guajava. Classification (NCBI taxonomy): domain Eukaryota; kingdom Viridiplantae; phylum Streptophyta; class Magnoliopsida; order Myrtales; family Myrtaceae; genus Psidium; species Psidium guajava. The sequence goes on along the minus strand of CM028234.1, from coordinate 35,684,073 downwards.
GGTTTAGGAACTTCATAGCCAGACATTTTATTGAAGATAAAAGCCCCAAAATTTCTATAGTCTGGAATAAAATTGAGCAACTTGAGAGTAGAGTATTCACGGGGAACTACAATGAGAGAGTAGCTTGCCGATTTTCACTTGATGCCAAACAGTCGAGCGAATTGTTTAGTTTCTTATTGCTAGGCCCCAGATGCCATTCCTTGCCTACGGTACAGTACCTACTCCAAAGAAGAAGAAGAAGAAGAAAGGAAAAAACACACAACGCCAACGAGGTTGACCTCAGATATCCATTTCCATGCCAATGACATTGCCAGAAAACACAAGGGAATTAAATCTGGAACAATTAACCGAACATGCAAAAACTCTGCCATTTAAATACCTATATGAAAAAGCATGAATTTCAAGCAACTTAAAGCACCGAGTAAATGAATGCCGCCCAACTTCCTAAACCAAGGGGAGATTGTATTTAATTATTCTCATGAGGTATATATACACACTCCATTTTTGGCAACTCGGAACACGGTCAAGACAGATTGCTAGAGAAGCGGCTAACACACCGACATCATTTCAGACCACAACACGTGCATGAGGAGAGAATGACCAGAATCATATTAACCTTCATATGGCAACCTAACCCACACATAGAAACAGCAGCAGAAACAAAAGCATCGAGCGAATCAAATGATCTCTGATGAGTCCAAGATGCTGCACCTCAGTGGCAGAGAATGCGAAGCCCGCATTGGCACTGGAATTGTGGCCTCTGAGGCGCCTATCGAAGAGGCGGATAGCGTCCTCGGAGTCACGGGATATGCTGAGAGCGTTCGACGGGGCAGGCGGCGAGGACGGACTCCTTGAGGCCTTATGTGCCGCGTTCGCGATTGAAAGAGGGAGGTTCGAGCGAATGGCGCCGAAACAGTCCCTGGCCATGCAAACGGTGGTGTCGAGAAACTAGCGAAACTTGGAGCGTTTCTGAGCGGCAGGCTTGCTCTTCTGCATCCAGTCGAAGGGGCTGACGAAGACGCTGAGTTCGGCGTCGCCAGACATCCTCGACGGCGACGGGAAGAGACTCGCGGGTAATTGTTCGCTTTCTAGGTTTCGATGATGCTGCGATCGGGCGAGGGTTTTCGGATTTGGGACGGCAATGAATGATCAGGTCGTAGTCGTCCAGAGAGAGAGAAGATGGGTACGAGTTTGAGCGCCAAAAAGAAATTGAAAATGGACGGGGCAATGACAGTCGGATCGGTAATGGGTCGGGCCGGAGAAGCATAAAATGAAATGATTCGTTTGTGTGCCGACTAGTAAATGACAATGTCAAAAGCAATGTTATCGACAGCCCACGAAAATAAACAAAGTAATTTTATACACACATGTGAAATTTCTTTACCAAAGAGAAAGCATTTTTTATACCGATTCAAATGTTTTGCTTCTCCATCTCTGGTGAGCTATCGTTTCGGGCGTGTGGTGTGGCATCACGGCTAGATTTGGCCTTGTGGCCCGCTCTCGTACAAAGAAGATGAACAGTAACAACCGAGGGCAAAAACGAAATAAATTAATGAGTGTAGATTTGGAAGGGAGGAAAAAAAAAAACTATCTTTAACTCTAGGAAGAGCCTTTGGCAGATGCTCAAAGCCCAAGTAGGTAGGGGGGGCTTTTTAACTTTGCCAAGGTTAGCATTTGGTCAAAGGGGTAAAAAAAATAAAAATAAAAATTGCCAAGCAGCCCATATTTTCTCCATGGGATTTGGAAGCTCGAAGATCCTTTCCAAAACCGAATAAAACGCACCCTTAGTCTCACATCGGAATTGTATGCGTGCATCGATATCCGAAAGCAGGAGTTGCTGATTTAATTGGAATGGAGTCCTTGTTAGCATGAGAGACTAGCTTCCGCATCATTTTCCGCGAAGAAATAGGTGATTGCACCGAGCAATTTGCATATTAGGATATTATCTTGGTTCGTAGAGTGAGTTCTCCCGCGACTACTGTCCTTTGTTAATAGATTTTATCGATCAATTAGTTGGTAAATATTGTGGAACAAGCGTGAAAATGAAACATTCATTTTTCAGCCTAAATAGAGATAGTGCAATATGAATGACTACTTGCGAAGTATCATTTTGTTAGGAGTAGGTGCTTGCGAGGGAAGAGGGCCATTCAATTGCGAAGGATTCAATCTAGCTAGAGATTCCCCTATAATTGCACCTAGCAATTTGCATATTACGATATTATTTTGGTTTGCAAAGTGAGTTATCCTGCAATTACCATTCAAATAAAAAAAAATATTTGAAATAATTAAAAAAAAATCGAATCTTTACAAAGGGTAGTTTTTACCAAACAACATTTACGTCAAAGTTCCATCCAAATGCAATTTTTAATTACAGTTTACCAAATAATATTTACATTTCGCCAAACCCCTTTAGCTCAAAGGTATTTGTATTTTTTTTCAAAGTTTCTTGGCCAAATGATGAATCAAACAGGCCCTAAGAGTAAAGAACATCGATATCCATGACTCGTGGATTGGATCGCATGAGTGGCACGTGAAAATATAGGTAACTCTCTCTCATCCGTTGCATGGCAAAGCAAGGATGACCAAATGATAAACGGTCTAAGCTAGTGTAGTCAGCGGGCCCGATAGCAAATCAGTTCACTCTATGACTTCACGGCAGGATCAAGTCAACGTCAGACCTTCGACGTACTAAACCATTTCGCTCCCGTTGCCATTAAAAGAATTTGAAATTATCTTTTTATTATCTTCAGTGCCTTGGAAATATTGTTTTCATTTAATTCTAAAACAGCGTTTTATTTTAGTAGAAAAGTACTTCCAACGCGGTCATTTTAGGAATTCTTTTCGTTGCTGGACTTTATCCCTTTCGCATTACTAATGAAGGCCTTGAGACAAAAGGAAAAGAATAAAAAGTACATTTTCCTTTTATTAACAGAAAAAAAATCAATCTAACAATGGCATTACAGGCGCTCATCGTAACACTTCTACTTTATAAATTAATTTATGGAGTAAATAATTTCTTTTTTTTTTTTACTTTTTCAAATGACTCTAAAACTTTTTAAAGCAAAAGAATACTCCAAAAGTAAATACATGAAGTTTCAACGAAAAAAAAATTGCATAACTAAATAGATTTTTGCTCCAAAAGTTACATTACCAAACATGTTCCAGAAGTGTTATCGCGTGCATTCTAAATTACTTCCAATATGAAATTTCCCTTAAAAAAATGGAAGAACAAATGGGGAAGGAATGAGATTCCGAGTTGAAATAAAGCGTAAAAGAGGAAAAAAAGAAGAAGAAGAGAAAATCGAAACACAAGGTTAATCCAGGTTCACTCAAACTATGAATATGTTCGGCAATTTATTCTATTATAATTAAAACCTCGCACTTCTTATTACAACGTTCAATTACAAGCAAAAAAATTGTGTATAACTGGGGCTCAAATTACAAAAGAAATGTACAAGGGCGTTGTCTCCTCGAGACCCTTGCTTGCTCAACTAGGAATAGGACCTCCGTGTTTTTCTATTGCCGGGGAGAGCATGAATTACATCCCAACAATAACTATTTAAAACAAAAGTAATCCAGCATATTTATATATATTTGTAAGGTAGGTATCGGCCTAATGGGACGACTCTCGCACCTGAAATACCATTTGAATTCCATGGGCTCGACAGAGGTTTCGTAGTTCTCAAAACAATAGGCTGCTTCTCAATTCAATGTGCTCCCCATGTTTTGATTCCAAATTAATCCAAAAAGAAAAAAAAAATTGGCAAAGGAAAAGAGGTCAGAAAACCCCCCCCCCCCAACTCAATCAAAAAAAAGGAAAAAAGAAAAAGAAAGATCAGTTTCGATGAGCTTCTTGCTCACGCCATGTATTTGGGATTTGCACAATGAATTATTAGCAATTTACAAAAGACCAATAACTTTTTATCTAGAAAGCTGCGTGGAAATGTATTCTGCCCGTACATCGGTCTACTGCATTGTATTCTGAGTCCTTTTCGTACTTCAACATGGCGTCTCATTCCTCATTGAAAAAAAATAAAAAATAAAAAATCTGCATTAACAGGCATCCCAAATTACAAGTCCATGCAGGGAAAGCAATCCCTTCCCAAAATATTATTTTGTGATCGCGAGATTGGATCGATCGATCGATCGGGTCAGCTCGAGCTAGTCTTTCCCATTAAGGTCCTCATGCTAAGCTCCTACGGTCGTCCTACGCAGTGAAAACGCGCTATCAATTAGGCTAAACTTTAATGCACAACAGCTGTAAAATGGCCTAATTCCCAAAAAAACCCCCAACTTTAACATTTGTCCTAATTATACCTAAAACTTTTTTTTGTCTCATAAAAAACCCCCAACTTTGGGCCCAGTACCTAAAAAAACCTCAAACTTTAATCTTTGTCCCAATTATACCCAAAACTTTTTTTTGTCTCATAAAAAACCCTAAACTTTTATTTTTGTCCCAATTCTACCTGCCTAACACCCAAGAAAACCCACAACTGTAGCTTTGTCCCAACTCTACCAATCTAATACAAAAAAAAAATATCATAACTTTATCATTTATCTCAATTATATCCAAAACTTCTTTTTGGCTCATAAAAAATCCAAAAATTTTATTTTTACCCAAATTATACTGCAGTTATTCTTTCATTCATAATAACCATTAGTTAATCATATACAGCATTACCACATTGTTAAATAATTAGACCTCAGCAAAGTTAACACGAAAAAATCTATTAACTTCTTTTATACTGTATGCTTCTTCTACACATTATCGGGAGATACAGAGCCATTTAAGGTGGTGTGTTTCGGATTATACCCAGCACTCAACAGCCCAAAAATGGCTAGTCGTGGAGATTTGATTATCTAAATAAATAATCTCAAATCTTGCTATTCTTGAAATCTACTGATTTTGCTATCTTTGAAACCTGTTGTTTTTGAATTTTAAAAATTTATTGGTAAGTTTGATGAAAAAATTCAAGCAACGTAAAATTAACTAATAGTAATTATAAACCGAACGCATGGTAGAATTGGGTCAAAAGTAAAAATTTGAAATTTTTTTATGCGATAGTTTTTTTGGATATAATTCGGAAAAATGCTAAAGTTGAGGATTTTTTGAGTATCAGATCGGTAGAATTGAAACAAAAGTAAAAATTATGGATTTTTTATGAGACAAAAAAAAGTTTTGGATATAATTGGGACTAAGGCCAAAGTTGGGGGTTTTTTATGAGACAAAAAAAAGTTTTGGGTATAATTGGGACTAAAGCCAAAGTTGGGGGTTTTTTATGAGACAAAAAAAAGTTTTGGATATAATTGGGACAAAGGCTAAAATTGGAGGTTTTTTTGGGTATTAGGCCGCTGTAAAATCCATCTCCACGACATCCGAAGCGTTTGATGTCCAACATCGTACGTCGTCATACCTAACACAACTGCCACTCGCACGGAGACATGAAAAACGACCAAATTTTCTGGGACCCTTCTTTTCGTTCGTTTCCTACGCGGAGCCGATTTTGAACCAATTTTCGCAGCGGTGTTCTTTTTCTTTCCCCTGGCATAATTGTAGTTTCGTTTTCGTTTTTCCCCTTGTACGGCTGACCAAGGGCCGCACTTCAGCATTTTCCATCAAGCTGAAGAACGAGTGAGTTTTAAGTATCGTTTTGGGGGCAGAAGGAAGTGGGTGTCTGACTGATGAGCGGATCTGAATACTCCCTTATTATTTTATAGGGGATACTTTTAGACGGGATAAGAAGCGACGTTAAAATAAAATTAGACAAGATTGGATATCGTTTAATGATTTACATTTGTAAAAAGGGAAAAACCCACCAAAAACCTCAAAAAGAAATTATGTTTATCGCGATACATTTAACCTAAAAAAATTTAGTGTGACGTAAATAACCCCAAATTTCTCTCCATAAAATAGGTTTACCCTCAATCCTTTTATTGTGACACCAAAAATTCCAAACTCATATCCATGTGATATATGTAATTCAAAAATTGAGATAATATGTCATGTGACTATAAGTTTGAGATTTTTTAGCATCACAAAAGAATAATTCAAGGTAAATATGCCACACAAGTAAAGGTTTGGGGCACAAAAAAGTTTGGAATATATATATATATATATGTCACGCGGGTAGGAGCTTAGAGTTTTTGCTATCACAAAAAAGTAATTTTGAGTAAGTGCATCACAGTGGCCGTAGTCGAGGGTTTTTTTATGGTATTTTTACTATGTAAAAAGCGCCAATGTTATCCGTAATGGGCCAACCCAACACGAGAAGCATGGCCCATTAGACGGAGATGAACATCACTCTCTGAGATATCGCAACCCAACGTTCAAAATGGGTGGATGTGGGACCCGCATGAAGACCGACTTTCTTTTCTTCTCTTTTGACCGGGCACTACCAAAGAATCTTATCAGGACGAGTCAAAATCTATTGGTTAGCCATATCCGATCAAGAAGATTAGTACTTTATGACGAGAATACTCTCAAAAGAACAATCTTCTTTTACTTTGATGTTTTCCTTTGTGCCTTCAGGGATTTTTATCAGCAAAAAAAAAATCAACATTGTATCATATATAGAAAAACAATTAGAGGCGAATTTAGTAGCGATCGTGACCTCCATCGAGAATCAATCACGGGCATTTTATGCTTGTAGCAAGGTCGAGAGGTAGAAGCACGAGATTATCCGGAGAAAAATTTCAAATCGGATTCAATAAATATGCTATTTTTATTTGCCTCCCGTTTTAAAATTCGAGATTAATAAGCTATTAAATGGAATTTATTGGAAAATATAAGTCATTCCGCGTCGTACGTATTAACACCCGTAATTTCTCAATTGATTGATTGCCAACGTGTCAAAGATTAGAGAAGATAAAATCATACGACTTTGGAGGCGGTTTGAAGGAAAAAGACAAAGGAGGAGCCCACGAGGCTTCCGAAAAACGACAACGTCGGCAGGACGAGGAAGTCAAGAAATGGCGCAAACAACGTCTCGACACCTGGCGACACGTGGCTGGCAGCCGGTCATTGGTTTGTGATTACGATGTGCCCATAATGCTTCCATGGACCACAGAAAATTGATCTCCACTGTGAGCAGAAAAGTCGTGCAGGTTTAGGAGGACCGATGGGCTGTTCAATTTCTAAACATTATCCTGCTTTTCTTAGTGTCCCTCTTTTCTCAGAAAAAAAAAAAGAAAAAGAGGTGCTTAGTCGCACCAACTTTCCTGCGATTTTGAAAGTGACGTTACCAGATTATGTCATGGAATCTTTTTTTGCCGTTGCCTTCTTGGAAAGCACGCACCGCTCCTAAAGAGCGAAGATGTGCAATGGCGGCTTCAAAGTTTGGTGGAAAACAGTCTCCATCTTCAACCAATAGGCGTAGGGCTTAACCATACCGCAACGGGGTAATGACGGTCGTTTCCTCCGTATGGAATTGAGTTCTTCGATAATAGTTTTGCTAACTTCGCTTCACTCGATCTGGATCCTAGGATTCTATTACGTAATTTTACGTGGCTTATTTAGGAAAGTCAATTAACATATTTCAAGTGGCATATTAGAACCTATCGGTTTAACCGGAAAAGGTCAAGATCGAATAGGTGTCCGATTCTAATATTCTACCCTCGTAACGATGCGATAATCATCTCATTCTTATCCAAATGCGCAACGATAGGATGAACGGTGATTCTAGAAAACATTCGAGATTTGAGAAACACTAGGATTTTCTTAACCAGCACGGCATGCTCTTATGGGGAATGTTTTGATTTCGAAGCATTAATTACACATAGTATGGATAACTTGCAAACCGAGTGACCTATATGAGACTACTAGTATTCTCCATTCTTATTTCTTTAATTTTACTATATAATCTCCAGTTTTGCTTTTTTTTCGGCCTAATTATAGGTCTAACCTGAGTTATGCGAGTCCGTTGAGATATTTGTCAATCACTTGCATCGTCAAAAAAGAGTTAATAATTTGGGGATTAAAGTTTTTTTTCGATTGTTAAGAATCCCGCAGACCAACAAATTCCATCCGATATTTCTCAAGATACACGAGAACTTGGTATCTCCTCCGTTCTGATGTTAATATAGGTGTACGAGTTGTTAAGTACACGGGCCATGTCAAAATAAAATAAAAATAAGAAAGCCATTTTTTGCCGAATCAAGAGGAAAAGGCCAGTCGACGAAAGCCTGCAACAAGCAAAGAGCTTTTCAAATTAGGACTAATTATTTATTAAGATTAATATCACGAAAAATCTTAACTGATACACATGTGATAAATTCATTTAAAAATATATATATATATTTTTTTTTACTGTAAAAAAATCTCAAAACGATACACTTATGAAAAATTTACCCTTCGTTAATTTTCGTTAAATTTAACATTCAAATTACTGAGTTGGATGATACACGACAGTTGATGGGCCTACAAATTTGAGGATTTTACCTTTTGTTTGTCATATATGTATTAATTTGAGATTTTTTGTGATATAATCCAATTTAACAGATGATGAATTTATCACAGGTATACCGATTTAAAAATTTTGGTGGTCAAAAAATACTTTGAAGTAAATTTATGTGATAAAAAAGTTTAGGATAATTTATTACATACGTACCAATTTTGAAAATTTTTCGCACTAATAAATATTATGCCACTTTTGCAATTATATTTGTAATGGGGCCCAGGCAGAGCGTGGCGAGACCATGTTGTCTCGAACGCAATGCGAGCGCACATTGTATTTGCCCATACGTGGCAGGCTCGGCAGGTATCTGTGGATTCTGTTGGAAAACTGGCGCCAATCTCGGCGCCTAACATAACTTCGGAATCCCCCCCCCACCCCCGCTCCATTTCATTCCGAGCGCGTTCAATACACCGCCAGGATTGTGGTAGTATCACGAAGGGCATTCTGGGTCGATGAGATTTATTTAGCATTTTCTTACTTTTTCCGAGTTTAACATGGCCACTTACTTAAATTAGATAACGGCAGATCAAGTGGACGAAATTGAGAACTTTCAATTGAACACTTCAACTTTTAGTGTAAGTAATCTAGAAAAAAAAAAGTAATTACAACATCTCGTTAAAGTAAGGCAGTACAACTATTTGATTACACTAGAAGTTGCAATGTAATAATAATAAGTAAATAGATATAAATATTTTTAAGTCGCCGTAGGTCCAATCAAATCATTATAAAGTGGATATGCTCCATAAAATAGCGCAAATGAATGTTATATTGCCTCGTACGAGTTGAACTCTTCGTTTTTGAATTGTGTCAAATAAGTTGACAAAAGGATACGTTACATTTCGTTTTTGGTTTGACTAAACTTTCGCCGCTCACGCACCTTGAATTATTTATTTATTATTATTTTTTACATTCGAAACTCTTGAATTTTCGCAAAATTCAAATAATCAACACATAAATACGTATGATTTTTTTTTTCTTTAGTGTTTTGAAATTTGGATAGCTTCCCATATTTTGATCAGAAAGTAAAAAAGATACTCTGAATTTTTGCTTAAAATACAAATAAATAGGCTCAATATCATTACCTGGACATAATAAACGCAGAGTATCGGAATTTAGCGTCGTCGTTTCGGCCGTTTGACGTTTTCTATTGAACCTTAAATGCCTTACTGAATCTAACGGCTGAAAAGCATAAGATTTGAGTGGCGTCATTGTTACTTCGAATTAAAAAAAAACATATTTCCCAAAGTAAATTTGTACACGAAAGATAGTGACGCGTGTCCTGAGAATCCACGTTCCTTATCGGGCAAGCGTCGCGTGCAACACTTTCCGCGAAGGGCGCGTGATTAAAGAAAAATTGGATTGGATGGGACGCGGAAAGCAAAACCCTAGCCACGTTCGGTTTCGCGCCCCATCTAAACAAACGAACCCAAGCTGTTACTGCACTATGCCCGAATCCAAAACGGGCGGTATCTTTACGCAAATTACGAACGTGCCACCCATTGTTGACCCTATATATACCCTGCTTTCGGTGGGCTGCGGGTTAATTTGCCAAACTGAAAACTCAACCCTCTCTCTTTAGCGAAAAAGGAAAAAGTAACCTGTTGAGTTCTCTTCTTGTTCTTCACTGTGTTCCTCACTGGTGCAACCATGGCGTCCTCGTCGAGAAGCAAATACAGAGGCCACCTCTGCTCCACGTTTCACGCCTCTTCCCCGTCGATCGCTTCCTCATCGTCGTCAGGCTTCGCTTCATCGACCTCGAGCTTCTACGCGAGATCGCCGACCTTCTTCTCCCGCGGCGCGTCTCCGCCGCGCGTGAGGATGGCCGGGCATTCGAACCAGTCGTCCCCCTCCGTCCGCTTCTCGATCGACCGGCCTACGTCCCCCGGCCGCTCGATCTCCGTCAGGAACCAGAGCAACGGCGGCAGCGGCGGCGGAAGGACGGCGAGCGTGCCGAATCAGAAGAAGACGTGCATGTGCTCTCCGACGACGCATCCCGGATCGTTCCGGTGCTCACTGCACAAGAACTCGAGATCCAACGCCCAGCATCAATCGGCGCCGTACAATTCGAGCAGGAGCTTGAATTTCAGGAGATCGGCGATGACGAATTCACTGGTGAGGATTGGCGGAGTGGAAGGCGACTTGGTTAAGAGAGCGCTCGCTGCTTTGATTAGGCCTTCTTCGCATCAAGTCAGGCGCCGAGCCGATTTCAAACCGAGACCGAGCCGGCTGTCGAGCATGTCCAGAGCCGAGGATTCCTGAACTCGTTTTTTCTAGTGGATCGGAGCGGAAACATTTGTTAAATCTTTTTTGGCTTTGGAGTTTATGGCAGAAAGTAACCGACGGAAGGGCTTTTGCTATTTTTTTTTTTCCTCCTCTCTATTGAACTTGTTCCCATATTTGAGGGGATCAAATCAGTAAAGATCGCGGCTTTTTGCTGTAAATAGATGAGAAGCATGGCGAGTTTTTGGTGTGAATCTGAAGGGACGACGAATAGAGATTGTCCCTTCTTCCTTCATTGGTCCTTAGAGATTGAATCCATATCATGAGGATTTATCAGGGTTGATTTAGCCGCTAATCCGCACGTAAAGATGTTTCTGCTCGTGCATATCATACTGTCGTCGTCTGTGTCATTAAAGGGCGAGACTGCGACGTTGTTCTTGAACTGATGCTACATCGAAACCGGAAACAGAGTGAAATCTTGGGATGGTTTTTGGTAATTTCCAATGAACGTTGTCTTGTTTTTTGACCTTTGATAGCCCTCTATTAATAAAATTAAGATGGGTTTATCTTAAAGTTGCCTTCTTTATTAAGCCGCTGAAGTATTCGACAACAAGATGCGACTGCATTGGGGTAGTTTCTGTTCCAGCAGAGGGGACAACCTTGCAGGTTGGTTTGAGAAAATGCCCTTGTTTGTCCGGGGGACACGGCGATACTGAACTGATGACCTTAAATTAGGGCTTTCCCTAGTGCTTTGTGTCTTCTGACACATGCCTTTGAAAAGAGAATCAACTTAATGCCGTCTCTGTTCATGGCACTATATCGACGGATAAGCCTGTCTGGGAACAGTTCTGCACCAGAACAAGTTGAAATCAGGCTCTACCAAAGCATTCCGTTTCTCTTCCTCCTGTTTTTTTTTTTTTTTTTGCGTCGAAACCTCCGTCTAATTTCCACCGCCTAAAAACGTTTTCTTGGATTGAATGATTACGGTCTTCATAATTCGCGAATGATTGGATCGGATGGCTGTCATTATTGCAATGATATAAGGTGAACTGCTGCTTTCGAATAGCAACCCAAGAAAGAAAGATTGACACAAGTAAGAAAAATCCCAAAGATTTTCAATAGCAATCCATGCTTGAATCCGAGATAATGTGCGTCACAGATGATTGATTTTGAATGTTGGGAGGTTTACTAAGAATCTCTTTAACGATTTAGAACTCAACTTAAGTTATACGGCACAATCTCCAATTCAAGCGGAAGCGAGGGCTTTGTTGGAAGTCTTGAAGCACCAACTTGGTTGCTGATTGATTGGCAAAATCGCACCGTTTAAATTTTATCCCAGCTTTTTGGTTCTTTAAACCACGTCAACCCCTTTGAGATCTTTTCTATTTAGACGCCACCTCTTGGACTCTTTATGTACTAGTGAGACGGGCACCTTCATTTTCCAGTTCACACCACTTGACATGAGCCCAAATTGACTATGGCTCTGCATTGGGACATCAGAAGTCAATTGGGCCTATACATTTGAAGGCCCAGAAGAACTTTCCTGGATTTGTGTATCCCCTGCTCAATTTCCAAGGGACTCCGAGCTTCTACAACGACGGCTCATTTCAGGTGCATCGTGTTTATTAGTCACCGTCCCACGAAAAAAGGGTGTTCCTAAACGAGCGCTGTCTACAACATATGATTGTCTGGCGCAGTAATTGGCTCTGTTTCGTACTGTGTACCACGGCCGACGTGTTTCGGAAGCAAAGATGTCTGTGGTCCTGAACTGTTAACGTACTGGAGAAAAGGAGAAAAAAAAAAAAATCTGTTAGAAGACTACAACATGGGTTGCGGGACAATGAAGAGTAGGTATGTCCATTTGGACATGCTATAGCCTTGCTGCATTATTAGGACATGGATCCCAAAGCAGCCTACGCTTTTTATGCTGAACTTGGATTTGCTTTCGCAGGCTTTCTGTTATAGCCAAGCCTCAAATTGGGTCTCTGTCATATAGAGAGAAACTATTAAGTTCACATCACATTTGCAAACATCTATATGGAAGTATTAGCGTCAAATATCTGTATTTTGGTACTCTGCACCCGATAAATAGAAGACAAACTCGGTTAATTTGGTTTGTTGTTCAGACTCCGTGAGTGGCAACCTAATCCCAATAGGAAACCATATTTTCAACAAACCAAACAATTATGCTGCAATCACGCATTTACATCACCGATTTTCCATGGATTTTTGTTCTTCCTAATTATCGTGAATATAATGTGATAACGAGCAGGGGACTAGTCTTTGAAGGGCTCAAGCTCAACCGATTTAGTATTGTGTGCAACATTAGGCTACGCCCTTACTACTACTATCATGCCAATGCCAACATGAGCGAAACAGGGGATGCGGGAATTGGAGAGAACTCGGCATAATCTGAAATTCAAAATATTGCAGTAAAGTGCAATTCATGCTTTTCACGGGGAGAAAGCGCGGCAAATCACTGCTCTGTTCTGTCTTGCACAAAGCTAACGATATGATTTACATACAAAAAGCAGGGGAGACAATCTGATAGCTGATACAGAAGCTTGCTTGAATGATGAATTATGTGCACTCCCTCACGACCCCGCACTAAAGAGAGAGAGAGAGAGAAGGGAAAAGAAGAAGAAGAAGAAGAAGACGCACACAGGGGCACACTGCCAATTACCCAGACTCCTTTTTGGTGGAAGAACCAAAAACCCATCTCTCACCAACTGCAAAAGAGGGAAAAGGAATTGAAGCTTTGAATTTTACCAAAATCTGCAAGACCTTCATGTTGGTTTCAAATCTTGGAACATCGTATCCCACCTGATCTCCTCAACACCATTTGACCAATACCCATCATCATCCACATCCGCTCTGTCCTCTTTACTCAATGCATAGACCACTGGATAATCAATTGAGGCACTTCCACTTGTGAGAAGCAGCCTTGGCGTCTTACTATTAGTATTGGCCAAGGTCAGCTTCCTGTTTCTCTTCAACATTGCACCTCTCCATTTAGTGCTGGAAGTAGGCCTTGGAACCTCAACAAGTGCTGATGATTTCTCCTGATGAACCCATGTCCGGACATACTTGGTTAGATGCCTCCTGGTCCTCTTGATCGCTACAAGGAGCCTCGAGATGGAGCGCGGCGAGAATCTCGACGACGACCCTTGCTTCTTCCTTGCAAGCTTGAGGATTTCTAGTCTGTGCTTGGCTATGGAGATGCCCATGCTCTGTAGGAACTCATGGTCCAAGTATCTTATGTCTTCTTCTTCCAGCTCATTGTTGACAAAAACAAGGCCATACTCATAGACAAGTGAAGGGTCAAGCCCTGTTTTGGATAGCCAAGAGAACCAGTCCATGGCTGATCTGAGCAAAGGAGAAACAGGGGATTGTGCTATTGGAAAGGCTGCTGCTATATGGTAGAGAACCGGCCCGGGGAGGGGGTCAATTTGCTGGGGAGTTATGATCTTTTGGCTTTTGAGGGATAGCTTTGGTTTTATTGATTGAATTTGGATGTTAGTTGGGACTTGAGAGTGACTAGAGAAAAAGAGAAGGGGTGTGGGGTATTGTTCATAGTCATGTTCCCTCCAAAAACGGGTCATGTGTTATCAAATTCTGGAGGAGTGACGCCTAAGAAAATCCTCACTGAAATCCAATTGCCCATCAATTATGGGATGGTGAAAAGCAAGTGTCACCCGACCCCAAAATAAAAAAAGCAAGTGTGGAAAGAGCAAAAGAACAACTTGGTGGGTCTCCCCCAATTATACTAAGCTTGTCTCATGGATATTTCCCGGTATGCGTGGACTGAATGGGCTGAAGACTCTGGTAGTGACATCCAAGAAAGTGAAACCGGACGACCCGCCAAATGGGTGTGTACTTGTCTGGGGGAGATACTTAGTATTTGCTGTCACAACTTCAATGTGTCAATAGACTCAATACCCTCCTCTCCGGGTCTCATGATCTTGAGTCTAAATTTTAAGGCAAGTGCAGGGTCATATTCACTTCTGATTCAGCGTGAATATCAAATATTAGATCTCGATCTCGATCTTGTTTTCCATGCGGATAATTAGTAGAAGCAGGGAGATAAGCTTTCTTCTTTTTCTTAACTCGACCCTCAGATATAAATCCAGGCTCAAGGTTCCCTTTTCTGCTACCAAGCTTTTGTCAAAGTCTCATTGGGCATTTCGGGCATGACTGGCTCATGAAGAAGTTTGGAGACGTGTCAAGGATTCAAGCTATAATAATAGGTATATCAGTCACCGACCAATTTGCAGAAGCTTTTTTTTTTTTCCCTTTTCCAAAGATTGGTATCGGCCATGCTGTACCCTTTAAGCAGATTGAGAATCTACTTTCTGAAAGAGAGTGCAAGGTGGAGATGAATGGGGATAATAGGATAATGCAAAGGGGTTTGTTTGAGTAGGAGGATCGTGGCGTCAGTTCATACCAGTTCCACCATCACTCGCACTAACTACTTGTCCTCGGGAGACTCTTCCAAATAGGCGGCCCAATTTAGAATATGTTTTCAACTGCACAAAATATTGTTACTGGTGTATTGATCTGTCTATTATGGCCAGTCATCTGTACTTTTTCATTCAATAGGTATAATAAGAAACGATAAGAAGAAAAGGTTAAGCATGGCTTGGCTTGTACTCGGTCAAAAGTCGATAAAGAACTTGCCCGCCTGCGTCTTTTGTGAGGCCGAAATACCTGACCATGTCTTTGGAAGATAAAGAGAAAGACGCAGTTTTGATTGAGACTTTCCAAGTGTCCGTGTCTTTGTTAATCTATCCTCAGTTTCGACTCCGGTAAATCCTCGTCTAGAAGAAGCTCGTGAGGCACTAAAGGTATCGCTTATGACAGTAGGCAGCGGCAGCAACGACAAGAAGAGGATTTCTTTATTAACACATCTTTCAATCTAAAGATGCTCAAATGGGTTTGGATGGAACAGGACTAACTAGACCAGTAACACAAGCATAGTCTTAGTCTTGCTATTGTCTGACTTGATGGACCAATCCCGATTCGAATACACATTACAAATCTACTTGAAGCCTACACTGAATTATGTGGAAAAGTATAGGCATCTCATCTAATTAATGATTCCTAATTAGCGTCAGATCGTCATATTTGCAATAACCCGGGTCTAAATGATGTCTTGTCTTCTTTTTGTCCGAATCTCAAGCACTTGCTTTATCTCAGCACCGAAGAATGACGAGGATTTTGTTTCGTTTCGTTTCGTTCGTTGTCTCTTTTTGTTCTTGTGCAACTGTAGCAACCTTGTGAGTCAATTCTACACTCCATCACTAACTGCTTTGGTCACTTGAAGCATCAAAGCCTCATGCCTTTGGGTCCTCTCATGGCTCTATCAACTTAGGTTATGGACCTAAAAAAGAGCGTTCACGTGACTAAAACCCTCGCCAGTACTTACTGTTCCCATGTGAGAAGCTGTGCCCTCTTCAACACATTCATTGAGCTCTCCCCCCTTTTAGAATCGGAGCCATTATCCGAAGCAAGCAAAATGGGACGATTCGTGTGCATCTTCCCGTGTCGTTAAAATCGAGAAATTAGATGCGAACAAAATAATCTCATGGATCGAGTTAAAAGACATCGTTACAAACTAGTCGCATCCATGACACATAGATAAACACAAACTTTTTTGTAGGTTTTTCTAGGCGTTCCTTATTTCTCTTTGAAATGTTGTGGAATCTGCCTGAATCTGTCACACCCACGAGTCGATGAGCCTAATTGTTAGTCCCGTCATCCAAAACCAAGACTGACGTCTTCGCATTTGAAAACTCAACAGTCAATAGCCATGTGAGAGTCCGCCACGTATGTGAAAATATAGAGAGAGATGACGTAACCACCGGCGTAGCAAGTCAACAACTCCAACATCAATAATCGTTTGACCCAATGGGTGGAGACCTTTTTTTTTTTTTTTTTTTTTGAGTATCGAAGGTGTTCGGACTAGGGTCCGTACGGATCGCTAATCCTCCGGAAGGGCTAGCGCAGCATCCCACCGCCACGACCTTCCGCTTAAATCACCGGCACCCAGCGAGGTACGAACTCAGGACCTCTCGTGAAAGTACCAGAGCGCAAATCAGCTGGGCCACCGATGGGTGGGTCAATGGCCGGAGACATGCTACTTGCTTTTGAATATAAAATGAAATACTCGAGGAGAGAGAGAGAGAGAGAGGAGCGAGAGTAGCCATCCATCATCAATGAGTGTGCAGGGAGTTGTTTAGTGGGAGCAATCATCATCCCAGCCAAACCAACTTCCATAATTCTAACTAAATAGTGCGTGTAAGTTGTTAACGATCATTATGAAGATCTCCGTTTTTTCTAGCATTTGCTCCCAATGCATGCGCGTGCGAAATTGAAGAAGTCTCACAAATCTGGATACGATCATTACAGAGATTTGCGATGGACGTGGAATTAGTTAATTAACATCAGAAGCATCATCTCTTCCCGCCCGTAAAAAATACAAAAGAAGCAATCTGGTCTCTCTTGGGCATACTGTGAGAACTTATATACATCATGCCCATTGCCAGGGATTGGATTAGTGTTATCACACTTTCATTCATACGGATGGATTCCCAATCGAAGTAAAAATGTGTCCATTTGCCCGACGGTAGCTGACATGCCTTATCTGGTGCGACACGAAGATTATAAACCTCTCACGATCAAACGGGATTACGTAGGTAAAAATCATCTATCTAATCTCTCGGTTACACCAACCGGTTGAACGTAGCTCTACTGGCAATGGTGTTTCGAGATGATTCAGATCCTAATCGGGAAAGATGAGATGCCTCTTAAGTTCATCGACTCACGATTCCTCGTCTATATATCCCAAAGGGTATAAACTGAGTTGCGGGGATCACTTTCCTAAAAAGAACAGGACTTCGTGATCCAAGCATTTGCCTCATTCACTTCCAGCAATCTTCGATATCATCAACTGACCAACATGTGTTTTGCCAATGAAAAATCCGTGTAGGAATGACCGGACCAGTCTTGTCGCCGACTCAGCGTTAGCTTTTGCCAAAAAGCCAACAAAATTTTACATCCTTATCGAATATTAGACATACATTATTCGAACGAAAGGAAATGAAGCATCAAGGGTGTCAAGGAGAATGTCTTTTTTATTTTTAAATAAAAACTCGATAAATATGTACACAACAAACTCCAATAACCCAAAGATCATTTTGCCTTTTTTATATCTCTAATACTCATCTCTCAAGTTGGAGCATAAATATCAATCATGTCCAGCTTGTTACAAATATATCCTATTTTCCAAATATTCAAAGGTTTAGTAAAAATATCTGTAAGTTGTTCACTCGTTCTAATATTGTTGACACCTGATTTTTAATCATTTTTTCTATTGCTAAAGTAATAAAAAATCCATAAAAATTCATAAAATTGAAAAATCAACTTTGGGGACCTTAGCCAAGCCTAGGGAACCAATTTTGACCAAAAAACGATTTTTCATATTTTCAGTATTTTTACGTATTTTTTATTTATTTATTTTCGAAAATTAATAGAAAATCCATAAAAATTCATAAAATTGAAAAATCAACTTTGGGAACCTTAGCCAAGCCTAGGGAACGAATTTTGACCAAAAAATAAATTTTCATATTATATATATTTTAATTTTTTTTAAAAAAATACAAAAATATTTGAAAATTTTGGAAAAATAACATTTGAGGCCAAAAAATACACAAAGATAGTTAATATTTTTATTTTAAATCTATTTTCATATTGGCCATCGCAAATTCAGAAAAATCCAATTCGAGTCACGTGTTCCTTCACGAGTATAATCTCGAATCGGGCCTAAAAAAATTTAATTTGAGTCAACTTATTTTAACTTTCACTTTTTATGAGTTGTGACATTGTCTTCTAATATTTTAAATTTTCATCTTGGCCCAATTATACCCAGAATGACTTAATTTTGCAAAAGGGCTTTAATTAAATTATACATTATTTTCAGCGACAAGAAATGAGCTTAAATTTGACATGTGGTAAATTTTGGTGTGTCAAAAACTGTGAGGAGATTTGGACTTAAAGAAATATATTTTTTTCAGGGACTGAATTGTAAATACTTAAAATTCAAGGACTAGAGTGCAAATACCTAACTCTTGAAGGATTATTTTACAAATAATAAAAAGAAGAGTTAGTGGATAAATTAGAATAGAGAAGGGAAGATGAAGAAGAGAAGTTGGAGAAGAATGGATGGAGAAAATAAGATAAGAATAGAGAAGGGAAGATGGAGATGAAGAAGAGTTAGTAGAGAAATTAGAATGGAAGATAAGAATAGAGAAGGGAAGATGGAGATTAAGAAGAGTTAGTGGAGAAATTAGAATGGGAGATAAATATGGAGAAGGGAAGATGAAGATGAAGAAGAGTTAGTGGAGAGATTCGAATGTGAGATAGAGATGGAGAATGGAAGATGAAAATGAAGAAGAGTTAGTGGAGAAATTAGAATGGGAGATAGAGTTAGTGGAAAAATTAGAATGGGAGATAGATGAGTAGGTTATAAAAGGAGGAAGAAGTGAGCTTGAGAAAGGATTCTTGAGAGAGAAAATTTGAAGTGTTTGGGAGAATTTTTTGGAGAGAAAATTTTGGATGTTTGAGAGAGTTTTGGGAGATTGAAGAAAATTTTGAGAGAAAGAAAATACCAAAAGAGAGAGAATTTTGAAGATGATGGGAGTTTAAAGCTAGGGGTTATCATCACAAATTCCTTCATCGATCAATATAAATCAAGAGTTCATCCTCGTCAACGAGCAAACAAATTCAAGCTAAGTGTTTTTATTTATTCATTTATTTATGGTTTTACTCGCAAATTAGCACAAATTGTATACACTTTCTCCATCTCCTTTTTCTTCCATATTTTATGTCAGGAGAAGGATATCTCTACGTCAACAGCAAAAATCTCGTCGAGATGCAAAAATCGGCCCAGACAAGCTCCTAAGCTGTCCACCGATTTCTCAACTGATCTGTGACTAAAAGTCCCTCTTAATTCAAAAGAAACTCTCTATATTGGGAACATAGAGAGCGAAAATCAATTATAGAAATCCCTCCCAAAAAATGGGAGATAAGTACTCTTTCTACTCTTCTGGTTTTAGGTGCAGATTAGCACATATTTTGTATACTAACATTTCACTCTATTTTATGTCAGGAAGCCGCAGCTTTATATCAATGGTCAACCCTATGGAAGCACAAAATTGGCTTGGAGGAGTCCTCAAGCGCGCACAAATTTCAAATTGTTGAATCAATTCGTTGTATTTTATTTTAAAGAATTCATACCCCAGAATGGAGAGGACAAAGTCCATCCGCAATTTAAATACCTGCACCATAAATCCCAAAGGGAAGAGCCAAGCCAATGCTTAGCCTCCCATTGGAGGTTTTTACTTACAGTAGTTAAATACCTGCAACTTAAATACCTGTACCTTAAATCCCAAAGGGAAGAGCCAAGCCAATGCTTAGCCTCCCATTGGAGGTTTTTACTTACAGTAGTTAAATACCTGCAACTTAAATACCTATACCTTAAATCCCAAAGGGAAGAGCCAAGCCAATGCTTAGCCTCCCATTGGAGGTTTTTACTTACAGTAGTTAAATACTTGCAACTTAAATACATGTACCTTAAATCCCAAAGGGAAGAGCCAAGCCAATGCTTAGCCTCCCATTGGAGGTTTTTACTTACAGTAGTTAAATACCTGCAACTTAAATACATGTACCTTAAATCCCAAAGGGAAGAGCCAAGCCAATGCTTAGCCTCCCATTGGAGGTTTTTACTTACAGTAGTTTAAATACTTGCAACTTAAATACCTGTACCTTAAATCCCAAAGGGAAGAGCCAAGCCAATGCTAGGCCTCCCATTGGAGGTGTTTATTCACTGTCATGTACTTCCTATAATTTAATTTTTGAATCATCAGACCCAAAAGATAAGTAGGTTGTAATACTGCACAGAAGTCGTTAACACACTCCTTCTTTCGGCTTCAGGGAATCTTTAACACTTAAAAAAATATAACAAATAAAAATATATACCATCCATGCATCCTATTTAAAAAGTGAAAACACAAAAGAGAATACCCTACTATAACCTTAGGAATAAACCAAGCTTGAGTTGCCGAATTAGGATATCCATGAAATTAAGGTACCGAAAGGGCATTAGTTTTAATTAACTAGTGTAACCAAGTCCCCGAGCTCATAATCTCTGGTTCGCAGGAATAAATTAGTTCTCCCGCTAATTTATTTAGGTTTCTAATCGACCTTCCAAGAACGATTAGTGGCGACTCCAAATTTCAAAATCATTTAAACAAAAACCAAAGTTGCGATTCGGTAGGGCTTGGGAGGGTCCGCGTTAGGTTAGTCAAATCTAATTAACCTAATAATCCGTTAACCCCCTTTAAAATTTAAAATTTTTTTAGAGGGTCGCGACAAATATAACTGGGAAGAATCATTTCACTCTGGATCTTTTCGCGGATAAAGTGACAATCAACTTAGATATGTTTTGTTCTTTCATGAAACACAAGATTGGAAGCTATATGTATTGCTGCATTGTTATCATACCATAGAAACATAGGAATCGAAACTTCAAAGTTTGATTCAGTCAGGAGCTATTGAATTCACGTTAATTCACATATCACTTGTGCCTTGACTCTATATTCTGACTCAGCATTAAAACGAGTAACAACAGTTTGTTTCTTACTCTTCCACGATACTAGATTTCCTCCAACCAAGGTACAGTAGCCAATAGTTGATCTTCTACCATCTGGAGATCCTGCCCAATTAATGTTAAAAAATCCTTCAACTCTACTATGATCATGATTTTGATAAATAATTCTTTTCCTTGAAGCTTTCTCTAAGTATCTCAAAATTCGAATAATTGCATTCTAGACAGATGTATGAGGGGAAAACAGAAACTGACTTACCACAATAACTAGAAAGGCAATGTTTGGTCGAGTAACTTTGAGATAATTTAGCTTACCTACCAGTTTTTATATCTCTCAGGATTATCAAGAATTTCTCCTCCATCATCTATCATTTTAACTTCTTATCCCATAGGTGAATCAAAAGACTTTGACACCAACGTACTTGTCTCAGTGAGCAAATCCAGGACATATTTTCGTTGTGACAGAATAATACCTTTCTTTGACTATGTCACCTCAATTCCTAAGCCCTTAGTTTGAAACTGTTGTTGAAGATAGAGTTTCAATTCAGCTATACTAATCGAGTCATCTTTTGCGATGATAATATCATCAACATATACAATCAAAAATAGCTTGCCTCTCCCTGACTGTTTATAAAAGAGAGAATCATATCTAGACAGTCAAAATAAGTGTAAAACTTCAGAGAATCTTTCAAACCATGCTCGTGAATATTGTTTCAAACTATACAATGACTTCTTCAACTTAAATCAATCCACCATACTCCTCATGAGCAACAAATTCGGGAGGTTACTCAATATACACCTTCTCAGCAAGAGTACCATATAAGAATACGTTCTTTACATTGTTGACACATGATTTTTAATCATTTTTTCCATTGCTAAAGTAATAAAAAATCCATAAAAATTCATAAAATTGAAAAATCAACTTTGGGGACCTTAGCCAAGCCTAGGGAACCAATTTTGACCAAAAAACGATTTTTCATATTTTCAGTATTTTTACGTATTTTTTATTTATTTATTTTCGAAAATTAATAGAAAATCCATAAAAATTCATAAAATTGAAAAATCAACTTTGGGAACCTTAGCCAAGCCTAGGGAACCAATTTTGAACAAAAAATAAAATTTCATATTATATATATTTTTAATTTAAAAAAAATACAAAAATACTTGAAAATTTTGGAAAAATAACATTTGAGGCCAAAAAAAATACATAAAAATAGTTAATATTTTTATTTTAAATCTATTTTCATATTGGCCATCGCAAATTCAGAAAAATCCAATTCGAGTCACGTGTTCCTTCACGAGTATAATCTTGAATCGGGCCTAAAAAAATTTAATTTGAGTCAACTTATTTTTAATTTTCACTTTTTATGAGTTGTGACATTGTCTTCTAATATTTTAAATTTTCATCTTGGCCCAATTATACCCAGAATGACTTAATTTTGCAAAATGGCTTTAATTAAATTCTGCATTATTTTCAGCGGCAAGAAATGAGCTTAAATTTGACATGTGGTAAATTTTGGTGTGTCAAAAATTGTGAGGAGATTTGGACTTAAAGAAATATATTTTTTCAGGGACTAAATTGTAAATACTTAAAATTCAAGGACTAGAGCGCAAATACTTAACTCTTGAAGGATTATTTTAAAAATAACAAAAAGAAGAGTTAGTGGATAAATTAGAATAGAGAAGGGAAGATGGAGAAGAGGAGATGAAGAAGAGAAGTTGGAGAAAAATGGATGGAGAAAATAAGATAAGAATAGAGAATGGAAGATGGAGATGAAGAAGAGTTAGTAGAGAAATTAGAATGGAAGATAAGAATAGAGAAGGGAAGATGGAGATGAAGAAGAGTTAGTGGAGAAATTAGAATGGGAGATAAATATGGAGAAGGGAAGATGAAGATGAAGAAGAGTTAGTGGAGAGATTAGAATGTGAGATAGAGATGGAGAATGGAAGATGAAAATGAAGAAGAGTTAGTGGAGAAATTAGAATGGGAGATAGAGTTAGTGGAAAAATTAGAATTGGAGATAGATGAGTAGATTATAAAAGGAGGAAGAAGTGAGCTTGAGGGGGGAATTTTTTTGGAGAGAAAATTTGAAGTGTTTGAGAATTTTTGGGGGAGAAAATTTGAAATGTTTGGGAATTTTTTTGGAGAGAAAATTTGAAGTGTTTGAGAATTTTTGGGGGAGAAAATTTGAAGTGTTTGGGAATTTTTTTGGAGAGAAAATTTGAAGTGTTTGAGAATTCTTTGGGAGAGAAAATTTGTAGTGTTTGAGGGATTTTTTTTGGAGAGAAAATTTTGGATGTTTGAGAGAGTTTTGGGAGATTGAAGAAAAATTTGAGAGAAAGAAAATACCAAAAGAGAGAGAATTTTGAAGATGATGGGAGTTTAAAGCTAGGGGTTATCATCACAAATTCCTTCATCGATCAATATAAATCAAGAGTTCATCCTCGTCAACGAGCAAGCAAATTCGAGCTAAGTGTTTTTATTTATTCATTTATTTATGATTTTACTCGCAAATTAGCACAAATTATATACACTTTCTCCATCTCTTTTTTCCCCCATATTTTATGTCAGGAGAAGGATATCTCTATGTCAACAGCAAAAATCTCGTAGAGATGCAAAAATCGGCCCAGACAAGCTCCTAAGTTGTCCACCGATTTCTCAACTGATCTGTGACTAAAAGTCCCTCTTACTTCAAAAGAAACTCTCTATATTGGGAATATAGAGAGGGAAAATCAATTATAAAAATCCCTCCCAAAAAAACGGGAGATAAGTACTCTTTCCACTCTTCTGGTTTTAGGTGCAGTTTAGCACATATTTTGTATACTGACACTTCACTCTATTTTATGTCAGGAAGCCGCAGCTCTATATCAATGGTCGACCCTATGGAAGCACAAAATCGGCTTGGAGGAGTCCTCAAGCGCGCACAAATTTCAAATTGTTGAATCAATTCGTTGTATTTCATTTTAAAGAATTCATACCCCAGAATGGAGAGGACAAAGTCCATCCGCAATCTAAATACCTGCACCATAAATCCCAAAGGGAAGAGCCAAGCCAATGCTTAGCCTCCCATTGGAGGTTTTTACTTACAGTAGTTAAATACCTGCAACTTAAATACATGCACCTTAAATCCCAAAGGGAAGAGCCAAGCCAATGCTTAGCCTCCCATTGGAGGTTTTTACTTACAGTAGTTAAATACCTGCAACTTAAATACCTGTACCTGAAATCCCAAAGGGAAGAGCCAAGCCAATGCTTAGCCTCCCATTGGAGGTTTTTACTTACAGTAGTTAAATACCTGCAACTTAAATACCTGCACCTTAAATCCCAAAGGGAAGAGCCAAGCCAATGCTTAGCCTCCCATTGGAGGTTTTTACTTACAGTAGTTAAATACCTGCAACTTAAATACATGCACCTTAAATCCCAAAGGGAAGAGCCAAGCCAATGCTTAGCCTCCCATTAGAGGTTTTTACTTACAGTAGTTAAATACCTGCAACTTAAATACCTGTACCTAAAATCCCAAAGGGAAGAGCCAAGCCAATGCTTAGCCTCCCATTGGAGGTTTTTACTTACAGTAGTTAAATACCTGCAACTTAAATACCTGTACCTTAAATCCCAAAGGGAAGAGCCAAGCCAATGCTTAGCCTCCCATTGGAGGTTTTTACTTACAGTAATTAAATACCTGCAACTTAAATACATGTACCTTAAATTCCAAAGGGAAGAGCCAAGCCAATGCTTAGCCTCCTATTGGAGGTTTTTACTTACAGTAGTTTAAATACTTGCAACTTAAATACCTGTACCTTAAATCCCAAAGGGAAGAGCCAAGCCAATGCTAGGCCTCCTATTGGAGGTGTTTATTCACTGTCACGTACTTCCTATAATTTAATTTTTGAATCATCAGACCCAAAAGATGAGTAGGTCGTAATACTGCACAGAAGTCGTTAACACACTCCCTCTTTCGGCTTCAGGGAATCTTTAACACTTAAAAAAATATAACAAATAAAAAATATATACCATCCATCCATCCTATTTAAAAAGTGAAAACACAAAAGAGAATACCCTACTAGAGCCTTAGGAATAAACCAAGCCTGAGTTGCCGAATTAGGATATCCATGAAATTAAGGTACCGAAAGGGCATTAGTTTTAATTAACTAGTGTAACCAAGTCCCCGAGCTCATAATCTCTGGTTCGCAGGAATAAATTAGTTCTCCCGCTAATTTATTTAGGTTTCTAATCGACCTATCAAGAACGATTAGTGGCGACTCCAAATTTCTAAATCATATAAACAAAAACCAAAGTTGCGATTCGGTAGGGCTTGGGAGGGTCCGCGTTAGGTTAGTCAAATCTAATTAACCTAATAATCCGTTAACCCCTTTTAGAAATAAATTTAAATTTTTTTTAGAGGGTCGCGACAGACTAGCGACTCCACTGGGGAATAGAGATTTTTAAATTTTCGAAAAAAGATACCAATTGGAATACTTAAATTTTTTCGAAATTTTAAAAGTCTTAGTGGACTTAGGCCAATGAAAATTTCATGGATATCTCGCTTTTGGCAATCTTGCTTGGTACTCATTCTATAGGTGTTATATGTTTTTGCAGGATGGGAGTTATAAGGGGCGGAGTGTTTGGCTAACCCATTTGTTTTGCAGGCTCGGTGTTGGGATTATGTTTAATTTCGCACATTTTTAGAAGCGCTGTTTTGATATCAATTGTTGTGCATGTCTTGCATATTCTGAGGATCACCACACCTGCACACACAAGCGTCTAAACCCAAGTCGCGAAATTTTTCCTAGGCAACCATAGATAGGGATCGAATATGCAAAGCTCTTGCGTCGATTGCGCTTGGGTTGACCATATTTTATCCCGCTCATTATCTGAATTGACAATTCTTCCCATTGTGATTTGATTGCGCGGAGGGTAAGGTTGTCAATTCAGATAGTGGGGGCCTTTTAGGTCCATACCCTGTCTCTCCCTCTTTTATTTTCTAGAGTCCACTCCTCACTTGAGTCATGCGCATGACTATGTGATTTGCATTTCTCCAAGGTAAAAGTAAGTTCTCTAATTTTATCTTGTATTTATTTTCGATCGGTCCATGCTAGGTGTTAGTCAGTTTTTGAGCTTGATATTACGACCATTCTTTTAAAAGAAAATAAAAATTAAATTTGTCCCTCATTTCTTTTTAAAATTTTTTTTAAAAAAAATGATGTGAAAAAATCCCTTCATGAGAATTTTATTAACCAATAAGGGATTTTTGTCATGTTTTTATTGCTTCAATAAAAATGAAATTTTCCTGAAAAAATTTTTCTCTGAAAATTTATTTCAATAAAAAGAAAAATTCCTTCAAAAAAAACTCTAGTAGACATCAAGTGATTTTATCACATTTTTCAAATTATAAAAACTTGCAAGAAAATTCTTCTCGAGAAATTCGCTCATGTTTTTCTAAGAAAATTTTCTCTAAATAAAATTAGACTAGTGTCTCGGGGGAATTGTATTGACCAATAAGAGATTTTTGTCATGTTTTTCTTGCTTCAATAAAAATGAAATTTTCCTGACAAATTTTCCTCTGAAAATTTATTTCGATAAAAAGAAAAATTCCTTCAAAAAAAAAACTTTGGTAAACATCAAGTGATTTTATCACATTCTTTCAAATTATAAAAACTTGCAACAAAAATTCTTTTTGAGAAATTCGCTCATGTTTTTCTAAGAAAAGTTTCTCTAAATAAAATTAGACTAATGTCTCGGGGGAATTTTGTTAACCAATAAAGGATTTCTGTTATGTCTTTCCTGCTTCAATAAAAATAAAATTTTCCTGATAAATTTACATCTGAAAATTTATTTTGATAAAAAGGAAATTCCTTCAAAAATTTTAGTAAACATCAAGAGATTTTGTCACATTCCTTTAAAAAAATAATAAAAAAAAAGAGTAATAAATCTGCAAAAAAAATTCTGTATCAGAAATTAACCCATTTCTTCCTAAGGAAATTTTTTTTTTCTGATTTCTCTATAAAATAGAAAAAATAAGATTAGACTAATATAGGAGTCATGGACTGACATTCCTTGTGTCGCATACTAATTATATCCTTTTCTTTTGCAGGGAGATCCTTGATACCCCAAACGGGTGTAAAAATTAAGTTCAATAATATATCAAGAATCATCTTCAGAAATACCAAAAGACGAAAAACACCAAGGTTTTAACCGTTAATTCAGGGGGGCAAACGAACACTGTCCATCTTTGACAGACAGAGTTGTGTCAATCCGTAAACTTGTATGGGCAGTGTATTCTGATATGACGGTGGACTTATACTGATTAAACACGGGGGCATATTTAATGTATTGCAGAGGATCCCGCGTCTTTTGAAAGACAATATGGATTATATAATCAGAAACCATGAAATAAGTACCTTAACCTGATTAAATCAACCAGAGACCGGTCTTAAAATTTCCTCGGATCCGAAACACGCGGAGGGTTTTAGAGGACCGAGGTTCTATTAATGAATGTGACCCACAAGTATTTCTCCTAATGCTACAGGCGCCCGACAAGAGCAAGTGGGCACCGAAAGAAACAAAACACGGTTGAAGTGGGGCACGCAACAAATGGCCGAATTTATTGGCACACTAATTAAGTGGTGGTAGCTTTATTAATTTACATGATTGAACGCGGGTCTCTAGGCGGCTGGTGGAAAGCCACACTGAATGCCTCTCTAATGTTCTTGATATCATCGTCTACCGCAACCCGCGAGAGCATCATGAAGAAGATTAAACCTAGACGAATACGTCTACTTAGTTTCATCGCACGTTCTCGCCTTTTGTCGATGTCCAAAATTAATGCACAAGCTAGAAGTAATCATTTCCCTTTCCCCCCTATTAAATGCTCGGAGCCGTTAACCGCACCAAACTCGAAAAAATTGATATCGAGACGAAATCTGCGTAAATTTGAAGGGTAAATCCGTATCGTTCCAATTTACCCTTAAATTGCTCCGGTTTTAAATTTGATCCCTTCTATTTTCAGGAATTTGCAAAAGCGACTCGAGAATACAGTTGTATCCAAAAACCAAATTTCCTGGTCGGGCTAAATTGGGGGCAAATCAACTCATGGACATTACCACGGGATGGACAGCTTGTTGACACCTGATTTTTAATCATTTTTTCTATTGCTAAAGTAATAAAAAATCCATAAAAATTCATAAAATTGAAAAATCAACTTTGGGGACCTTAGCCAAGCCTAGGGAACCAATTTTGACCAAAAAACGATTTTTCATATTTTCAGTATTTTTACGTATTTTTTTATTTATTTATTTTCGAAAATTAATAGAAAATCCATAAAAATTCATAAAATTGAAAAATCAACTTTGGGAACCTTAGCCAAGCCTAGGGAACGAATTTTGACCAAAAAATAATTTTTCATATTATATATATTTTAATTTTTTTTTAAAAAATACAAAAATATTTGAAAATTTTGGAAAAATAACATTTGAGGCCAAAAAATACACAAAGATAGTTAATATTTTTATTTTAAATCTATTTTCATATTGGCCATCGCAAATTCAGAAAAATCCAATTCGAGTCACGTGTTCCTTCACGAGTATAATCTCGAATCGGGCCTAAAAAAATTTAATTTGAGTCAACTTATTTTTAACTTTCACTTTTTATGAGTTGTGACATTGTCTTCTAATATTTTAAATTTTCATCTTGGCCCAATTATACCCAGAATGACTTAATTTTGCAAAAGGGCTTTAATTAAATTATGCATTATTTTCAGCGACAAGAAATGAGCTTAAATTTGACATGTGGTAAATTTTGGTGTGTCAAAAATTGTGAGGAGATTTGGACTTAAAGAAATATATTTTTTTTCAGGGACTGAATTGTAAATACTTAAAATTCAAGGACTAGAGTGCAAATACCTAACTCTTGAAGCATTATTTTACAAATAATAAAAAGAAGAGTTAGTGGATAAATTAGAATAGAGAAGGGAAGATGAAGAAGAGGAGATGAAGAAGAGAAGTTGGAGAAGAATGGATGGAGAAAATAAGATAAGAATAGAGAAGGGAAGATGGAGATGAAGAAGAGTTAGTAGAGAAATTAGAATGGAAGATAAGAATAGAGAAGGGAAGATGGAGATTAAGAAGAGTTAGTGGAGAAATTAGAATGGGAGATAAATATGGAGAAGGGAAGATGAAGATGAAGAAGAGTTAGTGGAGAGATTAGAATGTGAGATAGAGATTGAGAATGGAAGATGAAAATGAAGAAGAGTTAGTGGAAAAATTAGAATGGGAGATAGATGAGTAGGTTATAAAAGGAGAAAGAAGTGAGCTTGAGAGAGGATTCTTGAGAGAGAAAATTTGAAGTGTTTGGGAGGATTTTTTTTTGGAGAGAAAATTTTGGATGTTTGAGAGAGTTTTGGGAGATTGAAGAAAAATTTGAGAGAAAGAAAATACCAAAAGAGAGAGAATTTTGAAGATGATGGGAGTTCAAAGCTAGGGGTTATCATCACAAATTCCTTCATCGATCAATATAAATCAAGAGTTCTTCCTCGTCAACGAGCAAGCAAATTCGAGCTAAGTGTTTTTTTATTTATTCATTTGTTTATGGTTTTACTTGCAAATTAGCACAAATTGTATACACTTTCTCCATCTCCTCTTTTTTTTTTTCCATATTTTATGTCAGGAGAAGGATATCTCTACGTCAACAGCAAAAATCTCGTAGATATGCAAAAATCGGCCCAGACAAGCTCCTAAGCTGTCCACCGATTTCTCAACTGATCTGTGACTAAAAGTCCCTCTTAATTCAAAAGAAACTCTCTATATTGGGAACATAGAGAGCGAAAATCAATTATAAAAATCCCTCCCAAAAAAATGGGAGATAAGTACTCTTTCCACTCTTCTGGTTTTAGGTGCAGATTAGCACATATTTTGTATACTGACATTTCACTCTATTTTATGTCAGGAAGCCGCAGCTTTATATCAATGGTCAACCCTATGGAAGCACAAAATCGGCTTGGAGGAGTCCTCAAGCGCGCACAAATTTCAAATTGTTGAATCAATTCGTTGTATTTTATTTTAAAGAATTCATACCCCAGAATGGAGAGGACAAAGTCCATCCGCAATTTAAATACCTGCACCATAAATCCCAAAGGGAAGAGCCAAGCCAATGCTTAGCCTCCCATTGGAGGTTTTTACTTACAGTAGTTAAATACCTGCAACTTAAATACCTGCACCTTAAATCCCAAAGGGAAGAGCCAAGCCAATGCTTAGCCTCCCATTGGAGGTTTTTACTTACAGTAGTTAAATACCTGCAACTTAAATACCTATACCTGAAATCCCAAAGGGAAGAGCCAAGCCAATGCTTAGCCTCCCATTGGAGGTTTTTACTTACAGTAGTTAAATACCTGCAACTTAAATACCTGCACCTTAAATCCCAAAGGGAAGAGCCAAGCCAATGCTTAGCCTCCCATTGGAGGTTTTTACTTACAGTAGTTAAATACCTGCAACTTAAATACATGCACCTTAAATCCCAAAGGGAAGAGCCAAGCCAATGCTTAGCCTCCCATTAGAGGTTTTTACTTACAGTAGTTAAATACCTGCAACTTAAATACCTGTACCTAAAATCCCAAAGGGAAGAGCCAAGCCAATGCTAGGCCTCCCATTGGAGGTGTTTATTCACTGTCATGTACTTCCTATAATTTAATTTTTGAATCATCAGACCCAAAAGATAAGTATGTTGTAATACTGCACAGAAGTCGTTAACATACTCCTTCTTTCGGCTTCAGGGAATCTTTAACACTTAAAAAAATATAACAAATAAAAATATATACCATCCATGCATCCTATTTAAAAAGTGAAAACACAAAAGAGAATACCCTACTATAGCCTTAGGAATAAACCAAGCCTGAGTTGCCGAATTAGGATATCCATGAAATTAAGGTACCGAAAGGGCATTAGTTTTAATTAACTAGTGTAACCAAGTCCCCGAGCTCCTAATCTCTGGTTCGCAGGAATAAATTAGTTCTCCCGCTAATTTATTTAGGTTTCTAATCGACCTACCAAGAACGATTAGTGGCGACTCCAAATTTTAAAATCATTTAAACAAAAACCAAAGTTGCGATTCGGTAGGGCTTGGGAGGGTCCGCGTTAGGTTAGTCAAATCTAATTAACCTAATAATCCGTTAACCCCCTTTAAAATTTAAAATTTTTTAGAGGGTCGCGACACAGCTTCGGTTAAAGAAAAATACAAGCGAAAGATCCGAACAATCTCAAACATGGGTAATTCTGTATCGTTCTAATTTGCACATAATCATCTCGAGTCCTGAATTTTTTTATTCCATTCTTAACAGGGATTGCAAATTACCTCGAGAAATATCGTAACAAGGCCCAAGGTGATACAACAGGGCCGCGTTATCCCCAAGGATTAACCTTTGAAAAGAAAATCCCATGGACACCTATGGTCCAATGGACCGAATGATATGTGGGATGACAGTAGGTCCGAAATATCCCGAGTTCGATCTCCAAAGTGGGGAATGTTGTATGTATTATAAATAAATGAAACAACTTTTTGTGTATTTCTTTTTGCAAGCAGGAATACTCGACGAGTAATACCGAAGTCAATATTTTGCCACATTCTCGGCTTAATGGTGAGGCATCCAACAAAAGTCGAAGAAAACTCAACCCAGCAAAATTGGTAAAAGACTTGTCCAAGGCATTCAAGATGAAGGGTAAATCAGTATCGTTTCCAATTTATCCCTTTTAATACCGGTTGACATGTCTCCTTTTCTTGTTACAGGAAATATTTATACTAACATGTAACATGTTGGAGGAGACAAATCCAAAAGAAAATGATGATCATTTGACAAGATCTATTCTGGTGAAAAATGGGGGGCATTTAACCGCTAAACCATGGCGGTCGCTGTCACTAAACAAACCAAAATGCTCCCTCACCCATATGCCTCATCGTGCAGGGGCAAAACTTGAGACAAACCGCTCCTCGACATAAGGAGTGGGCTTCCCAATTTGTTCAATCCACCCACATACCAGGGGCAATTCAAATCCGCCCATGTTTGCACATTATATAAATACACATGATGCTAAAAATTGTCACATCGTCATTGTGTTTACACATTTCACGAATTATGTATGATTATTCCGCATGTTTAATTTACCAACTCCAACTTAGAGCATAAACTGCATAGGAGACATCAAATGTGCAAAATGGGGCATAACAGGATGAGGAAAGTTAAACCATTTCTACACAGGTCTAACATTTTAATCTACAGATAAATAACCTTTCTCTAGAGTGAGAGAAAGCCCCTTCGGACTAAAGTCCCCCATTCAGATTACATTCGAGGCGTTCATATTATGAGAACCTCCTTAAATAGAATTGGTAATGCAAACTTGACAGAATAGTTTTACATGATTCACATTTTGATTGATTGCATCATGAGTTATCACACAGACTACTTCTAATCATTGCCAACTTAGCTGAACAATTTTGTATGAACCAATGAACGCATTGATGAAAATGCTTGCACATGTTAGCTCTGACATTGCCTGACAGGCAACACATTCCCGGTGTTTGAGTTACCTTCCAAAGTCTTGAAATTCATTCGGCGATTATTGAATGAACAAGCCTGGTTGTCGAGAAGCCACCAAGCATTTCTTCCAAATTCTCAGGTAAGTATATCTTCAACCTGAACCTTTCAAGAGAATGAATTCTGACGGTTGTTGGGGTACTCGAATCCATTGCGGTATATATAGGTATCCACCTTCTTCAATAAAGCATGATTTGTCTCAAGGACAGAAATGTTCGAGACCTTTTGATCTCTGCCTCTTTGGTTTATTCCTAAAGCGACAGGAGAATATAATTTGGGTTTGAGCTTCCGTAGGATTCCTGGTCTCCCCAGATTTCAGAATGGCACCCTTTGAGGTACACCAAGCCCTTCTTACAAGCAAACTAAGTCCTTCTTACAGGCAAACCAAGTCCTTCTTACAGGCATAAAATCCTTCTTACAGGAAAACCAAGTCCTTCTTACAGGCAAACTAAGTCCTTTTTACAGGCAAACCAAGTCCTTCTTACAGGCACAAAGTCCTTCTTACAGGTAAACCAAGTCCTTCTTACAGGCATAAAGTCCTTCTTACAGGCAAATCAAGTCCTTCTTACAGGCAAACAAAGTCCTTCTTACATGCAAAACAAGTCCTTCTTACAGGTACAAAGTCCTTCTTACAGGCACAAAGTCCTTCTTACAGGCAAATCCAGTCCTTCTTACAGGCATAAATTCCTTCTTACAGGCAAATCAAGTCCTTCTTACAGGCAAACTAAGTCCTTCTTACAGGCAAACCGAGTCCTTCTTACAGGCACAAAGTCCTTCTTACAGGCATAAAGTCCTTCTTACAGGCAAATCAAGTCCTTCTTATAGGCAAACTAAGTCCTTCTTACAGACAAACCAAGTCCTTCTTACAGGCACCAAGTCCTTCTTACAGGCAAATCAAGTCCTTCTTACAGGCACAAAGTCCTTCTTACAGGCACAAAGTCCTTCTTACAGGCAAATCAAGTCCTTCTTACAGGCATAAAGTCCTTCTTACAGGCAAATAAAGTCCTTCTTACAGGCAAACAAAGTCCTTCTTACAGGCAACGCAAGTCCTTCTTACAGGCACAAAGTCCTTCTTACAGGCACAAGTCCTTTTTACAGACACCAAGTCCTTTCTACAGGGACCAAGTCCTTCTTACAGGTATCTCCATGGGGTGACCTAACATACGGGTCAAATCTCAATCAAAATTTAATCAGTAGAATCCTTTTATTAGGAATCTACCATGGTACGACCCGCCATACGGGTCAAATGGTATGACCCACCATACGGGTCAAATTTTAATTCAATTTTTAATCAGTAGAATCCTTTTATTAGGACTCTACCATGGGTTGATCCACCATACGGGTTCAAGTTCAACCACCCTAAAGTTTTTTTACATAACGAATCCTTAGGTTCTCATTTCATTTTCAGTGGAACATTCATGTCACGACTCTTTTTATTTCCTTGTATTGAGTCGATTAGAATTCAGGTGTCATCTCGTCTTTGAAATGAACCTCTACCGAGCTTTCTTTCAAA
Source organism: Psidium guajava (assembly GCA_016432845.1). Taxonomy (NCBI): domain Eukaryota; kingdom Viridiplantae; phylum Streptophyta; class Magnoliopsida; order Myrtales; family Myrtaceae; genus Psidium; species Psidium guajava. The sequence continues at coordinate 35,649,648 of CM028234.1, read as the reverse complement.
GAGGGGCAGCTGTTGACACATGATTTTTAATCATTTTTTCCATTGCTAAAGTAATAAAAAATCCATAAAAATTCATAAAATTGAAAAATCAACTTTGGGGACCTTAGCCAAGCCTAGGGAACCAATTTTGACCAAAAAACGATTTTTCATATTTTCAGTATTTTTACGTATTTTTTATTTATTTATTTTCGAAAATTAATAGAAAATCCATAAAAATTCATAAAATTGAAAAATCAACTTTGGGAACCTTAGCCAAGCCTAGGGAACCAATTTTGAACAAAAAATAAAATTTCATATTATATATATTTTTAATTTAAAAAAAATACAAAAATACTTGAAAATTTTGGAAAAATAACATTTGAGGCCAAAAAAAATACATAAAGATAGTTAATATTTTTATTTTAAATCTATTTTCATATTGGCCATCGCAAATTCAGAAAAATCCAATTCGAGTCACGTGTTCCTTCACGAGTATAATCTTGAATCGGGCCTAAAAAAATTTAATTTGAGTCAACTTATTTTTAATTTTCACTTTTTATGAGTTGTGACATTGTCTTCTAATATTTTAAATTTTCATCTTGGCCCAATTATACCCAGAATGACTTAATTTTGCAAAATGGCTTTAATTAAATTCTGCATTATTTTCAGCGGCAAGAAATGAGCTTAAATTTGACATGTGGTAAATTTTGGTGTGTCAAAAATTGTGAGGAGATTTGGACTTAAAGAAATATATTTTTTCAGGGACTAAATTGTAAATACTTAAAATTCAAGGACTAGAGCGCAAATACTTAACTCTTGAAGGATTATTTTAAAAATAACAAAAAGAAGAGTTAGTGGATAAATTAGAATAGAGAAGGGAAGATGGAGAAGAGGAGATGAAGAAGAGAAGTTGGAGAAAAATGGATGGAGAAAATAAGATAAGAATAGAGAATGGAAGATGGAGATGAAGAAGAGTTAGTAGAGAAATTAGAATGGAAGATAAGAATAGAGAAGGGAAGATGGAGATGAAGAAGAGTTAGTGGAGAAATTAGAATGGGAGATAAATATGGAGAAGGGAAGATGAAGATGAAGAAGAGTTAGTGGAGAGATTAGAATGTGAGATAGAGATGGAGAATGGAAGATGAAAATGAAGAAGAGTTAGTGGAGAAATTAGAATGGGAGATAGAGTTAGTGGAAAAATTAGAATTGGAGATAGATGAGTAGATTATAAAAGGAGGAAGAAGTGAGCTTGAGGGGGGAATTTTTTTGGAGAGAAAATTTGAAGTGTTTGAGAATTTTTGGGGGAGAAAATTTGAAATGTTTGGGAATTTTTTTGGAGAGAAAATTTGAAGTGTTTGAGAATTTTTGGGGGAGAAAATTTGAAGTGTTTGGGAATTTTTTTGGAGAGAAAATTTGAAGTGTTTGAGAATTCTTTGGGAGAGAAAATTTGTAGTGTTTGAGGGATTTTTTTTGGAGAGAAAATTTTGGATGTTTGAGAGAGTTTTGGGAGATTGAAGAAAAATTTGAGAGAAAGAAAATACCAAAAGAGAGAGAATTTTGAAGATGATGGGAGTTTAAAGCTAGGGGTTATCATCACAAATTCCTTCATCGATCAATATAAATCAAGAGTTCATCCTCGTCAACGAGCAAGCAAATTCGAGCTAAGTGTTTTTATTTATTCATTTATTTATGATTTTACTCGCAAATTAGCACAAATTATATACACTTTCTCCATCTCTTTTTTCCCCCATATTTTATGTCAGGAGAAGGATATCTCTATGTCAACAGCAAAAATCTCGTAGAGATGCAAAAATCGGCCCAGACAAGCTCCTAAGTTGTCCACCGATTTCTCAACTGATCTGTGACTAAAAGTCCCTCTTACTTCAAAAGAAACTCTCTATATTGGGAATATAGAGAGGGAAAATCAATTATAAAAATCCCTCCCAAAAAAACGGGAGATAAGTACTCTTTCCACTCTTCTGGTTTTAGGTGCAGTTTAGCACATATTTTGTATACTGACACTTCACTCTATTTTATGTCAGGAAGCCGCAGCTCTATATCAATGGTCGACCCTATGGAAGCACAAAATCGGCTTGGAGGAGTCCTCAAGCGCGCACAAATTTCAAATTGTTGAATCAATTCGTTGTATTTCATTTTAAAGAATTCATACCCCAGAATGGAGAGGACAAAGTCCATCCGCAATCTAAATACCTGCACCATAAATCCCAAAGGGAAGAGCCAAGCCAATGCTTAGCCTCCCATTGGAGGTTTTTACTTACAGTAGTTAAATACCTGCAACTTAAATACATGCACCTTAAATCCCAAAGGGAAGAGCCAAGCCAATGCTTAGCCTCCCATTGGAGGTTTTTACTTACAGTAGTTAAATACCTGCAACTTAAATACCTGCACCTGAAATCCCAAAGGGAAGAGCCAAGCCAATGCTTAGCCTCCCATTGGAGGTTTTTACTTACAGTAGTTAAATACCTGCAACTTAAATACCTGCACCTTAAATCCCAAAGGGAAGAGCCAAGCCAATGCTTAGCCTCCCATTGGAGGTTTTTACTTACAGTAGTTAAATACCTGCAACTTAAATACATGCACCTTAAATCCCAAAGGGAAGAGCCAAGCCAATGCTTAGCCTCCCATTAGAGGTTTTTACTTACAGTAGTTAAATACCTGCAACTTAAATACCTGTACCTAAAATCCCAAAGGGAAGAGCCAAGCCAATGCTTAGCCTCCCATTGGAGGTTTTTACTTACAGTAGTTAAATACCTGCAACTTAAATACCTGTACCTTAAATCCCAAAGGGAAGAGCCAAGCCAATGCTTAGCCTCCCATTGGAGGTTTTTACTTACAGTAATTAAATACCTGCAACTTAAATACATGTACCTTAAATTCCAAAGGGAAGAGCCAAGCCAATGCTTAGCCTCCTATTGGAGGTTTTTACTTACAGTAGTTTAAATACTTGCAACTTAAATACCTGTACCTTAAATCCCAAAGGGAAGAGCCAAGCCAATGCTAGGCCTCCTATTGGAGGTGTTTATTCACTGTCACGTACTTCCTATAATTTAATTTTTGAATCATCAGACCCAAAAGATGAGTAGGTCGTAATACTGCACAGAAGTCGTTAACACACTCCCTCTTTCGGCTTCAGGGAATCTTTAACACTTAAAAAAATATAACAAATAAAAAATATATACCATCCATCCATCCTATTTAAAAAGTGAAAACACAAAAGAGAATACCCTACTAGAGCCTTAGGAATAAACCAAGCCTGAGTTGCCGAATTAGGATATCCATGAAATTAAGGTACCGAAAGGGCATTAGTTTTAATTAACTAGTGTAACCAAGTCCCCGAGCTCATAATCTCTGGTTCGCAGGAATAAATTAGTTCTCCCGCTAATTTATTTAGGTTTCTAATCGACCTATCAAGAACGATTAGTGGCGACTCCAAATTTCTAAATCATATAAACAAAAACCAAAGTTGCGATTCGGTAGGGCTTGGGAGGGTCCGCGTTAGGTTAGTCAAATCTAATTAACCTAATAATCCGTTAACCCCTTTTAGAAATAAATTTAAATTTTTTTTAGAGGGTCGCGACAGACTAGCGACTCCACTGGGGAATAGAGATTTTTAAATTTTCGAAAAAAGATACCAATTGGAATACTTAAATTTTTTCGAAATTTTAAAAGTCTTAGTGGACTTAGGCCAATGAAAATTTCATGGATATCTCGCTTCTGTCAATCTTGCTTGGGACTCATTCTATAGGTGTTATATGTTTTTGCAGGATGGGAGTTATAAGGGGCGGAGTGTTTGGCTAACCCATTTGTTTTGCAGGCTCGGTGTTGGGATTATGTTTAATTTCGCACATTTTTAGAAGCGCTGTTTTGATATCAATTGTTGTGTATGTCTTGCATATTCTGAGGATCACCACACCTGCACACACAAGCGTCTAAACCCAAGTCGCGAAATTTTTCCTAGGCAACCATAGATAGGGATCGAATATGCAAAGCTCTTGCGTCGATTGCGCTTGGGTTGACCATATTTTATCCCGCTCATTATCTGAATTGACAATTCTTCCCATTGTGATTTGATTGCGCGGAGGGTAAGGTTGTCAATTCAGATAGTGGGGGCCTTTTAGGTCCATACCCTGTCTCTCCCTCTTTTATTTTCTAGAGTCCACTCCTCACTTGAGTCATGCGCATGACTATGTGATTTGCATTTCTCCAAGGTAAAAGTAAGTTCTCTAATTTTATCTTGTATTTATTTTCGATCGGTCCATGCTAGGTGTTAGTCAGTTTTTGAGCTTGATATTACGACCATTCTTTTAAAAGAAAATAAAAATTAAATTTGTCCCTCATTTCTTTTTAAAATTTTTTTTAAAAAAAATGATGTGAAAAAATCCCTTCATGAGAATTTTATTAACCAATAAGGGATTTTTGTCATGTTTTTATTGCTTCAATAAAAATGAAATTTTCCTGAAAAAATTTTTCTCTGAAAATTTATTTCAATAAAAAGAAAAATTCCTTCAAAAAAAACTCTAGTAGACATCAAGTGATTTTATCACATTTTTCAAATTATAAAAACTTGCAAGAAAATTCTTCTCGAGAAATTCGCTCATGTTTTTCTAAGAAAATTTTCTCTAAATAAAATTAGACTAGTGTCTCGGGGGAATTGTATTGACCAATAAGAGATTTTTGTCATGTTTTTCTTGCTTCAATAAAAATGAAATTTTCCTGACAAATTTTCCTCTGAAAATTTATTTCGATAAAAAGAAAAATTCCTTCAAAAAAAAAACTTTGGTAAACATCAAGTGATTTTATCACATTCTTTCAAATTATAAAAACTTGCAACAAAAATTCTTTTCGAGAAATTCGCTCATGTTTTTCTAAGAAAATTTTCTCTAAATAAAATTAGACTAATGTCTCGGGGGAATTTTGTTAACCAATAAAGGATTTCTGTTATGTCTTTCCTGCTTCAATAAAAATAAAATTTTCCTGATAAATTTACATCTGAAAATTTATTTTGATAAAAAGGAAATTCCTTCAAAAATTTTAGTAAACATCAAGAGATTTTGTCACATTCCTTTAAAAAAATAATAAAAAAAAAGAGTAATAAATCTGCAAAAAAAATTCTGTATCAGAAATTAACCCATTTCTTCCTAAGGAAATTTTTTTTTTCTGATTTCTCTATAAAATAGAAAAAATAAGATTGGACTAATATAGGAGTCATGGACTGACATTCCTTGTGTCGCATACTAATTATATCCTTTTCTTTTGCAGGGAGATCCTTGATACCCCAAACGGGTGTAAAAATTAAGTTCAATAATATATCAAGAATCATCTTCAGAAATACCAAAAGACGAAAAACACCAAGGTTTTAACCGTTAATTCAGGGGGGCAAACGAACACTGTCCATCTTTGACAGACAGAGTTGTGTCAATCCGTAAACTTGTATGGGCAGTGTATTCTGATATGACGGTGGACTTATACTGATTAAACACGGGGGCATATTTAATGTATTGCAGAGGATCCCGCGTCTTTTGAAAGACAATATGGATTATATAATCAGGAACCATGAAATAAGTACCTTAACCTGATTAAATCAACCAGAGACCGGTCTTAAAATTTCCTCGGATCCGAAACACGCGGAGGGTTTTAGAGGACCGAGGTTCTATTAATGAATGTGACCCACAAGTATTTCTCCTAATGCTACAGGCGCCCGACAAGAGCAAGTGGGCACCGAAAGAAACAAAACACGGTTGAAGTGGGGCACGCAACAAATGGCCGAATTTATTGGCACACTAATTAAGTGGTGGTAGCTTTATTAATTTACATGATTGAACGCGGGTCTCTAGGCGGCTGGTGGAAAGCCACACTGAATGCCTCTCTAATGTTCTTGATATCATCGTCTACCGCAACCCGCGAGAGCATCATGAAGAAGATTAAACCTAGACGAATACGTCTACTTAGTTTCATCGCACGTTCTCGCCTTTTGTCGATGTCCAAAATTAATGCACAAGCTAGAAGTAATCATTTCCCTTTCCCCCCTATTAAATGCTCGGAGCCGTTAACCGCACCAAACTCGAAAAAATTGATATCGAGACGAAATCTGCGTAAATTTGAAGGGTAAATCCGTATCGTTCCAATTTACCCTTAAATTGCTCCGGTTTTAAATTTGATCCCTTCTATTTTCAGGAATTTGCAAAAGCGACTCGAGAATACAGTTGTATCCAAAAACCAAATTTCCTGGTCGGGCTAAATTGGGGGCAAATCAACTCATGGACATTACCACGGGATGGACAGCTTGTTGACACCTGATTTTTAATCATTTTTTCTATTGCTAAAGTAATAAAAAATCCATAAAAATTCATAAAATTGAAAAATCAACTTTGGGGACCTTAGCCAAGCCTAGGGAACCAATTTTGACCAAAAAACGATTTTTCATATTTTCAGTATTTTTACGTATTTTTTTATTTATTTATTTTCGAAAATTAATAGAAAATCCATAAAAATTCATAAAATTGAAAAATCAACTTTGGGAACCTTAGCCAAGCCTAGGGAACGAATTTTGACCAAAAAATAATTTTTCATATTATATATATTTTAATTTTTTTTAAAAAAATACAAAAATATTTGAAAATTTTGGAAAAATAACATTTGAGGCCAAAAAATACACAAAGATAGTTAATATTTTTATTTTAAATCTATTTTCATATTGGCCATCGCAAATTCAGAAAAATCCAATTCGAGTCACGTGTTCCTTCACGAGTATAATCTCGAATCGGGCCTAAAAAAATTTAATTTGAGTCAACTTATTTTTAACTTTCACTTTTTATGAGTTGTGACATTGTCTTCTAATATTTTAAATTTTCATCTTGGCCCAATTATACCCAGAATGACTTAATTTTGCAAAAGGGCTTTAATTAAATTATGCATTATTTTCAGCGACAAGAAATGAGCTTAAATTTGACATGTGGTAAATTTTGGTGTGTCAAAAATTGTGAGGAGATTTGGACTTAAAGAAATATATTTTTTTTCAGGGACTGAATTGTAAATACTTAAAATTCAAGGACTAGAGTGCAAATACCTAACTCTTGAAGCATTATTTTACAAATAATAAAAAGAAGAGTTAGTGGATAAATTAGAATAGAGAAGGGAAGATGAAGAAGAGGAGATGAAGAAGAGAAGTTGGAGAAGAATGGATGGAGAAAATAAGATAAGAATAGAGAAGGGAAGATGGAGATGAAGAAGAGTTAGTAGAGAAATTAGAATGGAAGATAAGAATAGAGAAGGGAAGATGGAGATTAAGAAGAGTTAGTGGAGAAATTAGAATGGGAGATAAATATGGAGAAGGGAAGATGAAGATGAAGAAGAGTTAGTGGAGAGATTAGAATGTGAGATAGAGATGGAGAATGGAAGATGAAAATGAAGAAGAGTTAGTGGAGAAATTAGAATGGGAGATAGATGAGTAGGTTATAAAAGGAGGAAGAAGTGAGCTTGAGAAAGGATTCTTGAGAGAGAAAATTTGAAGTGTTTGGGAGGATTTTTTTTTGGAGAGAAAATTTTGGATGTTTGAGAGAGTTTTGGGAGATTGAAGAAAAATTTGAGAGAAAGAAAATACCAAAAGAGAGAGAATTTTGAAGATGATGGGAGTTCAAAGCTAGGGGTTATCATCACAAATTCCTTCATCGATCAATATAAATCAAGAGTTCATCCTCGTCAACGAGCAAGCAAATTCGAGCTAAGTGTTTTTATTTATTCATTTGTTTATGATTTTACTTGCAAATTAGCACAAATTGTATACACTTTCTCCATCTCCTCTTTTTTTTTTCCATATTTTATGTCAGGAGAAGGATATCTCTACGTCAACAGCAAAAATCTCGTAGATATGCAAAAATCGGCCCAGACAAGCTCCTAAGCTGTCCACCGATTTCTCAACTGATCTGTGACTAAAAGTCCCTCTTAATTCAAAAGAAACTCTCTATATTGGGAACATAGAGAGCGAAAATCAATTATAAAAATCCCTCCAAAAAAAATGGGAGATAAGTACTCTTTCCACTCTTCTGGTTTTAGGTGCAGATTAGCACATATTTTGTATACTGACATTTCACTCTATTTTATGTCAGGAAGCCGCAGCTTTATATCAATGGTCAACCCTATGGAAGTACAAAATCGGCTTGGAGGAGTCCTCAAGCGCGCACAAATTTCAAATTGTTGAATCAATTCGTTGTATTTTATTTTAAAGAATTCATACCCCAGAATGGAGAGGACAAAGTCCATCCGCAATTTAAATACCTGCACCATAAATCCCAAAGGGAAGAGCCAAGCCAATGCTTAGCCTCCCATTGGAGGTTTTTACTTACAGTAGTTAAATACCTGCAACTTAAATGCCTGCACCTTAAATCCCAAAGGGAAGAGCCAAGCCAATGCTTAGCCTCCCATTGGAGGTTTTTACTTACAGTAGTTAAATACCTGCAACTTAAATACCTATACCTGAAATCCCAAAGGGAAGAGCCAAGCCAATGCTTAGCCTCCCATTGGAGGTTTTTACTTACAGTAGTTAAATACCTGCAACTTAAATACCTGCAACTTAAATCCCAAAGGGAAGAGCCAAGCCAATGCTTAGCCTCCCATTGGAGGTTTTTACTTACAGTAGTTAAATACCTGCAACTTAAATACATGCACCTTAAATCCCAAAGGGAAGAGCCAAGCCAATGCTTAGCCTCCCATTAGAGGTTTTTACTTACAGTAGTTAAATACCTGCAACTTAAATACCTGTACCTAAAATCCCAAAGGGAAGAGCCAAGCCAATGCTAGGCCTCCCATTGGAGGTGTTTATTCACTGTCATGTACTTCCTATAATTTAATTTTTGAATCATCAGACCCAAAAGATAAGTATGTTGTAATACTGCACAGAAGTCGTTAACACACTCCTTCTTTCGGCTTCAGGGAATCTTTAACACTTAAAAAAATATAACAAATAAAAATATATACCATCCATGCATCCTATTTAAAAAGTGAAAACACAAAAGAGAATACCCTACTATAGCCTTAGGAATAAACCAAGCCTGAGTTGCCGAATTAGGATATCCATGAAATTAAGGTACCGAAAGGGCATTAGTTTTAATTAACTAGTGTAACCAAGTCCCCGAGCTCCTAATCTCTGGTTCGCAGGAATAAATTAGTTCTCCCGCTAATTTATTTAGGTTTCTAATCGACCTACCAAGAACGATTAGTGGCGACTCCAAATTTTAAAATCATTTAAACAAAAACCAAAGTTGCGATTCGGTAGGGCTTGGGAGGGTCCGCGTTAGGTTAGTCAAATCTAATTAACCTAATAATCCGTTAACCCCCTTTAAAATTTAAAATTTTTTAGAGGGTCGCGACACAGCTTCGGTTAAAGAAAAATACAAGCGAAAGATCCGAACAATCTCAAACATGGGTAATTCTGTATCGTTCTAATTTGCACATAATCATCTCGAGTCTTGAATTTTTTTATTCCATTCTTAACAGGGATTGCAAATTACCTCGAGAAATATCGTAACAAGGCCCAAGGTGATACAACAGGGCCGCGTTATCCCCAAGGATTAACCTTTGAAAAGAAAATCCCATGGACACCTATGGTCCAATGGACCGAATGATATGTGGGATGACAGTAGGTCCGAAATATCCCGAGTTCGATCTCCAAAGTGGGGAATGTTGTATGTATTATAAATAAATGAAACAACTTTTTGTGTATTTCTTTTTGCAAGCAGGAATACTCGACGAGTAATACCGAAGTCAATATTTTGCCACATTCTCGGCTTAATGGTGAGGCATCCAACAAAAGTCGAAGAAAACTCAACCCAGCAAAATTGGTAAAAGACTTGTCCAAGGCATTCAAGATGAAGGGTAAATCAGTATCGTTTCCAATTTATCCCTTTTAATACCGGTTGACATGTCTCCTTTTCTTGTTACAGGAAATATTTATACTAACATGTAACATGTTGGAGGAGACAAATCCAAAAGAAAATGATGATCATTTGACAAGATCTATTCTGGTGAAAAATGGGGGGCATTTAACCGCTAAACCATGGCGGTCGCTGTCACTAAACAAACCAAAATGCTCCCTCACCCATATGCCTCATCGTGCAGGGGCAAAACTTGAGACAAACCGCTCCTCGACATAAGGAGTGGGCTTCCCAATTTGTTCAATCCACCCACATACCAGGGGCAATTCAAATCCGCCCATGTTTGCACATTATATAAATACACATGATGCTAAAAATTGTCACATCGGCATTGTGTTTACACATTTCACGAATTATGTATGATTATTCCGCATGTTTAATTTACCAACTCCAACTTAGAGCATAAACTGCATAGGAGACATCAAATGTGCAAAATGGGGCATAACAGGATGAGGAAAGTTAAACCATTTCTACACAGGTCTAACATTTTAATCTACAGATAAATAACCTTTCTCTAGAGTGAGAGAAAGCCCCTTCGGACTAAAGTCCCCCATTCAGATTACATTCGAGGCGTTCATATTATGAGAACCTCCTTAAATAGAATTGGTAATGCAAACTTGACAGAATAGTTTTACATGATTCACATTTTGATTGATTGCATCATGAGTTATCACACAGACTACTTCTAATCATTGCCAACTTAGCTGAACAATTTTGTATGAACCAATGAACGCATTGATGAAAATGCTTGCACATGTTAGCTCTGACATTGCCTGACAGGCAACACATTCCCGGTGTTTGAGTTACCTTCCAAAGTCTTGAAATTCATTCGGCGATTATTGAATGAACAAGCCTGGTTGTCGAGAAGCCACCAAGCATTTCTTCCAAATTCTCAGGTAAGTATATCTTCAACCTGAACCTTTCAAGAGAATGAATTCTGACGGTTGTTGGGGTACTCGAATCCATTGCGGTATATATAGGTATCCACCTTCTTCAATAAAGCATGATTTGTCTCAAGGACAGAAATGTTCGAGACCTTTTGATCTCTGCCTCTTTGGTTTATTCCTAAAGCGACAGGAGAATATAATTTGGGTTTGAGCTTCCGTAGGATTCCTGGTCTCCCCAGATTTCAGAATGGCACCCTTTGAGGTACACCAAGCCCTTCTTACAAGCAAACTAAGTCCTTCTTACAGGCAAACCAAGTCCTTCTTACAGGCATAAAATCCTTCTTACAGGAAAACCAAGTCCTTCTTACAGGCAAACTAAGTCCTTTTTACAGGCAAACCAAGTCCTTCTTACAGGCACAAAGTCCTTCTTACAGGTAAACCAAGTCCTTCTTACAGGCATAAAGTCCTTCTTACAAGCAAATCAAGTCCTTCTTACAGGCAAACAAAGTCCTTCTTACATGCAAAACAAGTCCTTCTTACAGGTACAAAGTCCTTCTTACAGGCACAAAGTCCTTCTTACAGGCAAATCCAGTCCTTCTTACAGGCATAAATTCCTTCTTACAGGCAAATCAAGTCCTTCTTACAGGCAAACTAAGTCCTTCTTACAGGCAAACCAAGTCCTTCTTACAGGCACAAAGTCCTTCTTACAGGCATAAAGTCCTTCTTACAGGCAAATCAAGTCCTTCTTATAGGCAAACTAAGTCCTTCTTACAGGCAAACCAAGTCCTTCTTACAGGCACCAAGTCCTTCTTACAGGCAAATCAAGTCCTTCTTACAGGCACAAAGTCCTTCTTACAGGCATAAAGTCCTTCTTACAGGCAAATCAAGTCCTTCTTACAGGCAAATAAAGTCCTTCTTACAGGCAAACAAAGTCCTTCTTACAGGCAACGCAAGTCCTTCTTACAGGCACAAAGTCCTTCTTACAGGCACAAGTCCTTTTTACAGACACCAAGTCCTTTCTACAGGCACCAAGTCCTTCTTACAGGTATCTCCATGGGGTGACCTACCATACGGGTCAAATCTCAATCAAAATTTAATCAGTAGAATCCTTTTATTAGGAATCTACCATGGTACGACCCACCATACGGGTCAAATGGTATGACCCACCATACGGGTCAAATTTTAATTCAATTTTTAATCAGTAGAATCCTTTTATTAGGAATCTACCATGGGTTGATCCACCATACGGGTTCAAGTTCAACCACCCTAAAGTTTTTTTATATAACGAATCCTTAGGTTCTCATTTCATTTTCAGTGGAACATTCATGTCACGACTCTTTTTTATTTCCTTGTATTGAGTCGATTAGAATTCAGGTGTCATCTCGTCTTTGAAATGAACCTCTACCGAGCTTTCTTTCAAAGAGGGGCAGCTGTTGACACATGATTTTTAATCATTTTTTCCATTGCTAAAGTAATAAAAAATCCATAAAAATTCATAAAATTGAAAAATCAACTTTGGGGACCTTAGCCAAGCCTAGGGAACCAATTTTGACCAAAAAACGATTTTTCATATTTTCAGTATTTTTACGTATTTTTTATTTATTTATTTTCGAAAATTAATAGAAAATCCATAAAAATTCATAAAATTGAAAAATCAACTTTGGGAACCTTAGCCAAGCCTAGGGAACCAATTTTGAACAAAAAATAAAATTTCATATTATATATATTTTTAATTTAAAAAAAATACAAAAATACTTGAAAATTTTGGAAAAATAACATTTGAGGCCAAAAAAAATACATAAAGATAGTTAATATTTTTATTTTAAATCTATTTTCATATTGGCCATCGCAAATTCAGAAAAATCCAATTCGAGTCACGTGTTCCTTCACGAGTATAATCTTGAATCGGGCCTAAAAAAATTTAATTTGAGTCAACTTATTTTTAATTTTCACTTTTTATGAGTTGTGACATTGTCTTCTAATATTTTAAATTTTCATCTTGGCCCAATTATACCCAGAATGACTTAATTTTGCAAAATGGCTTTAATTAAATTCTGCATTATTTTCAGCGGCAAGAAATGAGCTTAAATTTGACATGTGGTAAATTTTGGTGTGTCAAAAATTGTGAGGAGATTTGGACTTAAAGAAATATATTTTTTCAGGGACTAAATTGTAAATACTTAAAATTCAAGGACTAGAGCGCAAATACTTAACTCTTGAAGGATTATTTTAAAAATAACAAAAAGAAGAGTTAGTGGATAAATTAGAATAGAGAAGGGAAGATGGAGAAGAGGAGATGAAGAAGAGAAGTTGGAGAAAAATGGATGGAGAAAATAAGATAAGAATAGAGAATGGAAGATGGAGATGAAGAAGAGTTAGTAGAGAAATTAGAATGGAAGATAAGAATAGAGAAGGGAAGATGGAGATGAAGAAGAGTTAGTGGAGAAATTAGAATGGGAGATAAATATGGAGAAGGGAAGATGAAGATGAAGAAGAGTTAGTGGAGAGATTAGAATGTGAGATAGAGATGGAGAATGGAAGATGAAAATGAAGAAGAGTTAGTGGAGAAATTAGAATGGGAGATAGAGTTAGTGGAAAAATTAGAATTGGAGATAGATGAGTAGATTATAAAAGGAGGAAGAAGTGAGCTTGAGGGGGGAATTTTTTTGGAGAGAAAATTTGAAGTGTTTGAGAATTTTTGGGGGAGAAAATTTGAAATGTTTGGGAATTTTTTTGGAGAGAAAATTTGAAGTGTTTGAGAATTTTTGGGGGAGAAAATTTGAAGTGTTTGGGAATTTTTTTGGAGAGAAAATTTGAAGTGTTTGAGAATTCTTTGGGAGAGAAAATTTGTAGTGTTTGAGGGATTTTTTTTGGAGAGAAAATTTTGGATGTTTGAGAGAGTTTTGGGAGATTGAAGAAAAATTTGAGAGAAAGAAAATACCAAAAGAGAGAGAATTTTGAAGATGATGGGAGTTTAAAGCTAGGGGTTATCATCACAAATTCCTTCATCGATCAATATAAATCAAGAGTTCATCCTCGTCAACGAGCAAGCAAATTCGAGCTAAGTGTTTTTATTTATTCATTTATTTATGATTTTACTCGCAAATTAGCACAAATTATATACACTTTCTCCATCTCTTTTTTCCCCCATATTTTATGTCAGGAGAAGGATATCTCTATGTCAACAGCAAAAATCTCGTAGAGATGCAAAAATCGGCCCAGACAAGCTCCTAAGTTGTCCACCGATTTCTCAACTGATCTGTGACTAAAAGTCCCTCTTACTTCAAAAGAAACTCTCTATATTGGGAATATAGAGAGGGAAAATCAATTATAAAAATCCCTCCCAAAAAAACGGGAGATAAGTACTCTTTCCACTCTTCTGGTTTTAGGTGCAGTTTAGCACATATTTTGTATACTGACACTTCACTCTATTTTATGTCAGGAAGCCGCAGCTCTATATCAATGGTCGACCCTATGGAAGCACAAAATCGGCTTGGAGGAGTCCTCAAGCGCGCACAAATTTCAAATTGTTGAATCAATTCGTTGTATTTCATTTTAAAGAATTCATACCCCAGAATGGAGAGGACAAAGTCCATCCGCAATCTAAATACCTGCACCATAAATCCCAAAGGGAAGAGCCAAGCCAATGCTTAGCCTCCCATTGGAGGTTTTTACTTACAGTAGTTAAATACCTGCAACTTAAATACATGCACCTTAAATCCCAAAGGGAAGAGCCAAGCCAATGCTTAGCCTCCCATTGGAGGTTTTTACTTACAGTAGTTAAATACCTGCAACTTAAATACCTGCACCTGAAATCCCAAAGGGAAGAGCCAAGCCAATGCTTAGCCTCCCATTGGAGGTTTTTACTTACAGTAGTTAAATACCTGCAACTTAAATACCTGCACCTTAAATCCCAAAGGGAAGAGCCAAGCCAATGCTTAGCCTCCCATTGGAGGTTTTTACTTACAGTAGTTAAATACCTGCAACTTAAATACATGCACCTTAAATCCCAAAGGGAAGAGCCAAGCCAATGCTTAGCCTCCCATTAGAGGTTTTTACTTACAGTAGTTAAATACCTGCAACTTAAATACCTGTACCTAAAATCCCAAAGGGAAGAGCCAAGCCAATGCTTAGCCTCCCATTGGAGGTTTTTACTTACAGTAGTTAAATACCTGCAACTTAAATACCTGTACCTTAAATCCCAAAGGGAAGAGCCAAGCCAATGCTTAGCCTCCCATTGGAGGTTTTTACTTACAGTAATTAAATACCTGCAACTTAAATACATGTACCTTAAATTCCAAAGGGAAGAGCCAAGCCAATGCTTAGCCTCCTATTGGAGGTTTTTACTTACAGTAGTTTAAATACTTGCAACTTAAATACCTGTACCTTAAATCCCAAAGGGAAGAGCCAAGCCAATGCTAGGCCTCCTATTGGAGGTGTTTATTCACTGTCACGTACTTCCTATAATTTAATTTTTGAATCATCAGACCCAAAAGATGAGTAGGTCGTAATACTGCACAGAAGTCGTTAACACACTCCCTCTTTCGGCTTCAGGGAATCTTTAACACTTAAAAAAATATAACAAATAAAAAATATATACCATCCATCCATCCTATTTAAAAAGTGAAAACACAAAAGAGAATACCCTACTAGAGCCTTAGGAATAAACCAAGCCTGAGTTGCCGAATTAGGATATCCATGAAATTAAGGTACCGAAAGGGCATTAGTTTTAATTAACTAGTGTAACCAAGTCCCCGAGCTCATAATCTCTGGTTCGCAGGAATAAATTAGTTCTCCCGCTAATTTATTTAGGTTTCTAATCGACCTATCAAGAACGATTAGTGGCGACTCCAAATTTCTAAATCATATAAACAAAAACCAAAGTTGCGATTCGGTAGGGCTTGGGAGGGTCCGCGTTAGGTTAGTCAAATCTAATTAACCTAATAATCCGTTAACCCCTTTTAGAAATAAATTTAAATTTTTTTTAGAGGGTCGCGACAGACTAGCGACTCCACTGGGGAATAGAGATTTTTAAATTTTCGAAAAAAGATACCAATTGGAATACTTAAATTTTTTCGAAATTTTAAAAGTCTTAGTGGACTTAGGCCAATGAAAATTTCATGGATATCTCGCTTCTGTCAATCTTGCTTGGGACTCATTCTATAGGTGTTATATGTTTTTGCAGGATGGGAGTTATAAGGGGCGGAGTGTTTGGCTAACCCATTTGTTTTGCAGGCTCGGTGTTGGGATTATGTTTAATTTCGCACATTTTTAGAAGCGCTGTTTTGATATCAATTGTTGTGTATGTCTTGCATATTCTGAGGATCACCACACCTGCACACACAAGCGTCTAAACCCAAGTCGCGAAATTTTTCCTAGGCAACCATAGATAGGGATCGAATATGCAAAGCTCTTGCGTCGATTGCGCTTGGGTTGACCATATTTTATCCCGCTCATTATCTGAATTGACAATTCTTCCCATTGTGATTTGATTGCGCGGAGGGTAAGGTTGTCAATTCAGATAGTGGGGGCCTTTTAGGTCCATACCCTGTCTCTCCCTCTTTTATTTTCTAGAGTCCACTCCTCACTTGAGTCATGCGCATGACTATGTGATTTGCATTTCTCCAAGGTAAAAGTAAGTTCTCTAATTTTATCTTGTATTTATTTTCGATCGGTCCATGCTAGGTGTTAGTCAGTTTTTGAGCTTGATATTACGACCATTCTTTTAAAAGAAAATAAAAATTAAATTTGTCCCTCATTTCTTTTTAAAATTTTTTTTAAAAAAAATGATGTGAAAAAATCCCTTCATGAGAATTTTATTAACCAATAAGGGATTTTTGTCATGTTTTTATTGCTTCAATAAAAATGAAATTTTCCTGAAAAAATTTTTCTCTGAAAATTTATTTCAATAAAAAGAAAAATTCCTTCAAAAAAAACTCTAGTAGACATCAAGTGATTTTATCACATTTTTCAAATTATAAAAACTTGCAAGAAAATTCTTCTCGAGAAATTCGCTCATGTTTTTCTAAGAAAATTTTCTCTAAATAAAATTAGACTAGTGTCTCGGGGGAATTGTATTGACCAATAAGAGATTTTTGTCATGTTTTTCTTGCTTCAATAAAAATGAAATTTTCCTGACAAATTTTCCTCTGAAAATTTATTTCGATAAAAAGAAAAATTCCTTCAAAAAAAAAACTTTGGTAAACATCAAGTGATTTTATCACATTCTTTCAAATTATAAAAACTTGCAACAAAAATTCTTTTCGAGAAATTCGCTCATGTTTTTCTAAGAAAATTTTCTCTAAATAAAATTAGACTAATGTCTCGGGGGAATTTTGTTAACCAATAAAGGATTTCTGTTATGTCTTTCCTGCTTCAATAAAAATAAAATTTTCCTGATAAATTTACATCTGAAAATTTATTTTGATAAAAAGGAAATTCCTTCAAAAATTTTAGTAAACATCAAGAGATTTTGTCACATTCCTTTAAAAAAATAATAAAAAAAAAGAGTAATAAATCTGCAAAAAAAATTCTGTATCAGAAATTAACCCATTTCTTCCTAAGGAAATTTTTTTTTTCTGATTTCTCTATAAAATAGAAAAAATAAGATTGGACTAATATAGGAGTCATGGACTGACATTCCTTGTGTCGCATACTAATTATATCCTTTTCTTTTGCAGGGAGATCCTTGATACCCCAAACGGGTGTAAAAATTAAGTTCAATAATATATCAAGAATCATCTTCAGAAATACCAAAAGACGAAAAACACCAAGGTTTTAACCGTTAATTCAGGGGGGCAAACGAACACTGTCCATCTTTGACAGACAGAGTTGTGTCAATCCGTAAACTTGTATGGGCAGTGTATTCTGATATGACGGTGGACTTATACTGATTAAACACGGGGGCATATTTAATGTATTGCAGAGGATCCCGCGTCTTTTGAAAGACAATATGGATTATATAATCAGGAACCATGAAATAAGTACCTTAACCTGATTAAATCAACCAGAGACCGGTCTTAAAATTTCCTCGGATCCGAAACACGCGGAGGGTTTTAGAGGACCGAGGTTCTATTAATGAATGTGACCCACAAGTATTTCTCCTAATGCTACAGGCGCCCGACAAGAGCAAGTGGGCACCGAAAGAAACAAAACACGGTTGAAGTGGGGCACGCAACAAATGGCCGAATTTATTGGCACACTAATTAAGTGGTGGTAGCTTTATTAATTTACATGATTGAACGCGGGTCTCTAGGCGGCTGGTGGAAAGCCACACTGAATGCCTCTCTAATGTTCTTGATATCATCGTCTACCGCAACCCGCGAGAGCATCATGAAGAAGATTAAACCTAGACGAATACGTCTACTTAGTTTCATCGCACGTTCTCGCCTTTTGTCGATGTCCAAAATTAATGCACAAGCTAGAAGTAATCATTTCCCTTTCCCCCCTATTAAATGCTCGGAGCCGTTAACCGCACCAAACTCGAAAAAATTGATATCGAGACGAAATCTGCGTAAATTTGAAGGGTAAATCCGTATCGTTCCAATTTACCCTTAAATTGCTCCGGTTTTAAATTTGATCCCTTCTATTTTCAGGAATTTGCAAAAGCGACTCGAGAATACAGTTGTATCCAAAAACCAAATTTCCTGGTCGGGCTAAATTGGGGGCAAATCAACTCATGGACATTACCACGGGATGGACAGCTTGTTGACACCTGATTTTTAATCATTTTTTCTATTGCTAAAGTAATAAAAAATCCATAAAAATTCATAAAATTGAAAAATCAACTTTGGGGACCTTAGCCAAGCCTAGGGAACCAATTTTGACCAAAAAACGATTTTTCATATTTTCAGTATTTTTACGTATTTTTTTATTTATTTATTTTCGAAAATTAATAGAAAATCCATAAAAATTCATAAAATTGAAAAATCAACTTTGGGAACCTTAGCCAAGCCTAGGGAACGAATTTTGACCAAAAAATAATTTTTCATATTATATATATTTTAATTTTTTTTAAAAAAATACAAAAATATTTGAAAATTTTGGAAAAATAACATTTGAGGCCAAAAAATACACAAAGATAGTTAATATTTTTATTTTAAATCTATTTTCATATTGGCCATCGCAAATTCAGAAAAATCCAATTCGAGTCACGTGTTCCTTCACGAGTATAATCTCGAATCGGGCCTAAAAAAATTTAATTTGAGTCAACTTATTTTTAACTTTCACTTTTTATGAGTTGTGACATTGTCTTCTAATATTTTAAATTTTCATCTTGGCCCAATTATACCCAGAATGACTTAATTTTGCAAAAGGGCTTTAATTAAATTATGCATTATTTTCAGCGACAAGAAATGAGCTTAAATTTGACATGTGGTAAATTTTGGTGTGTCAAAAATTGTGAGGAGATTTGGACTTAAAGAAATATATTTTTTTTCAGGGACTGAATTGTAAATACTTAAAATTCAAGGACTAGAGTGCAAATACCTAACTCTTGAAGCATTATTTTACAAATAATAAAAAGAAGAGTTAGTGGATAAATTAGAATAGAGAAGGGAAGATGAAGAAGAGGAGATGAAGAAGAGAAGTTGGAGAAGAATGGATGGAGAAAATAAGATAAGAATAGAGAAGGGAAGATGGAGATGAAGAAGAGTTAGTAGAGAAATTAGAATGGAAGATAAGAATAGAGAAGGGAAGATGGAGATTAAGAAGAGTTAGTGGAGAAATTAGAATGGGAGATAAATATGGAGAAGGGAAGATGAAGATGAAGAAGAGTTAGTGGAGAGATTAGAATGTGAGATAGAGATGGAGAATGGAAGATGAAAATGAAGAAGAGTTAGTGGAGAAATTAGAATGGGAGATAGATGAGTAGGTTATAAAAGGAGGAAGAAGTGAGCTTGAGAAAGGATTCTTGAGAGAGAAAATTTGAAGTGTTTGGGAGGATTTTTTTTTGGAGAGAAAATTTTGGATGTTTGAGAGAGTTTTGGGAGATTGAAGAAAAATTTGAGAGAAAGAAAATACCAAAAGAGAGAGAATTTTGAAGATGATGGGAGTTCAAAGCTAGGGGTTATCATCACAAATTCCTTCATCGATCAATATAAATCAAGAGTTCATCCTCGTCAACGAGCAAGCAAATTCGAGCTAAGTGTTTTTATTTATTCATTTGTTTATGATTTTACTTGCAAATTAGCACAAATTGTATACACTTTCTCCATCTCCTCTTTTTTTTTTCCATATTTTATGTCAGGAGAAGGATATCTCTACGTCAACAGCAAAAATCTCGTAGATATGCAAAAATCGGCCCAGACAAGCTCCTAAGCTGTCCACCGATTTCTCAACTGATCTGTGACTAAAAGTCCCTCTTAATTCAAAAGAAACTCTCTATATTGGGAACATAGAGAGCGAAAATCAATTATAAAAATCCCTCCAAAAAAAATGGGAGATAAGTACTCTTTCCACTCTTCTGGTTTTAGGTGCAGATTAGCACATATTTTGTATACTGACATTTCACTCTATTTTATGTCAGGAAGCCGCAGCTTTATATCAATGGTCAACCCTATGGAAGTACAAAATCGGCTTGGAGGAGTCCTCAAGCGCGCACAAATTTCAAATTGTTGAATCAATTCGTTGTATTTTATTTTAAAGAATTCATACCCCAGAATGGAGAGGACAAAGTCCATCCGCAATTTAAATACCTGCACCATAAATCCCAAAGGGAAGAGCCAAGCCAATGCTTAGCCTCCCATTGGAGGTTTTTACTTACAGTAGTTAAATACCTGCAACTTAAATGCCTGCACCTTAAATCCCAAAGGGAAGAGCCAAGCCAATGCTTAGCCTCCCATTGGAGGTTTTTACTTACAGTAGTTAAATACCTGCAACTTAAATACCTATACCTGAAATCCCAAAGGGAAGAGCCAAGCCAATGCTTAGCCTCCCATTGGAGGTTTTTACTTACAGTAGTTAAATACCTGCAACTTAAATACCTGCACCTTAAATCCCAAAGGGAAGAGCCAAGCCAATGCTTAGCCTCCCATTGGAGGTTTTTACTTACAGTAGTTAAATACCTGCAACTTAAATACATGCACCTTAAATCCCAAAGGGAAGAGCCAAGCCAATGCTTAGCCTCCCATTAGAGGTTTTTACTTACAGTAGTTAAATACCTGCAACTTAAATACCTGTACCTAAAATCCCAAAGGGAAGAGCCAAGCCAATGCTAGGCCTCCCATTGGAGGTGTTTATTCACTGTCATGTACTTCCTATAATTTAATTTTTGAATCATCAGACCCAAAAGATAAGTATGTTGTAATACTGCACAGAAGTCGTTAACACACTCCTTCTTTCGGCTTCAGGGAATCTTTAACACTTAAAAAAATATAACAAATAAAAATATATACCATCCATGCATCCTATTTAAAAAGTGAAAACACAAAAGAGAATACCCTACTATAGCCTTAGGAATAAACCAAGCCTGAGTTGCCGAATTAGGATATCCATGAAATTAAGGTACCGAAAGGGCATTAGTTTTAATTAACTAGTGTAACCAAGTCCCCGAGCTCCTAATCTCTGGTTCGCAGGAATAAATTAGTTCTCCCGCTAATTTATTTAGGTTTCTAATCGACCTACCAAGAACGATTAGTGGCGACTCCAAATTTTAAAATCATTTAAACAAAAACCAAAGTTGCGATTCGGTAGGGCTTGGGAGGGTCCGCGTTAGGTTAGTCAAATCTAATTAACCTAATAATCCGTTAACCCCCTTTAAAATTTAAAATTTTTTAGAGGGTCGCGACACAGCTTCGGTTAAAGAAAAATACAAGCGAAAGATCCGAACAATCTCAAACATGGGTAATTCTGTATCGTTCTAATTTGCACATAATCATCTCGAGTCTTGAATTTTTTTATTCCATTCTTAACAGGGATTGCAAATTACCTCGAGAAATATCGTAACAAGGCCCAAGGTGATACAACAGGGCCGCGTTATCCCCAAGGATTAACCTTTGAAAAGAAAATCCCATGGACACCTATGGTCCAATGGACCGAATGATATGTGGGATGACAGTAGGTCCGAAATATCCCGAGTTCGATCTCCAAAGTGGGGAATGTTGTATGTATTATAAATAAATGAAACAACTTTTTGTGTATTTCTTTTTGCAAGCAGGAATACTCGACGAGTAATACCGAAGTCAATATTTTGCCACATTCTCGGCTTAATGGTGAGGCATCCAACAAAAGTCGAAGAAAACTCAACCCAGCAAAATTGGTAAAAGACTTGTCCAAGGCATTCAAGATGAAGGGTAAATCAGTATCGTTTCCAATTTATCCCTTTTAATACCGGTTGACATGTCTCCTTTTCTTGTTACAGGAAATATTTATACTAACATGTAACATGTTGGAGGAGACAAATCCAAAAGAAAATGATGATCATTTGACAAGATCTATTCTGGTGAAAAATGGGGGGCATTTAACCGCTAAACCATGGCGGTCGCTGTCACTAAACAAACCAAAATGCTCCCTCACCCATATGCCTCATCGTGCAGGGGCAAAACTTGAGACAAACCGCTCCTCGACATAAGGAGTGGGCTTCCCAATTTGTTCAATCCACCCACATACCAGGGGCAATTCAAATCCGCCCATGTTTGCACATTATATAAATACACATGATGCTAAAAATTGTCACATCGGCATTGTGTTTACACATTTCACGAATTATGTATGATTATTCCGCATGTTTAATTTACCAACTCCAACTTAGAGCATAAACTGCATAGGAGACATCAAATGTGCAAAATGGGGCATAACAGGATGAGGAAAGTTAAACCATTTCTACACAGGTCTAACATTTTAATCTACAGATAAATAACCTTTCTCTAGAGTGAGAGAAAGCCCCTTCGGACTAAAGTCCCCCATTCAGATTACATTCGAGGCGTTCATATTATGAGAACCTCCTTAAATAGAATTGGTAATGCAAACTTGACAGAATAGTTTTACATGATTCACATTTTGATTGATTGCATCATGAGTTATCACACAGACTACTTCTAATCATTGCCAACTTAGCTGAACAATTTTGTATGAACCAATGAACGCATTGATGAAAATGCTTGCACATGTTAGCTCTGACATTGCCTGACAGGCAACACATTCCCGGTGTTTGAGTTACCTTCCAAAGTCTTGAAATTCATTCGGCGATTATTGAATGAACAAGCCTGGTTGTCGAGAAGCCACCAAGCATTTCTTCCAAATTCTCAGGTAAGTATATCTTCAACCTGAACCTTTCAAGAGAATGAATTCTGACGGTTGTTGGGGTACTCGAATCCATTGCGGTATATATAGGTATCCACCTTCTTCAATAAAGCATGATTTGTCTCAAGGACAGAAATGTTCGAGACCTTTTGATCTCTGCCTCTTTGGTTTATTCCTAAAGCGACAGGAGAATATAATTTGGGTTTGAGCTTCCGTAGGATTCCTGGTCTCCCCAGATTTCAGAATGGCACCCTTTGAGGTACACCAAGCCCTTCTTACAAGCAAACTAAGTCCTTCTTACAGGCAAACCAAGTCCTTCTTACAGGCATAAAATCCTTCTTACAGGAAAACCAAGTCCTTCTTACAGGCAAACTAAGTCCTTTTTACAGGCAAACCAAGTCCTTCTTACAGGCACAAAGTCCTTCTTACAGGTAAACCAAGTCCTTCTTACAGGCATAAAGTCCTTCTTACAAGCAAATCAAGTCCTTCTTACAGGCAAACAAAGTCCTTCTTACATGCAAAACAAGTCCTTCTTACAGGTACAAAGTCCTTCTTACAGGCACAAAGTCCTTCTTACAGGCAAATCCAGTCCTTCTTACAGGCATAAATTCCTTCTTACAGGCAAATCAAGTCCTTCTTACAGGCAAACTAAGTCCTTCTTACAGGCAAACCAAGTCCTTCTTACAGGCACAAAGTCCTTCTTACAGGCATAAAGTCCTTCTTACAGGCAAATCAAGTCCTTCTTATAGGCAAACTAAGTCCTTCTTACAGGCAAACCAAGTCCTTCTTACAGGCACCAAGTCCTTCTTACAGGCAAATCAAGTCCTTCTTACAGGCACAAAGTCCTTCTTACAGGCATAAAGTTCTTCTTACAGGCAAATCAAGTCCTTCTTACAGGCAAATAAAGTCCTTCTTACAGGCAAACAAAGTCCTTCTTACAGGCAACGCAAGTCCTTCTTACAGGCACAAAGTCCTTCTTACAGGCACAAGTCCTTTTTACAGACACCAAGTCCTTTCTACAGGCACCAAGTCCTTCTTACAGGTATCTCCATGGGGTGACCTACCATACGGGTCAAATCTCAATCAAAATTTAATCAGTAGAATCCTTTTATTAGGAATCTACCATGGTACGACCCACCATACGGGTCAAATGGTATGACCTACCATACGGGTCAAATTTTAATTCAATTTTTAATCAGTAGAATCCTTTTATTAGGAATCTACCATGGGTTGATCCACCATACGGGTTCAAGTTCAACCACCCTAAAGTTTTTTTATATAACGAATCCTTAGGTTCTCATTTCATTTTCAGTGGAACATTCATGTCACGACTCTTTTTATTTCCTTGTATTGAGTCGATTAGAATTCAGGTGTCATCTCGTCTTTGAAATGAACCTCTACCGAGCTTTCTTTCAAAGAGGGGCAGCTGTTGACACATGATTTTTAATCATTTTTTCCATTGCTAAAGTAATAAAAAATCCATAAAAATTCATAAAATTGAAAAATCAACTTTGGGGACCTTAGCCAAGCCTAGGGAACCAATTTTGACCAAAAAAGATTTTTCATATTTTCAGTATTTTTACGTATTTTTTATTTATTTATTTTCGAAAATTAATAGAAAATCCATAAAAATTCATAAAATTGAAAAATCAACTTTGGGAACCTTAGCCAAGCCTAGGGAACCAATTTTGAACAAAAAATAAAATTTCATATTATATATATTTTTAATTTAAAAAAAATACAAAAATACTTGAAAATTTTGGAAAAATAACATTTGAGGCCAAAAAAAATACATAAAGATAGTTAATATTTTTATTTTAAATCTATTTTCATATTGGCCATCGCAAATTCAGAAAAATCCAATTCGAGTCACGTGTTCCTTCACGAGTATAATCTTGAATCGGGCCTAAAAAAATTTAATTTGAGTCAACTTATTTTTAATTTTCACTTTTTATGAGTTGTGACATTGTCTTCTAATATTTTAAATTTTCATCTTGGCCCAATTATACCCAGAATGACTTAATTTTGCAAAATGGCTTTAATTAAATTCTGCATTATTTTCAGCGGCAAGAAATGAGCTTAAATTTGACATGTGGTAAATTTTGGTGTGTCAAAAATTGTGAGGAGATTTGGACTTAAAGAAATATATTTTTTCAGGGACTAAATTGTAAATACTTAAAATTCAAGGACTAGAGCGCAAATACTTAACTCTTGAAGGATTATTTTAAAAATAACAAAAAGAAGAGTTAGTGGATAAATTAGAATAGAGAAGGGAAGATGGAGAAGAGGAGATGAAGAAGAGAAGTTGGAGAAAAATGGATGGAGAAAATAAGATAAGAATAGAGAATGGAAGATGGAGATGAAGAAGAGTTAGTAGAGAAATTAGAATGGAAGATAAGAATAGAGAAGGGAAGATGGAGATGAAGAAGAGTTAGTGGAGAAATTAGAATGGGAGATAAATATGGAGAAGGGAAGATGAAGATGAAGAAGAGTTAGTGGAGAGATTAGAATGTGAGATAGAGATGGAGAATGGAAGATGAAAATGAAGAAGAGTTAGTGGAGAAATTAGAATGGGAGATAGAGTTAGTGGAAAAATTAGAATGGGAGATAGATGAGTAGATTATAAAAGGAGGAAGAAGTGAGCTTGAGGGGGGAATTTTTTTGGAGAGAAAATTTGAAGTGTTTGAGAATTTTTGGGGGAGAAAATTTGAAGTGTTTGGGAATTTTTTTGGAGAGAAAATTTGAAGTGTTTGAGAATTTTTGGGGGAGAAAATTTGAAGTGTTTGGGAATTTTTTTGGAGAGAAAATTTGAAGTGTTTGAGAATTCTTTGGGAGAGAAAATTTGTAGTGTTTGAGGGATTTTTTTTGTTGAGAGAAAATTTTGGATGTTTGAGAGAGTTTTGGGAGATTGAAGAAAAATTTGAGAGAAAGAAAATACCAAAAGAGAGAGAATTTTGAAGATGATGGGAGTTTAAAGCTAGGGGTTATCATCACAAATTCCTTCATCGATCAATATAAATCAAGAGTTCATCCTCGTCAACGAGCAAGCAAATTCGAGCTAAGTGTTTTTATTTATTCATTTATTTATGATTTTACTCGCAAATTAGCACAAATTGTATACACTTTCTCCATCTCTTTTTTCCCCCATATTTTATGTCAGGAGAAGGATATCTCTATGTCAACAGCAAAAATCTCGTAGAGATGCAAAAATCGGCCCAGACAAGCTCCTAAGTTGTCCACCGATTTCTCAACTGATCTGTGACTAAAAGTCCCTCTTACTTCAAAAGAAACTCTCTATATTGGGAATATAGAGAGGGAAAATCAATTATAAAAATCCCTCCCAAAAAAACGGGAGATAAGTACTCTTTCCACTCTTCTGGTTTTAGGTGCAGTTTAGCACATATTTTGTATACTGACACTTCACTCTATTTTATGTCAGGAAGCCGCAGCTCTATATCAATGGTCAACCCTATGGAAGCACAAAATCGGCTTGGAGGAGTCCTCAAGCGCGCACAAATTTCAAATTGTTGAATCAATTCGTTGTATTTCATTTTAAAGAATTCATACCCCAGAATAGAGAGGACAAAGTCCATCCGCAATCTAAATACCTGCACCATAAATCCCAAAGGGAAGAGCCAAGCCAATGCTTAGCCTCCCATTGGAGGTTTTTACTTACAGTAGTTAAATACCTGCAACTTAAATACATGCACCTTAAATCCCAAAGGGAAGAGCCAAGCCAATGCTTAGCCTCCCATTGGAGGTTTTTACTTACAGTAGTTAAATACCTGCAACTTAAATACCTGTACCTGAAATCCCAAAGGGAAGAGCCAAGCCAATGCTTAGCCTCCCATTGGAGGTTTTTACTTACAGTAGTTAAATACCTGCAACTTAAATACCTGCACCTTAAATCCCAAAGGGAAGAGCCAAGCCAATGCTTAGCCTCCCATTGGAGGTTTTTACTTACAGTAGTTAAATACCTGCAACTTAAATACATGCACCTTAAATCCCAAAGGGAAGAGCCAAGCCAATGCTTAGCCTCCCATTGGAGGTTTTTACTTACAGTAGTTAAATACCTGCAACTTAAATACCTGTACCTAAAATCCCAAAGGGAAGAGCCAAGCCAATGCTTAGCCTCCCATTGGAGGTTTTTACTTACAGTAGTTAAATACCTGCAACTTAAATACCTGTACCTTAAATCCCAAAGGGAAGAGCCAAGCCAATGCTTAGCCTCCCATTGGAGGTTTTTACTTACAGTAATTAAATACCTGCAACTTAAATACATGTACCTTAAATCCCAAAGGGAAGAGCCAAGCCAATGCTTAGCCTCCTATTGGAGGTTTTTACTTACAGTAGTTTAAATACTTGCAACTTAAATACCTGTACCTTAAATCCCAAAGGGAAGAGCCAAGCCAATGCTAGGCCTCCCATTGGAGGTGTTTATTCACTGTCACGTACTTCCTATAATTTAATTTTTGAATCATCAGACCCAAAAGATGAGTAGGTCGTAATACTGCACAGAAGTCGTTAACACACTCCCTCTTTCGGCTTCAGGGAATCTTTAACACTTAAAAAAATATAACAAATAAAAAATATATACCATCCATGCATCCTATTTAAAAAGTGAAAACACAAAAGAGAATACCCTACTAGATCCTTAGGAATAAACCAAGCCTGAGTTGCCGAATTAGGATATCCATGAAATTAAGGTACCGAAAGGGCATTAGTTTTAATTAACTAGTGTAACCAAGTCCCCGAGCTCATAATCTCTGGTTCGCAGGAATAAATTAGTTCTCCCGCTAATTTATTTAGGTTTCTAATCGACCTATCAAGAACGATTAGTGGCGACTCCAAATTTCTAAATCATATAAACAAAAACCAAAGTTGCGATTCGGTAGGGCTTGGGAGGGTCCGCGTTAGGTTAGTCAAATCTAATTAACCTAATAATCCGTTAACCCCTTTTAGAAATAAATTTAAATTTTTTTTAGAGGGTCGCGACATACATCAAGCCGAAACAAGGCTCAGCTATATGTGGCAGCAAGAGATATCAAAATACGAACAAATGTAAGCTTAGCAATATGAGAAGAGTTGTCTAAATAGTCAAACCCTATACACTTAAGTGTACCCTTTTCACAACAAATCTTGCTTTCACGCGAGCAAGAGAACCAATGGGATTGACTTTCACATTATGCACCCATTAACAATCAATGCAGCATTGCCTGATGGAAGAGGTAACAAGTCTCAAGTTTCATTAACCTGTAATGCCTTTAATTCTTCTTCCATAACTGTCCTCTAGTCATGGCTTTATAATGCTTGAGCTACTACAGACATGGGGACAAGATATTGATTGACAGTGGATAAAAAGAATCGAAAAGAAGGAGACACATAAGTATATGAGACAAAGTTTGTAATAGAGTACTAAATGCAGGCACGGATATCTTTGCGGTGAACAATAGGAAGGTCAAGGTCAAATATTACCTGAGGATTAGTTGAAGGTCAATCTAGAGGAGAAGATGACGCAATAGCAACAGGAGGACGGGGGGAATCAGTAACTACTCGAGAACGCCGAGTATAAATCTTGAGAGGAGAAGATTCTTGTGCAAACACTGGTAAGACATTTGAAGCGGGTGATTAAATGATAGTTACATCTAAGTCTTCATCCATATCAGAAATAGCGATTGGAACTTCGTGATTAGGAGTAGACTCAAAGAATGAAACATCAGCAGCTATAAAATACTTTTTTCAAGTTTAGGGAATAGTAACAATTTTGAGTACGAGAATAGCCCAAAAACAAACATTTAATAGTCTTGGGATCAAGTTTTGATACTCTAGGTCGATGATCACGAACAAAACAGACACAACCAAATGTATGGGGGTGGTAATGCAAACAAGGGCCGATTAGGAAATAAATTAGAGAAAGGAATACTACCTTGTAAAACGAAAGAATGCATGCAATTAATAAGATAGCATGCGGTAAGAACAGCATCAGACCAAAAGGTTTTAGAAAATTTCATCTCAAATAATATGGACCTGGTGACTTTCAATAAATATCTAATCTTCTTTTTAGCTACACCATTTTGTTGAAGTGTATCAAGATAAGAAGATTCATGAATCATATCACATTTAGTCATAAAGTTAGAAAAAGGTGTAGATAATTACTCTTTAGCATTATTAGAACACAAAACTTTGACCTACACACCGAACTGAGTATAAATTTCAGAAATAAATGCTCAAAATATATAAAATAATTATGAACGACTTTTCATTTAATATAACCATGTGATTTTGGAATAGTCATCAACAAAAATAACAAAGTATCTAAAACCCAAATTGAAAACCAAATGACAAGAACCCCAAATATCTGAATGAACTAATGAGAAATGAGACATAGGTCTTTTATGGACTCGAGGGGTTAACTGACACAATACAATTTGCGAAGTTAGCATGATTCATACTTTAAATTAGAAAGAGACTGAAAGCCAGAATCCAACTTTTGAAGACTCCGTAGCAAAGGATGCTCAAGATGATAGTGAATTTGATGTAGAGAAGCAATACTGGGGCAAACAATGGAAGGACCATTTTTAAGCACAAACAAACCCCCCCCCCCCCACCAAAAAAAATCTCTCGCCTTCTACCAATCGTCTTCTTCATAACCAGATCCTGAAAAATACAAGAATCAAGGTAAAAAGTCATTGAACACTGAAAACATTTGGTTAATTTACTAATAGATATTAGATTAAAAGGAAATTTTGGAATGTAAAGAACCAAACATAATGATAAGGAAAGAGTTGGATGAACTGTACCAACTCCCTTAACTTGAGAAGATGAATCATTAGCTAAAGTTACAATAGATAATGATGAAGTAAGAGAGGAAATATATCTGAAAGACTCGACATATGATCGGATGCCTTGGAATCAATGACCCAAGGGCGAGAACTAGCTGAAATACATGGAGTAGCATTACTTGTCTAGACGAGAATAATCGTGGAAGAACAAAAAAGCTGTAAAATATGAGACAGGTTGTACCATGTGAATTTCTCATCAGACATAACCATTACATTGCCCCGAGAAGACTGTGGTAGAGATAAAGAGTTGGTGCTAGATGCAGCATTGGCAAACTGTTGTTATTGTTCTGGTCTACCATGTAACTTGTAGTAAAATTTTTGAATATGGTCAGGTTTTCCACAATAATGACAAGTTCGAGTACCCCCTAAGCTTTTACCAGAAAGCTGACCACAAAGCTGCCTTTGTCTTTGGCCTCTTTCTATTCCTTCTATTCTTGTGCTTCGACTATCATGGCTACCACGACTATTATATCCTCCATGATTTCCTTCATCATCCCTACCTTTACCAATTTGATATTGAGAGACAAGAGCTAAACTATCAACTACAATTGTGGCGTTCTGATAAGAACCACGAGATACTTGAAGAACTCGAGTATATGTATCCCTAAGTAATGCAATAATCTCTCATCCAAGGATTTAAGACCTAACAGTATTATAAGCTTGATCGAGACCTCCTAAAAAATTCATTACAGTCAATTGTTCTCTCTGAAGTCACATTTTTTCAACATTAGAAGAAATAGGAAGAAGAGCATTCAACTCTTCATACGTTCTATTAAAGTTAGCAAAGTATTGATTAATGGAACGTCTCTTACTTTTAGATTGGTGAAACTCCTATGACAGTTCATATATCCTAGAAATATTCTTCTGGCCAGAACATAATATATCTAAATACTCCCATAATTTCTTGACTGTATCAATATGAGTGGCCAAGTCTATACTATTACTCTCCATAAAGTTCAAAAGCTGCCCTATAAGACGTGCCTGAATAATATTTCAATTTATATCATTAGCAGGTTTAGTTCTAGTCAATTGTATATGTTGATTTCTACCGGTCAACACAAACTTAATAATCCTCTTCCATCATTGAAAGTTGGTAATACCCTCAAAGTTTTTGTTAGTAATTTAGGAAGACTAAAAGGAAATTACCTCAATTGTCATTGTACCACTCTACTAAAAGGAAATTACCTCAATTGTCATTGTACCACTCTTCTCAGGATCAGTCATTGCAATTGGTGACCACTCTAAATTACCTCCAAAAAATCAATACAAAAAAAAAAGTCAAAATCAAAGTAGCATACATAAACATCTATTGTCCTGTCAACCTATCTCTTACAGCTAATTTCCAATAGCAATCATCTAGCAATGAACAATAGCAATAGCGTTTTATTAATCCATCAAGAAAACCCAAAAATCTCAAAAATCCACCGAACATCTAAAAACCATCCGCTACAACAACAGCAAAATTTCAGCTAGGACAAACATTCAAAATTTCAATAAAAAATCTCGACTAGGAGGAAAGTACCCAGAAAAGTCTCAATCCAAGTCTCGATCATTCAAAGTACCTAGAAAAGTCCAAGAAAAGTCTCGATCATTCACATCAAAGAGGAAAAGAGAGTACCCAGAAAAATCTCGATGAAATAGCAAGAACAATCATCCATGCTCAACGGAGAAAACTAAAGTTACGGGATCATCTCATGCCAAGGCAACGCTGGAGGACCCCAGATATGGACTTGCCAACTTTGGCAATGTCGTGTCTAGGCTTCACTGAGCCTAGGCGATGCCAGCAACATCAAGTCTAGCGCCAACGGCACCGAGTCTAGGGTTTACCAGCCTTGGTGATGCTAGGCAATCCCAGTTCTTCGATTGTCGAGACTGGACGACCTCAAATTTAGGGTTTCTAACGAATCCTCTTGTGTTCAATAGTGATCAGGAAAATCGATGGCTATGGTGGTTAGCAATGGGTGGCCAAAGGTGGGTGGTTGAAGGTGGCAATGACCTAGGCTTAGGATTTCAGTGCTCTGGTACCATGTCAAGGAAAATGTCTTGATTTTTTTTTTATAAAAGTACTTGATTTTTTATTCATAAAAAGTCTATATATATACACACACACACACACAACAAACTCCAATAACCCAAAGACCATTCTACCCCTTTATAACTCTTAACAACAGGCATTTAAAAATGTTGAAGGCTGCTCTTTAAACAGTATTCACAAGGAAATAATACCAGATAATCACATAACAACGCCTCTTAGAAAGAGACACCCACGCTTAGGAAGCTTATCTACATTTCCTTTCACACAGAAACATACTTTGTGCAAAAGAAAGCTTCACGTGGAGCACAGATAACACCAAGAAGCATCCCACAGAGCCTCGAGTACTCAAGCCATTCGCGGGTCCACTCGAGCCTGCAAATATTTACAGTTTACCAGCTATCCCTCGCCACCAATATATCACAATCCCATATTTACATCGTCATCCTTCCACTAGACAGCAATTATCTACAAGGAAAAGCTATTCAGGCCGGACGAATACGAGGTTGGGGAGATCGGTCGATCTAAGCTTCTTGATGTCAATCTCAGTCACCTTGCAACTCTCCAATGTCAGCGACCTTAAATTCTTCAGTGTCTTCAGATGCCGCAGTCCAGCACCAGTCACTCGAGAATTAGACAAATTCAACGACACTAGTCCAGTCAATCCTGCATTCACACGAAAACATTATTAGCCCACTCTGAAGAATCAACTCAACGCATCATCCAAGGATATATTTAAGTTGCAGTATCCCACTCTCGCCTAACTTTGATCCATAGAACCACAGATATCTCAGAGAACCTAAAAAAAGTCCATGTCTATGTAACTCAGTGAAGCATATTTCTCCCAAAAGGAATTTATTCACCAGAATAAACTCAACGTACTAGCATATACCAGTATCCAGTGAAATTTCAGTAAATAATGGTTCACTTTCACTAAAACTTGGTTCAAAACTTGCAATATTACCTTACAGACGATGCACAACGTACATTCAAAGTTCAACGGTGCGCAATGGTCATATTATTCATGTTAATGGATGACCCTCAAGTTAATTCTGGACGAGCTGGAGTTTATATTCTTTTAACAAAGCAGGGGTCAAGAAGTACCTGAAACCAATTCCAGGGTCTTGTCCGTCAAGTTGCAGTTCTGCGATAAGTTTAGGGAAGTAAGAGATGAAAGATCTTTGATATTCTTCATGCCTGCATCAGTCAATCCCCCACCACATATTTCCAGGGACTGGAGTTTCTTGAAGTCTGAGTAAATAAGCACAAATCGGAAGGTATCACAAAATATGTAGAAGTATCAGTCAACGCTCCAACTAGTCTCCATTGACCAGAATATACATAGGACAGGTGAATAACGTAGCAAGGAAGTTGGGCTGTTCATCCGTGTAATGCCTAGTTTCTAATTCATATTTAATTAAATGCTATAACATAAATTTGGTTTCCCAATCAGCGGCACGACAAACACTACTGCTTATCTGTTTCATAATTAGAACCATCTTCATTAGATATTTCTTAAAGTATCATGGTTCACAGGTCCATGTATGCATGCCAGTATCACAGCACGACCATAATAGCATGCTTATGAAAAGGCCCCTGTGGAAATGCTCTACCAGATTGTGTTTTCAACACCAGATAGTTCATGGTACACACTTGATAAGGAAAAAGAACAAAAGATAGGAACATACTTCGCAGGTAGGTGGTTCCAGAATCAGTGATGCGAGCTCCAAAGAGATCAAGGTGAGTCAATCCAGTCAAACCTGCATTAGTAAACCGAACACAAAACCCCCCCCCCCACCCACCACACCCCCCCCCCCCCCCCCCAAAAAAAAAAAACACTTGCATTAGTAAACTCAACGCCATAGAAATAAAAAAAAATGGAAATCATAAAGTCCAATGTAAATCATGGTTCAGAAAGTTCAGAAGGTCAAAGAAATTCCCAAAAAACTTGAGAAAAAGTAAGCTGTTAAGACAACTCCATCTTTCCAAGGTATAATTAGCTCAAGGTCAAGCAGCAAGTACAAAATGCAAAGCAGTAGTACACAAACAAAACAAACTAGAATGCACATTTCAAAATAAATAAATAAATACACAGACCATGCTAGCTCTTCAGAGTTTACTCGGAAGATCATTAAGCAGAATACAGAATCCAAGCAATCTTAAACCCCAAACCATAGACAACACCTATCCTAAAAATAATCCAATCTTGGCTCAAGGAGAAAAATAAAGTCTTAACATTAGAATAGTGAAAAAAAAACTTGCCAGTAAGGGCAGCAAGTCCAGTGTCTGTGATTTGGCGATTATCCAAATTAAGTGATTTAAGGCCAGAAAATCCAGAAAGTTTTCTTAAACCTCCATCCGTAACAGCGGTGAACGACAAATTGATACTCTCTAGATTGGTCAGACCTACAAAAGGACGATATACAAATTTGATGTGAGTAAATTTGAAGGAAATTAACTAAAACGAATTTCTAATATGCAACAGCAACCAGAGAAGAAATCACCTCATCCATCATAATCATTTGTGATAAATTAATCAGCAGTACCTGTTACATTTATGAAACACAGACCATGCAGAACGCACAAGCATTTCCATGGGAAGAAAGACTAAGGACTACGAACTTATACCATAAAGCACTTTGATCACTCAAAAGATGGGTGTCAGGAACCTGAGGCCTATGTAGAAACATGAAGATGCAAAATGACGCAGCATCCTAGTGAAACACCTTAGACTTCAAGTCAGAGTGGTTAGGGAGATGTGAACTGCAGGCCTCACAAATGACAGAGATTACTAACACTCCATATTAAGCTCATTTTCATCTCAGTTCAAATAGGCTAAATTTTATAGCCCCTCCTAAATCCAGGCAGACTAAATTTAGTTTGAGTTTGATGGACCTATATGCAAGGATACAGGGGAAATGGATAGCCTCTCTTAATTTGTGGCATGATTAGCTCCACTTTCAAAGAAAGAGTCCAACAAATATGCCTAGAAGGCACAAGCTGACCTCTTCCATTGTTTACTATGCCAGAAAAACAAATTAACTCTACCGACAAGAGCAAAGAAGATGAATATCCAACAGGAGAAAATGTTCAGTACGACAAAGTCAAGATTGCAATCTTTTCATTTCCTAGAATACATAAGCAACCGAGACGGATCAGAAATTGAGAAAGAATGCCCACTACAATCATGCAACACTAGAGAAAATGTAAAATGCACTCAGACAAGTCATCTATCATTTATCAAATTGACTTCAGAAATAGGCAATTGTCTCACCTGACAGATGGTGGAGCCCATTGCTCCCAACACCGGTATCAGACAACTCCAAGCATTTCAAATGCCTAAGGCCTATAAGAACACAATTCTCAGTGCCAACTTCAGCAATAGGCTTGTCATAAAAACATGAGCAGAAAGTACAACGAAAAGGACGTACATGAAATACCAGGTTAAGAAGGGTAAAAGAATAAACTTCACCATTCATTTCAACTATACATGTATTGAAGCAATCCAAAAGAGATTAAGAAACTTTGGGGATTTAACTCTACATAATCCATGATAAAGATGTATATGCACTCCAATAGAAACAAAAAAATCACAGGTTGAATTATTAAACCAGGATAAAGATGTATATCACTCCAATAACAACAAGATAATCACAGGTTGAATAATTAAACGAGGATAAGGATGTATATCACCCCAATATAGTGATCTTCATCCATAAATATGACGCATGAAACTGAATAACACTTTTGTTGAACTGCTTTTCTTTTTGCCCTTTTTTTTTTGGGTGGGGTTAAGATTGGAGAGTTCATTCCTGTTGATGCTATGAGACCTTTATTTGCAAGAGATTAAGGTGGCACCACCAAAAGCGACGGCGAGTTCAGTCACAAGGATACAGAGATCTCAAGGGAAAAAGAGCATAAAAAAAATATATCTACCTGCTAAATTAACCAGACCTCCATCACCAATTCTGCAATTTTCTAAATCCAAGCTCTCCAAATTTGTCAACCCTGCATTAGCAAAACAAATTATTACATGTAGTGAACAGACCATATACTAACCTATGCTAACTCCAGAGGACATTAACTTCTTCAGTTAAGTATCGATAATAACAGGCTTTAATTACAAACTATATACAGAATACTGTCGAATAATCTAAGTAAATAGTACAGACTTCACAATAATAATTAGCTGCAACTCTATAAATGAAATTGCACTATAGCACAACCATAGTATATAATGAATAACATATTGTGTCTTTGCGTGCAGCTTTTGAACAAGAGACTGCTAAAATACGATAATTCCCAATCAAAGCTAGAAGACAGCATTAAAAAGAAAAAAGAATGACCTCCACACATGGTTAGCCACTGATGTTACACTTTGCAAATAGATCTCTTATACCAAGGAATCTGATAAAGATTTTTAAAAAGAAACTTCAGATTTTGAATTGTACAAAAAAGAATCAAGTACCTCTCAGGTGCACCAGGCAAGCATCTGTGATATCATTGAAACCCAAGTTCAACACCTTCAAATTACCAAGTCCTGTGCAGGCAACAAATACAGTTACAAAGTGTATCACTCTAACCGGCAACATGATGTGACCAAACTAATGACTCCATGCAGCTTACTGGAAAACTTGTCACATCCCCCATCAGTGAGATGACATCTGTTAAGATTCAGATATAAGAGGGCTGAGAGAGCTGCATGAAAAGAGGCCAGGTCAGCTTAAAAAAGAGAAAGAAAAAGAAAAGGAAAAGGAAAAAGAAAAAGAAAAAGATGCTCAGAAGCAGAGAGAGTCCAAATGAAAGGTTTAGTAGGTAGTATGTAAGTTAACCTGTCTGAGCTGGGGAATACCTAAAGATTGAAAAAGAATGCTTATTCTGTTCTCCATTGATTACAAACTGATTTAAGGTTTTCATAATATAAGAAGCACAACCTACCCCATACGAATATTAGTTTTTTCTAACACATCACCTTTACCATTCTTATAAGAAAAGCCACTCAGCAGTCTCCAGCTTCTTATAGGGCAACGGGAATTCTATATCCACCCACATCATCCTCTCCCTAGTGAGCAATTTTGACAGGTAAAAATAACTAACAGAATTGATAAACTGCAAACCTGCCAAGGAGTCCAAACATGCCCCAGTAACAGAACATCCCTCCAAGTTCAATACGGAAAGCTTACGGAGGCCTGCAATGACAAATGATTGTATGACTTAGGTGCACAGGGCTCAACAACAGGATTACATTAATTAATGACGGAAGCCAAAGAAGATGGCTACACAAAATAAATTTACGTAGCTATATGCAAGCAAAAGATATCTAGTTGAATCAGAAAGATCAGCAACTTCTTTGCATAGAAAAACCCTGGTTTCAACAATCTTGAAAAAGGAATTATACTTGAAAATCCAACGGAAAGAAGATGTTTGCATTATTTTGTCATTGACGAAACGAATTCACAAACATTGCCCGAAACCAGTCAAGTCATGGCTAGCCACGCTTTGCCTAAGAATAACAGGCTGAATTTTCATAAATCCATCCTTTGTTCTATACGTTCTATATTTTCAATCAGTCATTGAGAGCTCTGTACGTTCATATTATGTCAAGACATCAGTAACCACAGTGGTTGCTTCATGAATTTTGAAGTTGCTCCTCAGGAACCAAAGTCACCTACTGCAGCCTAATACCCTTTGCCTTTGAATAAAGCTTGTGGGGACATCCTAGCCTGTACATATGCTATATCAACTACCACTCGCAACTATGTAAAAAGCACCAGATCTCCTCCAACACAGCCAGGCGCAAGGGTGGTTGTACGTAGCCATGGCCACAGGCTGGGTTGTGCCCGGAACCGGCCCCGTCACAGTTCGGAACTGGAGCCGGCCCATGGCATAAGGGCCCCGTTCCGGTTTCTTAAAACCTTGAACCGGGCCTGGAACCGAGTTCTGAACTGTGAAAATGGGATTTTTCTTTTCAAAAAAAAAATTTAAATAAGGGAAAGAGCCATTGAAAGCAACAGAACCGGAACAGCCGGTTCATGAACCAGAACCGGCGGTTCATGAACCGTGGCCATGACTAGTTGTGCGTAAAGGTCAAGAAGTGGAAAGAAGTGGTTTGAATGTGTAACTCAACGCATGCCTCATATGATCATTCTAAAACACATAACAGAACTTCATGCTGTCGCTTCACATATGCGACAGTTGGTCATCAGTCAATTCCATGTGATTGACCAGAATTACCTTTAAGATGTGTGATCCCAGAATCTGTAACATTACTGCAAGAAACTTGCAATGATTTTAAGTTTGTAAGGCCTGAAATGTCAGAGATAATCAAGAAGAATTAGTGAAGGATGCTGCCATCCGAATAATTGAGATAATCCAATGCGCATGTATCACATTACACATCCATATATATAATCCATCTCCAATTTTCTTTTTTCTTTAAATTTCAAGGTTTCAAACTCGACCCATGCAATTATTACACAACACTCACAAAAGGAGAAAGGAGCTGTACATAATCGAAAGGGACACCAATGAGGGTTCACAACCTATCGAAAATTTCAGAGTGATTTACCATATTATGATGAACAAATTAATATTAACTGAACAAGGCATTGAAGTGATCAACCACTATGATTCCGACGAGAGGAAGACCTTCACCCAAATACCAACATTAACAAAATATAGACATTTCTACAAAACATAAGTACCAGAGAGAGGCCTCATATCAGCATCTGTTATTGAATGGCACCGCTTGATATTAAGAGACTCTAACTTTGATAGACCTGCAGTACATTAACCATAGCTATGAGAACAATGAGAAAAAGAATAGGTTCAATCACGTCATGCTTATTCTGAGAGGACATCAATGATATACGCCAGAACCAATGAATACTTCAAGTGCATACCTTCAAGATATATGAGTCCACCATGAATTTTCGGACAGTTCTCCAAATCCAACTTCACCAAATTAACTAAGCCAGCAAAGGCACTCATTCCCTGACTTGTAATACCATTTTTCCTAAAACTTAGAGCTGTCAAGTTTGAGAGGCCTGCAGAATGAAAAGGGTGTCACACTTATATCCAGGAAATTATATCCTTGTGATGCAAGACCAAACCAGAAGGTCCATAACACAGCCATCCTCAGTGTACATATTAGCTGAACTATACCACTAAGAATTATTATTTCCCGGAATGTTCATCCTAAGACGAACTTCAAACACACCACAAGCTAAAAAGAAATGCTCATTAAATAGATTATTAGGCTACATATGGTATGATTGGCAGCTTAGAAATCATGAGGCATTGACCAGGGAATCATGTTAATATAGTCATTAGACAAGTACCAGTTTTGCTTAGCCTCCATATGAACTAGTTGAGTCACAAGCATGTTACTGTCCTTCGTTGGATGCGCCATGGTTATGCAAGTGAGATTTAACTGGGATATGAGTCTTGAGATCTTCTCCAGATTATTTACCGCATTATCAATGTATCACATAGAAAATACTTCACTTATTTTAATCAACTTTCTCACACTACCAAGAACCGTTTGTCCAGCTTCTATGGAGCAAAAACAGTCTTCAAAGGATCAAAAGAATAAGCATGGAAATTGCAAACAAAAACCTAGAGAGAAACACTGCCAGGGCCTACCACTAAA
This sequence comes from Psidium guajava, assembly GCA_016432845.1. NCBI lineage: Eukaryota > Viridiplantae > Streptophyta > Magnoliopsida > Myrtales > Myrtaceae > Psidium > Psidium guajava. Next base: position 35,610,067 of record CM028234.1, on the reverse strand, counting down.
GTGTTGGACCCCTTGATCTGATATCTCGCAACAGTAATTAAAATTCAAAGATTGAAGGTTCGCACAATCTTTTAGACGAGTTACTCCATCATCAGAAACCTTAGATCCAGAAAGATCAACAGAAAGCAATGATGATCCTTGAGAAGAAATGACATCCAACCACTTGTCATCGACTCCGGGGTACTCGCCCAAGTGCAAATCCTGTCAGATCCAACAGAGAGATGCATTAATTAGATATCACAGGGCATAACAACATCGACAGAGAAGGACCATATAGGTATAAACCCTGAGGGCCATGCTGTAAGGCATTACCTGGAGTGCACAGTTTCGAAATGCTTCAAGAGAAGCATAAGTCAGACGCTGAGAAAGCACCGATTCATTGAAGATAAGCTGAGTAATGTCCCTTGGTAGAATTGAGAAGGTTTTATACTTTCCAATATCCTGTTGCGAGAGAAGTATGTGAAGAGAAGGCACGGGAAGGAAAAAATGAGAGAAAGGGCACTTCAAACAGAAGAAGCCGCGCTCCACATTGAGGTGTGTGAATTGAAAGTACCTCAGTTATCTTCTGGACACATAGGTCCATAAGAGATGAGAATTTCCCTCTGTCATGCCGCATATCACTGAAGGAACGAGAAAATGAAGTCGATAGCCACTTTGAACTCCCGCTCTTGGAAAATCTACCAGACATGGCTCCATGCGGAACATCTTCATCATCCTGTTGATTCCTCTTCCTAGAACAAGCTCCCCCCATCGAGGAAATTCTTCGAGTCAATACAACATAAGCCTCATGAATAATAGAGCACAGCGCTACCGCAATCCATTGTATCACCCAAAATGAAAAGGTATTTATTATCCCCTGCAGAGTATAAAAGAGATTACAGCATGACAAGTCAGCCCAAACAGTAGCTCACAGCAATTGCCCTGAGAACTATCGGGCGCCAACAATGAAGTATTCAACCATGAAATAAAATAACATGTTGCTCAGAACAACAAAATGCAGCAGACATGCCCCTAAGGAAAAGCTGCATTTTATTACATGAACACTCATCACATGTACCAACTTGCAAAGACCATGTAACGAGACAATAAGCGTTCAGCTTGTGATGATCACAGTCCAAGAGCGCATAGTCGTTGACAGGAAAACTACAACAAAAACTCAATCTCATCACTCTCTTGAAGGCCACATATAGGATCAATTTGAGGGGAAATCAAAGATTACTCCTTTTTTTTTCCATATAGTAACAGACCGAATGATTACTCTGATTGTATTGGAATCCATACTTAATAAGTTATATAAAACTCCCAATAGAGTGCTCGGCCACTGAGGGGCAAAAAGAAGAGACCAAAAAATTAATCATCCCAGACTGGCCAGTAGACATTGGGAAAAGGTGAAGTTTCAAAATAAACCCATCGATTGCAGATTTTGCATACGCATAAGTGGATTACACAGATATAACAGAATCTCGGCGGCAGCATAAACACTGGATAAACCCGAAAGCTTTTTCTCTTTTTTCTTTTGGGTTTTTTTGGGGATGGGGGGGAGGGGCGAAAAACATAAGTTTTTTAAGTCAACGAGATACCATTACTGAGGCATTTCCTCTATTTTTCTGACATCTTAATCTTTTCCACGAATAAACACGTGAAAAGCAGCATCTTACAAAAGAAACGAACGAAACGTTGTCCGAAAATACGGAAGAAATTCGAGTAAAAAATACACGAACGCCGGCAAAGGGAGCTCAAAATCCAGTTCGAACTATGAAAAATATAATAGCGTTAATGACGATAAAGAATACAAACAGAGAGGTCGAAACTTATTACAAAAAAAAAAGCGATAAACTTATGATCATCGACGGCTGAAATGGAATTAAAAAAAAAAAAGCACGTCCTCACTACGCAGCAAAATGTGTTCTTCGATCATGGTACTCCGAGACCTCAATCCTCCAAAACGACGAAAGATAACATCAAGGTGTCATCGCCATCACTTGATACCGCGATAGACTTATGTCTTCGCTTACGTTAAACTACGCCTTCCGAATAAGAGTAAGAGAGAGAGAGAGAGAGAGAGAGAGAGAGAGAGAGAGAGAGAGAGAGAGAGAGAGAGAGCCATCAGTTGATACCTCATCGACATCACGACGATTGAACTCAACGTCAGACCTCCATCGACGGAGAGAGAGCTCGATCTCGAGAGAGAGAGGTCGCTCGAGAGACGAAGAGAGAGGAGCTCTCTAGAAAGAGTAAGAGCTGAGGAAGAAGAAGAGGGGCAGTATCACCAACTGCGTCTCCCCAGCTCTAGCTTCGGGAGATCCGAACCAAGGAACGATTGCCACGCGCGGCTCGGAACCAGCGCCGGGGCACAGGCTCGGAGTTTCGCGCGGAAAGCCTCGGGAGATGGAGATAAGGGTGCGGGGGGGAGCGGGCCCCACATTCGGGGGATCGTTTTCGTCCGCCTTTGCTTTATCCACGGGGCTACGTGGGCCCCGCGAGTTTAGCCTTGCCGGATTATGCACGCAAGATTTAATTATAAATTTTTAATTAATGAGCCAAAATGGGGCTTAATTATACTTATGATTACTTTTGTTATCCCGCATTATTCCGCGAATCAATCAATCAATCAATTCAATAATCGGGCAAATGCGGGTCGTACGATACGGCGAGACGAAAAATCTGTGTGCTAATAGTAAAAACACCACCTCCCTATCCGTCACTTGACGTTTTGGAAGCGACGGGGACAAAAATGGTCGGTCGCTTCATGGGCGGCTTTATCGTACCTCTCCTCTGACCTCTTTCTTCCTTCGAAGGGAGCATCAAATTGAGAATCCTATCAATCCGTATGAAAAAAATTGAAAAATGGATTGTCGATAATAAGACCCACCGCAATATCTGGTGCAATGGAAGAAACCGATAACCCGGGAAGTCGCGAGATTTGAAATCAGCAGGGGTTGTTGGATGTAGATGGATTTTTATTCTCGTTTTTTGGGTTTTAGGATGACGGGATTTTCGATTTGGTTAACGATTGAACATAAAAATTTTGGAATGTGCGAGTGATTAGATATTCTGAGCAGACGTGAAGCCATGGTTAGGCGAGAGTTTGGCGTAGCTCCACTACTGCAGTCGATGGGCACGATTAAAGCTCAGTGAGCGAGGACCATTCATTTCCCTCGCTCGTCAACCATTTGTTTACTCGTTTCAGAAATCTTCACGACACGATCCGGGTTTTAAATGTATTGCCATATGTCGCCTTCGGCTCGCCGATTTGGAGGACGAAACGAGGGAAAAGGATGCGATGAGGATTGCTTGTTCGATGCGGCTTCTGAAAAGTCAAAAGAAGTTTTTCTTTTTTCTTTTTTAATTGCTGGGATGGAGCCGATCTTGTTGATTATGCTTGCAGTCCAGGTCTTGCTCTTCCTCCCTGTACATCTGACTAAAATTGCACGCACAATCTTGCAACCATGGAACAGAAGCCCACGACAGTGATTCTTTCCATAATGGCAATTATGGCGTGGATTGACCGGTTGGTTTTTTGCTCTGCCACCCACGTCTCAACCGCTCAACCACCTACCGCTTTTAATTTCCCCCCTGTATATGAGTAAATTGACATTCTGAATTTACCTCTGTGAAATAAATCGTTTTTGCAGATGGTGATAACCGAAATTGCTGAACCCAGAACACCTTTCGTAGACAGTGAACATTCACAGATTGAGTTTGTCCGAAATGCTGATCCGTTCAAGCGCTTCAGTCGCAGCAAAAAGTCATACAAGGAGTTAAAAGAGGACAGACCAAAATCATATGGTCCTCATTTGTCACCGTAGCAAGTAGATTCGGGCAAAGTGATGCAATTTAAAGCATGATGCCTGCTGTTCAACCTACCTACCCATAAGCCCACCAATGAACAACCTCTGCATCAGTCGACCAAACTTAAGATGTGCGAGCTCTCTCACCGTGACAATCCCAGATACAAGAGAAGAGTAACGTGTGATGCACGAGATGGCCTGAAATTCCATATGCCATCATTGTTCAGCTACAACATGAAGGCTTTCTACTGCTACACAACTGAGCAGTCACCCGCCATTATAAAAACCCTAAGGAAGAGAGTGAAAGTAACGGGCGCCCCAGCCCCGTACTAGTTAAAACTATTTTGGCAATCAAGCCACTCCTACACTTTAAATCTCTGCCTTAAAGATGATTTTGCTTGCACCTTAACGCTCTAGAGCATGATCCTATGGGGGGGAAGTTATGGTAGCAAACAGAGGTATAGGAGAGTTCACCTTCAAGAACCGCTTCAACAATAATGTATCCACAGTTTACCAATCAAGAGTTAATTTCTGTTTACCTTCCCCACTACAGCTTTGCAAAGTTGATGATCTGATCCTCACAATGCAAAAGCGGCTTTGGGCAATAGATAGAGCTATGGATAAGGTTATGCATAAGTGCGAGTTAGTGTGAGAACTAAACACAGAAGAAAAGTCATCAAAAGTATAGAAATTCCAGAATTTCCTGAACGGTTAAGCAAGAAGCACCTCTCCAATAGAGACAAACCACAGTGCAAAATCCTACATGCATAATCAAGTGAAGACGAGGCCTACTCCTTAATTTTCACTAGCATTCAAGCAACAGCGAGACAATTGAAGTCAACAGAAGATTTCATAAATCTGCTGTGGACCAAGTGCAATGTAAAAAAGCACAGCTGAAACAGTGACCACGAGATCCCAGATAACAAGTAAGCAAATTCCAATCAATTAATGGATGCTTACACCGCATTTCTTTTGCCACAATCCCATGTTAAGGGTACAGATATTATTGCCAAAAAAGGTCACATATATGTAAGAGACTAAATCGAACTACATCAACTGAAGCACCACATAACCAAGGCTATAAATATGCAAGAGACTAGATCGCACATCATCAACCGAATCACCATAACTAAGGCTTTCACAGCGCATTATCAGTCAGTCAGGCAACTTCCTCGAGCGGAAAACCGCAAACTTGTTGACATCTGAATAAGAGTACCTTATACCATTCTCCTCCAAAAACCCTTCAATCCATTTCTTGTCTCTCTTTGGCTCCGTGCTCTCACATTCAATCTCGTAACTCGTCCCAAAATCGTACATTGTCTCATCAAGCTCCAATTTCAATCCCTTCCAATCATATACCGCCCGCACATTCCTAAATCCGCCCAGACACACCAACCCCTTCACATTATACTCTCCCCTCACTCTCCTGATTATATCCGATGAACTTAACAGCAAAAGGCGCCCCGGTTCTTCGACACATGCTCGGCCCAGAGAAGGGTCTACTGATTCTTCCTGCTCCTCGACGCGGCTAATGCCGCTTGAGATAACGGGTTTGGCTTTGAGGGAGAGGACACAGCGGCAATCGAGGTCATAAAACCGAAGGCGCAGTGCGGCGAGGTTCTTGACAAGCTCCGATCCCTCGCCGTCGAAGAAGATATTCTCTTGGGCAAGGGTTTTGACGTGGAAGGGGGAGAGGGCGTCCGAGACCTTCTGGTGAGCGGTGGAGTCCGGGAGGCGGAGCTTGATCTCCACCTCCATGGGAGTAGCAGAGCTCTTAGGGTTTGGAAACGATGCTTGGCTTGTGGTCCTAAAATGGAGGGGGCGTGTCAAGTTCTTGTTTTGGTGGGTCTTCCTCCATTTTCCCACCATCCCAACAAGGGAGGAAGGAGCTGGGCCTGACAGAGCTATGGTGGCTGGTTAAATTTGATAGCAAACTGAGGCAGAGAACTTAACAGCAAGAGCTTAAAAGAGAGACAAATTATTCAAAAGAATCGTTCTTGAACGATTCTTTTTTTCCTTATATCAAGGGGCAAATTCAGAATGAGAATGGAGAGATTTTAAACTCAGTGGAAGCGCGATTCAATCCCTGTAACATCAAAAGCACTCCAAATTCTGCAATTTACCTGAACTTTTCAGCATCAGGACGAACAGCAAACAGGCTTGAAGGACTTCAATGCATTGAGGGGGGGCAATGTCCAAATCTAGGCCAGCGTTCCGCCAGACAATTGCTATCTGCTTGCTCTCTTCGGGGCGAGTTCGACTACGTTTGTCTTGTCTTTCTAGAAGTATTCTGACGGTGTCGGAGCAAGTGCTGGGAGCTTGGGAGGCAAGCAGAGAGCATCGTTAACACGGGTCGCTGTTCGTTTACGCGATATAAAAATGTTTATTTTAAATTTCATTTATTTTACAACGAAGAAACGATTTAATTTTTTTAATAATCACTTGTTATTTTAGGTTTTGCTTATTCGAGCAAATTTCAAAAAAATATATAAAATACTCTTATTCTCTTAAATAAGAGCCCGAAAGCGAATATTATTTAAATAAAGATTTGAAGTATTCTTGTTATTTCAAAAAAGATATACCTAAGGGTATTTTTATTATTTACTTTTTTCTTTTCATTTTTCTCATTTTTTTATTTGTTGTGGCATGCAAAAGCAGCTCTCGCCAAGCCCTCACTAGTGGCCATCGTAATTGAGACTAGTCGCTGGCGAAAAGGAAGAAAGGAATGAAAATGAAGAAAATACTCTTGATCAAATCATTCTTCGGTTTCAGATTTTTAGTTGAAATAATATTTATTTTAAATTTTTATTTGAGGCAACGAGCGCACTACATGAAATTAAGAACGAATCTCGAGCTAGGAAAAAAAGAAACATAGGACAACAGTGGGATACATTTCAAATATAAAGTATTTTCTATTTTATTTTGCGATGCAATCAGAAAACTTGGCGGCAAGTTACCGGGTCGGCCTGAAAATATCGGGTACGGATCTCCATTCTCCAATATCAAATCTCTCTCCCTCCCTCTCTCTCCACTCGCTCTCGCCGAGCGTCGCCGCCTTCGCCGGTTCTGCCGCCGCCGTTCCGCTCTCCTGCTCGGCCATCGAAGCGATTCGCCAAGCTCTGCCTATCCCTCCAGGTGTTATCTCCTCAATCCACTTGCTTCTTTAAAGGACAAGTGTTCAACAAGTTCTATAGCTCCGGACATCGTTGCCCGAGAAATATCGGATTAGGGTTTCACACACTTCTACGTGGAGAATCTCGACAATACCTTTGGCATGTCCATCACTCCAGGAGGTTCCACAGTCATGGAGGAGGAAGATGATTACGTCGAGTACGTCCCTGTCGCCAAGCGCAGGGCGTTGGAAGCTCAAAAGATCCTCCAGCGCAAGGGCCAGTCGTCTTCTCTCGAGGAAGACCCCGAGAAGGCGAAGCTGGCAGAAGTCAAACCTAGCCTTCTGGTGAAGGCGACGCAGCTGAAACGGGATCAACCCGAGATTAGCCCCACAGAGCAAATGGTGCAGCAAGAGAAGGAGATGATCGAGCACTTGTCCGATCGCAAGACTTTGATGTCGGTACGTGAGTTGGCAAAGGGAATTACCTATAGCGAGCCGCTGTTGACCGGCTGGAAGCCACCGTTGCCGATTCGGAGGATGTCAATAAAGCAGTGTGATTTGATTCGGAAGCAGTGGCATATTATTGTCCACGGAGAGGATATCCTGCCGCCAATAAAGAATTTTAAGGATATGAGGTTTCCCGACCCTATTTTGAAGATGTTGAAGGTGAAGGGAATTGTGCAGCCGACGCCAATTCAGGTGCAGGGTCTTCCCGTGGTCTTAGCGGGGAGAGATATGATAGGGATTGCATTTACGGGGTCAGGGAAGACTCTGGTTTTCGTGTTGCCCATGATCATGATTGCTCTTCAGGAGGAGATGATGATGCCCATTGCACATGGTGAAGGACCATTTGGATTGATTGTCTGCCCTTCAAGAGAGCTCGCTAGACAGACATATGAAGTTATAGAGCAGTTTTTGGTTCCAATGAGGGAGGCTGGTTATCCAGAGTTGAGAGCTCTGCTTTGTATTGGCGGAGTGGATATGCGGTCGCAGGTGGAGGTTGTGAGGAAGGGAGTGCACATTGTTGTTGCTACTCCTGGTAGATTGAAGGATATGCTTGCAAAGAAAAAGATGAACCTTGACAATTGCAGGTAACATCCATTAATTCATCATTGTAGAGCTTTTGACCCTATACGCTGTTTTCCGCAACTCGTGGCTTTCTTTGAATAATTCTATCTGCAACTGTTGGTGTATGATCATGCATTGGCAAGTTGATTGGCTTGCTATTGGTAGGGAGTTATTAGTGGACAGCAGACTTGAAACTGCCAAGTACTGATTGTTATCCCAAGTCTGAAGCAACTACATCAAATCTTCAATAACTAAGCGCTTAAGTCGAGTATATTTGCGTTCTTTATGCTTTAGTTTTTGCTTCCGTTCTATGTGCCCATTTGGGTTCCAATGATCAATTCTAACATGGGACGCCGATCAAGATTGATTTTCTTATGCACTTTTGTCTTAAAAATTCGAACTTGTATTTGTGGGGAAAACTATACTGATCTGTTGCTTTCTGCAGGTACCTTACTTTAGATGAGGCTGACAGATTGGTGGACTTGGGATTTGAAGATGATATAAGGGAGGTGTTCGACCACTTCAAAGCTCAACGTCAAACACTCCTCTTTTCTGCCACTATGCCTACCAAAATACAGAATTTTGCAAGAAGTGCTCTGGTGAAGCCCATCACTGTCAATGTTGGAAGAGCTGGTGCTGCAAATCTTGATGTCATTCAGGAGGTTGAGTATGTCAAACAGGAGGCGAAAATCGTTTATCTTCTCGAGTGCCTCCAGAAAACCCCACCCCCTGTTCTTATATTCTGTGAGAACAAGGCCGATGTGGATGACATTCATGAGTATCTACTTTTAAAAGGAGTTGAAGCAGTAGCCATTCATGGTGGCAAAGACCAGGAAGAGAGAGAGTATGCTATTTCATCTTTTAAGGCAGGCAAGAAAGATGTCTTGGTTGCCACAGATGTTGCTTCAAAGGGGTTGGACTTTCCTGATATTCAACATGTGATCAACTATGACATGCCTGCAGAAATTGAGAACTATGTTCACAGAATTGGTCGAACAGGTCGATGCGGAAAGACGGGAATTGCTACGACTTTCATAAACAAGAACCAGAGTGAAACTACACTCCTCGATTTGAAGCACCTGTTGCAAGAAGCGAAACAGAGGATTCCTCCAGTGCTGGCTGAGCTGAATGATCCAATGGAAGATATCGAGGCCATGGCAAGTGCCAGTGGAGTGAAGGGATGTGCATATTGTGGTGGTCTTGGTCACCGTATCCGTGATTGTCCAAAGTTGGAGCATCAGAAAAGCATGCAAATTGCCAGCTCCAGGAGGGATTACTTTGGATCCGGTGGATACAGAGGGGAAATTTAGATTCCGATATTTTTTCATATGTATCATCTTGTCTCCTACTTGTTTAACGATCTTGCTATCAGTTGTGCATTGTGTGAGTTGGTTGCTTTGGGGCTGCTTCCTTCCAATGATAATACGACGCCATAGTTCAGTGGGAAAAGAAGCATTCTGGTTTTGAAGTGTCCTCGTATTTTGTAGTACTTGTCATGTACATGATAGGGATCTCATACTACGGCCACACTAGGCATTAACTGGTTTAAATTGTTGAAGTTGACGAAGAAATGTCAACGAAGTCAATTCATTAACATATTCATGGGATCACATGCATATTTAGCTTATTCATTACCCTTATCTCCTTGAAACTAAAGAGTCAGCTTCTTGTCCGCAGACACAAACATTTCAAGGAGTGCAATGTTTTCTTCAAATGCGCAATTTAAGCCTATCCAGCTTGACTGGTTTATTGGCTTTGAGAAATTGCTATATGCAGTTTATCTGTTTCCTATTATTAACAGGGTAAGAGTTTCTTTACAGTTTCGTGGGAAATTTTAGTTCCTGTAGGGTTCTTTTTTTATGTTATTTATGAGGGCATTGTTGTATAGAATAAATAGTCTTGTGCTACTGTACGACAAAAAATGAGTATGAAAAATATCACAGCTATATATCTGTCGGTGTTCAGATCTTTCGGAAGCAGTACAGCTTGAAACAACTTAAAGGATAATGTGGATGACACCTCTTCTGTTGGCTCATGCTTCTAAATGCTTGTGTACAGCTTCGAGAACCAACTGATGAGGTTTCCTCTCATCCAAGAATCATGTATTGCTATGGCGGATCTGTGTGGTAGTTCTATATTCTTTGCTCAGCACAAGCGGATTTGAATACCGAGAGAGAAGTAGTGAGAGGCCAGTCCCAGTTCTTCTGATCTCCAAGTCCTGTTTATATGTCAAAGCAGAAAGTAGAGGTAAGAAAGGCGTATGATGAGATTTCATATCTAGAAAATGTCGACTTCTTGAGCATTGTTCAATCTGATTACCCAACAGATTATCTATCTGCAACAATCAAGTGGGCAAGAAACTGTCGCTACTCAATGAAAGAATAGGAATTGTTTCCTTCTGGTTGTATATGAACTCCTCATGGTTGCTTGGTATGAAGTAAGTAGGAGAAGTCCATGAAAGTGTTATACCTTGGAATTGCTGAGTACTGAAGAAGCGGAAGTTCCTTGAAACTGGTCTCTAGCATGTAGAGAGCGATCTATGATCCGGAAGTGCTCATTTATCTCATCTGCCAACTGTTTTCGATCCTTCACAGCCTCAAAGAATGTCCTTTTTAGAGTGTCATTTTCTTCTTCGAGAATCTTTAATCGCTTATCGAACACTTTGATACGAGCGACCCGGATTGCCCGTTCTTTCCGCTGTAACTCGGTACACGACTCACTTATTTGAGGAGTCGATGAACTCCTACCTGCCTCTTTAATAATCAAATCCCCCAAGCCAGATGTTGGAGCTTCGGTACTAGTACTAGGCCCCTCCATATTGCGAGGCTCAATCTCATTTCCTACCTCTGCATCGCCATGTCGAAAAGCACAATACCAGTTCATGGTCAAGAACAATATTTTCATGTCCTCAAACATCACACGTACCTCTACTGCTTGAAGGCTCGGAAGACTCGAACGATTCTTCCATGATAATGAGTGGCCCTGTAGTTCAGCTGAAGTCCTCTCCACGCCTTTTCATCCAGAAGCTCCTTCTGCCAACCGCCCAAGGCATGATAGCATTTCTTTGCAGCAACTTCATCTTCGACCCACACGGGTCATTATGGTACAAGTGACTGATTGCTCCTCGAGTTGGGGTGTCTTCCAAGTGCCGCAGAACCAATGAACCTTACATGGAAGATAACTTCATCTTCACGCAATTTCTGTGTATTGCAGAATGTGTTTGTTGGCTTGGGTTGTTTTTTTTTTTTTTTGTGGGGGGGTGGCGGGGGGCGGCGGCGGCGGCGCGTTGGGCTTGGGGTTGGGGGAGGAGAGGGGAGGGGGTTGGGAGGGGATTTCCTAGGGGCTGCGGAAAGCAGAAGTTCGCTCTGACTGTGGCTCAACATCATGCGTTAAAAAGTGCAGCTTAATTTAACTGTATGCTCCTGAGTCGGTTTCTTCGTGATATATCCATGGCTCTTTGCCGTATTCTGGCAGGCAAACTTTTGGCTCCATTCAAGCAGAACGTGTCACTACTGATTCTCCAATTCGGTATCATCACGTCGAATTGCTATCCATCACGATGGTTCACCTTCGCTCCCAACTCTACAGACCGCACTAAATCCCATGATCCTTCGCTGATGAAACAAGTAGGTATTATTCCTATTCCATATGATCAAACCACCCTAACTAGTTTGTACACGAGATGCCAGCCTCACCTTTAAAACACGTAAGGATATATTCGTTCTTACCAAAACTCTTAGTACAACCCCCCTCCCGAGACGCCACTCCCACGAATCAATTGCATCTTCCTCTTTACATTGCTTACTCACCGACATCAACAAGCTTCACACTCACAAGGGTACACGAGTACGATTGAGGGTCACGGAACTGTTACACTCTCTATTGTTTCACTAGCTACACGCGAGAACCAAACACATCAATGGTGAGCACCCTTTTCCGGAAACGAAACAGAGAGTCCACGGACGCATTGAAGATGATGACCCCCACACGTCTTCAGTCTCTTCTCTATCGTTTCCATAGCTAATGTTTTATCTCCCCGTGAGCTTTGGACTTTGAGATTGCATTGCCTTACAATCCCCCGGACAGAAAGAAAGATGGGCGCAAGAGCTTTCGTGATCGGAATGGTGGCCGTCCCTGGCAAATCAATGCCTTTATCATTCCTGAAGCCATCGCCTTTCAAGATGATGCTTTCGCGCAAGCACTCTTTCTGATCCGATAGTTCATCAATCTTCTCAAGAATTTCTGTTTATGGCACGTATGCATGGAGCAAACAATCCCTTAAGTACGATGAATTCTTGCGTTTGGTTACTTCGGCACTTTCCTTACCTTTATGCAATTCATAGATTCGTCCCGAGGGAGCCAAAGACGGGAGCTTTTTCCAACTGGAGGAGATGAAGGTACCGCCAGAAAAGCTTTCAAGATTTTCAAAGAGAGCCGCGATATGTATTTCTTGGCTTAGCACGTGGTGGACTACATGGCCAGCGTCTGCTTTTCAGGTTCCGGTCTCCAAGAAACGATCTACTGTGCGTTTCAATTGAATCGATACTGCTTGTACGTGTTGCTCAAGCTACCGTAACCCCAACCCGTGCAACTACTCGGAAGAGTCCTTGAGGGCTTCACTATACTCTCCACACTCCACAGTTTCCCTCCCCACAGGCCGCGGTCACCACGCATGCTCTGCCGAGCAGATCATCTGTATCGGCAACGGCTTCAATCCTGCCTCCCTGGTCGATGCTCTTCTTTATGGTCCCGGCTTTTCGACTAGCGCCTCATCTTTGCTACATAATTGAGTATGGTTTTGTGTAGTTTCGATTGGTGCGTGGTGCATGCCGTCGCCCTTGTTGAATGATTCTTTGTCTTACGCTGGGTGGGTTGGCGACGATGGAAGACCATCTATATGCTTTGTTCTATCGAGGTTGAATCTGAATTCTTTAGTTTAATTACGTCGTTATTCCCCGAATGTTTAAGCAGCTTTGAACTCATTGCCATGGTGTCGCATTCCTACTTTGAATGGCCAAGACCAGCCACTGTCAATTCTTTTCTCGATATTGCTCGTGCAAAATCATGTAATCTCTAAATTCATTCGACGCACGTGCCAAACATTTTTCAATGCACGGCCAAGGAAGGTGCGATTGCAACTGGCAACCATCGATATTTTTCTACTGAGATGAAATGACAAATGAAAGGGCATACCTTACATTAGAAACGTTGCATAATTGCCCATTTTATACATCATATTAATCGATAATCGACACTACTTAACACGTTAAAACTACATTTATGTGGGCTAAAACGTATTCGAAATTGTTGAAGTGAACTGATTTCTCTCCAAAGACTCGAACAAGTTTTAACATTCCACCACCATATTCTACCACCCAGTAGAGTCAAAGCTAGCTTGACAAATAAGTAAGTCAAGCGAATCCATGTTATTTGTTTTTCCAGATTACCTTCCTAATCTCAACTTGATGGTTGACCCTCTTGCTCTAAAGCTCGGAGAATACAAAACGAGGAGGATATTAATTGAGACCCATAAGCTTCAAAGTATACAGAAACCCTTTGAATTAGCTTTTACTTATGAAATGTCGAAAGGTAAGTCACGAGGAATCGAAGGTTGGGTTATATAGTTCGTGTGAATCTCTCAGTGAAATCTGTATATGGATGAGTGTAAGAGAAACAAGGTTAACGTTGTACGGTCGAGAAAGGCAAGAGCGTCATTCTTCACCGTGATAGTGGCCGAAACTTTTCAAATTGCACCATGGTAGGGGAAAACTAGTGAAGGAAAGACTAGCTAGCTGACCTTTCACCGATAGTTCTCGTTTCCTACTTCAATTTGGAAAAAAAAAAAAAAAAGACTCCATTGTAGGTTACATTGTCATGGTATGTCCCGAGAGACTGATTGATCTCAACAGTACTACGAATATGGTGCCGCAGTTCTCCCATCTCTTACCAATACAGGACTTTTTACATAGGGCATTCAGCTTAACACCAACTAGTTTGCCATATGACTAACCTAGGCGATCTCAGCTTCCAAAATGTGTTCTGGAAAAGGCAGCGTACTTGAAAGAATGGGAGGGGTTGGTTGATGGGCATTCTCGTGTTTAACTTTTCTTAGCAGGTAACTGAACCACCACAGACAAGTATATCAACAAAAACTAGCTCAGAGAAATTGGAGCAGCTGCATACCTCAATTTACTCCGCATCGTCACATGCTCCGCCAGTGCTGGATGCTGAAGTTGCAATCTATTTACATTTCGCAATACATGTTCAGACTAGTGAGAGCGACCTATAATTCAGGAGATGTACTCTCTAGAAAAGGCAAAACCATCCAAACATCCAAGAGGAGAGATGGGCACCCCACATATTGCTTAATCTCTTCTAAGTTTTCATGGTTTTGCCTTCTCAGAAGGCACTTTTCCCAACTCCTTTCTGTTCTGCATATCCTTCTTTGTTCCTGCTTCTCTTACTTGCTCACAACCGCTAGAGCATTTAAACAAGAAACTGTGCTCATCTCCAAACATTTCATTTCCATCAATTCAAAAGACAAAGAAGCATCTTGGACATTTGCCAAGGCATACTGGAATCGTTGATCAACTTCATTGCGTAATAACTACTGAATTTCGCTTGCCAACACATAAGATGATCTATTCTAAGAGACTCATGGACAAAGTTTCGAAACTATCAGCTAAGCACCTCTCCAATTTACACATTGGTCACCAGATGAACAAACATGGCCTTCCAATAGATAGATAAGTGGCCACAACCGATTGTACTGACTGCCTAACACAGAAAAGGAAAAATCTTTCACAATGCAGCTTAAGGCAAAGCGAATCATGGCCGCCAGCAGGCGACATTTTCAGGTATTCGATCATGCAGCATTGTCTGGATCCAAAGGAGGTTCTGCATTCGGAGGAGCACCATTAGAAAGCAACTTCTGAACCATGGATCTCGTCATGCCCAATTCTCTGGCCCCCTCTGCATCGCCCAACAACTGTTTCCGATAAATCCGATGCAAATGCCCAAACAGCTCATTCTGTATCGACTTGAATGCCATGTCCAACCTCTTCAGCTGCTCCATCGCGTTATCGTTATACAGGAACAATCCATAGTATAAATCAAAGCTATCCCCCGACGTATTCTCCACCAAATCCAACAGGGTCTCGTACCCTTTAGTATTGATCGGCGACGACTCCAATCCGAACTTCTCCAGCACCCTTCCCACAGTATGAGTCACGAACTGCGAACCGGCAGCGTACCGATCATGCTCAGCACAGCTCATCTCCACCATCCTACAACCCTCCCTGGCAAAGATATCCAAGAACTTCTCGCACCTATCGACCCTCGATTCATCGTCCCCAATCCTAACCCTATCGTACACGAAGCTAAGCCCCGCCCACGAATGCTTACCGCTCTCGGGCCCGAACATGGGATGCGTGCACAGAATGTCGAACTCGGGAGGCAGATATTTGAGCAAAAGGTCGCGAGGAAACTCCTTTACCGAGAGGACGTCGACGAAAAGTGTGCTCCTTTTGAGCCTCTGGAACGGGATCGAGCGAAGGACGCGCTCGGTGGAGAGGATGGAGGTGGAGAGGAGGACGACGTCGGGGTGCCGCTCGCAGAGGTCGTGCGGGTCATCGTAAAAGGCGACGCCGAGCTCGGAGGCGACAGAGGAGTAGTCGGAGCGGGAGTGGGCGAGAATGGTGTGGCCCTGGGAGACGAAGGTCTTGGCGAGGAACTGGCCAAATTTGCCGAACCCGAGGATGGCAATCTTCAGGGAGGAGGATTTGTGGAAATGGGATCTGAGCTGGGCCTCGTAGTCGTAAGGCTGGGCGGCGTCGAGGGACCGGACGCGGAGGGGCTGCTTGCGGCGGAGGAGATTGGGCGGTGGCGGAGAGGAGAGAGAGTGAGAGGAGTGAGAGAGCGAACGGAGGAGCGGCGTCAGGTGGGAGGTGGTTCGAGAGAGCTGTGTGGAGGAAAATGGCAGCATTCTCTGTGACAGAGGAGGAGTCCGGCAGACGAGAGGGGAAACTGAAAACTGAAACAAATCCTGGCCATGAACAACCCTAATGCCTCAACCAATGGGATTAATTCGGAAAAAATTTCGTGATCGTAAAATACTTCTTTTTTTTTTATAACTGTAAACATACATATTTATTTCGTTTGGCTAATCATTTTAACAAACCAAGAACACACGAAAGTCTAGAAAATTAATATACCATTTTTTTTTAATCTCATTTATTCATCTTGGCGATTTCTGATGAGAGTTCGGCGGGTCATCATCCCTTCCTTCGAATTCTCTTATTGCCCCGACAAATACACCCTTGCTCTGTCCATTCTATAAACCAATCTTACTGCATAGCGTTAGCGTTGCTGTTAATGTAATGTCATTATGTTTAATAATTTTGCCGGCAACCAACGATACAGCGCGATGGATGCAATTTCGACCACAATCGATCTGCTAACTAGCCAGTTCCAGGATCGAGTGACATTCTCTCCCAAAAGAAAATTTACCTCTGGAATGTGCGGTGAAAACTCTGAGAATGCCCGGTAGCCTCTGTTGATACAAGGATTCTGAGGACTCCATTGATCGAGAACACCTGACATTCGTCGCGCATAAATTTCCACTCGCAACCAATGAAGATGGAAAGAAGAAAGGTTGTCAAAGCAACGGCTCCACTGGTCTTGCTCTTGCTTCTTTTACTTCGTTGAAGGAGGAGTCGGTATGTGGGGGGTGGGGGCATAAGAATGAGTCGACCACCTCAATTTCCTAGTACGTGCGTCGTTCTTGGAGCAAGCTTGACTGGGTAAAACTATCAGCTCCCTGTCAACACAGACCAGTGGAAAGATGCAGAAGCTCCATCAAAGCGGTAGCATCGACATTCATCATGTCTCAGGATCAGTTTTGTGTTTCTCAGAGAAAAAGACAGAAGGGTGGTTGTGGCTGCTCTCTTTGGCGATGCAAGTTTTTGGTGACATCCGGAAAAATCAGGATTTTGCATGTTCATGAAATACTCAAGGGAAGCCTGTCCCCCAGTAAAGAGATTTGGACAGCGACTTTCACTTAATCTTTCCTCTCGTGTGAGGTGATCTCAGTACAGGAGGAGGTATGAACATAGACTCAAAACATTCCAAGAATATCAATAGAAAGATTTAAAGAATACCGACAAAGATCATCAGCTGAAAAATGAAACTCCACATTTCATAGTCGATAATTGTTCCTTCCTATGGGGAAAACATGATAAGTACACTAAAAGTGAAGAATCCGCCAGTCCCGTGATAACATAAACTTCTAACCTTCATAATCGTCATCATCATCCTTAGGAATCAGAGTAGCTAAAGCTATAGAGAACCAACAAGGAAAAAGATGCCAAGGCCAAATTGAGTTGATGACGATGCTGCTGCTACAAAAGGGAAGTCATCCATTCCCCTCCCTCAGAAAATCTTGAAGAGCAGACCACCGTGAGTGGCAAAGAAGGGAGCAAACACAAGCGACTCCACTGCCATTAGCTTGATGAGGATGTTGAGCGATGGGCCTGAAGTGTCCTTCAGAGGATCGCCAATGGTATCTCCAATAACAGCAGCCTTGTGAGGCTCCGATCCTTTAGGGCCAAGGGCCCTTGCATGCTCCGAAGCACCAGCCTGAAAGCGAATTTCAAGATATTAAGGAAAAAGATCTATAAGTCACACAACTTCACTTAGCAGGTCAATGAATAACCACAGAAAGTATATCGACAAACGCTAGCTTTCAAACAGTTGGAGCAATTCAAACAGTTGGAGCAAGTGCATACCTCAATATACTTCTTCGCATTGTCCCATGCCCCCCCAGTGTTGGATGCCGAAATTGCAATCTGTTTAAAACCAAGGCCAACGAATAATTTTCATCAAGGAAAAAACCACAATCAAATGAGACAAACCGATGTGAAGCTCCAACAGAGTCATAGAGATGGTGATGAGAGCTTTAATCAGCAGACCTAGTTTACCTACAGATTTTGTTCAACAACGAAGAAACTACAACATCTTCTGAACAAGCAGTCTTTCAAGAGTTATACCTTGAGCAGCGTAAACTATCAAAAATGATAGGCATCATATTTCCATAAGAATTACCTGAACACCAGAAACAAGAGAGCCAGCCAAAACACCAGACAGTGTCTCCACACCAAAGAAGGTCCCGACAATAAGTGGTGTAAGCATGACAAGCGCACCAGGTGGCATCATCTCCTTAAGAGACGCATCAGTTGAAATTTTGACGCATCTAGCATAGTCAGGCTTTGCATGACCCTCCATGAGCCCTGGAATGCTGTTAAACTGCCGGCGGACCTCCTCAACCATCTTCAATGCTGCACTTCCCACACTTTTCATGGTCATAGCAGAGAACCAGTAAGGAAGCATGGCACCCACGAGCAAACCGATGAACACTTTTGGTGTCAGGACATCAACAGTAGAAATTGCTGCACGGCTCACAAATGCACCAAACAGAGCGAGAGACACCAGGGCAGCCGATCCAATGGCAAATCCCTACATTCCAGGAGAAAGTGAAAAGTTGATCAAATATAAGATTCAAATAACAGGCAAGTAGAATTTGACGACAGGGCTCATATTAATAACGATAGATTAAAAGGCAGCACGTCAAGGAAAACAGAAGTGATTTAGCCAAACGTCATGCCACACCGGCAAGAATCCAAAAAGACTTCCGTAATTCACCTATATGCGAGGATCGCCTGTACCTTTCCAATGGCAGCGGTAGTATTGCCAGCAGCGTCAAGGGCATCAGTTCTCTCACGAATTCTGTGACTCATGCCTGCCATCTCAGCAATACCTCCAGCATTGTCGCTGATGGGACCATAAGCATCTATGGCCAATCCAGTGGCAATGGTACTAAGCATACCAAGGGCAGCCACAGCAATTCCATACATGGCAGCAAAACTGAAACTCACAAAAATGCTAACAGCAATGGCAAAAATTGGGATAATGACAGATTTATATCCCAAGGCAAGGCCAAAAATAACATTGGTCGCAGCACCAGTTCTGCAGGAATCAGCAACATCTTGGACAGGGCTGTGGAGAAAAGGATCAATACATGGTCAGCACATGGTCATCAACATGCCATTTGCTTTCCTTTAGCAATTTTAGTACCTGTAGGCATTACTGGTGTAATATTCAGTGACAAACCCAATAATTAGCCCAGCCCAAAGACCAACGCCAACACACAAGAACAGCTGCCTGCAAGATCATACCCATATTTAGTGACTACATACGCTCAATGTGTTGACCGAATCCATAAATGTCCACCGACATTTAAAGCACGTCACATGATAATTATTGGAAGGAAGCAGCATTTAGGATTAGAAAGAGATAAGTATCATCAAAGAATTTACCAGTTCTTCACAACTTTCTGCGACCCAAAGTTGTAAATTGTGAATGATGAGGGCAGAGCAATAAAGCTAACAATAGCTATTCCAACAGTCATTAGAATTGTGGAAATAATAAGTTGCTTCTTCAATGCAGGCTCGATTTCCTTCACTGCCTTGATTTCCAAGAAGTCAGTCGCAAAGAGTGTTGTAATCAAGCAAACAAGGATACCCATAGAGCTAATAAGCAAGGGATAACACATGGCAGTGAAGTCATGCTCGATTCCGAAAGAAGAGATGGAAGCAACAACAAGGGCCGCGCAGGATGATTCAGCATAAGAGCCAAAAAGATCAGACCCCATACCAGCAATATCCCCAACATTATCACCGACGTTATCAGCAATCACCTGAACGATTAAGGCCAACCCCATTTATGACTAAAAGCAAAAGATATACTTAGGTAATGGAGCTAAAGTAAGAGAGTACATACAGCTGGATTTCTTGGATCATCTTCTGGGATATTTCTCTCGACCTTTCCAACCAGGTCAGCACCAACATCAGCAGCCTTGGTATAAATTCCACCACCGACTCTTCCAAAGAGAGCCATGGAAGATCCACCAAGACCATAACCGGTAATGGCCTCGAAAAGACCTTCCCAGTCATTGCCATAGTACAACTTGAAAAGATTGATTGCGATATAGAGCACGAGAAGACCATTAGCAGCAAGAAGAAATCCCATAACTGCACCAGACCTGAAAGCAGCAATGAAAGCTTTCCCGACACCTTTTCTCGCTTCCAAGGTAGTCCTTGCATTGGCATAGGTAGCAATTTTCATGCCAAGGAAACCAGAGACAACTGACGTGAAAGCACCTAGCAGGAATGAAACTGTACTGAAAGCGGCAGTGACAAGTGCAGGCTTGCACATTCTTGAAGGATCGTACGTGCAAGGCTGGCTTTGGATGCTGAAGCTCTCAACAGAGCCAAGGAAGAGGAAGATGAGGACCGCAAAAGCAACCATGAAAACTCCAACATACTGGTACTCCGTGTACAGAAAAGATGTCGCACCTGTTACAATCATAAACGGTAATTTAGTATCTCTATTAAACAAATAAAGCAACAAACTGGAATCTTGACATAAAACCGAGAGTATGGAAAACATCATAACTAAATTTAGAGCTGTACTTAGATGTTAGAACTAGAAGAGGAGAAGGGTGAACTACTCAAAGGAATACAAAATTAATCTCACAAAAGAAATGATAATGCTCAACTTCGAAAAATTATTTAAATCAGAATGATATGAAACATAGTCACCAATAAGGAGTTTAGTTAGGAGAAGTAAGAATTTAACTCAAAAGAGAACTTAGCAAAACATGAGGACGGTTCGTCACCTATATATTCTTAACTAATCCTACAGAATTAGTGTTTCGTTACATGCGTGACAAAATAAATAAAAAATGAAAAATATTCTGGACCACTTGAAACACATTCGTTGACAAAGTAAACAAACACTTTTGAACAGTGTCGTATACCGATATGCTTATGATTCTAAATTTAGTGAACTTGATGTCGAGCCACTCATGTCGTGTACCAGTCTTCTATAGCTAATACAAAACAGATGGAAGAAAAAATTGAACTTAATCTATCACATAGATAACTTGAAGATGAATCAAATTTTCCGAGAATAATTTTGTGTACGTACTCATATTGGCTTATTAGACTTGACCTATTGTCGGATGTAATAGTCTACAGATATACATTAGGTGGCACTGAGTTTGACTTATTCAGCCAGTTCTTGGCTAATAAGCCAATTAATCTTTTAGCATGTAATTATTCAGAGCAAATTCTCTTACATTAATGAAATGCTTTTGTTTTTTTTGGGTCAAATCAAATACTTTTGAAACATCTATATTTATATGCGTTGTTGTCATGTTATGCCATAAAATGAAGTGCCTCCTAGCCCCCACGGGAGCCTGCAGGCTGCAGCTAGTGGGGGGAGTAAAGAGACGAAAACGCAGAAGGCCCATGGGCCCATACTGGGCGTCACGACATTCACGTGCACGACACGTGAATTTTACTAATCCAAATAAACCGCGACCTTCATGCGCATAAGACGAAAATAATTACTCCTACGGAAGGCAAAAGGGATCCAAAAGGATAAGAGCAGCATCAGTTTGCACTTCTCCCAAGAAAAAACCACGAAGACTACCAACCGTTCCCTCACAAGTAATTAAAATTACCCAGGAAGAGATCTGCACCGGTGATATTATACTAATATGCTCAGATACGTTACTCAAAGCTCCAGCGGCCTTTCCCAAGCAGCAAAAGCTCATAATTTTGCTCGGTTATCATCTGTTTACAAGACTCAAATTTGTTGCTATTGCTCAAGCAGATGCGAGATTGACCCAAAAAAATCTGTCGACAATATATAGAAGGGATTAAATCGCAACCTCTCTAAGCCCAGAAGAAGAAAAACAAAACAGAGTGATTGAAAAAGAAAGACTCGCGACCCAGAAAATCAAAACTAGTTCATTCTCTGTCGTCGTTTTTCCTCTCTCTCTCTCTCTCTCTCTCTCTCTCTCGGACAATGAACATGAGCTAAGGGCCACGACCTTTGCTTGAAAGGCCGTACCTTTGAAAGATCTGGAAAAATTTTAAGAAGTTGAGGCTATAAATCCAGAGTACGCCGCAACGGAAAAATTCCAATAAGGGGACAAGCCGTGAAGCTGGAGGATCTATATAAAGTCACCTTCAGAGATGGCACTCTGTATCTCAGCACACTTGGCCACACCGCTCTGGTCGCTGACGCCTTCCTCTTCCTCGATGAGGAAGTCGCTGTAGCCATTCTTGTTGCTGTTTGGGGAGGAGGACGACGGAGCGCGCGGCTCCGGTGCGAGCTTCACGCGCGACACGAGGAGCCACTGCACCAGGGAGAACAAGATCCCGACCCCGGCGCAGACCGGGATCACGATCTCCGTCGCGAGAGCTGAGAGCAACGCCATCCTCGCCAGAACCCTAGACTACGCCGCCCGAATCCCTGGACTGGTGGACGCCTATCAGAGTGAGAGAGAGAGCCGCAGAGAGAGGAGTGAAATGGGGAGTGTGCTCGTCTATATGGAAAGTGGCGAGAGTTCCATGAATTGGAAGGTTACGATAATGTGAATCTCGTGTTAGAATGAAGGTCTAGGCCTTTCGATGCTGTCCGTCGGATATACTAGATATGGAAGGTTGTCCGAGAGTGAGATAATCGGACGGCGCAAGAGAGAGCAAGAACAATCTCATGGGCACATTTGGCGCATCAATGTCTTTCTTATTTCTTAGCATCTTATGAAAACTCCCTGTCCGACATCTTTCCATTTAATCTAATGCTCGTTCCTCCTCCTACGTGCTTAGGATATTTTCCACGATTTTTACGCGATTAATGGCCATTCTGAACACTTCAATGGATCAATTTTTCTCTTATTGAGAAGAATTTTTCCAAATCAGATCGCAAAAAATAATTTGCAAGAGATGAAAAATTGTCTCAGAATAAGATAATCGGATAGTAAAAGTGAGAGCAATTACAATCCCGTGGCGTATCTTTGAAGCATCGATATCGGAATATGATTGCTCACTTTTCTATGAAAACCCTCCACTTGACATCTTTTTCTTTGATTAAGGATCGTTCCTTAGTCCTAATATGTGCTTGGGCTAAACTATAGTGCCATTTTTTTTTATGAATGTTATCTCGAATTTTTCACGCTCAAATCACGGTAGAAAATTTAGAAAAGATGGAAAGTTATACGAGAATAAGATAATCGGACGGTGGAAGTGAGGGCGAGTACAATCTCGTGAAATATATTTGACGAATCAATGTCAGAATAGGATTTCTCACTTTCCTACGAAAACCCTCCATTCGACATCTTTCCCTTTGGTTAATGCTCGTTCCTTACTCCTCCTGCGTACTTGAGCTAAACCACGAATTTTACGGTTTTCCTTTGTTGAGAGGAATTTTTCAAGCTGAAATCATGAAAAATAATTTTATAAGAGATGCAAAGCTGCCCGAGAGCAAGATGATCGAACAGTGGAAGTGAGAGCGAGTACAATCTCATGGCTAATATTTGACGCGCCAATGTCTAAATAGGATTTCTCACTTTCCTATGAAAAACCCTCCATCCAACATATTTCCCTTTAATTAATGCTCGTTCCTTCATCCTACATGCTTGGGCTAAATTATTCTGCTATTTTCCATGAATCTTATGCCATTAATGACTAATTTTCCTGAATACTACTACGAGGTAAATTTTTTTTTTTATAACCGGGGTGTCCAGCCGTGCCGGCGAGCTGACGCTCAAACCGACGGCTACCGACTAATCCCCGGGAGGCACCGCAGGACCCCACCACCACGGTACTCCGGGTAAGACACCAGTGAATGTGGGCGAATAAGTTTCGATCCCAGGATCGCGAGTACTACTCAGCGGGATCCCAAGAGTCTACTCCTTACCACCTGACCACCTGATGGATGGGTACTACGAGGTAAATTTTCATCTTATCTTCAAGCTAAAATCACGAAAGACGATTTACAAGAGATGAAAAGTTATCCGAGAGTAAGATAATAGGACGGCGAAAGCAAGAGCGAGAACGATCCCATGGCGAATGTTTGATGCTCCAATGTCGGAATACGATTTTCTCACTTTCCTATGAAAAACCCTCCACACCCGACATCTTTCCCTTCGATTAATGCTCCTTCCTCAGTAGTCCTGCATAGTTGGGCTATAAAGTATTGTGCTACTTTTCACGAATTTTATACCATGTCCATATCATGATTAGAGTTTTTTTTTTTTTCCTTTTTAATGGGACGGCTCGTGCGGGGGCCTCTCCGGCCGTCGATTTGTATTGAGCGGCGTGCCGAGCATCTCATTCCCCGACCGCAATCGGATAACGCACGCATCCTTCTCGCTAAGCTGTGAGATTCTTTGGGGGACTCTTTACTTTCCAAGAGATTAGCCCTTCCTCTTGGACCCGGTATCGTTTCAAAACCCAGTGCCCAGCTTGAGAAGTTATTTTGACATAAACAATCCCGAGTTTTGAGTTTTGGCTTACCGTGCGTGCGTCGTGATTTCTGGACTTTAAACTTTTCCCTAATGTGCAATGTCGCTTCCAAACCCTTTATATGATCGGCTCGGTCCCTAAATTTCTGGCATGTGTTTAATTTAGTCCAAAGATTATATGTGTATGTTTAGTGTTGCCATTCTATTAATTCAAGTTCTATCGTAATATTTTCATATAATCCTAAAACTAGATCGAACATGCGTCAAATGCTTATGGATCTTATTGAATAAACTAAAAGTTTAAGGACGATAATGTACATCAGGCCATATTGTATAAATTAAAAGTTTATAGTCGATATTGCACGTCGAGATAAAGTTCAAGGACTATATTGATCAAATTAAAATTTTAAGAACGTTATTACGCATCGAGCCAAAAATGAATGGCCGTTATTTTAAATAACTCTCCATCGTGTCTCAAAAAAAAAAAATTCAATTCACACGTGCGAAGCCGATCAGTTTTATCAATCGAGGGTCGAATGAGCCCTTTTTACGTGTCACACGCAATTGATGGGGGCAAGGGTTGGTACAATCTGTGTTTTTGGCAGTTAGCGAATGGCCGCAGTCGTCTGCTTCGTCTGGAAGGAACAAAGACAAAGAAGACAGGATGGCGCAGCGGCGAGAAAGAAATTGCAGAAAAGGTGGTGTGGGTGTGGGTCCCACGGGACTCGCCTCTCGGAGTTGGTCCGGTGGTCCCCCCCGACTCCACCTTCGGATTGGCTCCCGCGCAAACTCCCGAAAGGGAGAGCGCAGCGGAGGTACCCGAGGCCTGGGTCGTGCCACCGAGACCCCCCGGCGACCGGAGCTTCGACGTCGATGGCTCGTGGCTCGCAGGCGAGAATCTCGATCCTGTGGCCTCGATTTGTAGGGGCAGCACAGGATCCATCGTCACCGGCTTCGCAAAGGAGGGGAAAAAAAGGGGCTCGGTGTCAGAGATTGAAACGCGAGAAGGAAAAGCAAGAGCGGCAAAAGGCTTCGGAAAGTCCATGGGCCTTCATAGGCTTATTTGAGGAATGCAAGACTATCATGGCCCATCGAGGCACGGAAACGATAAATGTGGTCCATGTCCCGCGCGTGGCAAATGACGCGGCTGACTGGATTAGGAAAGCCCATCGGAAAAAAATTTGCTTCCCTCTAATTGGATGGTTAGACACCCTCCCCCAAAAAAAAAAAACAAACCCTTTTGGAATCTTTTGTGTTGCCATTTTAAGAAAAATAATTGCTGTAATTCCGTTTCTTTTGAATGAAAGTAGTGCCTTAGTTTCGACCAAAAATAAAAAACTTCGAAATTGCACCTGCTTGGCAAGGGAAATTGTGAAAGGAAAACAAACCTCTTTATCGATTCAGCTTTAAAAATTTTCACTATTTACTAATTGAATCATAAATCTTTTCACTTTTTTCAAGTGAGTCCTATTGTCCAAAAGCTTCTACGCTAATATAATTTTTTTAATTATATTTTAATATACTTTTATTTTCTTTTTTTTCCTCTGGTTTTCTCCTTCAAAAGGTCTCCTGATTTAGGTTAAAATATATATTAAATAATTATTAAAAGCTATCTACGTTAGTACTGACCGTGCTGAATTGACAAAAGCGTAATAAGTTCATAACTTTTTTTTTTGACAATGTTCTCCAATTTGATGCATCCGACCACTTTAATCATCTAATTTTTACATAGGGCCTGTCTCAACACGAGAGTTAGAATGCACTGGGCTCACAGGCATCCGGAACATCTAGAGATTTTTCTATCCTATGTTCCATCTCATCCAACCTCCGCCGTTGTCCTCCGATGTCGCTAGTCCATAACGTGATGTCATGTCACACTTTGCAATTTGAGGTGATTAATAGGAGGGCTCAATTGGGCTATCACATCCTGCCCAAATCATAGCTCAGAGGCGCGCCCATCGCCAAGAAAAACATATGTAACACTTTTCCGGGATAGTCGACCTTCGACCGGTCGTAATCCGTTTGGGCCCGGTTCTGTAATTTTATCGTTTTTATGATCCGGTAAGCATATGCTAGGGATGCGCCTAATCTCGTGGCATGAGCTGAGCCAGGACGTAAAAGCTACGGAAAACAAACTATTTTATTTTCCCGTTAAAATCTAAAATATCATTCAAATTTAAAAAAAAAAAGATAAAGAGAATCTATATTGCAAATTTACGTGCCAGTATTTATTATATTGTGAATGTTTGGATTAACGAAAAATCGAAATAGGTACACCGCAAAATTTAGAGTAAATAAAATATGAAACGTAAAAGTCATTTCAAATGCGCCCCAGCTTTTGCAAATATTCTCCCTTAAATTTCAAAAATAAATTATTTTCATGTTAGTTTTTCAATCAAATGTACGAAAGAAAATGCTAGCCTGGAATACCATGTTTGGTGTCTAAAAATTGCGATTAGATAAATTGCTAGTTGGCAATAAAGCAAAAAGGAACAAAAAAATCAAATAAAAAAATGCAAAAACCCGAGAGAGATCCGTACCTAGCCAACTTGCAAGCTCGACCAAGTGAGGTTACGAACCTAGCAAGGGTCTTCTTAAACGTCCAGCTTATTAGGATTTGGCGCACAATCAATTTAAAGTAACACGTAAAGCGAGAAAAAAAATCAAGACGCGAGGTTTTATCCTAATTCACCCTTAAACTGAGGGTTACGTCCAGCAGAGGATTCCGCTATAATTAACATCTCATAATTCTCGTCACATCACTCAATTACAAAGTGAAAAAGATTATATATATCGGTAGCTAACTTTTCATGAGTCCGAACGCAAACTACTAATGAAAATTTACAGGCATAAATTATAAAAATCCTCTGGTGCCCAGAAGGCGCTGCCTCCTTGAGACCATCGTTGGGCGACTCCTCTAGATTCCCGCTTGCTCAACGTGGAGCGGGATCCACGTATTTTCTTGTTATATTGAAGTATAAACCACACCCGAACACAACCATCATCGTGCACGAGCTGCCGCCACCCCGTCTTAGCTCCTCTCCCACGACTTTCTCTATTTCGCTTAAAATATGTCATCTCTTTTCACAATTTTTTTTTTCGTTTTGAAATTGAAGGAATTTATTTTGTTATGGCTCGCCTATCATCGGAGCATCACACTTAAACGATCACATCAGCATTTTCATTTAGTTTTTCGACGGATTGACCAGTAATAAATAATGAGAAACAATCGAACAAAAGATAGAAATTAGCCGAACATTCTACAAAAAAGAAGTTAGAGACAACCTTCTTGTAGAATCGAAGATAGCTTCTCACTTTCGATGCAAAGCCCGCCGTCTTATATTCGAAGTTCCGTTTTTCTTTTTCTTTTTTTTGGGCTCTTCCAAGAAGAAAGATCTCCTCGTACGGATAGCGCTGCTCATGGGCCAGAACTCTGTTTCCTGGTCCTGGGCCTTTCTTCATGGGCTAGGCCCTAACATTGCATTCTCATCTCCACACAAAAAAAGGATTTCATTCTCCTGTTTTTGCACGCTTCATTTCCCCTCTACTCCGCCCCGTCCCGCTTGGCAAGTTCCGGCGAGTTCTCGGGTCCGACTGCACTTAACCGTTGGATCGCGTGGATCTCAATGTCGGACGGCCCCTTCTTCTACAGAATAGCAGCTTTCGTCGGGGAGGAACAAGACCGGCCCATACATAGTTTAACGGCGGAATGTCACGAACGAAGGCGGAGCCGAATCCGTGTACAAAGAGTTAGGCTGAAATGACGAGAAGTTTATGCCCAATGAATTGGCATATGTACTGGAGTTTTGTACAAAACAGTGCTTAGGTACTAGTAAAGTAAGCCAAATTCTCTCTCTCTCTCTCCCGTGAAATGAAAAGTCGATGTTGATCACGAGCATGACCTTAAAAGGATTTATCTAAACTTTAGGATGTAAAATTTGAGATATTCCCACGAAACGAGGAAGAAAATGATTTGTCCTCAATTGGAGGTAGACCGTGTAGGTCTCGGCAAGTAAAAACAAGATGTATATTTACACTAGGCGTCGGGTTACCGAACTACCGCTGGAGGCTCATGTCGAGAGTTTTTGGCCCTCGTTAATTGAGTTTGTGTTAAATTACCGTCGAATCAATTAGACGAAAGCTTGTGACATAGGGTAAGGTGGTTTATCAGCTTCTAACCCAAAACTTCAATAAAGTAAATTGTTCTACGCTTTTTCCCCGGTTGCCTTGGTAGTTGGAGCAGCTTTGTTGAAGCGTTCTGACTTTTCAAACATGTGACCCATCCGACGACCGAACTGTCGGATCCACTTTGTAACTCTCATTTTGGGCGTGAGCTTGACCTTCAAAGTATGAACGCACGGCAATTCCAACGTGGCTTGACCCTTTCAAATAGTGATTCTACTTGGGCTACGGTTTATTAAGAGGAAAAAAATCAATAATTTTAAAAATGTTGTATTGATCGCAACTGTTTATATCAATTAGAATAATTAATCAACGAAGAAATGTGTTCATTATCGATAATAATGTATGGCTTGATATTTTTCGTGAACGATGAAAATATTTTTTTTTTCACCTATTCATTTTTGTACACGATATAATAGGCTATTTTCGCAAAACAAAGGAGACTTTGAATCGCTAAAAAGATTTACTCCGATCCCTCGAGACATATTTAAAAGTGACTTTAGCATATAAAAGGATTTACCGTTAATTAGATGAATGATCTAAATTGTTTAGTTGCTGAGATGATTAATTTTTGTTTATCTTGAGTTTGATACTACTAATAATATAAAAATCAGAACAAAATGGATGGTTGGATAAGGCTATTCAATCGGAGTTCTCAATCACTTAGAGCCTCTTTGATAACGATTGTGATTCAAAAAAAGTGATTTTAATTAGGATCATATTTTCTGATTCTTTTTCTTAGATGATTTTTAGAGAGCCGGAACACATTTGATAACTGTACAAAAATTATGTTTTCGAATGGAAACGCGTTTGGTAACTACAACAAAAATTATGTTTTCGAAAAAAATTAAGTGGTGAATTTTTTTTTTAAATTCTTCTTTTTAAAACCTTTTTAAAATGGTTTTTAATTTTTAAATTTTTTTAAACCATCAGCCAATCAGAGAGACCCACGTGGAGGCTTGTCCCTCCATGAACAGCACATCCTCGTATTTTCCGCCGAAGAACGGCGAGCTACGATGGCTTGCTCGACGTCGGTGATGATTGCCGAACTCTCCGTCGTTTTATCCGGCTGATTTCATTTTCGGTCGCATCGCTTGATGATCTGATCCATTTTGCTTCGATTGCTTGTGTCGACAGATTTTCTCGTTTTTGGTCGGGAAGAAGATAAGATAAAAAAAATCCCCTTTCAACTCCCGAATATCGGGATTGAGATCAAAAGAGTTCTTGTCCCCATGATCTTCGTGGGCGAATGGTCATCATCCACGTGATGTTGACTCTCCCTTTGAAGCACATCCATTAAAAATTTCCCGTTTAATTCAAGCACCCAGAAAACACAGCCGTTGAAAAAACGGATGACACAGTGACAGCGATGAACAATGAATGATTTGGATCGGATTTGTTGAGAGATGGGAAGATTTCCTGTTTGTTAACACTATAAGAAAATGATTGGATAAAGCCCGCCAACGATTCCCAAGACTCCCTTTTGCTGTTTCCGTGTTCATATATTGATCGACGACTCCATAACTCCCTCCATCAAGCAACGCTTCGTCCCCTTTCGTCTCTCTTCTCTGTTTCACACACGAACTCTTCTCTCTCTCTCTCTCTCTCTCTCTCTCTCTCTCTCTCTCAGAAGCAACAGGTCGAAGGACAAGTGAAAGGCAATGTCGGGTGGGGATGTTTATGTGGGTTCGCTTGATCAGGGGACCACGAGCACCAGGTTCATCATCTACGACCGAACCGCTCGCGCGATTGGATCTCACCAGGTCGAGTTCACTCAGTTCTGCCCTCACGCCGGGTACCCTCCCTCTCCCTCTCTCTGAACGTTCCAAATTTGTGAGTTTGTACTTGTTATGCGTGTCTGTTTAAGCTTGTGTCGTAGAAATGGTTCTTGAGTGAGAGAACACGATGATGATGGTCATGCGTTTGACTAAAAGAAAAGATCTTGCCTTTCTTCTCAACTCATCTTTAAGCGTGCCCCGAGTGTAAATTCTGTGCTTTGCGTGTTGGTTTCAAGATGGGTGGAGCATGATCCGATGGAGATTCTAGAGAGTGTGAAGTTGTGTGTTACCAAGGCTCTAGACAAGGCCACAGCTGCTGGCCACAATGTGGATGGTGGACTCAAAGCCATTGGGTTGACTAATCAGAGAGAGACTGCTCTTGTTTGGAGCAAATCGACCGGTCGCCCTCTGTACAATGCCATTGTTTGGATGGATGCTCGTACTAGCTCTATTTGCAGGTAACCCCGTCTTTCGTATTTTGGTCCTTTCATTCTAATACACTCCTAAATGTTTTGTGCTTCATATTTTTGTTTCTGTTTGATGACGGGAGTTACACAGTTTTGATATACGTTTAAATTTACTTATAGAAAATTGGAGAAAGAACTGCCCGGGGGTAGGACCCATTTCGTTGAGACCTGTGGTTTGCCCATTAGTACGTATTTCAGTGCGCTTAAGCTTCTGTGGTTGATGGAAAATGTCGACGCTGTTAAGGAGGCTATTAAGAAAGGTGATGCTTTGTTTGGTACCATAGATTCCTGGTTAATATGGAATCTAACTGGAGGAACCACCGGTGGTTTACATGTTACTGATGTATCCAATGCATCTAGAACTATGCTAATGAATCTCAAAGCTCTTGAGTGGGACAAGCCCACATTAGATACTCTGGGAATTCCTCCACAGATTCTCCCCAGAATTATCAGCAATTCTGAAATAATTGGCAAAATAGCTGAGGGATGGCCAATTACCGGAGTTCCAATTTCGGGATGCCTCGGCGATCAGCATGCTGCGATGGTGGGACAAGCATGTAGAAAGGGCGAGGCCAAAAGCACATATGGGACTGGAGCTTTCATTCTTCTTAACACTGGTGAGGAGATGATTCATTCAACGCACGGCCTTCTGAGCACTTTGGCCTTTAAGCTCGGACCAGATGCCCCAACAAACTATGCCCTTGAAGGTTCTATTGCCATTGCTGGAGCCGCTGTTCAGTGGCTCAGAGACAGTCTTGGAATAATCAGTTCCGCCAGTGAGATCGAGAAGTTAGCATTACAGGTTGACTCCACTGGAGGGGTATACTTTGTGCCCGCTTTTAACGGACTTTTTGCTCCGTGGTGGCGTGACGATGCTCGTGGGGTTTGCATTGGGATAACAAGGTTTACAAACAAGGCTCATATTGCTCGAGCTGTGCTGGAGAGTATGGCTTTTCAAGTGAAGGATGTGTTGGACTCCATGCACAAGGACGCAGGAGAGACAGGTGAGGTTAAGAACGAGAAAGGGGAATTCTTGCTAAGAGTGGACGGAGGTGCCACTGTCAATAACCTCTTGATGCAGATCCAGGTAATGAGCTTCCCACGTCTGTTGTCATGTTCATGACTTGCGCTCCATTTTTTGTTTACACGAGTTCACTTGGTATACTTGCTTCTCAACATTGAAAATTTTCAAGATAGGTAATATCATATCTCAGGATATATAGATATAAACAAGCCAGCGCCATGAAATTGTTGAGGCAGCTTCACGGTAGAATTTCTTGTATTGCTTTGTGTGAAGAAATTGTTTCGCTCCAGCTCAGTTTAGGCATTCTCTCCTTAGCCCTCGATTCAGAAGAACTGATTGAATAGATTCCGTCAGATTAGGTGGTTGGTAAACAAATCCTACTTAAACCCCAGTACCACACCTCCATCATCTCCCAAGAAGGACAATCGGTGGACCTACCAAACGAACAAAAGTGCGGCTAAAATCTTTTTGTCCTGGATCTTATTGAAGATATCATTATGCTAAGTGGGGTTTTCTGTGCTTTTTAGGCGGATCTATTGGGAAACCCCGTTGTGAGACCAGCTGACATAGAGACAACTGCACTGGGAGCAGCCTATGCTGCTGGATTAGCTGTCGGCGTATGGACAGAGAAGGATATTTTTTATACTGGAGCAAGGAGCAGTAACGCCACTACTTTTCATCCTAAATTAGATGGGGAACTGAGGAAGAAGAAGGTGGATTCTTGGTGCAAAGCTGTATCTAGGACATTCGATCTGGCTGATCTTTCTCTCTGATTCCCTACTTAATCAACATTTTCTTCATCTTTTCTGTCTCCATTCCCTGATTGTCACAGCTCAGGCCATTTGTCACTGTAATAAGTGGTTGTTCAGGTTGGTTCATGTGTGGACGACTGACACCACCTGTTTATACTATTCTTTTTAGCGAGAGTGAAATTCTGGATCATATACCATCTCTTACTCTCTTCTGTGTTAGATAAACTAATGATAACCGCATCACGTTTTATAAGACTTCTATGCCATTCACGTTTGTACAAGCGTTGACATGTCATCTATTCAGCAATTTGAATTGAGAAAACATCCCGCACTCTGCTGCCACGAGGATTGTCACAGCAGAGAGTAAACTGGTTCGGGAAAAGAAAATTCTCCAGTTCTTTAAATGTGTTCAAGTATCAAATATGATGGTTGTTTTGCTATGATTGGCAGGTTGAATGAGATTATCACGTTCTTTAGCTGCCAGGAAGAGTTGGCAGTAGTCTTTCGGATTCTTGCGTCGTGTGCTTATTTTGTACAGAAGGGCCTCTGTACTAAATTCTTTTTTCGGTGTTGAGGAAGTAGTTTACTGTGGGTGCTAACAAATGTCACTGTAAATGCGACTTTTTGAAAGATTATGAGATCCTATTCATCCTAAAGTAAACATATTTTCTACAAAAAGAGAAATAATGCATGTAATACAGATTCAAGCATGCGTTCTTGAAGCAATTCAGCAATCAGTGTATGATAGTGATGCCATGAGACTGAGTTGAATGCATAATCTGCCACGCCCTTGGTGATTTCATGAGATCCACGCTGTACAATTACTTAAGGATGGATATTTGTCGAGTATTGGAACTTCAGAATCTCTTCTGGAAATCAATCTGATTTTTCTGTTCACTGACCATTGTCCTGCATTCCCAACATATACCAACGGTCAATTAATGTGTCTTTCTTACCAAGAAGATGTGAACAACTTGGTCTAATAGACTCTGTAAACCATATGTCAAGATAAAGTTAAGAACTATACTTGCTCCACTAAAAAAACTAATTCCCATACAGCTTTTGCACTGGGATGCAATTTGTTTATTTACCACTGGCACTTTAGATGGTTCCTTTCATTAGTGACAAAGGCATATCTCAGAGCTTCAATGAACTTCTAATATCATGCAATTTCCAGCACAATTCTTGGAAGTGGCTACTTACCTTTATGAATCGAAAAAGCTTTAACTGGGAAGCACAATCAAGACTATATCTTCATAGCAAGAACATCCTCAAAGCTTCTACAACTTTTTCAGGCCTGAGAACATGGCAGCTGTCAAAACCAAACATAGAAAAACAATCAGCTAAGACTAGAAGCACCTCAAGAACTCCGAGAAGCCCACCAGTCTTCTTGTGGCATATGACCTGCGCCCTCTATCAACTTAAGTTTGATCGTTGAAGGGTTCCCTTTCTGGAATTCCTCGGCCACTGATTGTGGCAGATACTTGTCTGATACACCCCATGCGAGCAATATGGGTTTATCCCAGCTATGAGTGGAAAAAAGATAGCAATATAAGCAGAGAGACAGGGTAATGTCAGATGGAACAATAAGAAAGTGGCCTGCAATTTGTTATCTCAACACTACATTCTACCAATGCAGCAGTAGTGAATATAGAAGATTGCCCATAACAAAGTCTCTGCATAGAAAAATATGCAAGAAGATATGAAGATAGAGAATATCAGAAGCAAGAGATTTTATACTTTCTCTGAGGAGTAAATATAGGCCAGAGCATAGAGAACGTCATACCTCCCAGACGAAAAGCCGGAAGCAATTTGAGTTGCTGTTCCCTTGAAGTTAGCTTTTCTTGCAGCTTCAAGCAAGGCTTGTCAAAGTGAAAGAAAAGAGACTTCTTCAGGCTTGGAAGTTAGAATTATACCTGCCGTGTTGGCTATTAATGCAGGCATTCATAGACTTACCAACTTGATGACTCTATAATCTTAAAATTATTCCATTGACTTCTTTTTGTGTTAATGGAAAATTTGAGATACATGCTTATCCCCCGTCGGTCAAATCTTTGACAGAGTTTCGAACTGATGCTTGTGTTCAGATAAGATGAATGAGACAATGTCTCTTGCAGAAATGTCAATTTGATGGCAGAATATGGTCTTTGATGCAGGAGAACACACTATTGCCATTAGATACTATCGTTTTTGTTTTCCAGGATTTTGAGAAATTTCATGAGTATTACAAATCAGAAAAAGGTACAAACCAAATCCAGGTCCGCCGCTTGACAAATACGGTAGCCGGTAGACGTCTGCCTTTTCTATCTTCAGAACATAACTGCAAGACAAGATATTTATGTCAGGTTACATGTACAAACGAGAGAATTTTATGGTACTTGATGAATATACAGACACAGAGAAACTAAAGTACGTGGATGCTATTTCTGCAACCTCATTTTAAGAGGACACTCCTCTGTTGGTTGTTTCCACATTTCATCTGCATATGCTTGTACTTCGAATTGGATCTTCATATTTCCATGGAAAACTTACTAATGCTCTTCTTCTACTTTGAGGTGAAGCAAGTTTAACTAGGTGCCTCAGACATCTATAACTAGTAGCCTAGGATGTCTATCTTTCTAGCCAAGAGCTAACAGAGGTATCTGTGTTACAATGCCTAATGGTATCATCGCACTTATACTCGAAGCCTCCTTAAAGCCCTCATGAACTGTTGAAAAAAGTGCACCCGCTAAGTTCCTTTGAAAATCTTTGCAAGTGTCTGAAATGTTAACAATGTGATCTGTAATAGGCAATCTTGCAAAGCACAATACGATTCTTTCGCAAAGAAAGCAGGCTAGAATATTGCAGTTCGTACATTCGGGGGAAATATTGATGGCGTCTAGAAAAAATAAGAAGCTTTCCTGGATACCTACGCGCTACCTGCTTCAATGAACCGCTCAGCCATCACAGCATTCTGGCATGTGAATTCACCAAATAGAGGAATTCTGTACGTAGAAAGAAAAAAAAAGTAAAGAAGAGGGAGAGAGAGAGAGAGAGCTGAAGTGGCACAGTAGAAACTGCAATCATTCGGCTAAGTCACCAAATGCAATGTTTTGGGATGATTCAAATCTCACTTCTCACAACTAAAATAATTCAGTAAACTATTATGGAAGTAGAGATATAGTTCTTAAGACAGATAGATAAATAAAACCTCATTCCTAAGTAGGACAAAACCTCACCTCAGTTGCTGAAACAATCCTGGGACGGGAGATGAAGCCGTTAATGGACTGTTTAATATCGCCAGCTTTGCTATCCTGCTTGGGTTCTTCAAGGCCCATGTCAGTCCAAATGAACCTACAAGAAAGCCCTTCAAGAAGAGACACCACATGCACATGTTAGATGCAGAGTTTCTAAAGTGTTACTCAATCTATAGCCGCTTATCAATTTATCATGGTTTTCCTATCTTCATCAATTTCACAGGTCTTACATGGTAAGAAATCAATTTGCTCAAACCTGAACAACAAGGAAGAAGGGGGATTTAACACCCAGAACATCAAGTAATCTATCAAGCTCTTGGTGGAACTCCTTTTCTGCCGGAAAACACTTGATTGGTGTCAGAATAGTTGGAACTTAAGGAGAGGGGAAAATGGTGTTCCATGGTTAATCTTGTTTGCTTGAAAAGTCACTAACCTGTGTAGTTAAAACCATATCCCGGTTGTGGCTTGTCACTGAAACCAAATCCTATCCAGTCAGGAGCCAAACAGTGGAACCCAACATTGGACATCTACTCAATCCACAAGAAAGCCATCGTCTTTTAATAACCGAAATAGAATGGCACAGGTTGAAGACCAGAGTGCATGCAAAACCAATTAAAGCTCTTTCTAGCAAGAGTTTCTGACATAAATGCTAGCATGCCTGTGCAGTTCCGAGAAGAGAGTGCACGCTTAGCAAGCCTCAAAGCTTGTGTGATTTAGGTGGTGAAATCTAATTTTAGCTTCTATTATATACAAAAGGCATGTTTTCACGGATGGAGAAAAGAGTGTGCAAGCTTAGTAAGCCTCAGAGTGTGCCCACCAGGCATAAATTATATGATTTCGAAGGTAGCACAATCACAGAACAACAAAAGAAAGCTAAAGACCTCAGACATGACGACTCTGTAGCTGTAAGATTGTGTCGGAGCGCCGTGAAGGAAGACTATTGTCCCACGCCGGCTCTCGGGGGACCCTTCAAGGTGAAACGTTCTACTTATCGGAGCGCTGCTTTAAAATTTTAAGAAAGAAAGTCCAGGAACTAGCGAGCAGAAGCAGAAAGATTCACCTGTTTCCCTGACAAACCATCTGAACTTGCCAGATTTAATATAGGAGCCATACTCCTTTCCCTTGTCCTCTATCCTCTAGAATTCAAGAACAACGTATTATGGTTCCAAGAAGCTCCTACAAATGAATGAAATCTATCCAACAGGCAACAGTCAAGCCAGAAACTAATATATGCAATGCTTCCTTTGATGAAAAAAAGCAAAAGATGAAACTAACAGAACATCAGTCAATCCCACTGCCAGTTCGAAAAGAATGCAAAAACATCATTAAACTTTCCGTTCTTTAATCGTTGAATCGACAAGAACAAACCGAACAGCATTTTGCTGGAATCAAGAAATAGCATACTGCATACATATACAATTACATATAGCAATTCACTTCACTTACGTAGAGCATTTGGCCGACATTGCCGTCTTCGGCGGGGCTCTCGGGGAGCTGAATGGCGCTCCTGCTCGACGGGTTATCCGTCACGAAACCAAAGGGATTGAATTCTGGTGCGTCTCTGTCAGTTTCTTCCCTCTTCTCCGAAGCTTTAACTACAATGGCGGTGGTGTGTCTTCTCTTGGTAGTCAACTGTTTGCTGGCGTTGAGCTTGGTCGTGGACGTGTAACGCAGAGAAGAGCAGAGGGTTGTGAATGGAGGAGGAGGAGAGAGAGGCAGGGAGAAAGCAGCCATTGTCGGTTGCTGCTTACAAAGCAGAGGCAATGGATTTCGTGACTGGATATACAACCAGGTATTGTAAATTGTGTGATCTGGACAAAGCTGAGTGATCTGAATCTTCTGTGAGATGATGTGAGCCATGTAATTCTGATTGCTGGGTCCTACAGAGAGAGAGAGAGAGAGAGAGAGAGAGAGAGAGAGAGAGAGAATGTCTTGCTGATATGAAAACAGTAAATCACTTGTTGAAATAAATATGTTGTCAACCGAACATCCATACACATTAAATTAATTTTGGCAAGAAAACATTTTTCGGTTGATGATATATATCTTTTGAATAGCTCCTACACATGTTTTTCATCTTTTTTTTTCTCTTACGTGCCATCTCGATTTAAAATAGTACGATTTTTAGTAGGGGCAAGTGGTTCCAATGTCAGCTCCGGCTACAATGAAACTTGAAATCTACTCGTAACCAATTATTTATCGGGAACTTATCTTGTATATCTTTGAATTCAGTGTCATAGGTTTTGCAGTCGGTTATAGGGTCTCTCTAGGTTTCACTTGTATTAGAAATTGAATGATTCCGGTGAATCATCACCTCTGATAACTATCATTTGTTGCGCAATCAATTTGTAAAAACTCATATTCAAACACACGAAAATATATGAAACATTAAAAAAATAATAGTCTTGGTCATGGATATTACTAAAAGCAGATGGAATTCCACGTGATTGCGCGAAGACATAAAACAAGGGGAAAAAAGAAAAGAGGTTTATTTCACGTTCCACTTGAAACTCATCGATCGAAATTGGTTTCTCAATTTTCGAAACTTGAAACCTATTGTGCATATTCAAGAACCCGAAACCAAATCGGTAGGAATGGGTCCGATTCTCTAGTTCCCGATTTTATCCCAAAGACATGCTCACCACTAATTTTTGGAACGAGGCCAATTAAATAAATCAATCAAGAAGTCATTGACCCGTTACGGATTCTTAGTTATTTCATTTCTCCGAAATGGAAAACAACCCAGATTTTAATTATCTTTAGCTCATGTAATATTTGAAATGGAAATATCCTCTAATACAAAAAAAAAAAAATAGATATAAATGGAAACGCCACCACCGTATTATAAAGATTAAAAAATCCAATTTGAAGAAACTTTTCAGAGAATTCCCAGCAACAGAGAAAAACGTAATATATTCCAAAACGCACTCATTTCTCCTCTCTCTCTCTCTCTCTCTCTCTCTCTCTCATGCTCCATGTTCCGTTTGCTGATATTGGAATCACCGGAGATTCACCGGAGGCGGTGAGAATTCCGGCGAAATCTAGCGGACGCAGGAATTAAAGCTTTTATTGAAGGTAATCGAAAGCTCTCTAGGTCTCGAGACTGTTTAGTTGATTGCAGGCAGGTGTAGGCATCAGGCTCGTTCAGTGCGCGTCCGTGACAGTGGCGATTTATCGAGTTTCTCGTTTTGTGGATGTCCAATGGGACTTTTTTGGTGCGTAGGCTGCTCCCTTCGTTGTTCGTAGTTCGAATTCAGATGCCGTAATCTTCGTTTGATGCGGGGGTGCGGTGCTTCCGTAAGGAATATGGGTCGCCACGGATTAACTTTGCTTATGTAGCTTGTGATGATCATGTCTGAATAGATTCATCGTCTTAGTAAATGATGTATCAGAGGCAAATGTATGTCTGGAGTAGGAAGGCTCAAAGCCAGGGTAGGCGAAACTGAATTGCTTGTGGGGACTTGATGCATCTGGTTGAAATTTTCTGGCGCTAAGCTTGCTTTTGATTTTTTATGTTTTTTTTTTTTGGGTAAATTTTCTTGGGTTAAACTTTTGATGATGTAGTCCAAATCTAGGAATGTACATCTTTTCAACAGTTTCAGAGATGCCTTCTGGAACTCGAATTCTCTGGGACTGGCTCTTACAGAATGCACATTTAGCTTCAGTGATTTCTTTCCCAATTTACTGTGTGCAACACGGGAATTAAAAAAGATTTGTATGGTTAATGATTGGAACTGTTGAAAATGGATGGTAAAAGAAGAAAGGAACTTGTGATGATCCCACAATCCTAGATTTGCCCTTTTTCTTTGTGAATACTGTTCTACTCAGTTGTGATGTCTGCTTGTCAGATATCAATTTGCGTCTCGGATGGAAGAGGCTCCCCTTCCAAGTGAGAAAGGTAATGATGGTGAATGCAGCACGAGTCAAAGAGGGCCAGATGGTGCCGCAGCTGTATCTGATGATCAGAATGGCATATCCTTCGGAAGAAAAGAGTTTGTTGCTCCTGCTGTCGGAATGGAGTTTGAGTCGTATGATGATGCGTACAACTACTACAAATGTTATGCTAAGGAAGCAGGATTTCGTGTCAGAGTGAAGAATTCATGGTTCAAGCGGAATAGTAGAGAAAAATACGGTGCAGTACTCTGCTGCAGTAGCCAAGGCTTCAAAAGAATTAAAGATGTCAATCGTCTTCGAAAAGAAACTCGAACTGGCTGCCCAGCAATGATTCGGATGAGGTTGGTGGACTCTAAAAGATGGAGGGTGCTTGAAGTGGCACTTGAACACAACCACTTGTTGGGCTTGAAGAGCTACAGAACAATTAGGAAAATGAGTGCTGGTACCAAAAGAAAGTCGCAGTCCAGTGCTGATGCTGAAGAAAGAACAATTAAGTTATACCGGGCACTTGTCATTGATTCGGGAGGTAATGGAAACCAAAGTTTCAGTGAAAATGAGGCTAGGAGTCGGTCTGACCATCTTAATCATCTGAACCTTAAGAAAGGCGACACTCAGGCTATATATAATTACTTCTGTCGCATGCAATTGACCAATCCTAATTTCTACTATCTCATGGATTTAACTGATGAGGGGAATTTGAGGAATTTGTTCTGGGCTGATGCTAGGTCTAGAGCAGCATGTGTTTATTTTGGCGATGTTATACATCTTGACACTACGTTCTTGTCTAACAAGTATGAGATCCCACTGGTGGCATTTGTTGGAGTGAACCACCATGGCCAATCAGTTTTGCTGGGCTGTGGCTTGCTTGCAGGCGAAACAATGGAGTCTTATACTTGGGTGTTCAAAGCCTGGAGTTCATGTATGTCTGGATGCTCCCCACAAACTATAACTACAGACAGGTGCAAGATTTTGCACAGTGCAATCGAGGAGGTGTTTCCAAGATGTCACCATTGTTTTGGTCTGTCTCACATCATGAGAAAAGTTCCCGAAAAATTAGGAGGGTTGAACAACTATGACGCGATCAGAAGGGCTTTGACTAAAGCAGTGTATGAGTCTCTGAAGGTGAGTGAATTCGAGACAGCATGGGGGATCATGGTCCAGGGTTTTGATGTTGGTGATCACGAATGGCTTAGAGCTTTATATGAGGATCGAGTCAGATGGGCTCCAGTCTACTTGAAAGACACATTTTTTGCTGGGATGTCTGCTGCCCGGCCGGGTGAGTCATTGAATGCATTTTTTGATAAATATGTGCATAAACAAACTCCACTGAAAGAATTTCTTGACAAATACGAGTTAGCTTTACAAAAGAAGCACAGGGAAGAAGCCCTTGCGGATAATGACTCGAGGAACTCAAGTCATGGGCTGAAAACGAGATGTTCATTCGAGTTACAGCTCTCCAAGGTGTACACAAGAGATGTATTCGAGAAGTTCCAGTTTGAGGTAGAGGAGATGTATTCTTGTCTTAGCACGACACAGCTGTATGTCGATGGGCCGGTCGTTATATTCTTGGTTAAGGAGCGGGTCTTAGGGGAAGGAAGTAGAAGGGAGATAAGGGATTACGAGGTCCTGTACAATAGAGCGGTGGCGGAGGTCCGTTGCATCTGTAGCTGCTTTAATTTCTATGGCTATCTATGCAGGCACGCCTTATGCGTTCTTAACTTCAACGGGGTGGAGGAGATTCCGTCAAAGTACATCCTCCCAAGATGGAAAAAGGATTATAAGCGCCTGCACATCCCCGATCCAGTCCCTGGAGATGTGGGCGCTGCCGACTGCGTGCAGTGGTTTAATCAGTTGTTCCGAAGCGCCTTGCAGATTGTTGAGGAGGGGGTGATCTCTCTTGAACACTACAGGGCCGCGTTACAAACATTTGAAGACGCATTGAACAGGGTTCATCAGGTCGAGGAGAAGAAAGAATAAAGGTGACCTGACATTTGTTAACTGGAGTCCTGTGATATCAACGTTTCTTGGTGAGGAGAACAGACAGCTCCACCATGCAAACTCCTCTACAAATCTCAAGCATGCACGCTGTCATTTCGATTCCGACCCAATCACCTGTTCATTGCCTCGGCAGAATGTCTGAATGTCTTGAAAATATCACGAGAAAGACTTGCGCTTCATATTCTTAAAAAGTTTTCTTGCCCCATGTTGTACCTTCTTAATGGGATTTTGTTCATTACTCCCCCCAGCCTTTTGACGACTTATTAGGTAGCTTGTCAACACTTAACATTTCTTAGTTTCCTCCCTTGCTCTGAAAATTTACTCAAATAATGAAATATACCGAAAAAAATTGCTTGTGAAAATGTGTATCGACAATTAGATATTGCGAAAAAGTTGAGTGGTAAAATTTTTCTTGAAAAAATGCAGACGTATCTTATCTTGGTCTATTATTGTATAGGAGAGGCAGAACGAATTTCGCTATGCAGCGGCAATGGCCAACAGCATTTCGCAATCTCAACAATACATACAATTCGGAGGCAATTTTGAGCTTGAATTGAAGCAACAGGACATGACTTCTTCATGGGTCTCTGAACAGACATGCCAAGCCATGAATTTGTATTCAACATATGCACAAAGATGAACCGATTCTGGCGTTCAATTAGTGCCGGGGTCAAGCACAGGAAGCCTGCAATGCAAGCTGATCGACTTGTCAGTTTGCTGTGTCCCCGGTATGAAGAACTGGAAGATCACCGTCAAGCATCTGCCCTGCTCTGTGATTCCGTAGAACGCGCAATCCGGCTTCGCCGTGTGACACTGAAGGCTCTTGGCGAAGTGCTTCACGCTCACTTGCACTGTCTCCGCGTCGCCTCTCGAGACAGCCCTCTCGGACCGGGCCTGCGCGCTCAGGCTCCAGTCCTCCGCGGGAGCCTCAGTTCGCTCTCCTAGGACCACAAGCTTACGGAACTCCGCGCCTAGCGTGATCAGAGTCGTCGAGATTTGCAAATGCAGGTCTCCGTGCTTGCTGATCGTGACGTTCAGCACATCCCCGACGTGCCTCATCCTGTCCACGAAACTCTGCAGCTGGTTCAAGTCGTTAACCTGGACGAGCGTCTTGGGGAGCGCCTGAGCCGAGTCGAGGGCCGACTGGAGCTCCGAGACCTGAGCCCTAGACATCGGCTTCGAGATAGGCACGTCCTGGATGACTGCGGATTTGTAGCCTTTCGTCTCGAAGGTGAGGAAGGGCATCGGCTGGGTGCTGTTCGCCGGCAATTTCTTCACCAGCTTTATCTGGAGCCGTTCGGAGGCCGATCCGCCGGCGGCGAGCTCGTTGCAGATGCCGACGCTGCTGCGGATCGCGCGGTGGAGGAGGGAGAGGTCGACGGCGAAGGCGATGCGGTCGTCGTTCTGGCTGGAGATGCGGTAGTCGTCGAAGAGGGCCTCGATGCGGAACTGAGCGACGGACTGGAGGCCGTCGCCGTTGAGGAGGTTGTGGAGGAAGGTGGCGTGGTCTCTGGTGAGGTAGAGGTGGCACGTCCTGTCGATCTTGTCCAGCGCCGGCAAGAAGCGCTTCTCGAGGAGAGCCACGCCGTTGTCCGTAAGAAACGCCTTGAACTTCATCGTCGCCTTCGAGTTGCAAAGAGAAGGAGGCGGGAAAATCAGATCGAAGAGGAAGACTACGAGAGCGACGAGGGAAAAGGTAGAGGGTTTTGCAGAGAGCTCAGTTTGGGCTTTGAAGCTTGTGACAAGCCCGACCCAATCAATTTGAGGCGGGTCGGGTTTTGCTTTCGTATCTTCCCCCGCGGCCCCGCCTCTTTAACCGATCGAAACGGTACCGCTTTGTTAAACCGTCCGCGCCTTTCAAGTAGCTGCATTTTTTTCAGCTTTCAGATAATACTGAAGAGTCTGTCAGTTCCGTCGAGGCAATACGATCTTCCTCTTTCTTTTAACAAATGGTTGATGTATGTATGTATGTATGTATCGCCTCAGCTTTATGAGGAGAAAACTGTCCATGCTCCACCTTAATGTTATTGTTTCTCATCCAAATCTCGGCAGTGAACATGATGTGGGCTTTGTGTGCTCCAGAGACCTCCTCTCTGCGCAAGATTCCGAGGCCACGATCAACAAACAGTCATTCCGGGTGATTTTCCAAGAGTTGGAACTTGTTCAGCATCTCATCCAACGCCCGAAGCGCCACCTTATAGCGGTCTTGCGACTTCCTAGCTTCATCCATGACCTGCAGGATGCATTTGTGCAAATGCTCATGCCGCTGAACTGGGTTGTCGATGTCGATCCCTGCAGATCTCTGGTCGAGGACATAGCTGCGCTTGATATCCTTCCTCCAGCGTGACAGCACGTAGTGAGGAGGGACCTCTTCTACCCTGTTTTGGTCAAGGACATACAGCGCGTGCCTGCACAGATATCCTCTCAGGTTGAATAAACCGCAAGCACAGAAAACCTCCATTTCAGATCCGTTGAACGAAACCTCAAGATCTCTTGCTTCTCTCTGACCATCCTCAAGCTCGACATGTTCTTGAACTGTATAAGTCGCGACTTGCCCTTCTACATTTACCTGTCTTGCGCTGAAACAAGAATACATTCCTTCCACCTCCTTTTGGAACTTCAAGAAGATGTAGCTAGCATACATTTTCGAGAGCTGCAACTCAAAATTACTCCTCGAGTTTAGCGCAGAACTTGAATTTCTTGAATCTAGATCGGCCAGTGCTTCAAGCTGGTGACTCCTTTGCATTGCTTGATCATACTTGTCCAGAAATTCCTTCAAAGAGGTGCAGTTCCCTATATATCCCTCGAAAAATGAAGTCGAGTCTTCATTTTGCTGGATAGTAAGCAACATTCCTGCCAAAAAGGTCTCCTTCAAGTAGACGGGGGCCCACCGTTTCCTATCTTCATACATACTTTGGAACCATAGGTGATCCTCGAGTCCATGCTCATGGATGATATCCAGCCAAGCCGCTTCAAATTCTTCAGCCCTCTGGGAAAGGCAAACTGCTCTATATAATACAGCTTTGATTGCTTCATATTGGTATAGTTTTTCTGATCTCTCATAGATTTTTCTCAGCGCCTTTGTAAAATCTATGCAATGAGAAGCTCTGGGGAACACATCAGAGATAGCAGCTTGCAAGGCTTTGCATTGATCGGAAATGATAGTTTGGGGAGGGCGTCCCAGCATACACGTGAGCCAAGCCCTAAGCAGCCATACGTACGACTCGACAGTCTCGCCCGCTAACAAACCGCAACCCAAAAGTAAAGGCTGCCCATGGTGATTCACCCCAATAAATGAGACCAGCAGGACAT
Source organism: Psidium guajava (assembly GCA_016432845.1). NCBI lineage: Eukaryota > Viridiplantae > Streptophyta > Magnoliopsida > Myrtales > Myrtaceae > Psidium > Psidium guajava. Next base: position 35,565,081 of record CM028234.1, on the reverse strand, counting down.
CATGTTCTTGTCCAAAAAATGTCGTATCAACAACAACTACATCACCAAAGTAGCGATAAGCGACCCTGGACCTCGCACCAGCCCAAAACAAGTTTCTCAGACATCCTTTTTCATTGAAGTCTGCCACATAAAAGAAATTAGGATCCATGAGCTGCATCTGACAGAAGAAATCAAGAGCAGCTTGAGCATCTCCTTTTCGTAGCTTCATTTGATTGGACAGGTCAGGATTCTCTCTAAGTTCACCATTATCAACAGCTAACTCCCCACCCTTGGCATCTATGATGACGGTCTGAAACAATTTGACCGCTTCTACTTCCTCAGGACCTTCAAACTCCAATGGCCTCTTGGTCCCAACACCCATGATCTTCTGTGATTTATAAAATTTCCCACTAGTTGGGCTGATTAAGTGGTTGTGCTCGAGCTCAACCTCAATGATTCTCCACCTCGTATTGTCTATCAACCGGAACTTTATCATCGCTGGACACCCTGTTCTTGTTTCTGGTCTCGGGCGGTTCGCCTCGCTTTTCTTCTTGAAACCTGCACTACTGCAGCTCAATTTTCCTCTATATCTCTCCTTACCCTTCCTGTACCATGTATTGCTTACTCTAACCCCGAACCCATGTTCCTTAGCGTAGCAACTGTAGAAGTAATATACATCCTCATACGTCTCGAATTCCATCCCAACAGCAGGCGGCATGGGGTTCTCTCCTCGAATCACACTAGTCTGACCATCTAATTCAGTCATTGCACAGTCTCCCACAATCTCAAGTTCCTTGGCTTCATCATCGCCAACTGGTTCAGCATTGAGTGAAACTTCATCCATCTCTACAAAGAGGAGGGAGCTAGAAAAACAATCACCTAATAAGACGCAACCTTTGGAAACCCATCAGCTCATAAGAAGTTTTCATACAGTTCATATGTTCGTATACACTGATTATACTAGTGCAAAATTTACTGCTTCCACAATATATTCCTTCTTTTAATTGGTATTTAGTTTCTCTCCTTCCTATTCGAGTATCTTGGAGTTGGATCATGGTTTTTACAATGGCGCGCACATGCTGAAATTTTCCAGATAACTCAAGTCTCGATCTGATGGGCCAACTGCCTATTTAACCACATAAAATTAACAAAAGACAAGTGCAAGGTTTAGCTTTCCATAACTCCTGCTGAGCAAAAAGCAGAGGTTGGTGACCATTGACCAATCTACGTTAATTTCACTTCACGAAAAATAAGCTAAAAATTACAAGGAAAACAAACACCCAAATGAAACCTAATCACCACCGATTCGAACTATTATTTGTACAGGCAGGACACAAGTAATTCGGTCGGCGGTTACATATGAATGTATGGTATGAACCCTTCTTCAATCTGGGGGCGACAGTGAGTCTTGTCCAGTTCATGATCATTACAGACGCGATTAACGAGTTAACACACTCGTAGCAACTGGTACATCAACTTCATCAAACATCTGGGCACGTAACTTAGCACGCAGATGCATGCGAACGCAATTCGCCAGAGCCTCACGCTTCAATTCTGCCAAAATTAACGGGCGATCGCTGAATGTGAGAGCCTTACCTCGAAGACAACGCGAAGATTCTCCGAACGCACGATTTGGCCGCCGGATAGCGGCCAACGCACGTGCCCTGGGGCCGGTGTCAGTCGCGCCCGATACGTCGCCGGCTCCGGAGAGAGATCGTTGGACGGAGGGCGGAAGTCCCCATGACAAAAAAGTCGGAAGAGAGAGTTGCGGGAGCTGACGTGGAATTTGTCAAGGTGGACAGATTTATGTTTGGATTAAGGATACTGACGACGACGACAAGACGACGACGATATCAGGTCTTGTTTAAGCCTACCGTGATTTTTTTTATGTAAGAGTTTTTCCTATTTACCGCAGCTGCAGTCCTTTTTCTTTTTTTGGTTTTTTTTTCCCTCAGTATGTGTTTTCAAAAGAAAAAAAGGGAAAAAGGAAAAAACAAGTCAGGCTTTTCTTTGAAATAATAAGTGCGTTTTAAACCCTTATTTTCAAGTCCATATATAATAAAATGATGACACTTTAAATCTTTCTTTGAAATTTTCATGTGTTTTTCGAGCCAAAGCTATACTTAGAAATTTTTTGTTTAAATTCGTAATACCATTTAAGCGAGAGATTTATGAACCATAAGGGACAATACCTATTAAACCAATCACAAGTGTATTAGTTACAGTCTCGGAAGCATGGAAACTTTATGGAGGCCTTCGTCTCGTATCACACACATGTCAGTTTGTCACTCTTCGATACATGATCAATAGATATTAGGCATCTGATGTGTGATCAATGCTTCATACATGCCAGCGAAACACGAGTTTAACATTTGACATGCTATTCCTACATGCACATGGTCAATTTTAATCGTTTTCAATAAATTAAGGGTAAAAATAAAAATTTATTAAAAGTATATATATATACTAATGTCATATACTTAGCTACCTCAAATTAATATACTTAGTCAACTCAAAAAATACCGAATTATGATCCTTAACAGAAGATGAGGAGGAGGAAGAAGAAATTGAGCACTAATATTTTTATATATATACGATAATTTTTTAGTTATATATATAAAAAAATACATTTAATATATAATGTGTCCAAATTATCCTTTTTTTTTAAAAAAAAAATAACGTATCAACGAGTCGTATCGTGTCGTGTATTACTGTAGGTGTTAGCGCTACTTAAATTAAACTACCTATTATCCAAAGAGGAATCCTTCCAGTAGTATCGGCCATTTATCCCGCTTCCCTCCACCATTTCTTTCATCAAGTTGTCATGCTAAAGACATAAGCAGCCATAGATAATTATGAGATGTGATCCTTCCAAATGGGTTAAGATAATTATTATTATTATTTAGTATTCCATTATTATATTTTCTTCTCTTAATTGAAGAAATAATTGAAAAAATAAACTAGCAAGTACAAAAATGAGTAATAACCTTCGATAGAGATTGGTGTGATTCAATTCAACATTTTGTTTGTTCAAATTTGATTGTGTCGTAACTCTATAATTTGTATTAAGTTTGTCAATGGACAAACTATATCGCCAATATTGACCTAGAAAAAGAACCGGTAAGTACAACTAGTCCATGGGCACCTAACCGTCTGCACTGTAAAACTAGGACCGATTCATTCCTCCTAAAAAGATCTGCTAAATTCTTCAATTTTTTATTTTACTAAAGGTCAAATTAGCAAGTTATTAATGGAATTCCTCGGTGTTAGCATGAAAAGACCCTCAATTTAGGAAACTATCAAAGTAATAAAGAGGAGAAATTTTTGCATTTATCAATGGATTGAATTATCTAAATCATATTTGCAATCCGTAAGTGCACCTGGGGAATTCATCTGCCAATGTGCTTTTCCCTGAGATGAGGACCCCATTTCAAGCACTAGCTTTGACTTCGAAGTTCGAATTCTCACTCTCACTGCGCGTGTAACTCTTAACTCTCCTATGGACGTGCACTAACATGAGAGCCCCCAAATATATCGACAAACAATATGAGGCATGAGCAAAACCATACCTGCAAACGTCTGTAGAGAGGTGACAAGAACAAAACCGAAAAACATGTAATGCATTAAGGATGATATGCGAGAACCATAGTCAGCCATAACTAAACTACAAAAGCATGAAGCACCAACTTAACCCAAAGTCCTCCAGAAGTATCAGAGGCATGCATCAAGGATTCTCATTGTGCCCCACTACAAATCAGAGACTTATCATATCCACTAGTTCCTCTCTCTCTCTCTGCGTTGGTTCTGGTTCTATTACCGAGTACTGCATTTGCCAGCAACAATTACAAAGTAATGCACTTGTACAGATGAACCCTTTATCACCTGATCAATGGCTAAAATTTACAGTGAAAAAAAAAAAATCAAAGAATAACCGCCAGGGCTGTATTGTTTGATTTTCTGGAGAACTCTGAGAAGACTGAATGCTCAAAGCAATTGATAGCTGCATCTTTTGCCAGCAAATTTTTCAGGGGACAGACGAAATTCCAGGGCAACTACAATGTGCAAGGACGAATGTGAGTTTTGCCTTCGACATATGGATCCCTCAAATTACAGGTTGTCTTTTATCCATTTTAGAGCTCCATTCGCAACAGACCTGCAAGTAAAATCTTTATTATGTCAACGATGCTTGGTGCGTGTATGTGAAAATGCAGTCTCCTAGTATAAAAGACTAAAGGACTAATCCTTGAATGAAACGGGTCAGGTTCCAGAAAAGTTGGGATGATTAGATCATTCCATAGCTACATCTTTCTGAACATTACTGTAGGGACTCTATGCCAAGCTCCACCAGGAGAATCACAGTACGCTGACCATGAAGAGGGAATAGATCAAGATTCACCAAACTAAAACTAGCACTGAAAGCAAGAGTACGTGTCTCACCACCCAAGGGACAAAAACATAAAATATTCTACCTGCCCAGAAATATAAGGATCAGGTACTGGTACTGAACTACACCTGAAAGTCTAAAACTTTTAGAGGGACAGTGCATTGAGCTTTCTTATAAGTATGTGGGGAAGTATGCAGAATGACTTATCAAGTCTCAACATACGCACCTAGAGAACCCAGCTTGAAGTAATAACACAGAATTCCCCTGTTTTTGCTTTTATTTTAGTATATTTTAAGCTTTTCGCTTCAGGTTCATTGACCGCCGACCCAACTAGTTTGGGATTAAGGTGATGTTGATGTTGATGTATTTATCCCCAACCTCTGCTTTTTTTCCACTATATGAAACTCGTTTTTTAGGGCTTTGAAGAATTCTACACGATTTAACGGAATAAAGAAACTACTCAAATTAAAGAAGAGGAAGAATTACCCAGTCAACTCTTTCAACTTCTTCCACCAGTCATTTTCATCTCCTGATTCTTCAGTCTTCTCCATCTCAGAATCCACTTGCTGCTTCTCAGGAGTTGAAGCTGCAGAGACAAAGCTCTACTGTAAAAGATAGAACCGACCTGGAACTTGCACGGGTACACTAGTGAGTGCTGTGTAGGTACTGGGCCTTGATATTAAGCTCAAGGCCTGAAGGTTGTTTCTCACATCCACACAGAATTTAATATGTGAACCATTATTTTTGTTGTCCCTTTCTTCTTTCACGAACAATACACCAAGGAAAACCCCAATTAGGTGTATGAAGAACGCATAAAGCGACCATCTTACCAGGTTGTGGTGTTCTTGGGCGAGTTCTTGAGCGACTGCTGGTAGAGCTACTCAAGGAAGCCAGCTCTTCAAGTAACTCCTGTTCACTTGAACTGCAAACATTGGCAGTAACTTTAATAAAATGACATACTTTAGCAATGTCAGGATCCATGCAAGACTACCCTCTAATAGTATATGAGGACAAACAGTGTATGCCCCTGTTAAAAAGATAAAAGTGCAGAAACCTGTGAAATCTCACTGACTAAAGAAAATTAGAGGAAGAGTATTTGTTAAGACTTTTAATCGAAAATGTTTTGTCAACTTATTGACTCACAGAGCAATTCAACACAGCAAAACTCCCAAGTTTTGACTGACATTAAAAAGATGCGCCTGCTTAAGAGAGTCCATCAGTATAAAGTAAAAAATAAACAGATCAATGGATGTACTTACAACCTCCAACCAGCACCATTAATTAGATCAATGTAATTTACCAAGATAAAGGAAATAATGTAGAGACAAAATGCATCTACAGTAACAGTTAGCTAAGATCCTTGTTTTGGATGTGTCCATTCTAAAGTGTACATGAAATGAATTGAAGTTATGATTCGGTAACCCACAGAAGAGATGCATGCACAAATGAACAAATTATAAATTCACTTGACCAACTATTCAAGACAAACAAGTAATTAGATAACGTTTATTTACCTCACACGCTTTGGTATTGTGACCTTAACTGTAAATAAGTGGTCACCACGTATTGAAGGTCTATTCAATTTCGGTGCGCCTTTTTTTGCAAGAACCAGAACATCCCCTGGTTGTGTACCTGGAGGAACTTGTAGTTCAGAAGTTCCTTCAACTGTTTTAACCTGTTTACATTTAAGACACTCAATTGATAAGCAATCAGAAAAGCCTCAGCAGAGTAGTGAAATAGATGGACCACCACATGATCCTATATCCGAAGCCATAAAATACTTGTTCTTGATTATCTCTAAGCCATAGGTGTCCCATGCATTTCACTCTGCCTCACTGTGAGAACTCCTTAGTTCTGACCATCAAAAGGTATTCATCTAACAAGTCTCAATTATAATGACAAAATGATACAGAGTGCAAGCTCATCAAGGAAATTTGAAGTATTACCTTCACCACTGCACCTAATATAGCATCTAGATAGCTAATGGTTACTGTAGAATTGAGATTTATTCCATCTCTTTGAATTTCCGGAATCTCCTCGACCTCAAGATATACAAAAAGATCACCTGGAGGACCCCTGATGAAGAGAAAATTAAACAATTAAAATCTTGAATAAGTTTTGCAAAGGATTTCTAGTTACCAATTCAAATACTTATCAAGTTTATGGTGTCATGCAAAATATTATCAATTTCTCCATTGATGTGATCATTTTACGCATAAGGAAGAGCAAAAATAAACAAAGAAACACCCTGTTGTATTAGGGAAATTAAACTGAAAAAGACGAACAATTGAAAAAAACACGAATACCTTAGTAAAGAGTTTGAAGAAAGAAAAGACTTGATAAAAAGGTAAGAACTTTGTTCTTTGCCATGACCCACGAATTAAAAGGAAGAAATCATGAGATATTACTTCATCCTCCAATCCGACAACGTCAGAGAAAGAACAGTCCATTTTTATGGCAATGAGGCTGCTTCCAGACTGAAGTCCAGACAACTAATATACAATCTTCCAATGAGACTGCACTTATGACAACCTTCCCCAATACTGACTGTGCAGATGGCCTGGACAATGGAATGCCCTGATCCAATGAGGTTGGTAAGGGTACCAAGGGAAGGAGAATGCCAACCATAAGGCCAAAAAGAAGGAAAATAACTCAAAGAGGGGGAAAAGAATTCAAAACTAATGATCATACAAAAGAAGTTAAAATGCCAAAGAAAACAAACAATTGAGGTACAAATAAGAAAGTGAATAAACATTTGCCATTTGCACAGACATGGGCATAAAGAAGTATATTTTGTTGACTGTCATTATGTTAAAATTCTTTTGCACGCGACAAAGCTACAAAATTCATCGAAATATCTTTAATTTTCAAGACTTTTACCTTCAAAAAGGAAGATGAGGGGGAATTTGAGGGGGATGTTACCCATTGGATACAAGTGGAGGAAAGGGGAAATACAACCTCTTGCTTATTGAGCCATCACTAGTGTCTAGATTCAAAATATTAACCACGTTGAAGACTTTCTGGAAAACACATCGAAGATTATACCCATTACTGGAAAATAAAAGGGAACACCATGATTGGGATGACAAGAAGCCCACATGAACAATTGCACGAGATATTATTTTTCCCCGTTTGACTGCAAGCATAATGGCTACTTAGCCAGCTTTTGTCAAATGAAACTACAAGTAATAGCAAAAAAAAAATGCAATTCCACAGATATTCATTAAATCCAGGCAGAGAAATATCATGTTGCAATTCTCAAAGTTTGTTTTTCAAAATCCTATATAAATATGTCAAATAATTTTTTTCCCAAAAAAAAAATGTCAAATAATTCATTCCAGTGATTGATTAACAGTGCAATATAAATTCCAAATTTAAAAAATGACATGTCATACCCTCTCGGTCCAGCATCACCTTCTCCAGCAACTCTGAGGATACTACCCTTGCTGACTCCAGGTGGAATTTTCACTTTGATGTCCTTTCTGACCCGAATACGCCCTTTGCCAGAGCATTTTCGACAATATTCAGAAATGACTTCACCATCTCCACCACAATTGGGACAAACAGACACCTAATATAAATGTTTTTCAGTATTCTGAAGTGACACACAGCCTGTAAAATAACTAAAGATGACAAAAATTTGACAAGGATTACATTCTTCTCTCAAGGAAGTCTAAAAGACAGGATAAAGTAAAATAAATGGACATGGCCAATTGCTCTGAGATTCTCTGGGTCAGCCTATCCTCCTGGACATAATTCCAATTGACCTCTTATAATCTCCATTCCATAGATGATGCTTAGCACATCTGAAGCATAGTCGTTCCATCAATATCTGTCTATTTCACTAATGGTATAGATAACATCTCCTGATGCCCAAATAGTAGCAAGTCCTGTGTACTTATACCCAACCATAGAAAGTGGTCATCCTAGACCTGACATGTATGTCCTATGGCAAGCAATACCTCGATCACAAAAACTGCAGATTTCCAAAGAACCATATTTCTTGAAACATCTGATTTCTAGTTTATTCCTAGCCAATTGTAAGCACCAAACAACCAAACCTAGGACAAAGAAAGTCAAAAAGCATTTGTCCAGTCATCCTAAAAGGACTGATATCTAGTGTTTATACCTGGGAGAACATGCCAAAAGGAGTCTGCTCTGTTCGCATGACCTGGCCCCTGCCACCACATGTTGAGCATATCCTCTTCCTAGAACCAACCTTTGCTCCAGTACCAGAGCAAACTTCACATGTTTCCAAGTGGGAGAGATTGAATTCTTTCTCCGCTCCGAATATGGTCTCAGAAAATTTTAGAGTCATGTCATAACTGAAAAACTTTGGAAGCACGAGTTAATATGTAGAGATTTGCTTTAGACACCTGTCTAGGGAGACAAGGAAACAGAAAAAGAAAACAAAAGAAAAGGGAAAACAGATCAACATCAATTTTCCTATTAATTATACCCCTGTGAAGGATGTTCTTTAATGACAAGCATTTAAAAACGTAGTATCTGATCAACTTTTAATTCTAAAACATAAATAAGAATGGCTAAACAGGAATACACAAAGAAGATGGATATCAATAGAGTAGTTGGACTACAATGTTCCACACCATGGTCAAATTTCCCGAAGCAACAAGTGCACATACAGCATGGAAGGGGCCAATCAGCAGTTAAACAAATATTACCGGCACTCACCGTAGATCTTCACCCTTCATAACAGTGCTACGTTGGCTTGTTCTGAATCCAGTTGGGTCCATACCCGCAAAGCCACCCATGCTTGGGCCAAAAAATGTTTCGAATAGATCGAAAGGATTAGTCTGAGGGCAGGACGACAGAAAATGTGAGGAAAGAATGCATTTAGCGCAGAAATCATAAGGTTCCTAATGTACTAAGCAAGTCACCCATGCATAAACTATGCATTTGCAATGATGATGATCTCTCCCATACCGTATAAGTATTTGATGGGCCCCCAACAGTACTCTTTACTCCTGCTTCACCATATTGATCATACAAAGCCCTCTTTTTATCGTCGGAGAGCACCTGATGATGGCAAAGATTCAACAACAAAATTAATACAACATCAGAGGAGAAAGTAATCAACAGCAGAACAATAGCAAAGTTGTGAGCCCTATAGAGATATATCCCACAAAAGCAATGATTAGTAAGATTCTCGAGATGTTTTCTGGTCCCACAAGTATTAGTTATAAGCCAAAATTGCAACCCAAGATGAACTGACTCAGAATTTGCCAATTTTCTTCGTAGCAGTTGACAACAAGCCAAGGATGAAACTTTTAATCTACAATCATTACCAGCTACCACGCAGTGAACATCCTTTCCACTAGATTGTGAGATGAATTTATTCAGTTGCGTAAAAAGAAAACTTTGAGAGAACATAGTAAATTCTCGTTCCTCAAAGCTGATGCATACCTCATATGCAGCACTGATTTCCTTAAACTTCTCTGTAGCTCCTGGCTGCTTGTTGACATCGGGGTGGTACTGCAAAATATAGCAACAGAACTTGAGTTTCCAGGAGGAGGATTCCAGGAGGAGGATCAAAGTAATGCGCATTTCTACCGACAGGCACTTGCCCATAGCTTCAATGCCAATACAGGTACAGCCGTACAAACAACCAAACTGCATCCATTGTCCACAAACAGAGAAATCCTGAGAGCCTCACTAAGTCATCCACATCCATAGCTTCTAAATCTCAATATTCACTAAAACTAGACAACTCTACGATGTACCATGTCCTGAAAAACTCCGATAGCCAGAAAGAACTACTACCAAAGCCTAACCGATTAACAAAGCCAGTCATCCGTACTCCCTAATCAATCATTCCTCTCGTCGTCTCCCAAAAGTCACAAAAGACACTCCATTCATCGCTCTATCTTCGCTAATAGAGCTCACTCGGAAATCAACTGCACAAAGCAAAACGAGAAAAAGAAAATATGAAGACTCTTCACCTGGCGCGCTAACTTCCGGTAAGCAGCCTTAATCTCCTTACCGCTAGCGGACTTGGGGACTCCGAGAGTAGCATAGTAGTCGGCGGAGGCTCTAATCGCCGTCCCGGAACGCCTCGCGCAGACCTTCGAGGCGAGCTGCGAGGATCGAAGCGGCAAACAAGGCGAGAAGCTCCTGCTGCTCCTGAGGCGAATTCCGCCGGCGCAGAGCGAAGAGGAGGACGGAGACAAGGACGGAGGCACTGAGGGAGCGAGCGGCTGAGAAGAAGGGAGGAGCGAAGCAGATAACGTCGCGGCCATCGAATCAGGGTTCCGCCGCGATGCTTGCTCTTGCGACGACTCTTCTACGAGAGGCTGAAGAGTAGAAATGCAGGAACCGTACGGTTCATGGTGCTCGCGCTGAGAGGCTGCGAGAATGAACTCCGTTTGAGCTCGCAGGAGGCAGATGAAGGGGGGGTAAAAAGGGAAATGGAAAACATTGGCTTTTTATGTAAGTGGATGAAAAGGTGTGGTTGGAAAATAAAATGGCCTTTTAATTTCCGTTCGTGTGGTGGGACTTGCAGCACGAAATTTCAGTTACGACTGTCTATTAATGAGTTGGGCCAGGCCCATCGTGCTAGCAGACCCAATTAATCATGGGCCGGATGGGTCGCCCATTCCGGGCCTTTCAAATTGGGCCTCAACGCATTTATTCTGCGAAAAATTGGCCGACAAATGGTACACGGGACGCTCGAAAGGTCCCCCGTCCCAACGTGTATTTTTCTCCGAATTCTTACTCTTGAGTATGATAACACGAACAAGTTTAGTAAGGTTTATGACCAGTAGATGAGATTTTCTTTTTGACTTCTCAAGGGTACTGGCATAAAGGCCCGGCGATGCGAAAGCCCATGAAACGCCATGCAGATCTCAAGAATCCGTCAGGTTCAAGGCTTTAACCCTATCTAGTTTGCAATACTTGGTGGGATTTGATCATTTTGAACTAGCATCTCCTTGCTGACCCCAACCGAATACTCCAACCCAGAGGGCATACCAATGAGATTTATTTTTGTTGGATCGAGTGGTTATTAATCTTCGAGAAAAGCTCTAGATTGAGGGGGGGAAAAAAATGGCAGAAGCGCATGGTCATGCACAGGTCGATTTGCCCTTTCGGGTCGTTAGGCCCATAAAGAGGAAGAGTTCTTGCACATGAGCACTCCGACTCCATTATCGCTTTTGAAATTATTCACAAGACCATAAGAAGGAAACCGAGTGGGTTTGATAATTAGTTCAAATGTGAATATATGATGGTCAGACCTAAGAGAACTGAATTGAAATTGGGCAAGAGTTTCTTACTCTCTCAAGTAAAGTAAAGTAAAGACTCTTTGCCAATATCTGCAGCAGCAGTAGCTACATCAACACTATAAAAATCATCACATTGAAATGTCAAAAGCATTGAATATGAGAAGGAGACACTAGAAAAATTCAGCCCCTCGCGCTTGCTAGTATCATCAAGTGATCTGCGTCTTGGGAAAACGATATTCTTGTCCAATAAGGTTTAAGTCAACGGTGTGTTTTGGTTGAACGGGATGAAATTGATGCGAGAGGACTTGGTTTAAGCACGGCCATTTCGCAGGCAGTGGGCAACCGGTTCGCGGCCGAAGACCAAGTCAGGGTTGCTGCATCACGAGTAATTCTGTACAACGTTGGTGTTTGTAGAATGTCTGCGACCAATGATCTTGCCGGTGCTTATACATATCGAGACATATAAAAGGAAAAGCGCATCCAAGAATTCAAAGGAAACGAAATGGCGGCACGCTGCTTTCTCCTCCCTCCTCCTCTTATCAGAGTTCTGATCTTTCTCTTGATTTTTCACGACCCTTCCTTCACCTGCTCGCCTGAGACTCACGCAGCTGCGGCAGTAAGTCAACATTAAAGACATGGATGTGGAATCGAACAGTAGCTGTGCAGCAACTCATGCCGTGTACTATGTAAATATACATTAGTTCAGCTCGGCAGTTCTTGTCGGTCGAATCGAAATATCGGAATCCGTTGCGATTTGAAGCATGTTTCCACTTTTCCGGAGTATCAAATCACAAACGTTGATTTGGTAAACGGGCGCTTTAATAGCATTAACGAGTCTGTGTGACGAGAGGTCAAGTGAAATTAAGCAAATGATTCATGTTGCAGGTGCTCTAGCGACGAGCGACCCGCGCCAGGGCCCGGGATGCAGTGAGTGCCTTCTTCCTTTCGAAACGAGCACGTCTAGAGATATTCATAGGTTGCTCTCGAAAGACGACGTTCTCGTCCCCCCAAATCAATCACCGCACGCGAAGTTATATCGGCATGAGGGAATTCTACGAGAGTTCCTAAATGTTTTCTGCGCGTACTAGTGTGCTATGAATTTCTAAAGATGCTAACGTGAACATCTTTTCTTTATGGTAATGTTTATCGCAGGGCGTCTCTGGCTTGAACGACGGAAGCTCATGGTCAAGTCAAAACAAAAGATCGGGCCAAGATTAATGCACAAGTCAAAGTTTAAGAGGCAAAAACGTTTGGGCCAAAATTAGGACCTGACTTAAAAGTTGGTGTCGTGCCAAATCTTTCAGTATAACCTTGTAGGATATCCTAAGCGACCCGTTGTAATTTTTAGAGGTCAAATGATTACACTACTTTACTCCCGTAAGGCTACATTCTTTTTTTCTTGTCAGTAAGTGTCAAAAAACTGTTGGTAAAAAAACAAAATCCTTAAAAAGCATCAAACTTAAGTTGGGTTCCAATTCGGACTACTACTTTTTTTTTTGTCTCATACGAAATATGGTTAATATCACGAAAAAATCTCAAATTGGTACATTCATGATAAATTTTCTCCAAACTAATATTTTGACTATAAAAAATCCCAAACCGATACACCTATTTGGCTTTACCCGTGCATGGAGAATTTTATTTGTGTGCATTAATTGACCGTTCAAATGGGTATATCATGGTCAAACTTAGAGAACTGAATTGAATATTGGGCAAAGACTTCCAACTCTCTCGACCAAAGACTCTTTGCCAATCTCTGCTGCAACAACAGCTACAGCTCCACTAGGAAAATCATCTTATCAACACGTCAGAAGCATTGAATATGATTATATGAGAAGGAGACACCAGAAGAAGTCTGCCCCTCGTGCTCGCAAGGATCATAAATTTGCAGGGTTTTTGTGGAGGAGTATCTCAAAACCCTCCCTAAACGACTAAACAAACAAGTACTGTATCTTCATTGCCCGACGTATTGACTTTTCCCGGCATACATGTAATGACGTCTTCGGAAAAGCGATATTCCCTTGTTAAATAAGCTTAAGTTGATGGTGTGTTTCGGTTGAACGGGATGAAATCGATGTGAGAGGACTTGGTCGGATTCACTCTATAAGCACAGCCGTTTCAATTCGCGACCTCTTCACGGCCAAAGACCAAGTCAGGGTTGCTGCGTCACGAGTAATTCTGTACAATGTTGTTGTTTATAGAATGTCTGCGACTAATGATTTTGCGTTGCGTATATATAGAGGGAGACATAAAAAAGGAAAAGCTCATCCAGGAATTCAAAAGGCAATGGCACGACTGCTTGCGCTTTCTTCCCCCTCCTCCTCTCTTATCAGAGTTTTGTGCTTCCTCTTGATTTTCATGACCCTTCAACTGCTAGCACGAGGCCCGCGTCGCCTCAGCTGCAGCGGTAAGTCTTCCTCTCTAGTCGCTTCTTCTAACTACTAAGCTTATTCCAGTGGGTATTGCATTAAAGACATGGATGTGGAGTCGAACATTAGCTGGACAAATCATGCTGAGTAACTTGCTTATGTCAGTTCGGCTCCGTAGTTCTTGTTGTTCGAATCGAAATATTCGAATTGTTGCGATTCGAATTATGATTTTCCACTTTTTCGAAGCATGAAATCACAAGGGTTAATTTCGTAAGTAGTACTTTAATAGCATTGATGAGTCTGTGAACGGTTTTTAGTAAAATTTAGCAAATGATTCATGTTGCAGGTTTTGTGTCCGGGAGCAACCCAAGCCAAGGCTCTGGATGCTGTGAGTATTCACTTCCCTTCAAAACGACTGTATCAATAGATATTTATAGGTGCTCTCGAAAGATGACGTTCTCGTCCGCCCCAATCAATTGCCACATGAGACGCGTCACCATATTAATTTAGATCAAGATGTGGAGATTCATTCATCATATGTGGTGATTGGCTTTGGGTGGATAAGGATTATGCTATGAGAGCACCTAAGTGTTTCTCGTGTGTCGTGAATTTTCAAAATAGCTGATATAAACATCTTTTCTTTATCATGATGTCTATTGCAGGATGTCTGTGACTCGAACAATTGAAGCACAAAGCCAGGTTATAAAGAAGGAAAGGTCCTCACAATGGTTACCGGTGCATAATAGGGGATCATATATATTGCAAAGCACTTTTTTTTTTTTTAACTATCTATAGATGTATGAAAGCTTTTGTCTAAGTTAGATTATGGAGAGTATTTCTGTGCTGTGAAGAAGCATATAATGTGAGAATTGAGATCGTTGTATTAATCGAATCGTGGATTGTTCGCTTTGAAGTTCAAAGGCAGATTCTTTGGGTCCTTTGATGAATTGATATGGTTAATTCTCAATCTCAAGTATGTCCCTTTCATCAGGAAAATCACAAAAAAAAAACTATTGTACCGGTACATATTCAGTCATAAACCTTTCAATTTAGTCAATTTAGTTTTAAATGTTTTGACAATTTGCCAATGTAGTCAATTTGGCCAATTTTGGCCTAAAATTAATGGCGTGGCCTCGCGGCCGATCGCTAGCGAGGGCTCACAGCCCTCTCCCAATGGCCGATTAGGGCTCGCGGCCCTCCCCGACTGCTTGGGAGAGTAGTGACCCACGCCAACGACCAACAAGGGCTTACAGGCCCTCTGTTGACTTAACAATGTAAAAAAGAAAAGAAAAGATGAATACAAAATTTTAGAAAATTTTAAAAATGAATTAAAAATTTTCAGAATTTTCACGTTAACATTGATCGTATCACATAGGACTACCGACGTCCACGTCATTAATTTTCAACCAAAATTGGTTGGAAAGACTACATTCATAAATTGTCAAAAGATTTAAGACTAAATTGGATAAATTGAAAAGTTTAATATTGAATTAGCCCTAGTATGATAGATTTATGCATTTTTTCGTAATTTTTCCGGCTGTCACTCCATAAATTTCACTTGAAAACATATTAAGGATTTTCTTTGGTTTATTACGGTGGATGGAACCTATGTTTAAATATTACTATTATTACGGCATATGCTATTTGAGATAATCATCAAAATGATTTTAAACCTATTGTATGGTTACTAATTCAGTTATAAATTTTTTCCTTTGGCAAGTCATAAGGTTTTGATGATTTGTCAATCTAGTTCTTTCCGTCAATTTTGGCTGTTTGCCAACTTTTCGAGTAAAGAGTGTTTGCCAATCTCTGCTGCAACTGTGGCTACAGCAACACTACAAAATTCCCTTATTATAATGTCAGAAGTATCGAATATGAGGAGGAGACAGGGTTTGAGCTTTTGGTCTTCCAGAAAAAAGTCAGCCCTGTAACCATCGTCTGGGAAACGGGCTATTCCCCGTATAACTAAGCCTAAGTTGATGGTGTGTTTTGGTTGAACAGGATGAAATTGATGTGAGAGGACTTGGTTTAAGCACGGCCATTCCGCAGGCAGTGGTCAACCGGTTCGCGGCCAAAGACCAAGTCAGGAGTGCTGCTTCATGAGTAATTCTATACCATGTTGATCATTATATAATGTATAACTAATGATCTGGCGGTGCCTTACATATAGAGAGACGTAAAGAAGAGAAGCGCATCGAGGAATTCAAGGTAAAAAAAAAATGGCACGACTGCTTTCTTCTCGCTCCTCCTCCTCCTGTCTGATCAGAGTTCTGTGCTTTCTCTTGATTTTCATGTCCCTTCACCTGGTCGCACGAGGCTCACGGCATCTCAGCTGCCGTGGTCAGCCTTCCTCTCCGGTCATTTCTTCTGAGCTTGTTCCATTGGATGCATATAAAGGTCATAGATATGTACTCGAACATGAGTCATGCAATTCTATGCTGTTTACTGTGTATGAGCTCAGTTCGGTTGCTCTTCTTTGTCGAATCGAGACATCCGAACTGTTGCAATTTGAAGCATGTTTCACTTTTTTGAAGTATCGAATCATAAAGGGTAGTTTGGCAACGAGTACTTTTGATAGCATGACGAGTCTGTAAACGAGTTTAAGTAAAATTTAGCAAATGATGGATGTTGCAGGCTGGGCGAGCTAGGGCAACCCACGGTGGAGCCCTGGATGCAGTGATAAAGAACGAAGGGTCATCCCAACAACTAGAGACGCATGATAGAGCGGATCATGTACTTTTGCTAGGCTCTTTCCTAGTTTATCTATTATTGTATTTGAAACCATCTGTCTACAAAAGTGGCGTGTAATGTAAGAACTAAGATAGTTTTATCAATCAATGCATGGATTTTCTGCTGTGAAGTTCCAAAAACAGTTTCTTTTGAATCCTTTGATGAGTTGGTATGCTTGTTTCTCAATCTTAAAAATGGGGATTCCACTCCAGTAATTTACTTAGAGATATACAAGGGTTATTCTTTGGTTTGCTTCGGAGATGGAAATAGGAATTTCATAAATGAAATGGTCTTAGTACTCCTTGACTCTCCTTGCGATGGTTATATTTGAGTTGGCTTGAATTTCAATTAACCCTCTATTTGTTTCAAGGAAAATAAATAATTTGTAATATATTTTTATGAAAATGATTACTTAAATAACTTGAAATAATTAATTAATGCAAAGAAATTTCATTGTTGATAACAATTTATATCTTTAACAATTTCGTGGATGATAAAGATATATTTCTTTCATTCATTTTTGTAAGCGATATAAACGATGAAGATATTTTTTAAATTATTTATTTTTTGCAAAACGGGAAGCCTAGACAAGAATTTTTTTTTTATCAACCAAATCATCATATTGTGCATGCAGAGTTCGAGGAGGATAATTGTGCAAACGTCCTAGACTTATTGCGCCTAGACATTTCAGTTTAGCTAGTTTAGTCCTAAACATTTTGATAATTTGTCGATATAGTTCTTCTAACCAATTTTGATTAGAAATTGCTAACTATAAATAGAAAGAAAAGAAAAAAATGAAAAAATTACAAAAATTCAAAAAGTTCAAAAAAAGGTCTAAGCTAGTACCTTGTGCCACATAGGACAAAAATGTCTACATCAACTATTGCCATCCAAAATTGACTGAAATTACTACCTTAACAAATCGCCAAAAAGTTTTGAACTAACTTGGCTAAATTGGAAGGTTTAAGATTGATTTGGCATTAGTATTATAATAGGTGTGAGAATTTTTTTGTGGATTTCACCAGGAGTAAGTCTAGCCAAAGTACATGCATTTTATTCAACTAATAATATTATTTGGTAATTTTCACTCATGACTGGATGCCCCCATTTGTAATTTTTTGCTGCAATTAGCTAGAAAAACTATATTATAATTTCTCAAAAAAGTTTAGGATTACATCAGAAAAATTGGAAAGTTTGAGATCAAATTGACAACCGTGCGATATGTTTAAGGCCGAATTGATAATTTTCCCGTGAAATAACACTAATTGCGCAACTCACAACTTCTTCACTAAAACAACGCGCAAAGCCCGTTTATTTTAGGTGCTTGGAATGCAACAAAAGCAAAAGACAAGTGGAAGAACATAGAAGCAGTTATGATTTCACTTGAACCTGCTTGATAATCTTAAGAACACAAAGAGTACGCTGAATCAAACACGGGCACGATACGTTCTAATCAATTTTATATAGCGGGTCCGTATCTACTAAAATTCATCATGCTGGTCGATAAGGAAATATCGAGACAAGTACTAACAAAAGTCATAAACTTATTATATTGGTGCAAACTCAGTTCTACCCTTTCAATTGTATCAATTTAATCCTAAATTTTTTGTGTTTGTATCAGTTAAGTTCATCTTCAATTTTAGCTGGAAATTGTCACATGGACGCCGGCCGTGCAACATGGGACGGCTGACCCCCATGTGGACATTTTGAATAATATTTTAAATAATTTTATAAAATTTTTTATTTGTTATTTTCTTCACTTTATTTTTTTTTTGGGGGGTTGAGGCCACAAACAAGAGCCAAAACCCTCGCCAGCATTGGGCGGGGGCTACAAAATGCTCCTTGGCCTCTAGGAGAGGGCTTGCAAGCCCTCATTCGACTTCCTTGTTGTGGCCGGTGAGGACTTGGGCGAGAGCCCCAACGCCCTTATCGACCAAAGCGATGGCACATGCCCACGCCAGATCTAGATCAGATGAGGACACCGTGGTGACCAAATCCAGTGATGGCCGAGATGCCTTGTTTGTGGCCGACGACCGTAGTCAGCCCTTAGTAAGAGAAAATGTAAATAAAAGAAAAGGCCTAAAAAATTGTTTAAAAATTCAAAAAAAGGTATTAAAATTTACATTAAAAAAATCAAAGTCAACGTCAGTCATGCCACATATAACAATTTGTGTGTACATCAACAATTTCCGGTCAAAATTAGCTAAATCAACTTAATTGACAAAACGTGAAAAACTTTAGGATTAAAATGCCACAATTAAAAAGTTTATGGCTATATTATCACAAATACAATAGGTTTATGACTTTTTTTTAGTAATTTCCCCACTCTTCGGCTATAAGCAAAAAAAAAAAAAAAGGCGTGAATTTATTAACCGCTAACACTAGATATAAATCAAGATTAGCTTATGTAAAATTAAGCTACCAACTGGTGCGGCCAATTGTAAATATATATCCATATTTTTTTAGGTCGAAAAAATTATATCCATATAAGTGGGTCATATTTCGCATTCAATAAGAGACCATTACGTCACTCTCTAAATAAACTATATTTATATCCCAAAGAGTCAACTGACAAGGGCGGCGAACGGCAAAGACCGGCAAATGATTGGACAGTTTCGTCAACGTAAATGCCATTGTACCGAAGAGAAAAAAGAAAGGAAATATTAAGACCTAATACGTGGCACCTGGATCATCACGGGAAACGAAACGGCTGTTGTATATAATAAGGATTGAAAGGAAGAAGACGATAGAGATAGAGATAAAGATCGAGGGAAAATGGTGTGCCGAGCTTTGCTCGTTGACCTAATATGTTGCTTACTTATGGTTCTGCTGCTCCACCTCCATTTCCCATCTGTAGCTGCAAGGTCCATCACTCCCCAACGATGTGCAGGTAACCCTCTCAACTCCTCTCACTCTCTCTCTCTCTCTCTGTGATTGCTTGGGCGAGTGATGATGATAATCATGACGATGATCCAATTCTTGTTGACTGTATGTGTTGATGGAGGATTAGGCAATGTTCTTTCTTTACCATGCAAGCTCAATCGACAGTTTGTATGAATCACTGATTTGTGGCTGTAGGTGGTGTGGGTGGAAGCACCCCAACTCATTCCCCAGGATGTCGTAAGTTCTCTCTAAGCCCTTGGGACGATTATGTATTATCATTACTGCTCTAAATACTTTAAATTGCGTGTGATTGATGGTTGGGGCTGCAGATGGTTGATGATGGAAGCCATCCGCCGTGGTCAGATAAGAAAAAAAAAATAAAGTGTCGTGTTCTTGTGGAAGCTCTTGGTTACCCCTAGCATAAGTCATCTTGGAATCGTCTGTATCTTCCCCTGCAAGGACCAAGGAAGTAATGTTTTTTTGTTCTTGTTAATGTTGTCATAGACGCGGTAGTTACTCTCGATCCTTCGACGTTTGTTTCTGTTTTGAAGATGTAGATGTTGTGTAAAATTTTGCGGAACTACTGTCTATTCATTCTGTGAGCTTGGCTTACCTTCAGCATTCCTCTTCATGCATATTTTGGTCTGATGTTAGAGCCCGGGAAGGAGATGCAAATGAGAAAACAAAGGACAAACTAGGGGTTGAAAGATATTTGCTCAATTAAACCAGGAAACACTGCCCTTGCGAGCTCCAAAAGCAATCCGAATCCGTCAGAGTCGGAGACAGCAAAGTCCTGAGCCAGCTTTTGAGCCAGAAGCTCAAACCGACCATCGACGGCCACCCGGCCAGCCAACCGATGGTACGAGAGCGCCAAATGATTATACGTATTACAAACCGGTCTCTCTTTGGCATTTAAAGAATCAGATGTGCATGTTTCGGTACAACCGCGCCCGGTCGTAGTTAAACATGTATGTCACTCACTGTGAGGTTTGAGGATCGTTCGTCCGCTTGGCGTCCGCAATGAAGAAAATTGTTTGGCTTCACGTTGTGAAAGTCTTCAATATATGGATATCGTTCCTTTTCTTTGCAGCAAATTGCGCCTACGTAGATCACCTTCTTTTATCCTATGACACGGTCGTCCTTCTGACTCAGTCCATTTACTGGAACAAATAAAAAAACCGCTAATAAGGCAGTCCGGTTACTCTTTCGAAAGTGACGGGGACACTTGACCACATATTTTCAAGCAAAAACGACCTAATCTTGTCATAGCATAAACACACCACCAACGCATTCACGAAGCATGACTGGATCTTTTACGTATGAAGGATCAAAGAAGGAAGTTAAAGACCAAAAAGATTTGAGGGAAAATGGAAAGCAGAGCTTTGCTCGTACGCTTGATTTGCTGCTTGCTTATGGTTTTTGCTACTCCACCTCCATTTCACCTCTGTAGCTGCATGGTCCATCAATCCTCAAAGATGTGGAGGTAAATAGATTCGACTTCCTCCCCCCCCCCCCCCCCCCCCCCCTCTTTTTCATTGTGTGCATGTATTGGTGGGATGCAATTCATACTTCTCATCGATAAGAAGGCACGGAGGGTCCTGTTCCCCCCTGAGTGGACGGGGTACATCAAGGCTGCCATTGTAGGAGTGTAAAAAAAGAAAAGAAAAGAAATATTGGCAGGATTTCCACATATGAAATTGAGCACAATTTTGCAAAGAAATTGCCTACTTGTTTCTCAAGAAATGCAAGAAAGAGAAATCGAGACACAAAATTTATCCTAGTTCACCTTTAAATTAGAGCTAATTTCACTATAATTAGCATCTTCTACCTCTTCATCAAGTTACAAGAGAAAGAGGCTATGCATAGAGGCTACCGTAGCTATTCGTAGATTCAAATCCAAACTAATAATAAAATATAGGCTTAAATTACAAAAGCGCTGCCGTGGTTATGGGAGATTTGTCTCAAAGTAGACAAGCCACAAAGCTAGCCTGCCCAACAAACACAAGAGAACCTTAACAACAATGTTCCATGTATCTAAACTTCCCTGTGATGGAAGAAGAGATTGCGCATGCGACTTCGGCCTGGTGATCATCGAGATGTCCTTCTAAGCAATCTGGAATCACCCTAACCCAAACGATAAGCGATCAATATCCTTCGTAGATCCGGGCAACAAAAAACCAAACAAACAAACAAAACAAGGACCCAAGTGGAGTGAGTCATTCAGTAATTACGATCCAAAGCATGACCAGCACTTGTCTGGTTCGATTGTAAACAGCTGGGCATGCTTTGGATCTCATCGTTTTTATTTGTTGACTGGCAATCTCATCCTTATTACGAGTAGCAAAGAGTGCTTACCAACTCGCATCCAGGTTGCATCACAAGTTTTAGGACGTGTATGGTAACGTTTCTGTTCCCAAAACAACTTTTGGAACAGAAACACTTTTTTTATGTTTTTGTTCTCGGCAACGATTTCTGGGAACAGAAACGCGTTTGGTAATTGCATAAAGTTTCTATTCTCGGAACAAAAAAAAAGAACAGAAACGCGTTTGATAACTGCATAAAGTTTTTGTACTCGGAATAAAAACGCATTTATTAACTGCAAAAAAATTATATTCCTAATTTTTTTCATTTAATTGTATTCCTAATTTTTTTGATATGGATGAGATCAACAATTAAAAAAAATGAAAGAGAAAGACAAATTAGAATTGAGTAATCAGAACATGAAATATATCTTCCATAGATAGGAAAAGCTACAATTATGAGTCATACATAAATGATTCCAAGTAGATAAACATATAATTACATAATTGAATGCAAATACTATTTGATAAACTGTAATTGAAAAGCACATTTGGATACAACTTTGACGTAAATACCGTTTAATAAAAAATACCCTTTGTAAATGATTCAATTTCTCAATTAATTTTTATTATTTAAAATATTTTTTAATTTTTAATTATTTATTTTTTTGAAAAAATTATTTTTTTATTTTTTGAAAAAATTATTTTTTATTTTCATTATTTATTTTTTTGAAAAAAAATTATTTTTTTATTATATTATTTTTCGAAAAAAATTAATTTTATTATTTATTTTTTCAAAAAATTATTTTTTTATATTTTATTTTTAATTAATTTATTTATTTTTATTATTTTATTATTTTATTTTTATTATTTCAAAAAAATATATTTTTAATTTTTAATCATTTTATTTTAAATTAATTTTTTTGATTATTTATTTTTATTATTTCAATTTTTAATCTTTTTTATTTTTTATTCTTTAATTATTTCGATTTTTTTATTTTTAATCATTTTATTTTAAATTAATTTATTTGATTATTTATTTTTATTATTTCAGTTTTTAATCTGTCTTATTTTTTATTTTTCGAAAAAAAAAATATTTTTATTTTAATTATTTTTATTTTTTTAATTATTTTTATTTTTAATTACTTTCAAGAAAGTGTTCTCAATTGTTTCCAAAAAATGTTCTAAATGTGTTTCTAAAAAGTGTTTCGGGAACATAGAAGTAAGTTTTTTTTTTTCATTTCTGTTCCAAAAGTGTTTTTATTTTTCACTTTTTTACCATACGCGTTCCTGTTCTCTAAGTGTTTCGAGAACACACTTTTGGGAACAGAAACACTTTTTCTGGAGCGTTACCATACGCACCCTTAAGGACTAGAACTACGGTGAAAAGCAACGCCCGTTCCTCTTCTTCTCTCACCATCCTCCTCTGTTTCCTGCTGTTGGTCATGACCTTCAACTTCCTCCCTCAGAGCTCTGCCGATCCGCGGGTTCCGATTTTGCCCTACTCTGGCAATTTCTCTGTCCGTTTCTCTACCTACGCCGTGGCATGGATTGTTGCAGCACAAAAAAAGGACGTGGTTGGGTTGGTGGTGACAGGGTGGTGATGGGCAGGGCAGTCAACCTCGTCGAGACTCCATTCAAAGTGGAAAGAACAGTACAAATGCACTTACACCTCCCATGCGAGGGCCTTTTCCTTTTCATCTTCACGGAAACAGTCCCGCCAGCCGAAACTCGCCTTATAATAAGATTTAGTGCAGGCTCGTTGCTTGATAGGGAGAATCTTATCTGTACTAAATACGGAGTCACAAAACATACATGTTGCTCTCTCATGTGCGATTATGCCATGGCTGGTTGGCTTGATTTTCTCATCCAAAGTACACTTTCTCGCTCCAAATGCACTTCTGCGAGCCTCGTTCATTGAGCATCCGGATCATTCTTCGTTCAGTAAACTCCATCACCATTCACCGAGAATCATACCTCCTTCACTCGACAGTTGGCTGTATATGGGTGATGGGTGAGATCTACGAAACATGTACAGAGGAAGGAGAGAACCTCCTGTGAAGGGTCTATAAACTGAACAGGGAGAGGACCGCAAGCTTTGCCTGAACTGACAAACAAACAGAGCATATAATCTTAACTGCATACTGGGGTTGAACAATCTTAAGTGCAGATCAGTGGCACAAAACAGATTTACTTCAAAGCAGATAAGCCACAAAGCTAACCTGCCGAACAAACACAAGAACATTAACAATGCTGTCTTCACAGTGATGGCAGAAGAGATTGCATACACAACTTACGCAGGTTGATAATCAAGAAAGCAACCTGTCCCTCTAGTTTTTCTACAGTAACCTGGAATCACCCCAACCCACATGGTAAGCAGGCAGTATCATTCAAAGAACTGAAAAAACAAGGACATCACAGAGAAAAACGGAAAACCCGAATGTCAAACCACCCAAAGAAACCAATCTATCAGATCCACTGAGCAGCGTCTTTCCTGGCAGATCTAATAAATAACACAGCCAGTGTCCCACTGCATCAGTTTAAGTCTCAAGCTATAGAATTTCAATTTTCAATACACAAATTCTCAGGCCGAATAGCTTCAAGCATTAGGATGTGGTATTTTCTGCTGTAATCTCCTCCTTGGCCTCCTTGTTCCCATCCTTATCTTCTGAGATGAAGTCCGGACTGTCCTCAGTGACCGACAACCCATCATTATACTCTCCAGGCTTTGGCCCATTGAAGAGCTCATGATTTTCTAGTGCGGCTACTTTATCTTTCGCTTGACCCTTCAGAAGCTCCAACACCTCAAGCATGGTGGGTCTCTTCTCTGGCTGGCTCTGAGCACATATTAGTGAGACAAACACAACTCGCTTTAGCTCTTCCTCCACATACTTTCCATTAATCCTTGGATCTGCCAGGTCACTGAACTTCCTTTCACAGGCCAGTGGTAAAGCCCAGTCAGTGATCGTACGCTTTGTAGTGGCATTCAGTTTCTCAAGGGGTTTCTTCCCACTGGCAAGCTCAAGCAATAGAATGCCAAAACTATACACATCACAGCTCTCTGATGCCTTCCCTAGCATAGCATATTCCGGGGCCAAGTAGCCAAGGGTACCCTTAACTCTTGTTGTTACATGCGTCGCACCGTCGGGAATGAACTTTGCAAAACCAAAATCAGCAACTCGGGCCTTGAAATCAGAATCCAGCAAAACATTGCTGGCTTTGATGTCCCGATGAATGATATGTGGCGTTGCTTGATGGTGAAGATACCTAGATTAACAAAAGGAAAAAATATATATATCAGTCAATGAAACCTCTGTACAGAGCCATAGCTAAAACAGTACTCCAGTCTCAAACTACAAGACTTGATTGTCATTGACTCAAACTATAAAACTTCATGTAGTTCTTTGATCTAGTAGAAAGCAGAACCATCTTACAAAAAGAAAGAGCATAGCGAAATAAATGTCACTAGTTTAGCTTTATTATAGAGCCAAAATGGTCATTCAACCCCATCATAAGGGTTTAAATTAAAAAAAAAAAATTACAGGCAGGGTTGCTCAATGCTTACGCAATTCCCTCAGCAGAGCCTATTGCAATATTCATCCGCCTGTTCCAGTCAAGAAGGCATTCTGACGAGTGCTGCCCATGCAGGTGGGAGAGTAAGCTTAAATTTGGCATGTAATCATATACAATCAGACGCTCTTGCCCTTCTGCACAATAGCCACGAAGGCTAAGCAAATTGTCATGCCGTACTCTTGCCAGTATCTCAACCTCAACACCAAATTCCATTTCTGCTTTGTTGCTCCAGACCTTCAGCCTTTTCACTGCAATCTGCAAACATTTCACTTTAAGACTAGAAGCGACTCCATAAAAAATGAAAATTTGGAGTAAAATGCGGAAGCAAAGTATTAAGATCCACTGTAATGTCTGAACGCAAAAGAAAGGATCTCTTTTGATGGTGATTGAACATGCACACTGAAAAAATCTTCACCATAGGCACAAGCAGTCAATGTCACTTGAAGAAGAAGGGAAATCAGAGAAGAGGGCTACCAAAGGGTTCATACCCTCCCTCCCAAAGGTTTTGCAATTTTTACACACCTCATAATGGGAAACCTTTTCAACAACAACAACAACAATAATAATAGGAAACCTCTTATGGATAACTCTGATTTCAGAGTTGACTATTGGTCAGGACGTCATACTAGCAAAGTCCAAACAATAAATCACATCCCAGGTAGAGATCTTTGGAGTTGAATCTCAGAGAACTATATAGCGCTCCATCTCCCTAGTCATTTTAGTTAGATACAATCACCACCAATAGCCCAATTCAAATAGAGGAGTTCAATTACACCACACTTCATAAGTGGCCAAAACTATCACGCATTATAACTCAGACTCTTCCAAAGTTACTGTACTTCATCTAGTTCCACATCCTACACAAAAGTCAAAATGTACAGGACTTCACTATTAATTACTTTGAGAAAGCTTCATCCAGAACAATGCATTCAACAATGCATTTTCTACTGCGCAAGAGACTTGGTGCCTCATAATTTTGAATTTTTCACTGCAAAGAATCCAAGGATAGATGGGTATAACCAAATAGCAATGCAAAATCAATATAATCACGATGAATTTGAATGAAGCAAGTGGCTATTACTTGAGATCCATCCCATAGCTGTCCCCAGTAAACACTGCCAAAACCACCTTCTCCAAGCTTATTATCATAATTAAAATTATTCGTAGCTGAATGTAGTTCCTTCAATGAGAATATCCTCCATGTCGGCTGCTTCTTGCCCCGTTGATTTCTGTGATGCAACTCGCACATCAAACCATTGTTACAATGCTAAAGAAAGCCAGAAGAAAAATATAAAGGCGCCTCTCCACAAAAATCAAGATGTCAACATGTGAACGGGACATCATTGTACAAGCTCCTTTTGTTTCAATCAAGTCAAACAATGGCTGTTAAGCTCAATTCGTCTCTGTCTATGGTCCTCTCCAATCGAAAAAATTTTGCCATCTCTAGCTTCTAATAGCAGCTAGACACTAGACAGAGCATCAAAACATAAATTTTGTCGCAGACCCATATAACAATCAGTGAAATCCTAATCGGATCAAGAATCTGAACCTTCCCTAGATTACATTTGACTTGGGCAAAAGGAAAACCAACACGGAACACGGTTCCTCCACGTCAAAATCCACCAGACAGATGAAGCAAACAAACCGAAACCATACGATCAGCAAGTTCCAGAACCAGCATAACAAAGAGAGTAAGCGAACTCACCGATCCAGTACCTTCCCACAGCAGAAGATAGGGCAAAACGCCATTTCAGCACCCTCCCACCAATCAAAACCCACTTCTGTTTCCTCTCCCTCTCTCCCTCTCTCTCTCTCTCTCTCCCTCCCTCTGTCTCCCCTCTTCCTCTCTCAGCTTCTACCTCTTCCCGAGCAGCTCGTAACAGGTCGTCCTTCCTGTTTTGCGGTTTTTCTCTCTCTCGGACGAAGCCGGGTCAGCGGAGGAGAAAGGAAAAGTGAAGCAACCGTAACTGACGAAGAGATGCCAAACGCGAGCCTCTCGTAAGGAATACTGCACTCAACATTTGCTCGCCTTTCTTACTTTCCTCAGAAAAAGCAGACACAGGCGAGCGAATGTCGGACCAGCGCCTCCGGTTCGCTGGAGAAGAAAGTGTGAAAGCCACGTCTTCTCTCTCTATCTTCTCTCTCTCTCTCTCTCTCTCTCTCTCTCTCTCTCTCTCTCCCCCCCCCCCCCCCCCCCCCCCCGTCTGGTTTGGTTTTTTCGGTCTAGCTGTTTTCAATTTTCAAATTTGCCCCAATTGGGGCCCCAAGTGGGGACCGTTCCTTAATTTTTAATCACATCTGTACCTGTTGTGCAAATTATTCAAATGACATAAAAACAATTTCAATCTTCGGTTCATTACTGATGTTTTTTTTCTTCTTGTCTTTGATGAGAGTTTGGTTTTCGGGTGGGCAACAATCTTTTTCACAGCTTTGTCAGAAAAATTATAAATGAAAATTATCAGGTTAGATCGAGGGCATTGTTCGAGTTCATATGTTTTTGAAATAGTTTTGGGGATGAATGAAGCATGATACCCACCCACATGATTAATTTGCTTATGTATCTATTTACTTTCATATTTGAGTAAATACACTTATACATTTGTGTGGTTGCATTCAACTTCGGTTTCTCAATTTTTAGGCGGGTCTATAGCTAAATTCATTATTGGATACGGGGGATCGCATTAATTCCTAGATTAGAGTGGTCGTCACATGCCTAGTGTCTTTCTTATATGAAGAAGTGCGAAAATGCTAATTATTAGAGATTTCATTGTGCGAACATGATTAATCGAAATTCAAGAGATATTCTCGCTTTACATTTTAACTAGCAAATTCCATTTGTTAAATCTCAAGGGTTAGTTGAATATTCTCACTTAATGCCTTATCGTTTACAATCTTTTTTCATGAGATAAGCCCGGCACGTCAATATATTCAGTTGGACCCACTTTTACTCAAAAGCTTAAATTAATAAGTTATGAACTAATTAGAATATATAAAATGCTCAATATCAAATTAATTTTTCAATGCGAGGCTTATCTAACATGACTCACGTGTGTATCCTAACAATCTCTCCATCGCGTGTGACCTCAATGCTAGCTTATTCTCTCTTAATTTAGGTATCAATTTGCATTAGTATATCTCAATTTGAATCTCCATTAACTACCACCCTCATTCATGGTCTCTTTCTTCACACTAAATCATGAAGGCTTCTATCGGGCTCACGTTGCTACACCACATCGAAGAAGCTAATTTGTCTTTTTGCCAATGTGAGGAGAAAAAAGAAATCCGTATTTGATTCTTTAAATTCTCTTACTTGATTGGTTTTGGCTGCAGTTGGTCTTCCAAACGACACCAAAAAGTTTCAAAAACACAAAAAAACAAAAATAGAGCAGGTATCTTGCTGGCCCATGTGATTCTTGAGTGGCGACACTCGCTTCCTCCTTTTTAGGAAACAAATCAGCATTTTTCTAGAACTTTTTGGCCAATGTCTATCATGTAAGTGCAGCACTTGTTCTTACCGAGGAATAACTTAGTATAATCCAAACAACATTACCTGCGGTCGATTTGGTCCAAATCCTATGACATCGTCCCAAAACCGTGAGTACTTCAATGACACTAGTGACTGTAACATATATTGGTAATAAAAATGCATGACTTACCCAGTTGGGGAAATCATTTTCTAAGGATGCGTTTATTTCAAATTACTCGATTTTTTTTTGAAAAAAATAGAGTCTACGTTAAAAGAAAAAAAAATGCTAATAGAAGAACGTGCGTGGAAATCAAAAAGAAAGAAAGAAAGAAAGAATTTGTTAAATGCACAAATAAATTGGTAAGGCAAGATAACGAAAGCTTTGCCGCGGATTGCGACGGACAACTAATCCCATCGAATTGCGTGGGGCTTTTTGACTCAATTAATTCCACTGAACGGACGTTGGAAGGGACAAATGTGGTTACGGGTATTAATTAATATTCGATTAATGCCGTTACTTATGCCATTCGATTCATATTAAATAAATAATTTACCGAATCGACATATTCTTTTCTTTTTATTTTAATGACTTATCTTTTTACTCTGGACATTTGTTGTTCTTCTTCTTCTTCTTCTTTTTTTTTTGGTCAATAAGATCTTTTCCGCCTTTTTTTTTCTGGCAGAGAAAAGAGGAGATAATATAATTACTCAAACCGCATCTTTATCCCTACTTTATACATTACCACCATATCCTCACTTTGAAGTCCACTGCAAGTTCATCTTTTTCGCAGAACGTAGGTCCACATTGCAAATATGATTGCAAATACAAGAATCGCATAAAAGATTTTGTTAACGAGTGATTTCGGATCACTTATCAATCACACATGGTAAGTAAATATTTTGATTTTCTTGCACTAATCCCACTATACGGGAGAGGCGCAATGCATTGAAGATAGGAATAAGCGAATAACCTTAGTTTTAGGCATCTTATTAACAATTACATCTTTAGATAAATTTTGATCGGCATTTTTCCTTAGTCCGTCTTTCTGAAGATCGCCGCTCGAGGCTCGTATCACTTACATAAATTAATATACAAAAAATTCATCGCCCATGAGGATATTTTGACATAAATTACTATTGGTAATGAAAATATTTTTATCGACAAATTAACGTTTTCAGCAATACATGTGCTCATTTTTTTAAAAGAATATTTTCTTAATTATTCATTTTTTTGCCAAATAAGCGCATCCTAAAGATTTAGAATTTACCCCCAAAAAAGGATCTCAACTATTTCAATGAACATATCTCTGTTGTTTTCTGCCATTAGTTGCCTAGAAATTTCAAAATAGGATTCCTTTTTTTTTTTTAATTTTACCATAGTCAAGCGGTGTTTTTTTTTTCCCATGATAAGACATGCAAGCCACCTTTGTCGGGTTCTCTGGTTTATAAATGCTTCTCATTACTCTACGCAAGTGCTGGGGAATAATAGACGTGGGTGAAGAGACTCAAATCAAATCTTCCCAAAGCATACAAAAATGACAAGAGTGTGAATGATCCTCGCAACGAAGACCGACTTTCGAATATCAGAAGCTCGATAATTAAGTCAATAGGATTTAGGGTGGAGGGTTTTAGTCTTGATTCCATCTCCGGTGCATGAAAATAATAGTTTTCGACTAGGGATTTGCTTAAATTCTCCATTTATTTATTTTTATTTTTTTGTAATTCTCCATTTGTTGACGTACGTCCTAATATCACGAATTAATTTATTATTTTTTTTTAAAATGAGAACCGTTGAGTATTTTTCAAGACTCCCTTGGCTTTGTCAGATTTCACTGCGTTGGCTTATTTCATTCAATCTTTGTAGGTACGACTGTCCCTTTTTTTTGTCTCTTTTTTTTTTTTCCTTTTCGATGCCCCCACCTGCTGCATGTTGACACCTGATTTTTAATCATTTTTTCTATTGCTAAAGTAATAAAAAATCCATAAAAATTCATAAAATTGAAAAATCAACTTTGGGGACCTTAGCCAAGCCTAGGGAACCAATTTTGATCAAAAAACGATTTTTCATATTTTTAGTATTTTTACATATTTTTTATTTATTTATTTTCGAAAATTAATAGAAAATCCATAAAAATTCATAAAATTGAAAAATCAACTTTGGGAACCTTAGCCAAGCATAGGGAACGAATTTTGACCAAAAAATAATTTTTCATATTATATATATTTTAATTTTTTTTAAAAAAAATACAAAAATATTTGAAAATTTTGAAAAAATAACATTTGAGGCCAAAAAATACACAAAGATAGTTAATATTTTTATTTTAAATCTATTTTCATATTGGCCATCGCAAATTCAGAAAAATCCAATTCGAGTCACGTGTTCCTTCACGAGTATAATCTCGAATCGGGCCTAAAAAAATTTAATTTGAGTCAACTTATTTTTAACTTTCACTTTTTATGAGTTGTGACATTGTCTTCTAATATTTTAAATTTTCATCTTGGCCCAATTATACCCAGAATGACTTAATTTTGCAAAAGGGCTTTAATTAAATTATGCATTATTTTCAGCGACAAGAAATGAGCTTAAAGTTGACATGTGGTAAATTTTGGTGTGTCAAAAATTGTGAGGAGATTTGGACTTAAAGAAATATATTTTTTTCAGGGACTGAATTGTAAATACTTAAAATTCAAGGACTAGAGTGCAAATACCTAACTCTTGAAGGATTATTTTACAAATAATAAAAAGAAGAGTTAGTGGATAAATTAGAATAGAGAAGGGAAGATGAAGAAGAGGAGATGAAGAATAGAAGTTGGAGAAGAATGGATGGAGAAAATAAGATAAGAATAGAGAAGGGAAGATGGAGATGAAGAAGAGTTAGTAGAGAAATTAGAATGGAAGATAAGAATAGAGAAGGGAAGATGGAGATTAAGAAGAGTTAGTGGAGAAATTAGAATGGGAGATAAATATGGAGAAGGGAAGATGAAGATGAAGAAGAGTTAGTGGAGAGATTAGAATGTGAGATAGAGATGGAGAATGGAAGATGAAAATGAAGAAGAGTTAGTGGAGAAATTAGAATGGGAGATAGAGTTAGTGGAAAAATTAGAATGGGAGATAGATTAGGAGGTTATAAAAGGAGGAAGAAGTGAGCTTGAGAAGGGATTCTTGGGAGAGAAAATTTGAACTGTTTGGGGGAATTTTTTGGAGAGAAAATTTTGGATGTTTGAGAGAGTTTTGGGAGATTGAAGAAAATTTTGAGAGAAAGAAAATACCAAAAGAGAGAGAATTTTGAAGATGATGGGAGTTTAAAGCTAGGGGTTATCATCACAAATTCCTTCATCGATCAATATAAATCAAGAGTTCATCCTCGTCAACGAGCAAACAAATTCAAGCTAAGTGTTTTTATTTATTCATTTATTTATGGTTTTACTCGCAAATTAGCACAAATTGTATACACTTTCTCCATCTCCTTTTTCTTCCATATTTTATGTCAGGAGAAGGATATCTTTACGTCAACAGCAAAAATCTCGTCGAGATGCAAAAATCGGCCCAGACAAGCTCCTAAGCTGTCCACCGATTTCTCAACTGATCTGTGACTAAAAGTCCCTCTTAATTCAAAAGAAACTCTCTATATTGGGAACATAGAGATCGAAAATCAATTATAGAAATCCCTCCCAAAAAAATGGGAGATAAGTACTCTTTCTACTCTTCTGGTTTTAGGTGCAGATTAGCACATATTTTGTATACTAACACTTCACTCTATTTTATGTCAGGAAGCCGCAGCTCTATATCAATGGTCAATCCTATGGAAGCACAAAATCGGCTTGGAGGAGTCCTCAAGCGCGCACAAATTTCAAATTGTTGAATCAATTCGTTGTATTTCATTTTAAAAAATTCATACCCCAAAATGGAGAGGACAAAGTCCATCCGCAATTTAAATACCTGCACCATAAATCCCAAAGGGAAGAGCCAAGCCAATGCTTAGCCTCCCATTGGAGGTTTTTACTTATAGTAGTTAAATACCTGCAACTTAAATACCTGCACCTTAAATCCCAAAGGGAAGAGCCAAGCCAATGCTTAGCCTCCCATTGGAGGTTTTTACTTACAGTAGTTAAATACCTGCACCTTAAATCCCAAAGGGAAGAGCCAAGCCAATGCTTAGCCTCCCATTGGAGGTTTTTACTTACAGTAGTTAAATACCTGCAACTTAAATACCTGTACCTTAAATCCCAAAGGGAAGAGCCAAGCCAATGCTTAGCCTCCCATTGGAGGTTTTTACTTACAGTAGTTAAATACCTGCAACTTAAATACCTGTACCTTAAATCCCAAAGGGAAGAGCCAAGCCAATGCTTAGCCTCCCATTGGAGGTTTTTACTTACAGTAGTTTAAATACTTGCAACTTAAATACCTGTACCTTAAATCCCAAAGGGAAGAGCCAAGCCAATGCTAGGCCTCCCATTGGAGGTGTTTATTCACTGTCATGTACTTCCTATAATTTAATTTTTTAATCATCAGACCCAAAAGATGAGTAGGTCGTAATACTGCACAGAAGTCGTTAACACACTCCCTCTTTCGGCTTCAGGGAATCTTTAACACTTAAAAAAATATAACAAATAAAAATATATACCATCCACGCATCCTATTTAAAAAGTGAAAACACAAAAGAGAATACCCTATTAAAGCCTTAGGAATAAACCAAGCATGAGTTGCCGGATTAGGATATCCATGAAATTAAGGTACCGAAAGGGCATTAGTTTTAATTAACTAGTGTAACCAAGTCCCCGAGCTCATAATCTTTGGTTCGCAGGAATAAATTAGTTATCCCGCTAATTTATTTAGGTTTCTAATCGACCTACCAAGAACGATTAGTGGCGACTCCAAATTTCAAAATCATTTAAACAAAAACCAAAGTTGCGATTCGGTAGGGCTTGGGAGGGTCCGCATTAGGTTAGTCAAATTTAATTAACCTAATAATCCGTTAACCCCTAGAATTAATAAAAATATTTTTAGAGGGTCGCGACAGCTTGGCGACTCCGCTGGGGACGGGATTTTTAAATTTTCGAAAAAAGATACCAATTGGAATACTTGAATTTTTTCGAAATTTTAAAAGTCTTAGTGGTCTTAAGCCAATGAAAATTTCATGGATATCTCGCTTCTGGCGATTTTGCTTGGGACTCATTCTATAGGTGTTATATGTTTTTGCAGGATGGGAGTTATAAGGGGCGGAGTGTTTGGCTAACCCATTTGTTTTGCAGGCTTGGTGTTGGGATTATGTTTAATTTCACACATTTTTAGAAGCGCTGTTTTGATATCAATTGTCGTGCATGTCTTGCATATTCTGAGGATCACAACACCTGCACACACAAGCGTCTAAACCCAAGTCGCGAAATTTTTCCTAGGTAACCATAGATAGGGATCGAATATGCAAAGCTCCTGCGTCGATTGCGCTTGGGTTGACCATATTTTATCCCGCTCATTATCTGAATTGACAATTCTTCCCATTGTGATTTGATTGCGCGGAGGGTAAGGTTGTCAATTCAGATAGTGGGGGCCTTTTAGGTCCATACCCTGTCTCTCCTTCTTTTATTTTCTAGAGTTCACTCCTCACTTGAGTCATGCGCATGACTATGTGATTTGCATTTCTCCAAGGTAAAAGTAAGTTCTCTAATTTTATCTTGTATTTATTTTCGGTCGGTTCATGCTAGGTGTTAGTCAGTTTTTGAGCTTGATATTACGACCATTCTTTTAAAAGAAAATAAAAATTAAATTTGTCCCTCATTTCTTTTAAAAATTTTTTTGAAAAAATGATGTGAAAAATCCCTTCATGGGAATTTTATTAACCAATAAGGGATTTTTGTCATGTTTTTATTGCTTCAATAAAAATGAAATTTTCCTGATAAATTTACCTCTGAAAATTTATTCTGATAAAAAGGAAATTCCTTCAAAAATTTTAGTAAACGTCAAGAGATTTTGTCACATTCCTTAAAAAAATAAAATAAAAAAAGAGTAATAAATCTGCAAAAAAAATTCTGTATTAACCCATTTCTTCCTAAGGGAATTTTTTTTTTCTGATTTCTCTATAAAATAGAAAAAATCAAATTGGACTAATATAGGAGTCATGGACCGACATTCCTTGTGTCGCATACTAATTATATCATTTTCTTTTGCAAGGAGATCCTAGATACCCTAGACGGGTGTAAAAATTAAGTTCAAAATATATCAAGAATCATCTTCAGAAATACCAAAAGACGAAAAACACCGAGGCTTCAACCGTTAATTCCGGGGGGCAAACGAACACTGTCCATCTTTGACAGACAGAGTTATGTCAATCCATAAACTTGTATGGGCAGTGTATTCTGATATGACGGTGGATTTATACTGATTAAACACGGGGGCATATTTAATGTATTGCAGAGGATCCCGCGTCTTTTGAAAGATAATATGGATTATATAATCAGAACCCATGAAACAAATACCTTTACCTGATTAAATCAACCAGAGACCGATCTTAAAATTTCCTCTTATCCGAAGCATGCGGAGGGCTTTAGAGGACCGAGGTTCTATTAATGAACGTGGCCCACAGGAATTTCTCCCGACGCTACAGGCGACCGACACGAGCAAGTGGACGCCGAAAGAAATAAAATATGGATAAAAGTGGGCACACAACAGGTGGCCGGATTTATTACCAGCGCACTGATCGAGTTGTCATAGCGTTATTGTTTGTGATCTCAAGATGGATAGTGGGGGCCACCGCCGAACCCTTCATCAATGTTCTCGATATCATCGTCTGGAGCAATTAAACAAGAACATCAAGAAAAACATTAAGCCTCGACATCTTCGGTACCTCAAATCGTTCTGTTATGCTATGCGGAAGAAACGATAGCAGGAAAATTAAACAAAAAAAAACACGTGAAGCTTTTCTTTCATTCCATTCATCAAAGAGCATTACAACAGCTCACTGGGGAGGAAAAGTAAAGCCAAACTGAGCCCTGATAACCATTACGAAGGAGCTCAACTGACTCTCCAAACAGTTGATGCTCCGGGTGCACCGGGCGTTCTCAGGATCAAGCTCCGCGAGCCTAAAGAAGAGGCGATCGCACTTCTCCTTAGCCTGGGCCATACTGGCCTCGTAATGCTCGACAGCAAACTCCAAGTCCGAAATTGCCGCCCTCTCGAAAGCAATATCTGCCGTAATGTCATCAAGTCTCTCTTGCAGCCAACCGCATTTGCACCTCATCATAATATTGCTCGGCTCCTGTTCGGCGTAAGTTCGGACCAAGGCCAGACGGTCCACCAACTTTCCCCTCTCACGAACTAGCCACGAAAGCTGATCATTGGCAAACTTGAAGGCTTTCTTGTGATTATCAGCCATAAATGTGACTATTTCCAGACGCTCGTGCCGGTCTCGGTAACGAGCTTTCACGACGGCAGTCACAATGACCGTCTCATAAGCGCGGTTATAGGCAGCCAGAAAATTAATGAAGAGGGTCGGGAAGTTCCGATACTCCCTCCCCAGTTGGGTACCCTCAACAGAAGCAGCGTCTAGGGTCCTGAATAAACCGAGGATTTCAGCCTCAACGGTAGAGTTTTGGGCTATATGAGCGTAATCTCTACCAAGAAGATTGTAGAGTCTCTCCCACCCAGCCAGGATTTCGGCGGAGAAGGTATGGTTAGGAGAATTGGCCATTTTTGAAAGCAGATCACGAAAGAAAGGAGGAGAGAGGCGAGGCAGATGATCGGAATGCGAAGGTGATAATCTGCTTCAATTTAAATAATGATTTCACAGGGGCAGTCCTTATTGGTCGAGTTTTTTCTATCTACCATTCTCTGTCGGCAACACCCCCGCTGGCTCGAATTCCAGTCAAGCGGCAACCTCAAGCTGAGCAGACCCGACGTCTCTGCAGAAAAGTTGGACGGGCTGCCACCACTTTGAAAAAGAAAGAATAAAAAACGAGCTGAGTGGGAGACAAAGAAATTTTCGGCAGAAAAGGAGATACGACTCGTCTTTATTGGAGGACCCGCCAGTAAATCGACGGTGGAGATCTTGACAAGGGCCCTCTACCACGAAAAGAAAAAAGGAAGACGAACTGAGTGAGAAACAAGGATTTCCCCTTTGATCAAAAGCTGAATATCAGATTTTCTCCCTCGAAAAATCTAATAGCACTGCCCGTGAAGAGGGAAGTCGTTGCTATTGCCAGAGAGAGAACTTGTCCTCATTTGATAGTGAGAGTTCATTCGCAAGAACTCGCAGGAGAAAGATAGAGAGGAAGGAGTTCTCGTGGGAGAGGAATTCAAAACCTTCACCATCAAAGCATCGGCTTTCAAAGCCTGTTACGAGAAACCATCGACGATCCCGTGATCCCTCAAGTCCAAGAAGACATCCTGAGGCGGTCTCGAGTCGGCAGTCCTAGATCCAGAAATATGTCGAGCATTAGGGAAACGGGCGCATGTTCAACCCTGGTCGAAGCTAATGAAGTTCCTTACCCTGAGGGTCTACTGGTCATGGCCATTGACGGTAATCCAGTCTCTCTGTCAATCCTTGTTACCGTATTGAGAAAATAAGGCCCAACTAAGCAAAGCACATATGTGGCAAGCTCAAAGTGAAGGGCAACTCGGGACATACAATTCAATCCAATCCAAATGAAGGAACTTCCTCAATTCAAATTCAATGGAAGTATACACAAGGGTAAAACAGTATCGTTCCAATTTTTCTAGAATATGAAGAACATATACTGCCGCATTCTCTTTCATTTTTGCAGGGGAAGTCTCTACTGGCCAGATTTTCCTGTCTACCATTCCCTATCAGTATCACCTCCGCTACTCGTCTCCAATCTCGAGCCAAGCAAATCCGACGTCTCTACGGAAAAGTTGGACGGGACGCCACTACTTTGAAAAAGAAAGGATAAAAAATAAGCTGAGTGGGAGACAAAGACATTTACGGCAGAAAAGAGATACGACTCGTCTTTATTGAAGAACTCGCCAGCAAATTGACGGTGGAGACAGCAACAAGGGGCCCCCTTCCACGGAAAGATGGAAGGAGACGAGCTGGGCGAGAGATACGATGAAAAGAAAATCGACAAAGCCAGAACACTCGAGAGAGGCAATACAGTTGCTAAACCCACGTCTAATTTTAAAGGAGACATCTTCTTGATAATTCTCATTCGTGCTCGAAAGAGAGACTCTTAAAGCATACGCAGTCTCCCAGAAAAATCTAGAGAGTGAAAATACAAGAAGAGATATCAAACTTTGAGAAATCGTTAACCAAATCGAAGATGTCTCAACCCAACACACTTGAAAGTTATCGTTACTTGCTGAATATGGGAGAGGAAGAGTTCGAAGCCATATTTGGGATCGAGCCTATGGAGCCCGGCCCTTCCACCGACGACGTCCAAGAGCCCGGTAAGGACAATGACAACAACGGTAAAGGTCAAAAGAAGCGTTACCGTCGCCATACTGAGGAGCAAGTACGAAAGCTTGAAGCTTTCTTCAGAACGTGCCCTATGCCAGACGGCAAACAAAAAATAGAACTGAGTCAAGAGCTAGGACTTGAACTTTCGCAAATCAAGTTCTGGTTTCAAAATAGACGAACTCGAATGAAGACTCGTCATGAGCACAATGAAGCCGAGTTTCTAAGAGTTGAAAATGAAAACCTCCGAGCGGAAAACAAGATGTATAAAGAAACTTTTGACTCCGCCACCTGCCCCAACTGCAATAGCCTCCTCCTCACCCTCGATGAAATGTATGATCTGAGGATCGAAAATGCACGTTTAAGAGGTGAGTTAGACCAGTTTATAACAGGATCGAGTTCTGTTGGAGCAAGGTACAAAAGGACCAATGATATTGGATTAGCATCAATACCTCCCGAGGAAGAAGGGACAGATCACCACCAAGCGGACATTGACGATGATCTTTTCGCCATAATCAACCAGTTTGATATCGGTAAAGCATCGGGACTGTGATGCACTTGTTCAGCTAGTGACCACCAGACCTTCAATATGGCCGATGCATACCTAATTTGGGATGAAGCAAGCTGATCATGGGAGAGCCTGCAGAGGAAGCAGAACTGATCCTGAATGAGTGAATGTGTTTTATTTTCTTGCGTGATATGTTTTTCTGCTTTTGTGAAAGTGTAAAAGCAAGGAGTAATAATCCGACTTCCCCCTATTAAATGCTCGAATCCGCCACCTCACCAACCTCGCGACGAATTGATGGCGAGTGAAAATCTGCATAAACCTGAAGGGTAACTCCGTATCGTTTCAATTTACCCTCAGTTGCTCCAAGTTTTAAAATTAAGCCCCTTCTATTCTCAGGAAATTGTAAATCGACCCGAGAACGCAATCATATCCGAATACAGGTTGGATAAAATTTGGGGGCAAATCAACTCATGGGCATTACCACGGGATAGACAGCTTCGGACAAAGGAAAGTATAAGCGAAAGACGCGAACAATCTCAGAAATGGGTAATTCTGTATCGTTCTAATGTGCACATAATCATCTCAAGTCTTGAATTGTCTTATTCCATTCTTAACAGGGATTGCAAATTACCTCGAGAAATACCATAACATGGCCCAAGGTGATACAACAGGGCTGCGTTATCCCCAAGGATTAACCCTTGAAAAGAAAGCCCCATGGACACCTACGGTCCAATGGACCGAATGGTATGGGGGATGACAGTAGGTCCGAACTATTCCGAGTTCGATCCCCAAGGGTGGGGAATGTTGTATGTATTATAAATAAATGAAACAACTTTTTGTGCATTTCTTTTTTTACAAACAGGAATACTCGACGAGTAATATCAAAGTCAGTATTTTACCATAGTCTTCCCATAATGGTGAGGCGCCCAACAAAAGTCGAAGAAAATTCAATCCAACAAAACTGGTAAAAGACTCGTGCAAGACATTCAAGATGAAGGGTAAATTAGTATCGTTTTCAATTTATCCCTTTTAATACTGGCTGATATGTCTCTTTTTCTTTTTACAGGAAATATTTACACTAACATTTAACATGTTGAAGGAGACAAATCCAAAAGAAAATTATGATCATCTGACAAGATCTATTCTGGTGAAAAATGGGGCAAATTGATCACAAGCTCTGAAGCGAAAAAGCAAATATGTCTTCCTTATCTCGTTTGATTTCGAGAATAATTTCTCTGCTTTTTACAGGGGCATTCAACCGCTAAACCGTGGCGGTCGCTGTCATTAAACAAACCGAAATGCTCCCTCACCCATATGCTTCATCACGTAGAGACAAAGTTTGAGACGAACCACCCCTCGACATAAGGAATAGGCTTCCCAATTTGTTCGGTCCGCCCACATACCAGGGGCAATTTAAATCCGCCCATATTTGCACATTATATAAACACACGTAATGCTAAAAAATTGTCACATCTGCATTGTGCTTACACAGTTCATGAATTATGTATGACTATTCCGTGTGTTTAACTTACCAACTCCAACTTAGAGCATAAACTGCACAGGAGACATCAAATGTGCAGAATGGGGCATAACAGGATGAGGAAAGGCAAACCATTTCCACGCAAGTCTAACATTTTAATTTACAGATAAACAGCCTTTCCCCAGAGTGAGAGAAGGCCCTTTCGGATTGAAGTCCCCCATTCAGATTACATTCGAGGCGTTCATTCTATGAGAACCTCCTTAAACAGAATTGGTAATGCAAGCTTGACAGAATAGTTTTGCATGATCCATATTTGGATTGATTGCATCATGAGTTATCACACAGACTACTTCTAATCATTGCCGACTTGGTTGAATAGTTTTACATGAACCGATCAACTCATTGATGAAAATGCTTGCACATGTTACCTCTGATACTGCCTGACAGGCAACACATTCCCAATGTTCAAACTACCTTCCAAAGTCTTGAAATTCATTCAGCGATTATTGAATGAACAAGCCTGGTTGTCGAGAAGCCACCAAGCATTTCTTCCAAATTCTCAGGTAAGTATATCTTCAACTTGAACCTTTCAAGAGAATGAATTCTGACGGTTGTTGGGGTACTCGAATCCATTGCGGTACATACAGGTATCCACCTTCTTCAATAAAGCATGATTTGTCTCAAGGACAGAAATGTTCGAGACCTTTTGATCTCTGCCTCTTTGGTTTATTCCTAAAGCGACAGGATAATATAATTTGGGTTTGAGCTTCTGCAGGATTCCTAATCTTTCCAGATTTCAGAATGGCACCCTTTGAGGTACACCAAGTCCTTCTTACAGGCAAAATAAGTCCTTCTTACAGGCAAACCAAGTCCTTCTTACAGGCAAATCAAGTCCTTCTTATAGGCACAAAGTCCTTCTTACAGGCAAATCAAGTCCTTCTTACAGGCAAAACAAGTCCTTCTTACAGGCACAAAGTCCTTCTTACAGGCAAATCAAGTCCTTCTTACAGGCAAAACAAGTCCTTCTTACAGGCAAATCAAGTCCTTCTTACAGGCATAAAGTCCTTCTTATAGGCAAACCAAGTTCTTCTTACAGGCACCAAGTCCTTCTTACAGGCATAAAGTCCTTCTTACAGGCAAACCAAGTCCTTCTTACAGGCAAACCAAGTCCTTCTTACAGGCAAACCAAGTCCTTCTTACAGGCAAAACAAGTCCTTCTTACAGGCACAAAGTCCTTCTTACAGGCAAATTAAGTCCTTCTTACAGGCAAAACAAGTCCTTTTTACAGGCAAAACAAGTCCTTCTTACAGGCAAATTAAGTCCTTCTTACAGGCATAAAGTCCTTCTTACAGGCAAACCAAGTCCTTCTTACAGGCAAACCAAGTCCTTCTTATAGGCACCAAGTCCTTCTTATAGGCAAACTAAGTCCTTTTTACAGGCAAATCAAGTCCTTCTTACAGGCACAAAGTCCTTCTTACAGGCAAATCAAGTCCTTCTTACAGGCACAAAGTCCTTCTTACAGGCAAATCAAGTCCTTCTTACAGGCACAAAGTCCTTCTTACAGGCATAAAGTCCTTCTTACAGGCAAATCAAGTCCTTCTTACAGGCATAAAGTCCTTCTTACAGGCAAACAAAGTCCTTCTTACAGGCAAATCAAGTCCTTCTTACAGGCACAAAGTCCTTCTTACAAGCAAAGTAAGTCCTTCTTACAGGCAAAACAAAGTCCTTCTTACAGGCAAACAAAGTCCTTCTTACAGGCAAATCAAGTCCTTCTTACAGGCAAAGCAAGTCCTTCTTACAGGCACAAAGTTCTTCTTACAGGCAAAGCACCAAGTCCTTTTTACTGGCACCAAGTCCTTTCTACAGGCACCAAGTCCTTCTTACAGGTATCTCCATGTGGTGACCTACCATACGGGTCAAATCTCAATCAAAATTTAATCAGTAGAATCCTTTTATTAGGAATCTACCATGGTACGACCCACCATACGGGTCAAATGGTATGACCCACCATACGGGTCAAATTTTAATTCAATTTTTAATCAGTAGAATCCTTTTATTAGGAATCTACCATGGGTTGATCCACCATACGAGTTCAAGTTCAACCACCCTAAAGTTTTTTTGTATAACGAATCCTTAGGTTCTCATTTCATTTTCAGTGGAACAATCATGTCACGACTCTTTTTATTTCCTTGTATTGAGTCGATAAGAATCCAGGTGTCATCTCGTCTTTGAAATGAACCTCTACCGAGCTTCCTTTCAAAGAGGGGCAGCTGTTGACACCTGATTTTTAATCATTTTTTCTATTGCTAAAGTAATAAAAAATCCATAAAAATTCATAAAATTGAAAAATCAACTTTGGGGACCTTAGCCAAGCCTAGGGAACCAATTTTGATCAAAAAACGATTTTTCATATTTTTAGTATTTTTACATATTTTTTATTTATTTATTTTCGAAAATTAATAGAAAATCCATAAAAATTCATAAAATTGAAAAATCAACTTTGGGAACCTTAGCCAAGCATAGGGAACGAATTTTGACCAAAAAATAATTTTTCATATTATATATATTTTAATTTTTTTTAAAAAAAATACAAAAATATTTGAAAATTTTGAAAAAATAACATTTGAGGCCAAAAAATACACAAAGATAGTTAATATTTTTATTTTAAATCTATTTTCATATTGGCCATCGCAAATTCAGAAAAATCCAATTCGAGTCACGTGTTCCTTCACGAGTATAATCTCGAATCGGGCCTAAAAAAATTTAATTTGAGTCAACTTATTTTTAACTTTCACTTTTTATGAGTTGTGACATTGTCTTCTAATATTTTAAATTTTCATCTTGGCCCAATTATACCCAGAATGACTTAATTTTGCAAAAGGGCTTTAATTAAATTATGCATTATTTTCAGCGACAAGAAATGAGCTTAAAGTTGACATGTGGTAAATTTTGGTGTGTCAAAAATTGTGAGGAGATTTGGACTTAAAGAAATATATTTTTTTCAGGGACTGAATTGTAAATACTTAAAATTCAAGGACTAGAGTGCAAATACCTAACTCTTGAAGGATTATTTTACAAATAATAAAAAGAAGAGTTAGTGGATAAATTAGAATAGAGAAGGGAAGATGAAGAAGAGGAGATGAAGAATAGAAGTTGGAGAAGAATGGA
Organism: Psidium guajava; assembly: GCA_016432845.1. Lineage (NCBI taxonomy): Eukaryota > Viridiplantae > Streptophyta > Magnoliopsida > Myrtales > Myrtaceae > Psidium > Psidium guajava. Next base: position 35,521,599 of record CM028234.1, on the reverse strand, counting down.
TGGAGAAAATAAGATAAGAATAGAGAAGGGAAGATGGAGATGAAGAAGAGTTAGTAGAGAAATTAGAATGGAAGATAAGAATAGAGAAGGGAAGATGGAGATTAAGAAGAGTTAGTGGAGAAATTAGAATGGGAGATAAATATGGAGAAGGGAAGATGAAGATGAAGAAGAGTTAGTGGAGAGATTAGAATGTGAGATAGAGATGGAGAATGGAAGATGAAAATGAAGAAGAGTTAGTGGAGAAATTAGAATGGGAGATAGAGTTAGTGGAAAAATTAGAATGGGAGATAGATTAGGAGGTTATAAAAGGAGGAAGAAGTGAGCTTGAGAAGGGATTCTTGGGAGAGAAAATTTGAACTGTTTGGGGGAATTTTTTGGAGAGAAAATTTTGGATGTTTGAGAGAGTTTTGGGAGATTGAAGAAAATTTTGAGAGAAAGAAAATACCAAAAGAGAGAGAATTTTGAAGATGATGGGAGTTTAAAGCTAGGGGTTATCATCACAAATTCCTTCATCGATCAATATAAATCAAGAGTTCATCCTCGTCAACGAGCAAACAAATTCAAGCTAAGTGTTTTTATTTATTCATTTATTTATGGTTTTACTCGCAAATTAGCACAAATTGTATACACTTTCTCCATCTCCTTTTTCTTCCATATTTTATGTCAGGAGAAGGATATCTTTACGTCAACAGCAAAAATCTCGTCGAGATGCAAAAATCGGCCCAGACAAGCTCCTAAGCTGTCCACCGATTTCTCAACTGATCTGTGACTAAAAGTCCCTCTTAATTCAAAAGAAACTCTCTATATTGGGAACATAGAGATCGAAAATCAATTATAGAAATCCCTCCCAAAAAAATGGGAGATAAGTACTCTTTCTACTCTTCTGGTTTTAGGTGCAGATTAGCACATATTTTGTATACTAACACTTCACTCTATTTTATGTCAGGAAGCCGCAGCTCTATATCAATGGTCAATCCTATGGAAGCACAAAATCGGCTTGGAGGAGTCCTCAAGCGCGCACAAATTTCAAATTGTTGAATCAATTCGTTGTATTTCATTTTAAAAAATTCATACCCCAAAATGGAGAGGACAAAGTCCATCCGCAATTTAAATACCTGCACCATAAATCCCAAAGGGAAGAGCCAAGCCAATGCTTAGCCTCCCATTGGAGGTTTTTACTTATAGTAGTTAAATACCTGCAACTTAAATACCTGCACCTTAAATCCCAAAGGGAAGAGCCAAGCCAATGCTTAGCCTCCCATTGGAGGTTTTTACTTACAGTAGTTAAATACCTGCACCTTAAATCCCAAAGGGAAGAGCCAAGCCAATGCTTAGCCTCCCATTGGAGGTTTTTACTTACAGTAGTTAAATACCTGCAACTTAAATACCTGTACCTTAAATCCCAAAGGGAAGAGCCAAGCCAATGCTTAGCCTCCCATTGGAGGTTTTTACTTACAGTAGTTAAATACCTGCAACTTAAATACCTGTACCTTAAATCCCAAAGGGAAGAGCCAAGCCAATGCTTAGCCTCCCATTGGAGGTTTTTACTTACAGTAGTTTAAATACTTGCAACTTAAATACCTGTACCTTAAATCCCAAAGGGAAGAGCCAAGCCAATGCTAGGCCTCCCATTGGAGGTGTTTATTCACTGTCATGTACTTCCTATAATTTAATTTTTTAATCATCAGACCCAAAAGATGAGTAGGTCGTAATACTGCACAGAAGTCGTTAACACACTCCCTCTTTCGGCTTCAGGGAATCTTTAACACTTAAAAAAATATAACAAATAAAAATATATACCATCCACGCATCCTATTTAAAAAGTGAAAACACAAAAGAGAATACCCTATTAAAGCCTTAGGAATAAACCAAGCATGAGTTGCCGGATTAGGATATCCATGAAATTAAGGTACCGAAAGGGCATTAGTTTTAATTAACTAGTGTAACCAAGTCCCCGAGCTCATAATCTCTGGTTCGCAGGAATAAATTAGTTATCCCGCTAATTTATTTAGGTTTCTAATCGACCTACCAAGAACGATTAGTGGCGACTCCAAATTTCAAAATCATTTAAACAAAAACCAAAGTTGCGATTCGGTAGGGCTTGGGAGGGTCCGCATTAGGTTAGTCAAATCTAATTAACCTAATAATCCGTTAACCCCTAGAATTAATAAAAATATTTTTAGAGGGTCGCGACACTGCATAAGGTCCCAATTCTCTTGGCTGGTATCCCTACCAATGATTAATGTCAGAGAAGAGCGCAAAGAAACATTACGAGTTTCTAATTCCTACAAGGCAAAACACTGCTCTAAGATCATTCGACTGTGTTATTCTCGATGTCTTTACCAAACTTCAAAACAAGACAAAAGCTGTGCATTTCTTTCTCTTTTTCACCCATTTGGACTTTTGCCTCATTTAAATCGTTGGCTAGCAAAGGCCCAATTAGGGGCATGATACGCCAATAAGCAAAGGCAAACCAGCTGGTGCGGACCCACTCAACTTTGGACCTATCTTGAACTTAGCCAAAAATGAATGTATTTACATCTTTTTAACGTGCATAATGTATATCGGGATATGGGTGTTCCCGTAGAATTAATTAATTATGTGCAACTAGCCCACTAAGGGTACTCGTTTACAAGTTGCTCAATAAGACCGCAAGTCGAATATGAGACCTAGATGGAACGGTAGGTGAGTGGATATCATCGGTCTAGTAGCATTTTCTCGTGTAATTTCAGAGAGTATTGAAAAGAAAATTTTGGGACCTATCGTGAACTTAGCCAAAAATGAATGCACTTATATCTTTTTAACATGCATAATGCATATCGGGGAACTAGGTATTCCCATGGAATTAATTCATGTGCGACTAACCTACTACGGGTATTTGTTTACGAGTTGCTCAATAATACCGTGAGTCAAAGATGAGACCCATATGGTACGGTAAGTGGGTGAATATCATCGGTCCAGTAGCATTTTCCTATGTAATTTCAGAGAGTATTGAAAAGAAAAATCCGGTATGGTTTTATTGTCATCTAGGAGAACCAAATTCAAAATTGGAAACTTCATCGATGCTTCTTCTTTGGGAAGAGACAAGAGTTTTCAGCTCCATGAAACAGATTGAAAAATAGTGTGACGACATACTATACAGGCCGAAAACGCTCCTCTAGGACGAAAGTGGAGCGAGTACAATCAAAGTTATCAACAACTGAGGCAAAACCAGAAGAGAACGATGGTGGGCTTCGACCGATGGTGACGCCTCGACTGTTCTTGTCGCGTCCCCATCGTTTCCTTCGGACACATGTCGCACGGTTCTTGCCGACCCACTTCTTCCTGCGGCATCGCACAAGCCAATGCCTGAATCGTAAGAATACTCCGAACCATGTTCAAAGCCACTGCCCGCATCGTAGCAGAGTCCTGAGTTATTGTGGAGCCTCAGTTTCCTTCTCATCCTCCAGACCATCTCTCTCCCCAGTGGGATTGGCCCCGCCAAGTGGTTGTCGTTCAGCCTCAACTCCGCAATGCCCTTCAGGTTCCGAAAGCTCCCCGGTATCGAGCCATTCAGTTGGTTCCGATCGAGGTGGAGCATGCGCAGGCTCGGCAGCCGGCCTAGCGATTCGGGGATCGGTCCATGCAGGTTCATGTCCGACAGTGCTAGAATCGTTAGAGCGTTCATACCCGCGAAGGTATCGTTTGGTATGGTTGCGGATTCCATCCGGTTTCCTTTCATTATGAGCGCTTCGAGACCAGTCATGTCCCTGAGCGACTCGGGGAATGGACCTGAAAGGCGGTTGTAGCTCAAGTCCAACAAAATGAGGCCTCGAAGATGGTTAATCGAGTCGGGGATCGGACCGGTGATACGGTTGTGGCTAAGGTCAATTTTGATCAATGAAGGGCACGTTCCAAAGGTTGATGGGATTGGACCGGTTAAGAGGTTCTGGTTCATATCCAGTATGCTCAAGGACGGGAAGCTAAAGCCCGGTATCAACCCGGTCAGTCTATTTCCGCTCAAATCAAGCGACCTTAAACCGGTGACCCGACCCAGGGAACCCGGTATCGAACCATTGAGGTTGTTCTTGTGGAGATCAAGGACCCTCAAGCGGGTTAAGTTCCCGATTTCACTGGGAATTGGACCCACGTGCCCATTTTCTCTGAGAACCAAAGTCTGCAGTGTGGAGCCAAGTTGGCCCAAGAATGCTGGGATTGGCTGCGGATTGTAGCTGAAGCACCGGTAAAAGAACAAGGTCCTGATGTGAGGGAGCTTGGTCACGGACGGTGAGATGTAAGACCGGGCCGGGTCGCAGGTCGGGAACGCGGTGTCGTCCGACAGCGCCCCGAACGAGAGCGAGACGACATGGTACACGTCGCCCTTGTCGGGCATGCACTCTATGCCGTGCCACCGGCCGCGGCACACGTCGGCAATGTCCGCGGCCCAGTCGTTCCCCGTGGCGCGCATGATGTCATAGATGGCCTCTTGCTCCCGCGCGTCGGTCCGGGCCCCGTCTTTCAGCCCGTTCTGCGGGGCGTCGACTAGGCCGGAGTCCGAGGGTATTACGATGAACGGCACGGCAATGGGCACCAGACAAGAGAGCACTGCCGCCGTGAGGACCAGATTTGGCAGGGAGAGACGGCGTTTCATCTTTTTTGGGGAGGAACAAGGAGGAAGAAATCGAAAGTGGCGAGAGAGCGATCTTTAATTGAACCGTGCGTCCTGGCTTTTGTTATAAAAGAGGGGAATGGAGGATGAGATTGGGTCAAGGTTTGGTGCAGGCATTCAAGGGAGCAGCTAATTATAGGGTTCACGGGAATGGAGAGGAAACGAAATAAATGCAAGGAATTACTTGAGCATTCAATGAGTTTCACGGGACTTCCGCTAGTGCTTGGGGTCCGAGGTCCTACCTAATTGGAGATATTGAATCGAACGACAGGCTTGGGATGTCCTAAACACAAGTTTTAAGACAAATGTGTACCCCGAAATTAGACCCCGAATGAGTGGAGAAATTGGCCAACCTACCGTATGGATGGTCGATACAGGCCTAAACTTTTCAATTTTACCGATAGAGTCTTAAATCTTCGCACAAAATTCTTCAATTAAGTCATTCTGATTAACTTTCGCCGGAAATCACAGACGTGGTGGTATGTCGCATGGGACGGCCAATGGCGACTAGACCGTCGCTTCAGCAATTTTCTGGCAAGAATTGAACACATTGAATTTTCGCGCAAAAAATTCAAGGCTAAATTGATGTGCGTACAATAAATCTACGGCTGATTATGTAGCTTTTCCGTAAATTGACGAACGCGGTTTCATCATGCCCCCACTTGTTAAAGGTCGATGCTACTTGTACGAAACAATTAGGAAACAATCCCGTCCAAAACGCAAGTTTAATCAATTGCATATGCATCTCATGCACCGTGGAATGACATTTAGGCTCCATTTGCTTCACTAAAAATGAGCGATTTGGAAAATATTTTTCAAAAAATAATTACTTATGTCGCTTAAAAATTTGAATAAATGAAATTTTTTTTATCACCTACAAAAATTGTTAGGCATAGATTATTATCGATGATGAAAATATTTTTCGTTGACTATTTTTTTTAAACAATATAATCAATCATCTTTTGAAAAATATTTTTTAAATCGCTTATTTTTCGTGAAACAAACAGATGGATGAAGATCTTTTGTTTTTTTGGGTCAAATGGAACGTACTTTCGTTAACTTTCCAGTTGCAGCAAAGTAAACACAACGGGCATCAACACGTAACAGATCCAAAAGGGTTAGTGGGCTTAGAGAGCCAATTGGTGGGGAGATAACTTCTCAAACTGGGGGAAAAGATTAACTTCGGAAGCATAAATTTTATTTTTTCGAAGTACAATTTTTTACGAAATATATTTCTGTTTCAAAAGTTACATTATCAAACAGATTTCACTTCCGAAAGTGTTACTGCACGCGCCCTAAACGATCGAGGCTCCGCTTCAAACGGGCCGGCATCTCTCTCCGCAATCTCCCGAAAGTATTTCCAATGGGCCGTGGGCTTTGCTCCGATTGTTACTTTAAAGCTTAGGAGTGTAAAAAGAAAACATACCAAAGTCATTTAAAGCTAGGGAACGTTCCCCGCGAAGCGTTCGATTTTTTGTAATTTAGAAAAAAGAGTAACATAGGGTTGTGAGAGATGCTCGTCTCTGTAGACGCATTTCTAAAGCTTCGCGTAGAAACAGCACATTTTATACCGCTAACACATCTCAAGGATTTGCAGTGGAATTCTGGCCTTGTTTTTTTTTGGGTAAAGGGAATTCTGGCCTTGTTGAGCTTGCTAGAACTGAAAGAGTGGGAGTACGCCGAGGGGAAAGCTGTACCACTATAAATCCAATTCGTATTTCTTATATCCGTTGAACTTTTCCGATTCATGTTTGCTAAGGGCCTGTTTGGTAACGTTTCTGCCTCTGTTTCTGTTCCCGGAAACAAAAAAGGATCAGAAACGTGTTTGAAGTAATGCGCCACTTAAAGATTGATCATTTTCGGTGAGTGTTTTCACAAGTGATTCTCCCTTTTTCTTGGGAAATGATATGAATAGCCTTTGAATTACTTGATCCCTAAGCTTTTAATTCATTAAACGCGGCGCGGTCTATGAAAATATTCAATGCCGCCTTTCCATCAATTAAAATTGATGAAATCTAATGACACGGCTCCAACCCGATAAGTTTGAACCGTGGACAAAAAAAAAAATTACGTGTGTATTTATTTCAAATCAAGATATAATGATCCACGTTATTAAATAACGGTGGACATGTTAACATACCCTTTTTTTTTTCTTATCTAAATTAGGTGAATAAAAGGATGGCTTCTATCATCCAAACTGGCATAGAGTAATCAACGTGTTCATCAATAGTTTGAGGACACGTTGAATAAACAAAAATTTTGGGACGACGTCAAATATTAGGTCAAAATACAAAGATCATTTGCATTGGGTTTTTTTTCTTTCAAGTTTATATATTCTTCAATTATGTTTTTGAATAATCTTCAACATCATATATTAATGTTAGGAAAGATTTTGAATTGATACCCCTCGTTAGTTCAAGGCCTGTTTTTTTTTTACGTATTGCGTATTTTTTCAATAATTTATTTTCATTATCTTTTTTTTTTATCTGGTCTTACCCTATTCCATTTTACAAGCCAATCCTATTCCTTCCTCACACACGTCTCCACCGCAAGTTTAAGGTTAGGATTCAAACCCCCCCACCTCTCCCTTTCTCAAGCGAGAAGAGTGGCCATTGGGGCAAACCCTCCAATGGCACATAAATATTTAATGTTTCTATGGTTCAACTTAATATTTCAAATGTCAATTTTTTTTTTGGGTCGGAAACACACCCCACCGCATGTGCACATTTGATAGTCATTTGATAGTACAAATAAAAGAACCGTCCCTTAAAGTTCCTACAAGGCAACAAGGATCATGAAGTGAGGAAAAGAAAAGGAAATTGTTGCACGAGACGAAGTTGTTTGTCACGAAAAGTGCAAAAAAGAGCCATTCGCACTTTTTAGGTCGAAGCTCCACCATCTCCGTACTTCGTGATTTCATAATCGCCGTCTAAGATTAATTCAATCATTCCAAAAAGAAACGTCGTCGTTTATATATATTAATGATCTGACGTGGAATATCGACATTTTGATGGCGCGCCACAGTAACGATGATCTTTCCTCACTATCATCGGTCACCTTCAACTTCTGCTTTTGCTTCGGCTCCTCTTCGCGATCCAATTGTGCTTGAAATGAATTTTTTTGAGAGAGAGAGAAAAAAAAGGTTCACATACCCTATCTTACTACATTTCGTGATTTGGTTTCATCTCGAATATTTGCAAACTTTCACCAAGCCGCAATGGGGAGAGCTGATTCCGGTCAAGTGACTCGTGAGGCCCGCTTCCGTCGGACTAATTTTTTCTTTTAAATCTCCATTGGGCGATCTTATATTCCAGGTCCCGGCTCGGCCTGTCCGTATATCATTTTGTTATGGAAATATGCGTCGTCACTAATTTTACCGCGTTATTTGACATTTACATACAATATTTTGGATAAGATAAGCGTCCAGGAATTTTTCGGTATTTTCGACTTCAAGCCATATTTCTAATGTGGTAGAGACAGATGATACAAAGTAACAAGATATCATAACACGAAGTCTTTTTCAATTTGTTTTCCATTTCCTTTTTCAATTTGTATTCCTTCATGTCTTATATAGTAATTTCTATAATCAATTATTAATGCCGACAAGTATCTCGAATAGGACCAGCTAAACATGCTAATAAAAAGAAATTTTACTTTTAACATGGATTAAACCACATACGTGCTTGCTCTTATACCTAGGCACATTCTCTCATGTCATGTTGTTGTTGTTAGGAGTATGCCCTAAAGTAATCATGTGATAGTCACATGTATGGCATAAATATTGTACTATCGATATTATATTAATGACAAGACGCTTGTTTATTCATCTTGTCCCCTTATTTTAGATGAATAAAGTCCACTAGATCAGTTAGAACTCATACCCATTCTTGAGGTGTCAAGAATATGTGTGACGGATTAGTTGGTTTTTGATCTTCAAATTGGTTCCTGGTCGAAGGATCGTGATTGGGCATCCACGAGCTGATTGAGACCAGTGTGTCCGCAGCCTCGTTATTGAGCATTAGATACCCAATATGGATAACGAGTCACAAGTTATCGGACATTAGACATCTAAGTTAGAGCACTATCGAAACAAGTTCGATCAAATCCACTGAACGTGACGAAAAAGCGATTGACTAACATGGAGGCTTCGTGCTTGGTTAATGTCACAATCGCTCTTGGCTTTGGCGTGTTAATGATTCTCAGACTTGAGCTGTGATACTTGTTTATTTACTGGATGGATGTGGTTCACATGTATGATATTGGCAGATCATTGATCCACCTCTATGCATGATGGCCACAGTCCTCCACATACGAAGTCACAAGCGTGGGCAACAATTGAGATATGTCTTCTCATTAGATGAGATTGATGTCCTATATTATCCATGCGTGACGGAGCATTAGAAAGTCCTTGACCAAGGCAGAAGTCGAGAGGAGTCTCGCCGAATGCACGTCAAATAGATTTATACATATGATCAAATATATGGGTTTGACTCAGATATCCATAGCCCTTATTTGATTGAGAAATGGTAAGACAGAAGGACTAAATAACATTGAATCAAGGCCAACAAATTCACTTTGTCCTCCTATTGAATAACACTGAGCCAAGACTAACAGGTTCACTTTGTCCTCCTACTTCATTCTGACTGAGTGTTGACACCTGATTTTTAATCATCTTTTCTCTTTTAAAAATTTTTAGTATTTTTCGGCATTTTTATTTTTTGAAAAATCCATAAAAATTCATAAAATTGAAAAATTAACTTTGGCAACCTTGGCCAAACCTAGAGAACTAATTTTGACCAAAAAATGATTTTTCATATTTTCAGTATTTTTTAGTATTTTTATTTTCGAAAATTCATGAAAAATAAAGAAAAAATGAGAAAATTGTAAAATCAACTTTGGAAGCCTTGGCCAAGCCTAGGCAACCATTTTAGAACAAAAAATAAATTTTCATATTTTTTATATATTTTTTTAATTTTTTTAAAAAATAATTCAAAAATACTTGAAAATTTTGGAAAAATAACATTTGAGGCCAAAAAAATACACAAAGATAGTTAATATTTTTATTTTAAATCTATTTTCATATTGGCCATCGCAAATTCAGAAAAATCCAATTCGAGTCACGTGTTCCTTCACGTGTATAATCTCGAATCGGGCCTAAAAAAATTTAATTTGAGTCAAATTATTTTTAATTTTCACTTTTTATGAGTTGTGACATTGTCTTATAATATTTTAAATTTTCATCTTGGCCCAATTATACCTAGAATGACTCAATTTTGCAAAAGAGCTTTAATTAAATTCTGCATTATTTTAAGCGGCAAGAAATGAGCTTAAATTTAACATGTGGTAAATTTTGGTGTGTCAAAAATTGTGAGGAGATTTAGACTTAAAGAAATATATTTTTTCAGGGACTGAATTGTAAATACTTAAAATTCAAGGACTAGAGTGCAAATATCTAACTCTTGAAGGATTATTTTATAAATAACAAAAAGAAGAGTTAGTGGATAAATTAGAATAGAGAAGGGAAGATGGAGAAGAGGAGATGAAGAAGAGAAGTTGGAGAAGAATGGATGGAGAAAATAAGATAAGAATAGAGAAGGGAAGATGGAGATGAAGAAGAGTTAGTAGAGAAATTAGAATGGAAGATAAGAATAGAGAAGGGAAGATGGAGATGAAGAAGAGTTAGTGGAGAAATTAGAATGGGAGATAAATATAGAGAAGGGAAGATGAAGATGAAGAAGAGTTAGTGGAGAGACTAGAATGTGAGATAGAGATGGAGAATGGAAGATGAAAATGAAGAAGAGTTAGTGGAGAAATTAGAATGGGAGATAGAGTTAGTGGAAAAATTAGAATGGGAGATAGATGAGTAGATTATAAAAGGAGGAAGAAGTGAGCTTGAGAGAAGAAATTTTTTTGGAGAGAAAATTTTGGATGTTTGAGAGAGTTTTGGGAGATTGAAGAAAAATTTGAGAGAAAGAAAATACCAAAAGAGAGAGAATTTTGAAGATGATGGGAGTTTAAAGCTAGGGGTTGTTGACACCTGATTTTTAATCATTTTTTCTATTGCTAAAGTAATAAAAAATCCATAAAAATTCATAAAATTGAAAAATCAACTTTGGGGACCTTAGCCAAGCCTAGGGAACCAATTTTGACCAAAAAAAGATTTTTCATATTTTCAGTATTTTTACGTATTTTTTATTTATTTATTTTCTAAAATTAATAGAAAATCCATAAAAATTCATAAAATTGAAAAATCAACTTTGGGAACCTTAGCCAAGCCTAGGGAACGAATTTTGACCAAAAAATAATTTTTCATATTATATATATTTTAATTTTTTTTTAAAAAAATACAAAAATATTTGAAAATTTTGGAAAAATAACATTTGAGGCCAAAAAATACACAAAGATAGTTAATATTTTTATTTTAAATCTATTTTCATATTGGCCATCGCAAATTCAGAAAAATCCAATTCGAGTCACGTGTTCCTTCACGAGTATAATCTCGAATCGGGCCTAAAAAAATTTAATTTGAGTCAACTTATTTTAACTTTCACTTTTTATGAGTTGTGACATTGTCTTCTAATATTTTAAATTTTCATCTTGGCCCAATTATACACAGAATGACTTAATTTTGCAAAAGGGCTTTAATTAAATTATACATTATTTTCAGCGACAAGAAATGAGCTTAAATTTGACATGTGGTAAATTTTGGTGTGTCAAAAATTGTGAGGAGATTTGGACTTAAAGAAATATATTTTTTCAGGGACTGAATTGTAAATACTTAAAATTCAAGGACTAGAGTGCAAATACCTAACTCTTGAAGGATTATTTTACAAATAATAAAAAGAAGAGTTAGTGGATAAATTAGAATAGAGAAGGGAAGATGAAGAAGAGGAGATGAAGAAGAGAAGTTGGAGAAGAATGGATGGAGAAAATAAGATAAGAATAGAGAAGGGAAGATGGAGATGAAGAAGAGTTAGTAGAGAAATTAGAATGGAAGATAAGAATAGAGAAGGGAAGATGGAGATTAAGAAGAGTTAGTGGAGAAATTAGAATGGGAGATAAATATGGAGAAGGGAAGATGAAGATGAAGAAGAGTTAGTGGAGAGATTAGAATGTGAGATAGAGATGGAGAATGGAAGATGAAAATGAAGAAGAGTTAGTGGAGAAATTAGAATGGGAGATAGAGTTAGTGGAAAAATTAGAATGGGAGATAGATGAGTAGGTTATAAAAGGAGGAAGAAGTGAGCTTGAGAAAGGATTCTTGGGGGAGAAAATTTGAAGTGTTTGGGAGGATTTTTTTTTGAGAGAAAATTTTGGATGTTTGAGAGAGTTTTGGGAGATTGAAGAAAAATTTGAGAGAAAGAAAATACCAAAAGAGAGAGAATTTTGAAGATGATGGGAGTTCAAAGCTAGGGATTATCATCACAAATTCCTTCATCGATCAATATAAATCAAGATTTCATCCTCGTCAACGAGCAAGCAAATTCGAGCTAAGTGTTTTTATTTATTCATTTGTTTATGGTTTTACTTGCAAATTAGCACAAATTGTATACACTTTCTCCATCTCCTCTTTTTTTTTTCCATATTTTATGTCAGGAGAAGGATATCTCTACGTCAACAGCAAAAATCTCGTAGATATGCAAAAATCGGCCCAGACAAGCTCCTAAGCTGTCCACCGATTTCTCAACTGATCTGTGACTAAAAGTCCCTCTTAATTCAAAAGAAACTCTCTATATTGGGAACATAGAGAGCGAAAATCAATTATAGAAATCCCTCCCAAAAAAATGGGAGATAAGTACTCTTTCCACTCTTCTGGTTTTAGGTGCAGATTAGCACATATTTTGTATACTGACATTTCACTCTATTTTATGTCAGGAAGCCGCAGCTTTATATCAATGGTCAACCCTATGGAAGCACAAAATCGGCTTGGAGGAGTCCTCAAGCGCGCACAAATTTCAAATTGTTGAATCAATTCGTTCTATTTTATTTTAAAGAATTCATACCCAAGAATGGAGAGGACAAAGTCCATCCGCAATTTAAATACCTGCACCATAAATCCCAAAGGGAAGAGCCAAGCCAATGCTTAGCCTCCCATTGGAGGTTTTTACTTACAGTAGTTAAATACCTGCAACTTAAATACCTGTACCTTAAATCCCAAAGGGAAGAGCCAAGCCAATGCTTAGCCTCCCATTGGAGGTTTTTACTTACAGTAGTTAAATACCTGCAACTTAAATACCTATACCTTAAATCCCAAAGGGAAGAGCCAAGCCAATGCTTAGCCTCCCATTGGAGGTTTTTACTTACAGTAGTTAAATACTTGCAACTTAAATACATGTACCTTAAATCCCAAAGGGAAGAGCCAAGCCAATGCTTAGCCTCCCATTGGAGGTTTTTACTTACAGTAGTTAAATACCTGCAACTTAAATACATGTACCTTAAATCCCAAAGGGAAGAGCCAAGCCAATGCTTAGCCTCCCATTGGAGGTTTTTACTTACAGTAGTTTAAATACTTGCAACTTAAATACCTGTACCTTAAATCCCAAAGGGAAGAGCCAAGCCAATGCTAGGCCTCCCATTGGAGGTGTTTATTCACTGTCATGTACTTCCTATAAATTAATTTTTGAATCATCAGACCCAAAAGATAAGAAGGTTGTAATACTGCACAGAAGTCGTTAACACACTCCTTCTTTCGGCTTCAGGGAATCTTTAACACTTAAAAAATATAACAAATAAAAATATATACCATCCATGCATCCTATTTAAAAAGTGAAAACACAAAAGAGAATACCCTACTATAGCCTTAGGAATAAACCAAGCCTGAGTTGCCGAATTAGGATATCCATGAAATTAAGGTACCGAAAGGGCATTAGTTTTAATTAACTAGTGTAACCAAGTCCCCGAGCTCATAATCTCTGGTTCGCAGGAATAAATTAGTTCTCCCGCTAATTTATTTAGGTTTCTAATCGACCTACCAAGAACGATTAGTGGCGACTCCAAATTTCAAAATCATTTAAACAAAAACCAAAGATGCGATTCTGTAGGGCTTGGGAGGGTCCGCATTAGGTTAGTCAAATCTAATTAACCTAATAATCCGTTAACCCCTTTTAAAATTTTAAATTTTTTTTAGAGGGTCGCGACAGACTGGCGACTCCACTGGGGACGGGATTTTTAAATTTTCGAAAAAAGATACCAATTGGAATACTTGAATTTTTTCGAAATTTTAAAAGTCTTAGTGGACTTAAGCCAATGAAAATTTCATGGATATCTCGCTTCTGGCGATCTTGTTTGGGACTCATTCTATAGGTGTTATATTGTTTTTGCAGGATGGGAGTTATAAGGGGCGGAGTGTTTGGCTAACCCCTTTGTTTTGCAGGCTCGGTGTTTGGTTTATTTGTTTAATTTCGCATATTTTTAGAAGCGCTGTTTTGATATCAATTGTTGTGCATGTCTTGCATACTCTGAGGATCACGACACCTGCACACACAAGCGTCTAAACCCAAGTCGCAAAATTCTTCCTAGAAAACCATAGATAGGGATCGAATATGTAAAACTCTTGCGTCGATTATGCTCGGGTTGACCATATTTTATCCCGCTCATTATCTGAATTGACAATTCTTCCCATTGTGATTTGATTGCGCGGAGGGTAAGGTTGTCAATTCAGATAGTGGGGGCCTTTTAGGTCCATACCCTGTCTCTCCTTCTTTTATTTTCTAGAGTTCACTCCTCACTTGAGTCATGCGCATGACTATGTGATTTGCATTTCTCTAAGGTAAAAGTAAGTTCTCTAATTTTATCTTGTATTTATTTTCGGTCGGTTCATGCTAGGTGTTAGTCAGTTTTTGAGCTTGATATTACGACCATTCTTTTAAAAGAAAATAAAAATTAAATTTGTCCCTCATTTCTTTTAAAAAAAATTTTGAAAAAATGATGTGAAAAATCCCTTCATGGGAATTTTATTAACCAATAAGGGATTTTTGTCATGTTTTTATTGCTTCAATAAAAATGAAATTTTCCTGAAAAAATTTTCCTCTGAAAATTTATTTCAATAAAAAGAAAAATTCCCTAAAAAAAAAACTCTAGTAGACATCAAGTGATTTTATCACATTTTTCAAATTATAAAAACTTGCAAGAAAATTCTTCTCGAGAAATTCGCTCATGTTTTTCTAAGAAAATTTTCTCTAAATAAAATTAGACTAATGTCTCGGGGGAATTGTATTGACCAATAAGAGATTTTTGTCATGTTTTTCTTGCTTCAATAAAAATGAAATTTTCCTGACAAATTTTCCTCTAAAATTTTATTTCGATAAAAGAAAAATTCCTTCAAAAAAAAAAACTTTGGTAAACATCAAGTGATTTTATCACGTTCTTTCAAATTATAAAAACTTGCAACAAAAATTCTTTTCGAGAAATTTGCTCATGTTTTTCTAAGAAAATTTTCTCTAAATAAAATTAGACTAATGTCTCGGGGGAATTTTGTTAACCAATAAAGGATTTCTGTCATGTCTTTCCTGCTTCAATAAAAATAAAATTTTCCTGACAAATTTACCTCTGAAAATTTATTCTGATAAAAAGGAAATTCCTTCAAAAATTTTAGTAAACGTCAAGAGATTTTGTCACATTCCTTAAAAAAAATAATAAAAAAAGAGTAATAAATCTGCAAAAAAAATTATGTATTAACCCATTTCTTCCTAAGGGAATTTTTTTTTTTCTGATTTCTCTATAAAATAGAAAAAATCAAATTGGACTAATATAGGAGTCATGGACTGACATTCCTTGTGTCGCATACTAATTATATCATTTTCTTTTGCAGGGAGATCCTAGATACCCTAGACGGGTGTAAAAATTAAGTTCAAAATATATCAAGAATCATCTCCAGAAATACCAAAAGACGAAAAACACCGAGGCTTCAACCGTTAATTCCGGGGGGCAAACGAACACTGTCCATCTTTGACAGACAGAGTTATGTCAATCCGTAAACTTGTATGGGCAGTGTATTCTGATATGACGGTGGATTTATACTGATTAAACACGGGGGCATATTTAATGTATTGCAGAGGATCCCGCGTCTTTTGAAAGACAATATGGATTATATAATCAGAACCCATGAAATAAATACCTTTACCTGATTAAATCAACCAGAGACCGATCTTAAAATTTCCTCTTATCCGAAACATGCGGAGGGCTTTAGAGGACCGAGGTTCTATTAATGAACGTGGCCCACAGGAATTTCTCCCGACGCTACAGGCGACCGACACGAGCAAGTGGACGCCGAAAGAAATAAAATATGGATAAAAGTGGGCACACAACAGGTGGCCGGATTTATTACCAGCGCACTGATCGAGTTGTCATAGTGTTATTGTTTGTGATCTCAAGATGGATAGTGGGGGCCACCGCCGAACCCTTCATCAATGTTCTCGATATCATCGTCTGGAGCAATTAAACAAGAACATCAAGAAAAACATTAAGCCTCGACATCTTCGGTACCTCAAATCGTTCTGTTATGCTATGCGGAAGAAACGATAGCAGGAAAATTAAACAAAAAAACAAACACGTGAAACTTTTCTTTCATTCCATTCATCAAAGAGCATTACAACAGCTCACTGGGGAGGAAAAGTAAAGCCAAACTGAGCCCTGATAACCATTACGAAGGAGCTCAACTGACTCTCCAAACAGTTGATGCTCCGGGTGCACCGGGCGTTCTCAGGATCAAGCTCCGCGAGCCTAAAGAAGAGGCGATCGCGCTTCTCCTTAGCCTGGGCCATACTGGCCTCGTAATGCTCGACAGCAAACTCCAAGTCCGAAATCGCCGCCCTCTCGAAAGCAATATCTGCCGTAATGTCATCAAGTCTCTCCTGCAGCCAACCGCATTTGCACCTCATCATAATATTGCTCGGCTCCTGTTCGGCGTAAGTTCGGACCAAGGCCAGACGGTCCACCAACTTTCCCCTCTCACGAACTAGCCACGAAAGCTGATCATTAGCAAACTTGAAGGCTTTCTTGTGATTATCAGCCATAAATGTGATTATTTCCAGACGCTCGTGCCGGTCTCGGTAACGAGCTTTCACGACGGCAGTCACAATGACCGTCTCATAAGCGCGGTTATAGGCAGCCAGAAAATTAATGAAGAGGGTCGGGAAGTTCCGATACTCCCTCCCCAGTTGGGTACCCTCAACAGAAGCAGCGTCTAGGGTCCTGAATAAACCGAGGATTTCAGCCTCAACGGTAGAGTTTTGGGCTATATGAGCGTAACCTCTACCAAGAAGATTGTAGAGTCTCTCCCACCCAGCCAGGATTTCGGCGGAGAAGGTATGGTTAGGAGAATTGGCCATTTTTGAAAGCAGATCACGAAAGAAAGGAGGAGAGAGGCGAGGCAGATGATCGGAATGCGAAGGTGATAATCTGCTTCAATTTAAATAATGATTTCACAGGGGCAGTCCTTATTGGTCGAGTTTTTTCTATCTACCATTCTCTGTCGGCAACACCCCCGCTGGCTCGAATTCCAGTCAAGCGGCAACCTCAAGCTGAGCAGACCCGACGTCTCTGCAGAAAAGTTGGACGGGCTGCCACCACTTTGAAAAAGAAAGAATAAAAAACGAGCTGAGTGGGAGACAAAGAAATTTTCGGCAGAAAAGGAGATACGACTCGTCTTTATTGGAGGACCCGCCAGTAAATCGACGGTGGAGATCTTGACAAGGGCCCTCTACCACGAAAAGAAAAAAGGAAGACGAACTGAGCGAGAAACAAGGATTTCCCCTTTGATCAAAAGCTGAATATCAGATTTTCTCCCTCGAAAAATCTAATAGCACTGCCCGTGAAGAGGGAAGTCGTTGCTATTGCCAGAGAGAGAACTTGTCCTCATTTGATAGTGAGAGTTCATTCGCAAGAACTCGCAGGAGAAAGATAGAGAGGAAGGAGTTCTCGTGGGAGAGGAATTCAAAACCTTCACCATCAAAGCATCGGCTTTCAAAGCCTGTTACGAGAAACCATCGACGATCCCGTGATCCCTCAAGTCCAAGAAGACATCCTGAGGCGGTCTTGAGTCGGCAGTCCTAGATCCAGAAATATGTCGAGCATTAGGGAAACGGGCGCATGTTCAACCCTGGTCGAAGCTAATGAAGTTCCTTACCCTGAGGGTCTACTGGTCATGGCCATTGACGGTAATCCAGTCTCTCTGTCAATCCTTGTTACCGTATTGAGAAAATGCCGGTATAAGGTTGTAGCTCAAGCAAAGGCGACAGAGGCCTTAGAGATATTAAGGAGGAGTGGTGACCAGTTTGATATCGTTCTCACCGCCATGGTAGGGATTGACATGAATGTTTTCACTCTCTTGGAAGTCATCAATTCTAAATTAAACATGCCAGTGCTCGTAATATCGGCAAGCGATGATCAGCAAGCCATAATGAAGGCTGTCTTAAATGGGGCCCAAGACGTCGTAACGAAACCAGTTAGGGTTCAGATGCTTCAAAACATATGGCAGCACGTGGTAAGGAAGCAATTGCACGACCATGAGAACAAGCATCAAGCCTTCAATTTTGTTCCAAGCAACTGGAGAAAGAAGATGAGTTGGTCTCCCGAGCTGCATCGTATGTTTGTTAATGCAATTCAACAGGTAGGAATCGATTTGGCACGGCCGCAACATATACTGGAAATTATGAACGTAGAGGGACTCACTAAAGCAAATGTTTCGAGTCATCTTCAGAAGTACAGAAAAAGGGTGAGAGAACACAATGTAGCTCAGAATTAAGAAAACCAAGGCGGGACTGATCCAAGCCTGAATGTCGAGTCTCCTCGCCACCATAAGTTCCGCGGGTTAGCATGGGGCGAGCCACTTCCCATCATCAACCAAGCCAGTAGCCGTGCCATCAATCCTCCAGGCGTTAATCAAAGTATCCCCCAGAATCACCCTAATGCTCTTCAAGAGTATAGACCGCAGGGGCAGTGTATTCAGACTCCTTGGTCTGAGCACCAACCCGTGGCTAGAATTCATCCCATGATCAGCGCGCCTGCGCAGCCAGAGAATCAGACAAGAAATTATCCTGAGCACTTCCACTTCTTTAATCCTCGAATGGAAGGAGTTTTTGGCAGCAGGACAGTTGGTGATCCCCACACTTTCTCGAGTAATGATGAAGGCTCCAGCACGAGAAGTCAAATTGCTCATGGCGAGGACAGAATGAGAAATCTACCGCCAGCATTTGCCAACAACAATGCCCAATTCGAGCATCAGTTGCTGGAAGGTTCAAGAGATTACCCAGATGATGAGCTTACTGCCCTGGTCAACCAGTTTAGGGTTGAAAGACGTCCCAAGCCGCGATCAGGAGCCAGTGAGTAGGGACTCTCAAACATCGATCATCCACACCCGAACCAACACGAGACTAGCTGATTATCGAAGAGCCACAGGAGAGGCAGAACTGACCTTGAATAAGTGCACATTTTATTTCATGCTTAATTCCCCTGCGTATGATATTTTCCAGCTTTCTAGGTGTCTCGATTTAATTCAGGGACAAGGGGGCAATTTATTTTTTTTTTATCCCGTCGAATGCGTGAATCCCTTTTTATGCTAGATTTAGGGCGGATCAATTTGTGGTAACGTCGCTGACTGCCATAATGAGAAATGTTGAATGGCCTCACGTAGGGAAATTTCAAGTGAAATGCCCAGGCGAGCTCGAAGACGAGTAATTGTGTGTCGTTCCAATTTACCCTCAATCGTTGCAAAATGCTAAATTGGATTTGTTCCATTCTCACCCAGGGAATCGCAAAGTGCCTCAAGAGTGTCGCAAAATGAAATGACCCAATGGAACGCGATAGGACTCATTTGCCTCGAAGGTAACCTTCAAATTAAAGGAGCCCTCCGGTCCACGGACCCGATGGCATAGAAAATGATGATGGTCCAAGGCAACCCGAAAGAAAATAAGGCCCAACTAAGCAAAGCACTTACGTGGCAAGCTTAAAGTGAAGGGCAACTCGGGACATACAATTCAATCCAGTCCAAATGAAGGAACTTCCTCAATTCAAATTCAATAGAAGTACACACAAGGGTAAAACAATATCGTTCCAATTTTTCTAGAATATGAAGAACATATACTGCCGCATTCTCTTTCATTTTTGCAGGGGAAGTCTCTACTGGCCAGATTTTCCTGTCTAACATTCCCTATCAGTATCACCTCCGCTACTCGTCTCCATTCTCCAGCCAAGCAAATCCGACGTCTCTACGGCAAAGCTAAACGGGACGCCACTACTTTGAAAAAGAAAAGATAAAAAATAAGCTGAGTGGGAGACAAAGACATTTTCGGCAGAAAAGAGATACGACTCGTCTTTATTGAAGAACTCGCCAGCAAATTGACGGTGGAGACAACAACAAGGGGCCCTATCACGAAAAGATGGAAGGAGACGAGCCGAGCAAGAGACACGATAAGAAAAGAGGATTGAGAAAGGCCGGACCCTTGGAAGAAGCAATACAGTTGCTAAACCCACGTTTAATTTTAAAAGAGACGCCATGCTCGGAAGAGGGTCTTAAGGCATAGGCAATCACTCAGAAAAATTCAAAGAGAGTGAAAACACCGGAAGCGAGTAGCAAATCTTGAGAAATCATCAACCAAATCAAAGATGTCTCAACCCAATACTCCCGAGAGCTATCATTGCCTGCTGAATATGGGAGAGGAAGAGTTCGAAGCCATGTTTGGGATCGAGCCTATGGAGCCTGGCTCTTCCGCCAACGACGTCCAAAATCTCAGTAAAGATAAGGACAATAACGGTAAGGGTCAAAAGAAGCGTTACCGTCGCCATACTAAGGAGCAGGTACAAAGGCTTGAGGATTTCTTCAGAACATGCCCTATGCCAGACAGCAAACAGAAAATGGAACTGAGTCAAGAGCTAGGACTTGAACCTTCGCAAATCAAGTTCTGGTTTCAAAATAGGCGAACCCGAATGAAGACTCGTCATGAGCACAACGAAGCCGAGTTTCTAAGAGCTGAAAATGAAAACCTCCGAGCGAAGAACAAGATGTATAAAGAGACTTTTGACTCCGTCACCTGCCCCAACTACAATAGCATCCTCACCCTTGATGAAATACATTATCTGAGGATCGAAAATGCACGATTAAGAGGTGAGTTAGACCACTTCATGACAGGATCGAGTTCTGTTGGAGGAGGGTACAAAAGGACCAATGATACTGGATCAGCATCAATACCTCCCGAGGAAGAAGGGACAGATCACCACCAAGCGGACATTGACGATGATCTTTTCGCCATAATCAACCAGTTTGATATCGGTAAAGCATCGGGACTATGATGCACTTGTTCAGCTAGTGACCACGAGACCTTCAATATGGCCGATGCATACCTAATTTGGGATGAAGCCAGCTGATCATGGGAGAGCCTGCAGAGGAAGCGGAACTAATCCTGAATGAGTGAATGTGTTTTATTTCCTTGCGTGATGTGTTTTTCTGCTTTTGTGAATGTGTAAAAGCAAGGAGTAATAATCCGACTTCCCCCTATTAAATGCTCGAATCCGCCACCTCACCAACCTCGCGACGAATTGATGGCGAGTGAAAATCTGCATAAACCTGAAGGGTAACTCCGTATCGTTTCAATTTACCCTCAGTTGCTCCAAGTTTTAAAATTAAGCCCCTTCTATTCTCAGAAAATTGCAAATCGACCAGAGAACGCAATCATATCCGAATACAGGTTGGATAAAATTTGGGGGCAAATCAACTCATGGGCATTACCACGGGATAGACAGCTTCGGACAAAGGAAAGTACAAGCGAAAGACGCGAACAATCTCAGAAATGGGTAATTCTGTATCGTTCTAATGTGCACATAATCATCTCAAGTCTTGAATTGTCTTATTCCATTCTTAACAGGGATTGCAAATTACCTCGAGAAATACCGTAACATGGCCCAAGGTGATACAACAGGGCTGCGTTATCCCCAAGGATTAACCCTTGAAAAGAAAGCCCCATGGACACCTACGGTCCAATGGACCGAATGGTATGGGGGATGACAGTAGGTCCGAAATATTCCGAGTTCGATCCCCAAGGGTGGGGAATGTTGTATGTGTTATAAATAAATGAAACAACTTTTTGTGCATTTCTTTTTTTTACAAACAGGAATACTCGACGAGTAATATCAAAGTCAGTATTTTACCATAGTCTTCCCATAATGGTGAGGCGCCCAACAAAAGTCGAGGAAAATTCAATCCAACAAAACTGGTAAAAGACTCGTGCAAGACATTCAAGATGAAGGGTAAATCAGTATCGTTTTCAATTTATCCCTTTTAATACTGGCTGATATGTCTCTTTTTCTTTTTACAGGAAATATTTACACTAACATTTAACATGTTGAAGGAGACAAATCCAAAAGAAAATTATGATCATCTGACAAGATCTATTCTGGTGAAAAATGGGGCAAATTGATCACAAGCTCTGAAGCGAAAAAGCAAATATGTCTTCCTTATCTCGTTTGATTTCAAGAATAATTTCTCTGCTTTTTACAGGGGCATTCAACCGCTAAACTGTGGCGGTCGCTGTCATTAAACAAACCGAAATGCTCCCTCACCCATATGCTTCATCACGTAGAGACAAAGTTTGAGACGAACCACCCCTCGACATAAGGAGTAGGCTTCCCAATTTGTTCGGTCCGCCCACATACCAGGGGCAATTCAAATCCGCCAATATTTGCACATTATATAAACACACGTAATGCTAAAAAATTGTCACATCTGCATTGTGCTTACACAGTTCATGAATTATGTATGACTATTCCGTGTGTTTAACTTACCAACTCCAACTTAGAGCATAAACTGCACAGGAGACATCAAATGTGCAGAATGGGGCATGACAGGATGAGGAAAGGCAAACCATTTCCACGCAAGTCTAACATTTTAATTTACAGATAAACAGCCTTTCCCCAGAGTGAGAGAAGGCCCTTTCGGATTGAAGTCCCCCATTTAGATTACATTCGAGGCGTTCATACTATGAGAACCTCCTTAAACAGAATTGGTAATGCAAGCTTGACAGAATAGTTTTGCATGATCTATATTTGGATTGATTGCATCATGAGTTATCACACAGACTACTTCTAATCATTGCCGACTTGGTTGAATAGTTTTACATGAACCGATCAACTCATTGATGAAAATGCTTGCACATGTTACCTCTGATACTGCCTGACAGGCAACACATTCCCAATGTTCAAACTACCTTCCAAAGTCTTGAAATTCATTCAGCGATTATTGAATGAACAAGCCTGGTTGTCGAGAAGCCACCAAGCATTTCTTCCAAATTCTCAGGTAAGTATATCTTCAACCTGAACCTTTCAAGAGAATGAATTCTGACGGTTGTTGGGGTACTCGAATCCATTGCGGTACATACAGGTATCCACCTTCTTCAATAAAGCATGATTTGTCTCAAGGACAGAAATGTTCGAGACCTTTTGATCTCTGCCTCTTTGGTTTATTCCTAAAGCGACAGGATAATATAATTTGGGTTTGAACTTCTGCAGGATTCCTGATCTTTCCAGATTCCAGAATGGCACCCTTTGAGGTACACCAAGTCCTTCTTACAGGCAAAATAAGTCCTTCTTACAGGCAAACCAAGTCCTTCTTACAGGCAAATCAAGTCCTTCTTATAGGCACAAAGTCCTTCTTACAGGCAAATCAAGTCCTTCTTACAGGCAAAACAAGTCCTTCTTACAGGCACAAAGTCCTTCTTACAGGCACAAAGTCCTTCATACAGGCAAATCAAGTCCTTCTTACAGGCAAAACAAGCCCTTCTTACAGGCACAAAGTCCTTCTTACAGGAAAATCAAGTCCTTCTTACAGGCAAAACAAGTCCTTCTTACAGGCAAAACAAGTCCTTCTTACAGGCAAATTAAGTCCTTCTTACAGGCAAAAAGTCCTTCTTACAGGCACCAAGTCCTTCTTACAGGCAAACCAAGTCCTTCTTACAGGCAAACCAAGTCCTTCTTACAGGCAAACCAAGTCCTTCTTACAGGCAAAACAAGTCCTTCTTACAGGCACAAAGTCCTTCTTACAGGCAAATCAAGTCCTTCTTACAGGCAAAACAAGTCCTTCTTACAGGCAAAACAAGTCCTTCTTACAGGCAAATCAAGTCCTTCCTACAGGCATAAAGTCCTTCTTATAGGCAAACCAAGTTCTTCTTACAGGCGCCAAGTCCTTCTTACAGGCATAAAGTCCTTCTTACAGGCAAACCAAGTCCTTCTTATAGGCACCAAGTCCTTCTTATAGGCAAACTAAGTCCTTCTTACAGGCAAACCAAGTCCTTCTTACAGACACAAAGTCCTTCTTACAGGCAAATCAAGTCCTTCTTACAGGCACAAAGTCCTTCTTACAGGCAAATCAAGTCCTTCTTACAGGCACAAAGTCCTTCTTACAGGCATAAAGTCCTTCTTACAGGCAAATCAAGTCCTTCTTACAGGCATAAAGTCCTTCTTACAGGCAAACAAAGTCCTTCTTACAGGCAAATCAAGTCCTTCTTACAGGCACAAAGTCCTTCTTACAGGCAAAACAAAGTCCTTCTTACAGGCAAACAAAGTCCTTCTTACAGGCAAATCAAGTCCTTCTTACAGGCAAAGCAAGTCCTTCTTACAGGCACAAAGTTCTTCTTACAGGCAAAGCACCAAGTCCTTTTTACTGGCACCAAGTCCTTTCTACAGGCACCAAGTCCTTCTTACAGGTATCTCCATGTGGTGACCTACCATACGGGTCAAATCTCAATCAAAATTTAATCAGTAGAATCCTTTTATTAGGAATCTACCATGGTACGACCCACCATACGGGTCAAATGGTATGACCCACCATACGGGTCAAATTTTAATTCAATTTTTAATCAGTAGAATCCTTTTATTAGGAATCTACCATGGGTTGATCCACCATACGGGTTCAAGTTCAACCACCCTAAAGTTTTTTTATATAACGAATCCTTAGGTTCTCATTTCATTTTCAGTGGAACAATCATGTCACGACTCTTTTTATTTACTTGTATTGAGTCGATAAGAATCCAGGTGTCATCTCGTCTTTGAAATGAACCTCTACCGAGCTTCCTTTCAAAGAGGGGCAGCTGTTGACACCTGATTTTTAATCATTTTTTCTATTGCTAAAGTAATAAAAAATCCATAAAAATTCATAAAATTGAAAAATCAACTTTGGGGACCTTAGCCAAGCCTAGGGAACCAATTTTGACCAAAAAAAGATTTTTCATATTTTCAGTATTTTTACGTATTTTTTATTTATTTATTTTCTAAAATTAATAGAAAATCCATAAAAATTCATAAAATTGAAAAATCAACTTTGGGAACCTTAGCCAAGCCTAGGGAACGAATTTTGACCAAAAAATAATTTTTCATATTATATATATTTTAATTTTTTTTTAAAAAAATACAAAAATATTTGAAAATTTTGGAAAAATAACATTTGAGGCCAAAAAATACACAAAGATAGTTAATATTTTTATTTTAAATCTATTTTCATATTGGCCATCGCAAATTCAGAAAAATCCAATTCGAGTCACGTGTTCCTTCACGAGTATAATCTCGAATCGGGCCTAAAAAAATTTAATTTGAGTCAACTTATTTTAACTTTCACTTTTTATGAGTTGTGACATTGTCTTCTAATATTTTAAATTTTCATCTTGGCCCAATTATACACAGAATGACTTAATTTTGCAAAAGGGCTTTAATTAAATTATACATTATTTTCAGCGACAAGAAATGAGCTTAAATTTGACATGTGGTAAATTTTGGTGTGTCAAAAATTGTGAGGAGATTTGGACTTAAAGAAATATATTTTTTCAGGGACTGAATTGTAAATACTTAAAATTCAAGGACTAGAGTGCAAATACCTAACTCTTGAAGGATTATTTTACAAATAATAAAAAGAAGAGTTAGTGGATAAATTAGAATAGAGAAGGGAAGATGAAGAAGAGGAGATGAAGAAGAGAAGTTGGAGAAGAATGGATGGAGAAAATAAGATAAGAATAGAGAAGGGAAGATGGAGATGAAGAAGAGTTAGTAGAGAAATTAGAATGGAAGATAAGAATAGAGAAGGGAAGATGGAGATTAAGAAGAGTTAGTGGAGAAATTAGAATGGGAGATAAATATGGAGAAGGGAAGATGAAGATGAAGAAGAGTTAGTGGAGAGATTAGAATGTGAGATAGAGATGGAGAATGGAAGATGAAAATGAAGAAGAGTTAGTGGAGAAATTAGAATGGGAGATAGAGTTAGTGGAAAAATTAGAATGGGAGATAGATGAGTAGGTTATAAAAGGAGGAAGAAGTGAGCTTGAGAAAGGATTCTTGGGGGAGAAAATTTGAAGTGTTTGGGAGGATTTTTTTTTGAGAGAAAATTTTGGATGTTTGAGAGAGTTTTGGGAGATTGAAGAAAAATTTGAGAGAAAGAAAATACCAAAAGAGAGAGAATTTTGAAGATGATGGGAGTTCAAAGCTAGGGATTATCATCACAAATTCCTTCATCGATCAATATAAATCAAGATTTCATCCTCGTCAACGAGCAAGCAAATTCGAGCTAAGTGTTTTTATTTATTCATTTGTTTATGGTTTTACTTGCAAATTAGCACAAATTGTATACACTTTCTCCATCTCCTCTTTTTTTTCCATATTTTATGTCAGGAGAAGGATATCTCTACGTCAACAGCAAAAATCTCGTAGATATGCAAAAATCGGCCCAGACAAGCTCCTAAGCTGTCCACCGATTTCTCAACTGATCTGTGACTAAAAGTCCCTCTTAATTCAAAAGAAACTCTCTATATTGGGAACATAGAGAGCGAAAATCAATTATAGAAATCCCTCCCAAAAAATGGGAGATAAGTACTCTTTCCACTCTTCTGGTTTTAAGTGCAGATTAGCACATATTTTGTATACTGACATTTCACTCTATTTTATGTCAGGAAGCCGCAGCTTTATATCAATGGTCAACCCTATGGAAGCACAAAATCGGCTTGGAGGAGTCGTCAAGCGCGCACAAATTTCAAATTCTTGAATCAATTCGTTGTATTTTATTTTAAAGAATTCATACCCAAGAATGGAGAGAACAAAGTCCATCCGCAATTTAAATACCTGCACCATAAATCTCAAAGGGAAAAGTCAAGCCAATGCTTAGCCTCCCATTGGAGGTTTTTACTTA
This sequence comes from Psidium guajava, assembly GCA_016432845.1. Lineage (NCBI taxonomy): Eukaryota > Viridiplantae > Streptophyta > Magnoliopsida > Myrtales > Myrtaceae > Psidium > Psidium guajava. Next base: position 35,494,795 of record CM028234.1, on the reverse strand, counting down.
CAGTAGTTAAATACCTGCAACTTAAATACTTGTACCTTAAATCCCAAAGGGAAGAGCCAAGCCAATGCTTAGCCTCCCATTGGAGGTTTTTACTTACAGTAGTTAAATACCTGCAACTTAAATACCTATACCTTAAATCCCAAAGGGAAGAGCCAAGCCAATGCTTAGCCTCCCATTGGAGGTTTTTACTTACAGTAGTTAAATACCTGCAACTTAAATACATGTACCTTAAATCCCAAAGGGAAGAGCCAAGCCAATGCTTAGCCTCCCATTGGAGGTTTTTACTTACAGTAGTTAAATACCTGCAACTTAAATACATGTACCTTAAATCCCAAAGGGAAGAGCCAAGCCAATGCTTAGCCTCCCATTGGAGGTTTTTACTTACAGTAGTTTAAATACTTGCAACTTAAATACCTGTACCTTAAATCCCAAAGGGAAGAGCCAAGCCAATGCTAGGCCTCCCATTGGAGGTGTTTATTCACTGTCATGTACTTCCTATAAATTAATTTTTGAATCATCAGACCCAAAAGATAAGTAGGTTGTAATACTGCACAGAAGTCGTTAACACACTCCTTCTTTCGGCTTCAGGGAATCTTTAACACTTAAAAAATATAACAAATAAAAATATATACCATCCATACATCCTATTTAAAAAGTGAAAACACAAAAGAGAATACCCTACTATAGCCTTAGGAATAAACCAAGCCTGAGTTGCCGAATTAGGATATCCATGAAATTAAGGTACCGAAAGGGCATTAGTTTTAATTAACTAGTGTAACCAAGTCCCCGAGCTCATAATCTCTGGTTCGCAGGAATAAATTAGTTCTCCCGCTAATTTATTTAGGTTTCTAATCGACCTACCAAGAACGATTAGTGGCGACTCCAAATTTCAAAATCATTTAAACAAAAACCAAAGTTGCGATTCTGTAGGGCTTGGGAGGGTCCGCATTAGGTTAGTCAAATCTAATTAACCTAATAATCCGTTAACCCCTTTTAAAATTTAAAAATTTTTTTAGAGGGTTGCGACAGGGGTTATCATCACAAATTTCTTTATCGATCAATATAAATCAAGAGTTCATCCTCGTCAACGAGCAAGCAAATTCGAGCTAAGTGTTTTTATTTATTCATTTATTTATGGTTTTACTCGCAAATTAGCACAAATTGTATACACTTTCTATATCTCCTTTTTTTTTCCATATTTTATGTCAGGAGAAGGATATTTCTACGTCAACAGCAAAAATCTCGTAGAGATGCAAAAATCGGCCCAGACAAGCTCTTAAGCTGTCCACCGATTTTTCAACTGATCTGTGACTAAAAGTCCCTCTAATTCAAAAGAAACTCTCTATATTGGGAACATAGAGAGCGAAAATCAATTATAGAAATCCCTCCCAAAAAAATGGGAGATAAGTACTCTTTCCACTCTTCTGGTTTTAGGTGCAGATTAGCACATATTTTGTATACTGGCACTTCACTCTATTTTATGTCAGGAAGCCGCAGCTCTATATCAATGGTCAACCCTATGGAAGCACAAAATCGGCTTGGAGGAGTCATCAAGCGCGCACAAATTTCAAATTGTTGAATCAATTCGTTGTATTTTATTTTAAAGAATTCATACCCCAGAAATGGGGAGGATAAAGTCCATCAACAATTTAAATACCTGCACCATAAATCCCAAAGGGAATAGCCAAGCTAATGCTTAGCCTCCCATTGGAGGTTTTTACTTACAGTAGTTAAATACTTGCAACTTAAATACCTGTACCTTAAATCCCAAAGGGAAGAGCCAAGCCAATGCTTAGCCTCCCATTGGAGGTTTTTACTTACAGTAGTTAAATACCTGCAATTTAAATACATGTACCTTAAATCTCAAAGGAAAGAGCTAAGCCAATACTTAGCCTCCCATTGGAGGTTTTTACTTACAGTAGTTAAATACCTACAACTTAAATACATGTACCTTAAATCCCAAAGGGAAGAGCCAAGCCAATGCTTAGCCTCCCATTGGAGGTTTTTACTTACAGTAGTTAAATACCTGCAACTTAAATACATGTACCTTAAATCCCAAAGGGAAGAGCCAAGTCAATGCTTAGCCTCCCATTGGAGGTTTTTACTTACAGTAGTTTAAATACTTGCAACTTAAATACCTATACCTTAAATCCAAAGGGAAGAGCCAAGCCAATGCTAGGCCTCCCATTGGAGGTGTTTATTCACTGCCATGTACTTCCTATAATTTAATTTTTGAATCATCAAACCCAAAAGATGAGTAGGTCGTAATACTGCACAGAAGTCGTTAACACACTCCCTCTTTCGGCTTCAGGGAATCTTTAACACTTAAAAAATATAACAAATAAAAATATATACCATCTATGCATCCTATTTAAAAAGTGAAAACACAAAAGAGAATACCCTACTAGAACCTTAGGAATAAACCAAGCCTGAGTTGCCGAATTAGGATATCCATGAAATTAAGGTACCGAAAGGGCATTAGTTTTAATTAACTAGTGTAACCAAGTCCCCGAGCTCATAATATCTGGTTCGCAGGAATAAATTAGTTCTCCCGCTAATTTATTTAGGTTTCTAATCGACTTACCAAGAACGATTAGTGGCGACTCCAAATTTCAAAATCATTTAAACAAAAACCAAAATTGTGATTCGTTAGGGCTTGGGAGGGTCCACGTTAGGTTAGTCAAATTTAATTAACCTAATAATCTGTTAACCCCCTTTAAAATTTTAAAAAAATTTTAGAGGGTCGCGACACTAAGTAACAGTGATATGTTGATAGACGTCATTGATAGTTTGTGGGATCTAAGGATTGATTTGGGACGATCAATTTAAGAAATATCACTATCAGTTCAAGGGTGAACCTAGGATGTCACGCGCCTTAAACAACATTTGGCAATGTTTGTAACAAAGACGGGATCACGGGAATGCGATATGACTATTTGGATAGTAAAAAAGAATTACAACGGATTGGATTCGTTTCCTCTTTCCAAAGCTCACTAAAGGACAAAATTAATGGCACGGGCATGACATGGATGATTACATCATGGCTGCATCATCATTATGTAAGGTTTGTTATCCAAAGAGAAAGGATAAAAAAAGTTATCATTGAAAAAGTCAAAAGTATGATAAGATTTTCTATACGCTTGATAAAGACGTTTGTCACGTCAAATGATGTGATTTGATCACGAAACTTAAGATGCATCAAGCCTAGAATATCTAGAGCCCCTGGACGAGGATCGTCGCTCAAAATGACAGCGTTTGGGCCGCCCAGACGGGGCTGGTCAAAGGTGACAACTTATTGCCTTTAATCAGCAGTTAGCTAGCCATGTGGGCCAACTGGCAACTAACATAGCGGCCTCCCATTGGGGGGCGATATAAATTGTCCCTCTCTCTCTCTCTCTCTCTCTCTCTCTCTCTCTCTCTCTCTCTCTCTCTCGCGACCCTCTAAAAAATTTTTAAATTTTAAAGGGGGTTAACGGATTATTAGGTTAATTAGATTTGACTAACCTAACGCGGACCCTCCCAAGCCCTACCGAATCGCAACTTTGGTTTTTGTTTAAATGATTTTAAAATTTGGAGTCGCCACTAATCGTTCTTGGTAGGTCGATTAGAAACCTAAATAAATTAGCGGGAGAACTAATTTATTCCTGCGAACCAGAGATTAGGAGCTCGGGGACTTGGTTACACTAGTTAATTAAAACTAATGCCCTTTCGGTACCTTAATTTCATGGATATCCTAATTCGGCAACTCAGGCTTGGTTTATTCCTAAGGCTATAGTAGGGTATTCTCTTTTGTGTTTTCACTTTTTAAATAGGATGCATGGATGGTATATATTTTTATTTGTTATATTTTTTTAAGTGTTAAAGATTCCCTAAAGCCGAAAGAAGGAGTGTGTTAACGACTTCTGTGCAGTATTACAACCTACTTATCTTTTGGGTCTGATGATTCAAAAATTAAATTATAGGAAGTACATGACAGTGAATAAACACCTCCAATGGGAGGCCTAGCATTGGCTTGGCTCTTCCCTTTGGGATTTAAGGTACATGTATTTAAGTTGCAAGTATTTAAACTACTGTAAGTAAAAACCTCCAATGGGAGGCTAAGCATTGGCTTGGCTCTTCCCTTTGGGATTTAAGGTACATGTATTTAAGTTGCAGGTATTTAACTACTGTAAGTAAAAACCTCCAATGGGAGGCTAAGCATTGGCTTGGCTCTTCCCTTTGGGATTTAAGGTACATGTATTTAAGTTGCAAGTATTTAACTACTGTAAATAAAAACCTCCAATGGGAGGCTAAGCATTGGCTTGGCTCTTCCCTTTGGGATTTAAGGTATAGGTATTTAAGTTGCAGGTATTTAACTACTGTAAGTAAAAACCTCCAATGGGAGGCTAAGCATTGGCTTGGCTCTTCCCTTTGGGATTTAAGGTACAGGTATTTAAGTTGCAGGTATTTAACTACTGTAAGTAAAAACCTCCAATGGGAGGCTAAGCATTGGCTTGGCTCTTCCCTTTGGGATTTATGGTGCAGGTATTTAAATTGCGGATGGACTTTGTCCTCTCCATTCTGGGGTATGAATTCTTTAAAATAAAATACAACGAATTGATTCAACAATTTGAAATTTGTGCGCGCTTGAGGACTCCTCCAAGCCGATTTTGTGCTTCCATAGAGTTGACCATTGATATAAAGCTGCGGCTTCCTGACATAAAATAGAGTGAAATGTTAGTATACAAAATATGTGCTAATCTGCACCTAAAACCAGAAGAGTAGAAAGAGTACTTATCTCCCATTTTTTTTTGTGGGATTTCTATAATTGATTTTCGCTCTCTATGTTCCCAATATAGAGAGTTTCTTTTGAATTAAGAGGGACTTTTAGTCACAGATCAGTTGAGAAATCGGTGAACAGCTTAGGAGCTTGTCTGGGCCGATTTTTGCATTTCCATGAGATTTGCCTTTAATGTAGAATTGCCTCTTTTTCCCGTTAATGCAGAATTGTCTCCTTTTCCTGCCATAAAATCTTTAGGGAGAGAGGAATATTAAGTTGATTTAAAGAACAAAGGAAATAGCCTGAATTAAAAATCCAATTATCATGTCAACTAGTTTTTTTTTATTGAGGCATACGTCACAACATAATTTATTTAAGGATTTATATATCGAATTATGCCAATTAAACCCACGAAGAAGAGAGGGGGGAGAAATAAATAATAATAATAATAATAATAATAATAATAATAATAATAAATAAGCATATAAGGCCTAACTAAGCGAAATAGGCATATAAAGGCATTTCCTATAAATTTCCTTTTTTTTTTCTATTATATTTTTTGAATTTTCAAAATGTATAATTATTAGTTATTTTTTATTTTTATGCGACTAAAAGGAACCGGGCCGAGTTAGTTCACTTAGTCCAGCCCAATTGAACAGGACTCAGACCCCCATGGTCTGAGTCTCGCGTGGTCTGGGCTCAATACACGAGCCCAACCTAAATTTCGCAATAAAGAGTAGGGAGATTTAGGCCTGAACGTGATTGGCCCAAACTCAACAAGATGAACTTTTAAATGAACTAGCATAATTGGGTCAGCCCCTATTCCGGCCCAAAACACAAAGAAGAATTCAAGCCCGGTTGAAACATTGGAGAGTTCAACGCCGTTCCTATTCATCTTCTTCCTTGCATCCTCACGATCGCAACCTGCTCCTTGGTGAACGTCGCGCTTGCCGAGGACGAACCAGTCGATGAACCACAACGCTGAACCGACGGCCTCCCTCGATCTGACTGCAAATTTGGATCGAGACGGCAAGCTTTGGCGACCAACTTCAGGGCTCGAGTGCGATCTTCGAACTCGAGCGCTTCTTTCCCCTGCCTCAGCCCGACCGAATTGAGAGAGAGAAAATAGAGAGAAAAAGTGGAGAGCAGAGGCCATGATCGACGACGTCGAAGAGACGACATGGTCGGATCTGAAAGAAGAGGAAGGAGACGGGGGCGATGGGTTGCGTTGGTTTTCCTCTCCTCGTTCGATGGCACGACAGGCGAAGATAATCAAGTTCTCGGGGCTTGGTTTGGGGTGGCCCCCTCCCGTCGGATGGATCTGACAGAATCTAACGCTCACAGCGGCGAACTCCGGGAGAAAGATCGATGAGAATGAGTCATCGGGCGATCGAGGCTCGGTGGAGACCCGCAACCGAGAGAAATGATAACCGGAGCTCGATTTAGAGGTTGGTTCAACAGGTTTTAACCTCGGTCCAGTCCATGAGGAACTGGCTTGCGATGGTCCATCTAAAACATGGAGCTCGGACCTGGAACTCCACGGAGCGAGCGAGAGAAAAAGAGAGAGAGAGAGAGAGAGAGAGAGAGAGCCCCCCCTTCTCCTCAAGAACCCCCCAGGTTTTTTTTTAGCGTAACTCCCTTCAGATTTGCCTTTTCTCATCTTCCCTTCCAAACGAGACTTGCAGATTTCAGTTTGAATCGCCGGAGAAGACTCACGGTTTTTGATCGTGATCCTTAGCCAACAGGTGCCGAGAATTCTCATCTTCCCCCCTCTTCGTATCTGACTTTCCTCCATCGGGCCTTCTTTTATTATTATTATTTTTAATCCAAGCCCACCCACCATAATTTTCTTCAATTATATTCAGCTACCGATCTTCTTTTCACCCATTTCTTTATTCCACTCCCGAAGTCATCGTGTTACGTATGTTGACATCTCCGATAGTGATGTTAGAGACGCATGCTTTCGTATTATCTTGGCAATGAGCAAGGGAAATTTTGTTATTAAACAATGTGATTGCCTGACAAACCATTAAAATTTTCTAAAAACCATTATTTAAACGGACACATTAAACATTTGGCATTAAATAGTTTATTCATTATTTAAAATGGGTAATTCCTTTTTTAATTATTTCGGGTTAACTATTAAACCAATTTAATAGTAAATTGCGATTCAATTATTTTCAAATGAATTAGACTATTAAATTTTATTATGAGAAGATTTTCAAATTAAGATTGAAACGCATTTGTATAATTGGTCATGATATTAGTTAAAATGACCAATTATGTCTATTATATAAATGCTATATTTTTAAATTGCCTTTGGGCAATTTAACTTTGAAAAAAATATATATATATAGATATTTAAAATAACTACAGGTTATTTGAGGTGTTGATTCATGATTTTGACATATATATATATATAGATTTAATATATGTCTAGTTATATAATATGCTTGTAGTAAATTTAAACCAATGTACTAAATTATTTTAGGTGTCATGATATATTTAACTAGGCATATTAATAAGCTATTGACCATTATATTCTTATAAAATGTGTTTAAAATGCATCGATAACTTATTAAGATTAATGCTATAAATTAATTGGTCATGATATTAGTTATTTACTAATATAAAAATAACATTAGGCAATTAAAATAACGCATCTTTAATAATTAAGCTAGTATTAGTTATCATGAGTTAAAATAAAATGGGTGATACCTTTTTAATCACAATTATTAGGCTCAATAAATCCAAAATTAATACAGACTTATATTGAAATAATTTATATGACACATTAATATATACTATTACTGACACATTAATCGTCTTCCAGAACCATAGGTATTACCCAGACCAATGACAATATTACATTTTCAATTTAATCAACTTTTAACCCGATTTTATATAACTACAAGCATGAGTGACTAATATCGATTCTGTAATATATATATATATATATAAATTTACAGGCAGTACATATCCACGGATTAATTTAACGCCCGGGAATAAAACACCATTAAATTTTCTAGGAATTTTTTTTGGGTCGTGACAGACTGAAGTTGATTTTTTTTTAAATTTTCTCATTTATTATTTTTTTTTTATGAATTTTAAAAGAGAAAAAATGATTAAAAATCAGGTGTCAACAGCTGCCCCTCTTTGAAAGGAAGCTCGGCAGAGGTTCATTTCAAAGACGAGATGACACCTGAATCCTAATCAACTCAACACAATGAAATAGAAAGAGTCGTGACATGAATGTTCTACTGAAAATGAAATGAGAACTTAAAGATTCGTTATAAAAAAAACCTTAGGGTGGTTGAATTTGAACCCGTATGGCAGGTCAACCCATGGTAGATTCCTAATGAAAGGATTCTACTAATTAAATTTTGACCCGTATGGTAGGTCACCCCATGGTAGATTCCTAATGAAAGGATTCTACTGATTAAAAATTTCGTTAAGATTCGACCTGTATGGTAGGTCACCCCTTGAAAATGCCTGTAAGAAGGACTTTGTGCATGTAGAAAGGACTTGATGCCTGTAAAAAGGACTTTGTGCCTGTAGAAAGGACTTGATGCCTGTAAAAAGGACTTGGTGCCTGTAAGAAGGACTTTGTGCCTGTAAGGAGGACTTGATTTGCCTGTAAGAAGGACTTGGTGCCTGTAATAAGGACTTATTTTGCCTGTAAGAAGGACTTGGTTTGCCTGTAAGAAGGACTTGATTTGCCTGTAAGAAGGACTTTGTGCCTGTAATAAGGACTTGATTTGCCTGTAAGAAGGACTTTATGCCTGTAAAAAGGACTTTGTGCCTGTAATAAGGACTTGATTTGCCTGTAAGAAGGACTTTATGCCTGTAAGAAGGACTTGGTTTGCCTGTAAAAAGGACTTGATTTGCCTGTAATAAGGACTTAGTTTGCCTGTAAGAAGGACTTGATTTGCCTGTAAAAAGGACTTGCTTTGCTTGTAAGAAGGACTTGATTTGCCTGTAAGAAGGACTTTGTTTGCCTGTAAGAAGGACTTTATGCCTGTAAGAAGGGCTTGATTTGCCTGTAATAAGGACTTTGTGCCTGTAAGAAGGACTTGATTTGCCTGTAAGAAGGACTTGCTTTGCCTGTAGGAAGGACTTTGTTTGCCTGTAAGCAGGACTTGATTTGCCTGTAAGAAGGACTTGATTTGCCTGTAAGAAGGACTTTGTGCCTGTAAGAAGGACTTGGTTTGCCTGTAAGAAGGACTTAGTTTGCCTGTAAGAAGGACTTAGTTTGTCTGTAAGAAGGGCTTGGTGTACCTCAAAGGGTGCCATTCTGAAATCTGGGGAGACCAGGAATCCTGCAGAAGCTCAAACCCAAATTATATTCTCCTGTAGCTTTAGGAATAAACCAAAGAAGCAGAGATCAAAAGGTCTCGAACATTTCTGTCTTTGAGACAAATCATGCTTTATTGAAGAAGGTGGATACCTGTATGTACCGCAATGGATTTGAGTACCCCAACAACCGTCAGAATTCATTCTCTTGAAAGGGTCAGGTTGAAGATATACTTACCTGAGAATTTGGAAGAAATGCTTGGTGGCTTCTCGACAACCAGGCTTGTTCATTCATTAATCGCCGAATGAATTTCAAGACTTTGGAAGGTAACTCAAACACCGGGAATGTGTTGCCTGTCAGGCAATGTCAGATGTAACATGTGCAAGCATTTTCATCAATGCGTTCATTGGTTCATACAAAATTGTTCAGCTAAGTTTGCCATGATTAAAGGCAGTCTGTGTAATAACTCATGATGCAATCGATCAACATATGGATCATGTATTGCATTACCACTTCTATTTAAGGAGGTTCTTATAGTATGAACACCTTGAATGTAATCTGAATGGGGGACTTCATTCCGAAAGGGCTTTCTCTCACTCTGGAGAAAGACTATTTATCTGTAGATTAAAATGTTAGACCTGTGTGGAAATGGTTTGCCTTTCCTCATCCTGTTATGCCCCCATTTTGCACATTTGATGTCTCCTATGCAATTTATGTTCTAAGTTGGAGTTGGTAAATTAAACATGCGGAATGGTCATGTATAATTCATAAAATGTGTAAACACAATGCCGATGTGACAATTTTTTAGCATCATGTGTGTTTATATATAATGTGCAAACATGGGCGGATTTGAATTGCCCCTGGTGTGTGGGTGGATCAAACAAATTGGGAAGCCCACTCCTTATGTCGAGGAGCGGTTTGTCTCAAGTTTTGCCCCTGCACGATGAGGCATATGGGTGAGGGAGCATTTTGGTTTGTTTAGTGACAGCGACCGCCATGGTTTAGCGGTTAAATGCCCTTGCAAAAAGCAAAGAAATTATTCGAGATCAAACGAGATAAGGAAGATATATTTGCTTTTTCGCTTTAAAGCTTGTGATCAATTTGCCCCATTTTTCACCAAAATAGATCTTGTCAGATAATCATAATTTTCTTTTGGATTTGTCTCCTTCAACATGTTAAATGTTAGTATAAATATTTCCTGTAAAAAGAAAAGGAGACATGTCAGCCAGTATTAAAAGGGATAAATTGGAAACGATACTGATTTATCCTTCGTCTTGAATGCCTTGCACGAGTCTCTTACCAATTTTGCTGGATTGAATTTTCCTCGACTTTTGTTAGGCACCTCACCATTATGGTAAGACTATAGTAAAATACTGAATTTGATATTACTCGTCGAGTATTCCTGTTTTTTGGTAAGGTCGTCAAGTATTCCTGTTTGTTAAAAAAAAAGAAATGCACAAAAAGTTGTTTCATTTATTTATAATACATACAACATTCCCCAACCTCGGGGATCGAACTCGGGATATTTCGGACCTACTGTCATCCCCCATACCATTCAGTCCATTGGACCGTAGGTGTCCATGGGGCTATCCTTTCAAAGGTTAATCTTTGGGGATAAAACAGCCTTGTTGTATCACCTTGGGCTATGTTACGGTATTTCTCGAGGTAATTTGCAATCCCTGTTAAGAATGGAATAAAACAATTCAGGACTTGCGATGATTATGAGCAAATTAAAACGATACAGAATTACCCATGTCTGAGATTGTTCGCGTCTTTCGCCTGTACTTTCCTTTGTCCGAAGCTGTCCATCCCGTGGTAATGCCCATGAGTTGATTTGCCCCCAAATTTTGTTCAACTTGTATTCGGATATGATTGCGTTCTCGGGTCGATTTGCAATTTCCTGAGAATAGAAGGGGCTTAATTTTAAAACTTGGAGCAACTGAGGGTAAATTGAAACGATACGGAGTTACCCTTTAGGTTTATGCAGATTTTTACTCGCCATCAATTCGTCGCGAGGTTGGTGAGGTGGCGGATTCGAGCATTTAATAGGGGGAAGTCGGATTATTACTCCTTGCTTTTACACATTCACAAAAGCAGAAAAACATATCACGCAAGGAAATAAAACACATTCACTCATTCAGGATCAGTTCTGCTTCCTCTGCAGGCTCTCCCATGATTAGCTAGCTTCATCCCGGATTAGGTATGCATCGGCCATATTGAAGGTCTGGTGGTCACTGGCTGAACAAGTGCATCACAGTCCCGATGCTTTACCGATATCAAACTGGTTGATTATGGCGAAAAGATCATCGTCAATGTCCGCTTGGTGGTGATCTGTCCCTTCTTCCTCGGGAGGTATTGATACTGATCCAGTATCATTGGTCCTTTTGTACCCTGCTCCAACAGAACTCGATCCTGTTATAAATTGGTCTAACTCACCTCTTAAACGTGCATTTTCGATCCTCAGATCATACATTTCATCGAGGGTGAGGAGGAGGCTATTGCAGTTGGGGTAGGTGGCGGAGTCAAAAGTCTCTTTATACATCTTGTTTTCCGCTCGGAGGTTTTCATTTTCAACTCTTAGAAACTCGGCTTCGTTGTGCTCATGACGAGTCTTCATTCGGGTTCGTCTATTTTGAAACCAGAACTTGATTTGCGAAGGTTCAAGGCCTAGCTCTTGACTCAGTTCCATTTTTTGTTTGCCGTCTGGCATAGGGCACGTTCTGAAGAAAGCTTCAAGCTTTCGTACTTGCTCCTCAGTATGGCGACGGTAACGCTTCTTTTGACCTTTACCGTTGTTGTCATTGTCCTTACCGGGCTCTTGGACGTCGTCGGTGGAAGGGCCGAGCTCCATAGGCTCGATCCCAAATATGGCTTCGAACTCTTCCTCTCCCATATTCAGCAAGTAACGATAACTTTCAAGTGTGTTGGGTTGAGACATCTTCGATTTGGTTAACGATTTCTCAAAGGTTTGATATCTCTTCTTGTATTTTCACTCTCTGGATTTTTCTAGGAGACTGCGTATGCTTTAAGAGTCTCTCTTTCGAGCACGAATGAGAATTATCAAGAAGATGCCTCCTTTAAAATTAGACGTGGGTTTAGCAACTGTATTGCCTCTCTCGAGTGTTCTGGCTTTCTCGATTTTCTTTTCATCGTATCTCTCGCCCAGCTCGTCTCCTTCCATCTTTCCGTGGAAGGGGGCCCCTTGTTGCTGTCTCCACTGTCAATTTGCTGGCGAGTTCTTCAATAAAGACGAGTCGTATCTCTTTTCTGCCGAAAATGTCTTTGTCTCCCACTCAGCTTATTTTTTATCCTTTCTTTTTCAAAGTAGTGGCGTCTCGTCCAACTTTTCCGTAGAGACGTCGGATTTGCTTGGCTCGAGATTGGAGACGAGTAGCGGAGGTGATACTGATAGGGAATGGTAGACAGGAAAATTTGGCCAGTAGAGACTTCTCCTGCAAAAATGAAAGAGAATGCGGCAGTATATGTTCTTCATATTCTAGAAAAATTGGAACGATACTGTTTTACCCTTGTGTATACTTCCATTGAATTTGAATTGAGGAAGTTCCTTCATTTGGATTGGATTGAATTGTATGTCCCGAGTTGCCCTTCACTTTGAGCTTGCCACATATGCGCTTTGCTTAGTTGGGCCTTGTTTTCTCTCGGGTTGCCTTGGACCATCATCATTTTCCATGCCATTGGGTCCGTGGACCGGAGGGCTCCTTTAATTTGAAGGTTACCTTGAAGGCGAATGAGTCCTATTGCATTCCATTGGGTCATTTCATTTTGCGACACTCTTGAGGCACTTTGCAATCCCCTGGGTGAGAATGGAACAAATCCAATTTAGCATTTTGCAACGATTGAGGGTAAATTGGAACGACACACAGTTACCCGTCTTCGAGCTCGCCTGGGCTTTTCACTTGAAATTTCCCTACGTGAGGCCATTCAACATTTCTCATTATGGCAGTCAGCGACGTTGCCACAAATTGATCCGCCCTAAATCTAGCATAAAAAGGGATTCACGCATTCGACGGGATAAATAAATTGCCCCCTTGTCCTTGAATTAAATCGAGACACCTAGAAAGCTGGAAAATATCATACGCAGGGGAATTAAGCATGAAATGAAAGGTACACTTATTCAAGGTCAGTTCTGCCTCTCCTGTGGCTCTTCGATAATCAGCTAGTCTCGTGTTGGTTCGGGTGTGGATAACCGATGTTTGAGAGTCCCTACTCACTGGCTCCTGATCGCGGCTTGGGACGTCTGTCAACTCTAAACTGGTTGATCAGGGCAGTAAGCTCATCATCTGGGTAATCTCTTGAACCTTCCAGCAACTGATGCTCGAATTGGGCATTGTTGTTGGCAAATGCTGGCGGTAGATTTCTCATTCTGTCCTCGCCATGAGCAATTTGACTTCTCATGCTGGAGCCTTCATCATTACTCGAGAAAGTGTGGGGATCACCAACTGTCCTGCTGCCAAAAACTCCTTCCATTCGAGGATTAGAGAAGTGGAAGTGCTCAGGATAACTTCTTGTCTGATTCTCTAGCTGCGCAGGCGCGCTGATCATGGGATGAGTTCTAGCCACAGGTTGGTGCTCAAACCAAGGAATCTGAATACACTGCTCCTGCGGTCTATACTCTTGAAGAGCATTAGGGTGATTCTGGGGGATACTTTGATTAACGCCTGGGGGATTGATGGCATGGCTACTAGCTTGGTTGATGATAGGAAGTGGCTCGCCCCATGCTAACCTGGGGAACTTATGGTGGCGAGGAGACTCGACGTTCAGGCTTGGATCAGTCCCACCTTGGTTTTCTTGATTCTGAGCTGCATTGTGTTCTCTCACCCTTTTTCTGTACTTCTGAAGATGACTCGAAACATTTGCTTTAGTGAGTCCCTCTACCTTCATAATTTCCAATATATGTTGCGGCCGTGCCGAATCTATTCCTAGCTTCTGAACTGCATTAACAAACATACGATGCAGCTCGGGAGACCAACTCATTTTCTTTCTCCAGTTGCTTGGAACAAAATTGAAGGCTTGATGCTTGTTCTCATGGTCGTGCAATTGCTTCCTTACCACGTGCTGCCATATGTTTTGAAGCATCTGAACTCTAACTGGTTTCGTTACGACGTCTTGGTCCCCTTTTAAGACAGCCTTCATTATGGCTTGCTGATCATCGCTTGCTGATATTACGAGGACTGGCATGTTTAATTTAGAATTGATGACTTCCAAAAGAGTGAAAACATCCATGTCAATCCCTACCATGGCGGTGAGGACGATATCAAACGGGTCACTACTCCTCCTTAATATCTCTAAGGCCTCTGTCGCCTTTGCTTGAGCTACAACCTTATACCGGCATTTTCTTAATACGGTAACAAGGATTGACAGAGAGACTGGATTACCGTCAATGGCCATGACCAGTAGACCCTCAGGGTAAGGAACTTCATCAGCTTTGACCAGGGTTGAACATGCGCCCGTTCCCCTAATACTCGACATATTTCTAGATCTAGGACTGCCGATTCGAGACCGCCTCGGGATGTCTTCTCGGACTTGAGGGATCACAAGATCGTTGATGCCTTCTCGTAACAGGCTTTGAAAGCCGATGCTTTGATGGTGAAGGTTTTGAATTCCTCTCCCACGAGAACTCCTTCCTCTCTATCTTTCTCCTGCGAGTTCTTGCGAATGAACTCTGACTATCAAATGGGGACAAGTTCTCTCTCTGGCAATAGCAACGACTTCCCTCTTCACGGGCAGCGCTATTAGATTTTCCGAGGGAGAAAATCTGATATTCAGCTTTTGATCAAAGGGGAAATCCTTGTTTCTCGCTCAGTTCGTCTTCCTTTTTTCTTTTCGTGGTAGAGGGCCCTTGTCAAGATCTCTACCGTCGATTTACTGGCGGGTCATCCAATAAAGACGAGTCGTATCTCCTTTTCTGCCGAAAATTTCTTTGTCTCCCACTCAGCTCGTTTTTTATTCTTTCTTTTTCAAAGTGGTGGCAGCCCGTCCAACTTTTCTGCAGAGACGTCGGGTCTGCTCAGCTTGAGGTTGCCGCTTGACTGGAATTCGAGCCAGCGGGGGTGTTGCCGACAGAGAATGGTAGATAGAAAAAACTATAAGGACTGCCCCTGTGAAATCAGTATTTAAATTGAAGCAGCTTACCATCTTCGCATTCTGCTCATCTGCCTCACCTCTCTCCCCCTTTCTTTCGTATTCTGCTTTCAAAAATGGCCAATTCTTCTAACCACACCTTATCCACCGAAGTCCTGGCTGGGTGGGAAAGACTCTACAATCTTCTTGGTAGAGGTTACGCTCATGTAGCCAAAAACTCTACCGTTGAGGCTGAAATCCTCGGTTTATTCAGGACCGTAGACGCTGCTTCTGTTGAGGGTACACAACTGAGAAAGGAGTATCGGAACTTCTCGACCCTCTTCATCAATTTTCTAGCTGCCTATAACCGCGCTTATGAGACGGTCCTTGTGACCGCCGTCGTGAAAGCCCGTTACCGAGACCGGCACGAGCGTCTGGCAACAGTTACGTTTGTGGCTGATAATCACAAAAAGGCCCTCAAGTTTGCCAACGATCAGCTTTCGTGGCTGGTTCGTGAGAGGGGAAAGTTGGTGGACCGTCTGGCCTTGGTCCGAACTTACGCCGAACAGGAGCCAGGCAATATTGTGATGAGGTGCAAATGCGGTTGGCTGCAGGAGAGACTTGATGACATTACGGCAGACATTGCTTTCGAGAGGGCAGCGATTCCGGACCTGGAGTTTGCCGTTGAGCATTACGAGGCCACTATGGCCCAGGTTAAAGAGAAGTGCGATCGCCTCTTCTTTAGGCTCGCGGAGCTTGATCCCGAGAGCGCCCGGTGCATCCAGAGCATCAACTGTTTGGAGAGTCAGTTGAGCTCTTTCGTAATGGTCATCAGGGCCCAGTTTGGCTTTACCTTTCCTCCCCAGTGAGTTGTTGTAATACTCTTTGATGAATGGAATGAAAGAAAAGCTTCACGTGTTTTGTTTTTTTTTTTTTTTTTATTTTTTTTTTCTGCTATCGTTTCTTCCGCATAGCATAACAGAACGATTTGAGGTACCGAAGATGTCGAGGCTTAATGTTCTTCTTGATGTTCTTGTTTAATTGCTCCAGACGATGATATCGAGAACATTGATGATGGGTTCGGCGGTGGCCCCCACTATCCATCTTGAGATCACGAACAATAACGCTATGACAACTCGATCAGTGCGCTGGTAGTAAATCTGGCCACCTGTTGTGTGCCCACTTTTATCCATATTTTGTTTCTTTCGGCGTCCACTTGCTTGTGTCGGTCGCCTGTAGCGTCGGGAGAAATTCCTGTGGGCCACGTTCATTAATAGAACCTCGGTCCTCTAAAGCCCTCCGCATGTTTCGGATAAGAGGAAATTTTAAGACCGGTCTCTGGTTGATTTGATCAGGTAAAGGTATTTGTTTCATGGGTTCTGATTATATAATCCATATTGTTTTTCAAAAGACGCGGGATCCTCGGCAATACATTAAATATGCCCCCATGTTTAATCAGTATAAATCCACCGTCATATCAGAATACACTGCCCATATAAGTTTACGGATTGACACAACTTTGTCTGTCAAAGATGGACAATGTTCGTTTGCCCCCCAGAATTAACGGTTGAAGCGTCGGTGTTTTTCGTCTTTTGGTATTTCTGAAGATGATTCTTGATATATTATTGAACTTAATTTTTACACCCGTCTGGGGTATCTAGGTTCTCCCTGCAAAAGAAAAAGATATAATTAGTATGCGACACAAGAAATCTCGGTCCATGACTCCTATATTAGTCCAATTTGATTTTTTCTATTTTATAGAGAAATCAGAAGAAAGAAAAAAAAAATTTCCTTAGGAAGAAATGGGTTAATTTCTGATACAGAATTTTTTTCAGATTTATTATTCTTTTTTTTTATTTTTTAAAGGAATGTGACAAAGTCTCTTGACGTTTACTAAAATTTTTGAAGGAATTTCCTTTTTATCAAAATAAATTTTCAGAGGTAAATTTGTCAGGAAAATTTTATTTTTATTGAAGCAGGAAAGACATGACAGAAATCCTTTATTGGTTAACGAAATTCCCCCGAGACATTAGTCTAATTTTATTTAGAGAAACTTTTCTTAGAAAAACATGAGCGAATTTCTCGAAAAGAATTTTTGTTGCAAGTTTTTATAATTTGAAAGAATGTGATAAAATCACTTGATGTTTTTTTTAAAGGAATTTTTCTTTTTATCGAAATAAATTTTCAGAGGAAAATTTGTCGGGAAAATTTCATTTTTATTGGAGAGAAAAAAACATGACAAAAATCTCTTATTGGTCAATTAGTCTAATTTTATTTAGAGAAAATTTTCTTAGAAAAACATGAGCGAATTTCTCGAGAAGAATTTTCTTGCAAGTTTTTATAATTTGAAAAATGTGATAAAATCACTTGATGTCTACTAGAGTTTTTTTTTAAGGAATTTTTCTTTTTATTGAAATTTTCAGAGGAAAATTTTTTCAGGAAAATTTCATTTTTATTGAAGCAATAAAAATATGACAAAAATCCCTTATTGGTTAATAAAATTCCCATGAAGGGATTTTTTTACATCATTTTTTCAAAAAAAAAAAATTTAAAAGAAATGAGGGACAAATTTAATTTTTATTTTCTTTTAAAAAGAATGGTCGTAATATCAAGCTCAAAAACTGACTAACACCTAGCATGGACCGACCGAAAATAAATACAAGATAAAATTAGAGAACTTACTTTTACCTTGGAGAAATGCAAATCACATAGTCATGCGCATGACTCAAGTGAGGAGTGGATTCTAGAAAATAAAAGAAGGAGAGACAAGGTATGGACCTAAAAAGGCTCCCACTATCTGAATTGACAAACTTACCCTCCGCGCAATCAAATCACAATGGGAAGAATTGTCAATTCAGATAATGAGCGGAATAAAATATGGTCAACCCGAGCGCAATCGACGCAAGAGCTTTGCATATTCGATCCCTATCTATGGTTTTCTAGGAAGAATTTCGCGACTTGGGTTTAGACGCTTGTGTGTGCAGGTGTCGTGATCCTCAGAGTATGCAAGACATGCACAACAATTGATATCAAAACAGCGCTTCTAAAAATGTGCGAAATTAAACAAATAAACCCAACACCGAGCCTGCAAAACAAAGGGGTTAGCCAAACACTCCGCCCCTTATAACTCCCATCCTGCAAAAACATATAACACCTATAGAATGAGTCCCAAACAATATCGCCAGAAGCGAGATATGCATGAAATTTTCATTGGCCTAAGTCCACTAAGACTTTTAAAATTTCGAAAAAATTTAAGTATTCCAATTGGTATCTTTTTTCGAAAATTTAAAAATCTCTGTCCCCAGCGGAGTCGCCAAGCTGTCGCGACCCTCTAAAAAATTTTTAAATTTTAAAGGGGTTAACGGATTATTAGGTTAATTAGATTTGACTAACCTAACGCGGACCCTCCCAAGCCCTACCGAATCGCAACTTTGGTTTTTGTTTAAATGATTTTGAAATTTGGAGTCGCCACTAATCGTTCTTGGTAGGTCGATTAGAAACCTAAATAAATTAGCGGGAGAACTAATTTATTCCTGCGAACCAGAGATTATGAGCTCGGGGACTTGGTTACACTAGTTAATTAAAACTAATGCCCTTTCGGTACCTTAATTTCATGGATATCCTAATTCGGCAACTCAGGCTTGGTTTATTCCTAAGGCTCTAGTAGGGTATTCTCTTTTGTGTTTTCACTTTTTAAATAGGATGCATGGATGGTATATATTTTTATTTGTTATATTTTTTTAAGTGTTAAAGATTCCCTGAAGCCGAAAGAAGGAGTGTGTTAACGACTTCTGTGCAGTATTACAACCTACTTATCTTTTGGGTCTGATGATTCAAAAATTAAATTATAGGAAGTACATGACAGTGAATAAACACCTCCAATGGGAGGCCTAGCATTGGCTTGGCTCTTCCCTTTGGGATTTAAGGTACAGGTATTTAAGTTGCAAGTATTTAAACTACTGTAAGTAAAAACCTCCAATGGGAGGCTAAGCATTGGCTTGGCTCTTCCCTTTGGGATTTAAGGTACATGTATTTAAGTTGCAGGTATTTAACTACTGTAAGTAAAAACCTCCAATGGGAGGCTAAGCATTGGCTTGGCTCTTCCCTTTGGGATTTAAGGTACATGTATTTAAGTTGCAGGTATTTAACTACTGTAAGTAAAAACCTCCAATGGGAGGCTAAGCATTGGCTTGGCTCTTCCCTTTGGGATTTAAGATATAGGTATTTAAGTTGCAGGTATTTAACTACTGTAAGTAAAAACCTCCAATGGGAGGCTAAGCATTGGCTTGGCTCTTCCCTTTGGGATTTAAGGTACAGGTATTTAAGTTGCAGGTATTTAACTACTGTAAGTAAAAACCTCCAATGGGAGGCTAAGCATTGGCTTGGCTCTTCCCTTTGGGATTTATGGTGCAGGTATTTAAATTGCGGATGGACTTTGTCCTCTCCATTCTGGGGTATGAATTCTTTAAAATAAAATACAACGAATTGATTCAACAATTTGAAATTTGTGCGCGCTTGAGGACTCCTCCAAGCCGATTTTGTGCTTCCATAGAGTTGACCATTGATATAAAGCTGCGGCTTCCTGACATAAAATAGAGTGAAATGTTAGTATACAAAATATGTGCTAATCTGCACCTAAAACCAGAAGAGTAGAAAGAGTACTTATCTCCCATTTTTTTTTGTGGGATTTCTATAATTGATTTTCGCTCTCTATGTTCCCAATATAGAGAGTTTCTTTTGAATTAAGAGGGACTTTTAGTCACAGATCAGTTGAGAAATCGGTGAACAGCTTAGGAGCTTGTCTGGGCCGATTTTTGCATTTCCATGAGATTTGCCTTTAATGTAGAATTGCCTCTTTTTCCCGTTAATGCAGAATTGTCTCCTTTTCCTGCCATAAAATCTTTAGGGAGAGAGGAATATTAAGTTGATTTAAAGAACAAAGGAAATAGCCTGAATTAAAAATCCAATTATCATGTCAACTAGTTTTTTTTTATTGAGGCATACGTCACAACATAATTTATTTAAGGATTTATATATCGAATTATGCCAATTAAACCCACGAAGAAGAGAGGGGGGAGAAATAAATAATAATAATAATAATAATAATAATAATAATAATAATAATAATAATAAATAAGCATATAAGGCCTAACTAAGCGAAATAGGCATATAAAGGCATTTCCTATAAATTTCCTTTTTTTCTATTATATTTTTTGAATTTTCAAAATGTATAATTATTAGTTATTTTTTATTTTTATGCGACTAAAAGGAACCGGGCCGAGTTAGTTCACTTAGTCCAGCCCAATTAAACAGGACTCAGACCCCCATGGTCTGAGTCTCGCGTGGTCTGGGCTCAATACACAAGCCCAACCTAAATTTCGCAATAAAGAGTAGGGAGATTTAGGCCTGAACGTGATTGGCCCAAACTCAACAAGATGAACTTTTAAATGAACTAGCATAATTGGGTCAGCCCCTATTCCGGCCCAAAACACAGAGAAGAATTCAAGCCCGGTTGAAACATTGGAGAGTTCAACGCCGTTCCTATTCATCTTCTTCCTTGCATCCTCACGATTGCAACCTGCTCCTTGGTGAACGTCGCGCTTGCCGAGGATGAACCAGTCGATGAACCACAACGCTGAACCGACGACCTCCCTCGATCTGACTGCAAATTTGGATCGAGACGGCAAGCTTTGGCGACCAACTTCAGGGCTCGAGTGCGATCTTCGAACTCGAGCGCTTCTTTCCCCTGCCTCAGCCCGACCGAATTGAGAGAGAGAAAATAGAGAGAAAAAGTGGAGAGCAGAGGCCATGATCGACGACGTCGAAGAGACGACATGGTCGGATCTGAAAGAAGAGGAAGGAGACGGGGGCGATGGGTTGCGTTGGTTTTCCTCTCCTCGTTCGATGGCACGACAGGCGAAGATAATCAAGTTCTCGGGGCTTGGTTTGGGGTGGCCCCCTCCCGTCGGATGGATCTGACAGAATCTAACGCTCACAGCGGCGAACTCCGGGAGAAAGATCGATGAGAATGAGTCATCGGGCGATCGAGGCTCGGTGGAGACCCGTAACCGAGAGAAATGATAACCGGAGCTCGATTTAGAGGTTGGTTCAACAGGTTTTAACCTCGGTCCAGTCCATGAGGAACTGGCTTGCGATGGTCCATCTAAAACATGGAGCTCGGACCTGGAACTCCACGGAGCGAGCGAGAGAAAAAGAGAGAGAGAGAGAGAGAGAGAGAGAGAGCCCCCCCTTCTCCTCAAGACCCCCCCAGGTTTTTTTTTAGCGTAACTCCCTTCAGATTTGCCTTTTCTCATCTTCCCTTCCAAACGAGACTTGCAGATTTCAGTTTGAATCGCCGGAGAAGACTCACGGTTTTTGATCGTGATCCTTAGCCAACAGGTGCCGAGAATTCTCATCTTCCCCCCTCTTCGTATCTGACTTTCCTCCATCGGGCCTTCTTTTATTATTATTATTTTTAATCCAAGCCCACCCACCATAATTTTCTTCAATTATATTCAGCTACCGATCTTCTTTTCACCCATTTCTTTATTCCACTCCCGAAGTCATCGTGTTACGTATGTTGACATCTCCGATAGTGATGTTAGAGACGCATGCTTTCGTATTATCTTGGCAATGAGCAAGGGAAATTTTGTTATTAAACAATGTGATTGTCTGACAAACCATTAAAATTTTCTAAAAACCATTATTTAAACGGACACATTAAACATTTGGCATTAAATAGTTTATTCATTATTTAAAATGGGTAATTCCTTTTTTAATTATTTCGGGTTAACTATTAAACCAATTTAATAGTAAATTGCGATTCAATTATTTTCAAATGAATTAGACTATTAAATTTTATTATGAGAAGATTTTCAAATTAAGATTGAAACGCATTTGTATAATTGGTCATGATATTAGTTAAAATGACCAATTATGTCTATTATATAAATGCTATATTTTTAAATTGCCTTTGGGCAATTTAACTTTGAAAATATATATATATATATATATATATATATATATTTAAAATAACTACAGGTTATTTGAGGTGTTGATTCATGATTTTGACATATATATATATTTAATATATGTCTAGTTATATAATATGCTTGTAGTAAATTTAAACCAATGTACTAAATTATTTTAGGTGTCATGATATATTTAACTAGGCATATTAATAAGCTATTGACCATTATATTCTTATAAAATGTGTTTAAAATGCATCGATAACTTATTAAGATTAATGCTATAAATTAATTGGTCATGATATTAGTTATTTACTAATATAAAAATAACATTAGGCAATTAAAATAACGCATCTTTAATAATTAAGCTAGTATTAGTTATCATGAGTTAAAATAAAATGGGTGATACCTTTTTAATCACAATTATTAGGCTCAATAAATCCAAAATTAATACAGACTTATATTGAAATAATTTATATGACACATTAATATATACTATTACTGACACATTAATCGTCTTCCAGAACCATAGGTATTACCCAGACCAATGACAATATTACATTTTCAATTTAATCAACTTTTAACCCGATTTTATATAACTACAAGCATGAGTGACTAATATCGATTCTGTAATATATATATATATATATATATACATATATATATATATATATATATATATATATATATAAATTTACAGGCAGTACATATCCACGGATTAATTTAACGCCCGGGAATAAAACACCATTAAATTTTCTAGGAATTTTTTTTGGGTCGTGACAGACTGAAGTTGATTTTTTTTTAAATTTTCTCATTTATTATTTTTTTTTTATGAATTTTAAAAGAGAAAAAAAAATGATTAAAAATCAGGTGTCAACACTCTCTCTCGTCCTCTATAAAATAGAGGTAAGGGACCCAAGATTCAAAGGTGAGAAATCCGAGAGAGTCACACATATACATGCCAGACTTCGTGAAAAAGAGTGAGCTCGAGAATCAATCAATTTAGATACACAAATGTTGTGTTTCCGTTAGTTGAAAAATAAAGGGTTCGAATTGAGACACCGTGACGATTACTAGCATAATCCGAGAGCCGTTTCTCTGAATCTCTATCTTTCAGGTCGCATAAGTATCAGGGTGTGTCTAAGCTAAAGGGCTGACACCTCTTGGGCTTGAAGACAAAGAAATAGAGTCGGATTCAACCTCTATCATTCAAGGTATGTTTCGAAACTTACTTCAAAAAGTTCGATTTTTGATTAAGTATATGGGACTTCTAAGACAATCCGGGACGCCATTTGAATTTATTTTCTTCCGTTGCATGTATGACATGTTTTCATGAGTGTGACGAGCGCTTGAGACTGCTAGAAAATCAACAGTTGTTTCGTCGTGCATAATACTTATCGCATATTCTGAAATGACCGATACTCATTGTCACATATTCTGAAATGATCGTTTCACGGATTCCTTCTTGTCTCATATAATTAGCTCATGTAAAAAGAGGTTATAGAAGGTCTTGCTAACGAGTTTCTTCAAGAGATTAGCTAAGCACGTCATTGAAGGAAATTTTACTTTTCAAAATAATATAAACTATTTGACCTATTAAAAAGAAATATAAACCTCATCATGCTGGCTCCTCTACCAAAGCACACTTTCTAATGTCCCGCAAGTTTGTATTCCTCATGCAACATTTGTCACATATGCCAGAACGACCGATGTTCATTGTCAATATTCGCGCATATCACGTGTTCCTTCTTATCTCGCATAATTAACTCGTATGAAAGGATGTTACATAATGTCATCCAAATGAGTAATTAGCTAAATATGTCAACAAAGAAGGTTTTACTGTACGGAGTGAATTAATCATACTAGAGGATTCTCTGTCTCGCGTGAGTAGCGTCGATCAATAGACGAGGCATGATAAGAGCAATAAACAATTTTCCCAGTGCTCCTTCATGTGCAACATCTATTGTGTATGCCAACATGACCGCAACTCATCATCTATGCTCACATGTATCATGCATTCCTCCTTATCTTGCACAAGATCACGAGAACGAGTAGATCAAAGTGACTAGTGTAAGAAAAACAAGTTCATTTCTACCCAAAGCGAGTTTGTCACCAACTGTAGCGGCATCATCTGCTAAAAATTATCCTTTTTAAATACATTTACCCATTGATGCATATAAAAGAAATTTATTAAAATATTGATACATAATTAATGGAATGGTTAAAGTATTCTCCATTTTGCAAATAAAATAGTACGGAAAAAGGCCAGCCTTTAAGTGGAATTATTCAGTGCTCTGGTTGTTTTATTTCCAATCCGAATCAACCGTTGGATACATGCATTACGAAAGATCTGATGTTTGCCAAAGAGCAACGTGTCCAAACACCTGATATAAAATCGACGGTGGTGGACAAAGATCCACGAAGATCCGTAGGCTCATCCGTACCTGATCAGAGTCGCCCCCTCCATCACCTGACTTGGCGCCAAGAGCCATTTCTCTCCGAGAAAGAATCTGCTGAACTCTATTTCTCGGGAGAGCAAGAAAATGTTGTAAACGACGGAAGAGGCATACGGTCGCATCCCGAGAGCTGTTTCACTCGTCTTCGTCGATCTTCAGTCGAAGCTGCGACGAGGAGTCGAAGGTTTGTTCTATAGAGGTGCGGGCAATTTTTGCCGTCGCGTTCCTGTTCCATTTCGTGCATGCTCGTGGTTTTTGATCGTCCGTGTCTTAAAGAGGCAGCGAAATGTGGAAGCTGAAGCCCTAATTTCGGTGTTGGTTTTTTTTCCTTTCCTTTTTTTTTTTGCAGTGAACGTAGCGAATTTGTGCGGTGAATCGAGTTGATCAGTGTCGAGGATGTCGGCGCTGAGTAAAGAGCTGGCGCTTCTGATACTTCAACATTTAAATGAAGAAAACTACAAGGAGACTGCTCATAGGTGAGATTCTCTCGGGGAATTTCTCGGCGTATTGCGATCGTTGTGTGTCTTGCGCTTGTCTGTGTAATTGGCTCTGTTTGCTTGTTTAAACATGAGGGAAATGGAGATCTTCTCTGTATGTAATCATGGTGACGACACATTTGGGTGATGCTGCAAGTAATTTGGACCCTGTTTCTCCGTTGTATCTCTCTTGGAACTTGATACTCTTTAGTTGCCTTGTTCATCTGGTAGTAAGTTCCCGTGCTGGAGTTAATTCAGTTTTGATCATGAATTAGCATTAGGCCTCCGAGCGTGGTCTGTTGACTGCCATGTTTCTCTCTGTTTGGTTGATGTAAGAAGCTGTGGGAATCTTAAAGGCCGCTGATGGTTGGTTTGGTGGAAAACAAGCATTTAGAGAACTTAGGGCAGTTATTTGGGGCTCCTGTGTTCCCTTCACCAATCGAACGACATGACATCATGATAATTGGTGAAGATGCTTTGGTAAAATTGTCATGCATTAGCAAATTTTGGTTGGTTGATTATTAAGCACGTTGAAAACATACTCAGAGCCAATAGTGACTTGTTTTCTTTTTCCCTCTCTGGTTTTTATTTTCTGATTCGCATTGTTGTCATGTGAAGATTGGAGAAAGAATCTGGCTGCTTCTTCAATATGAACCATTTTGAGGATATTGTGACCAATGGGGAGTTGGATGACGTTGAGAATTATCTTTCCGGGTTTACACAGCCTAATGACAATAGATACTCGACGAAGATTTACTTTGAGATTAGGAAGCAGAAATATCTCGAAGCATTGGATAGGTAAACCAGAGATTCTTCGTGTGCAAGAGGTGTAATTCTCTGGGACTATGGTTTATGGCTTCTTGACTTTGTCTTTTCAGAGGCGATTATGCTAAAGCTACAGAAATCCTTCGTAACGACCTCAAAGTGTTTTCCACTCATAATGAAGAACTTTTCAAGGAAATGGCGATGCTTATGACCTTAAATAACTTTAGGTATGTTGCGTGATTCTATTGATTTTTGTGCAGCTAATTACGATGCATGATCCACGATGCAAAAGTTAGCAATTTGTAAGCTGTAGGACCAAATGTGGACATCAATGTGAATAGCCAAAATTATCAGCTAATCCCTATTGGCAATTTGATGAGTGACTCGTGCAGTTTCTGGAAAATGGTTTTGGAGAGTAGGAAAAAATCTATACGTTTAACAATTTTAGAAAGATGAGCCATTTTATTGTCAACATAAAGACATAATTGAGGGTCAAACAGAGGAAGAAAGAAACATCTAATCTTGCTGCCTTTTAGTCCTTTTTCATACAGCTGTATGATTGCTCTCGCAAGGTAGGACAAACTGCCATGGGAGACTATAATTCTCACCTTGAAGGTTTACAACAGTTTCATTTTTTTTTTCTCCTTGAGGTTTACACAATTGCTTTATCTTTCCCAAGCTTCTGTCTACGAGACTTCTCAAGAAAGAAATCGGCATGCCCTTCTCACTGGACTTATTCCTAGCTTCATAGTTGGGTACATTCATCAAAACCAATGGTTTGGTCCTGAAGACATGTTTCTTAAAGTTGCAAAGCGTGTTTCACTGTGAAAATATGTCAATTTGCAGCAAAAGGTAAGGTAAAACAAAGCTAAGGAAGATGGTAGAGTTTGCCCTCCGTTGAAAGAAGACTGCCATATAGGGACATCTTTGACTAGTGAAACCTGGGAGGCTTTTACTTGCATGTAAGCTTATGGTGGAAACTCCCTTCTGGATTTTCATGCATCTATTGTGTCCTTTCACGGCTGTGAAACTCGACCATCCTCTTCAGTTTTACATGCCTCTCTTGTATAGTATGTTAATGAATTGGCACATTAAAACGCTTTAGTTGCCTTGAGAAGTGCAACTTTGGTGCCAAACCGAGTGGTTTTTACAAGCATGCGTTTCTTGAAGTTGGGAACGTGTCACTTACAGAAAGCCTCGTGAGGTCTCACTTTTTGGGAGGTAGAAGGTTTGGGCAACATAAAGTAGTTGCATGCACCTCAAGGGGCAGACTTAAGTTTCCACTTGCCTGTCATTACAGCTCGCAAATTTACAAGTAAAGAGATGACAACCAGATGAAGTATATCAGTTAGGTACTCGTTTTTGCCTTTTTTGGTTGATCCTTCTTCATTTCTTTCTTTGGGACAATTTCAGGGAGATTAAACAGTTATCAAAGTATGTAGATTCTAAGAGTTCGAGGGCACTAATGCTAACTGAAATCAAAAGGTTGGTTGAGGCAAATCCACTCTTACGTGATAAGCTTCGGTTTCCTTGCTCGAAAAACTCGAGGCTGAGGGCACTTATAAATCAGAGGTAAATCAATCAACAGTTAAGTAATAGAGGTTTTCCATGTCACAGCTTTTCTTTAATCTTGTTCATCCTGCATAGCTTTACTGTGTTGCATTCAAGATGCAGTCTGAATTGGCAGCACCACATGTGCAAGAATCCCAAGCCTGACCCTGAGATAAAGACCCTCTTTGTCGATCATACTTGTGGGACATCAAATGGAGCTCCTGCTCTACCTCCTGTAATGAATCCTTTCTTGAGTTGCACTCCTAAAATTGGTGGATTCTCAGCGGTAGAATCACTTACTGTAATTAAGAAGTGTGTGTTTGGAAGGTTTTTGCTTTTAGCTTTCTACATTTACCATTGCTTTGACATCTGGAATTTATCTTTTATTTAAGATGGAACGCTATAGATCTTTAAGTAATATTATGTACAAAATATCTTTCTTGATCCATCAGAAAGGAATATAATATCTTTTCATTCTATGGGAAACCCAAAAATACGTTTGACAGTAAGTCATGGTGGACACGAGATGATTAGCTTTTATATGTCTTTTGGATGGAGCATGAACAAAATGCAGGTTATTTATTTTAGCTTTTCTTATTAACAAGACATCTATTTCTTTCAGCCTTTGCGGTTCTTCCAGCTAGCGCCAACACCAGCAGCTCCGATGGCATCTCTGGCAGGATGGCTGGCTAATCCGTCCATGACACCACAACCAACAGTCTCTGGCTGTCCCGTTGTAATACCTGCTCCCAGCCCTGCAGGTTGGAGTTACGCTTTGAGAACCATTTCGCCTTCTCATTATTCTGAAGTTCTCAGGAATGAAGTATTCTAAACCCTGTACATTCTTGATAAGATTACTGCAACATGCCTTTTCAAATCATAATATGTCACGTTCAATCTGAATAGCTATTTAGGCAACTAAATATCTTTTTTGAAACATTTGAGTTGTTTCTTATTGTGAGATTTTGTAGGGCCACTGTCAACTGTTCCAAAAGCTTAAGCTGTTGGATGAAGACGTGGTTTAATATTTAATTAATCTAACACTCCCCCTCACGCTTAGTCTGGTCTTTTTGCCTAGTACTAAGCGTGGACATATATCATTGGGGAGGCAAATAGGGGCCTGGAAGGATTTGAACTCAAGACCTCCTGCTCTGATATCATGTGAGATTTTATAGGGCCACCGCCAACTGTTCCAAAAGCTTAAGCTGTTGAATGAAAACGTGATTTAATATTTAATTAATCTAACACTTATCAAGAGAGTTTCTATCTTTTCCCAGCTTACATAGAAAAGCAAAGTGGGACACAAACAAACTGAATATGATCACTCGAGTGTGTGTTTTGTGTGAATTGAACAAAAGTTGACCTGAGTTGTTTACTTCCATATGCATGTTATGGGAGCATCTAGGGCTTTATATGTGGTGTGGCTGCTTTCTGGTTCCCATTGTCGTCCATAGTACCATTTCTGAATGTAAAGGATGTCATTGCATGCAAGTTCTCGTTTCTTATGCTTTTTCATATTTTTCGTGTCCACTTAGTCTTACCATTTGGCATGTTACATAATTGGACCAGCACCTGTGATAAAACACCTTAGAACGCCTCCTCACAGCCCAGCAACAGATGAGGAGCACATTATCAAGAGATCCCGACCGATTGGGATATCACATGAGGTAATTTATTCACTTTGGTAGGGTTGGAAATCCTTCATATTAAATGTAAAGAATTTATATGAACTTATGGTACCACCAATCTCAAACTGAGAATTGAAAAGACAGATATTATCTCCTTAAACATTGAAAAAGTGACTCAAAAGGGATTAGAACAGACACCAATAATACAATCACCATCAACTCTTGGTGGGCCATAGTGATTTTTGCAACATTAATGAAGGTAATCAGTTTACTGGTTTTGGATTGATAAACATACACAGAACCACTAATTTGAATAAATGAGAAAATAGCTCACCCAAAACCAAAACCTATGTCCTGATCACACCAAACTTTTGGTTTATTTGGTTCAGATTATCTGATTTAGGTTGTTTAACACCCCCAAGTTTTGGACTATGGAGTGAGGTTACATGTCTACTACACTTACTCCATGGATGCCGCCTAATACCTCTGTGCCACCAGATCCATTTTCCTTTTCCTTTGGCCTCCAACTAATGTAGATTGTGGTGGTGTTTTCCCTTTTTCGTTTTTACTTGTTGTTTGTGCCACATTAACAATGAAGAGTGAGGTCAAGCTTTAATTGCTATACTCATAAAAGATCAAATTGTAGTTTTAAAAATGTAGTTCAGGGTAAGCGAGGATAGATTTCAGGTCAAGGGGTTTCTCTCACCCTAAGGTTCCTGAGTTTAGGTTCTCAAAAATGCCACCTATCTCTGGTCTGATCAATTGTTACCGTGGCTGTGCATGCTGTTTAGCTTCATTTTGTTTGTAGCTGAGAACCATACACCATACTTCATTTGCTTTACGCTGTTGAAAGTCTGGGAAGCATGCCATTTTTTCTCTCTTGCAGGTTAACCATCCGGCTCTGCTGCATTCTTCTGATGATTTGCCAAAGACTGTTATTTGCATTTTGAATCAGGGATCTGCTGTCAGGAGCATGGATTTTCATCCAGTACAACAGACTTTACTTCTGGGTAAGTTCTTGTCTCTGTTTAACCTTTGTGTGTGAACATTGTATCTGCAGATATTTCTTTTAGCATTAAATACACAAGTATCGAATTCTCATCAAGTCGTCTGACATGTCAATCTTAAGTCGGAACAAACATTGGTGACATAAGAATCTGGGAGGTTGTCAGCAGGGAAATGCTTTATTTGCAGAATTTTAAGGTCTGGGACCTTGGGTCGTGTTCAGTGAATTTGCAAGTATGGATTTCATGCCTAAAATCAGTTTAATTAGTTGATTATATGATTTTCCAAATCGTAGGAGCAATTATCATGCTTATGTTAGTTATGAATTGTCTATTAGGCATCCTTGGCTGGTGAATATTCCGCATCAGTGAACAGAATCGTCTGGAGTCCTGATGGAGACTTCTTTGGTACGCTTAAGAGTGCTTCCAGCTTATTCAATGAAATATTTTTGATATTTTCCCTCAGATTGAGTCAATTAAGGACTATTTATTCTCATTCATGTTTGAATTTATGTTTTTAATTCTTCACATTTGAAAACTAAATGATTACATGTATTTTGGGCAGTGTCTTTGAAGGTTTCTATTTCCCGCTTTGATTGAAAATGGACTTGTCCCTTATTTGCTGAGGATCTTGCTGGCTTCTCTTTTAGGTGTTGCATATTCGAAGCATATAGTTCAAATATACTCCTATCGTGGTGGCAATGTACAGAATCACTTGGAGGTTTGTTTTATTCACGTGCCTGAATATGTTCCACAATATATGTTTCTTTTGCTTTTGTTTTGACTTATATTTTTCTTAGTGTCATTTTTTCTTTTAGTGTCTGTTCTTCCTCTTACAAAATGCATTTTTCAGATGGATGCTCATGTTGGTAACATAAGCGATCTTGCTTTTTCACAATTAAAAGAGCAACTTTTCCTTGTCACTTGTGGTGAAGACAAGACAGTAAAGGTTTGGCTAAATCCTTCGTCGTCATATATCTTCAAGGATGTTAGCCGTCGTAAAACTTTTTAATTGTCTAGGTGTGGAGTGCTATTAGCGGCAGTAGACAATACACTTTTGAAGGTCATGAATCACCTGTTTACTCAGTGTGCCCTCATCACAGGAACAATGTTCAGGTATCAACTGTATTTCTGCTTTCACAGAAAATAATGGCACAGGGGACAAGACTTTCAAACTAGAAGTGTGTATTAGGATTGGTTCTTCAAAACGTTTTTTCTTTAGCAAGCATTTCAGGACCTTTTACTTTCTTCTGGTCCAGCTTTCTTACCCATGATCATTTGTTTTCTTCCTTAGTTCATCTTTTCAGCAACGGTTAATGGGAGAATCAAGGTATGGTTGTACGATAACATGGGTCCTAGACTTGATATTGATGCTCCTGGCCATTCTTGCGCAAAACTACTGTACTCTGCTGATGGGACAAGGTACCTGTCTTCTGTTGTTCTTCTTCCCTGTAATGTATGCTTTGATCTAGGATCAGACATGCAAGCTTGTTGGGTCCTTTAAATATGTCTTCCTTTGTTTATGCACTTGGCAGGGTTTTTTCATGTGGGACTAACAAGGAAGGAGAATCCTACCTTGTCGAGTGGATTGAAAGCGAGGGGGCCATTAAACGAACTTATCATGGCCTAGGAAAGTGTTCGGTTGGGGTTGTCCAATTTGATACAGCTAAGAACCGATTCTTGGCTGCTGGTGATGAATTTCTGATTAAAATTTGGGATATGGACAATGATACTGTCTTGACAACTATCGATGCAGAGGGTGGTTTACCGGTATGCTTGCTGAGGTCACCCTGATTGATACGCCATGATTTTTTTGGGAAGGAGGAGTTAGAATATTGTTTTTTTGACAATATCAAAATCTCTTTTAGGTTTCTCCCTGCATAAAGTTTAATAAAGAAGGTTTACTCTTGGCTGTCTCAACAAGTGAGAATGCTGTCAAAGTACTTGCAAGTGATAAAGTTGTGCACCTTCTTCATTCCAATGGAAGTCGGGCGCCGGATGCATCTAAAGTTTTCTCTGGGATGGCAGCAAAGGTAGGGTAAAGTTTATATTGACTGACCCATTTATGACCCGTTGTATTTATGCAGTTTTATTGTGCAGGGTCCTCCAACGGGGTCTTTGGGTGCTTCCAGTTCAACAGCTGGAACGAGCATTCCCACCAGCAGTGGAAACTGCCCAGCACCTTCAATATTTGGAGTGGTAGGAACATCCTTCCCCCATTGAAAGTCGGAAATTTGAGGTTCTAATATTGAGGGCATGGTGATTTTGATTCTTTCATTGTACACTCATTAATTTCTCATTAACTTTTGTCAGATGTGTATGTCATTTATATGCTTTTGCCTTAATGAATTAAGAACCATCAAACTCGATAGCACTAAGACACATAATTTGCAGAATGGTGATGCCGAAAACCTTTCAGATGTTAAAACAAGAACCAATGCTGAACTAGAGAATTCTCAAGCCTGGAAGCTAAAGGAATATGATGAACAATCTCAGATTCAGTTTTTACAGCTTCCAGATAGGCTGCTGCCGACTAGGGTATGTATTAGGTCCTCTGGGGACCTCAATGGAATTTGCAGTATATATATTCCCTTTTGGCTCCTTTGGGTTGCTTGTCAGGCTTATTATTCATTGGTTCGGCTTTTTCTGTGAATCTAGTAGATTAATTGTTTGATCTACCTTTTGTGTGCTTATTTTTAAGGGAGTTTGGTCATTTTGAAGAAATCAGCATAAGCAGAGAGCTTAGTTTCGTTGGATGTATGTTCCCTTTGCTATTGTTTTTGGTCTCCTATTTTACTTCCCTGAAGATTTGCTCATATAGCAAATATTTAGCACTGATAATATTTATTACTGATAATCAAGAGGACTTTAGTTTTCTCTCATCTCAACTTAGAATATCTGCTCTTTACCAAAAAAAAAACTTAGAATATCTGCTCTTTTGTAGAGATGTATCCATCGTTTCTATACTACTTCTGTGGATATACTTGTAGAGTTAACCAAGAGATAGGGACGGCTTTTTTTAGCTTCACATTTTGTGAACTTGCATTGTCATATTTATTGACACAGCAGTGAGATCCATGGATGATTGATGTTCACAGCTGATCACAATTGTGCATGGATAAAATACTTCATATTTCAGATTGCTGGGATGATATATACAAGTTCAGGAGGTGCTATACTTGCTTTAACAAATAATGCCGTGCACAAACTATGGAAATGGCAACAGAATGAGTTTAATCCATCAGGAAAGGTACGTCATGTGCTTAAATAGTTGCGTAGCATGTTTGTTTGTTGATCTTCCACTAAATAAGCCCTGAATTTGTTATAGGCAACCTGTGCTGTCGAACCAAAATTATGGCAACCCTCCAGCGGAATAATCATGACTAATGACATAAGCAGCATAATTCTTGACGATGCCAACCCCTGCTTTGTCCTTTCAAAGAATGATTCTTATCTACTGTCCACTTCAGGAGGGAAACTTTCTCTTTTCAATATGTTGACATTTAAGGTGTGGTGCCTTATGGAGTTTTATTTCTTGGTTTGGTACTGACTAGAGAAATTATAGTGCTTGTGTTTGAATTTTCTTGACTGACGGTGAATACCTACTTTTTTCTTTTGCTGCAGACAATAGCGACTTTCATGCCGCCACCCCCTGCAGCAACGTGCCTCGAGTTTCACCCTCGAGACAATAACATAGTAGCCATTGGTATGGAGGATTCTTCCATCCAAATCTTGAATGTCCGAGTTAGTGAGGTATTTGGCTGCATCAAAAACTATGGTTGCTAGTTTCAACTTAGTAGAGTCAGATGTGAGTTCTTGTTGTGACCACTTTGTAGGTTGAAAGTAAGATTAAAGGTCATCAAAAGAGAGTAACTGGTCTTGCCTTTTCTGACATATTGAATGTTCTTGTGTCATCAGGAGCTGATGCTCAGGTATGTTTTTCACGATATGATGGAGAATATTGTTCTGATGTGTGTTGACTCTCTCTCTCTCTCTCCCCCCCACATGCGTGTGTGCTCTCCGCAGCGCCGTCACATGTATGTTCTTCTCTCTTTGTGCTGTGGGTGGGTGGGTGGGTTGGCATAAAGATAGTGGTCAAATATAGATTCGGTGAAGTGATAGGTTGGCAGTCTGGAAATTATTATGTGAGAGTTTTTCCATTCTTGCTATGAGGTCAAACTTCATGCGACCCGGGGCTGGAAGTCATCTTTGAGGTACTTCCTATTCTACGAGTCTTCTTCCTATAGCTCAAGCTCTGTGCCTTTCAACTGAGAAGAACCCACGTTGGCTATCTAGGATTTTTTTTGTCAGAATCAGACACTTGAAGTACTTGTTCTAGTGCTAGCTAAAACTCCAACGGAAACATTACCTCTTGAATTTGTGAGGTGGCCGTCAGTCTGGAGTGATGATGCATTAGCTTTCCGTTACTTGTTTTAAGTTTTAAGTGGTGCTACAGATATGAACTATAAATCACACCTTTACTTTGGTTGAATACAAGTGATTGCCTGGATGTCTTGGTCAAATTTTCCATTTGCAGCTGTGCGTATGGAGTACAGATAAGTGGGAGAACCAGGCCAGTAAGTTCTTGCAAATCCCAACTTGGCGTACATCCTCTACTCTCGCAAAGACGCGTGTGCGTTTTCACCAAGATCTACGGCACTTCCTTGTTGTTCACAAGACTCAAATAGCCATATATGAGGCTCCAAAGTTGGATTGTCATAAGCAGGTATCTACTAGCATCCTTGATGGTTTTTTTTTCCTTTTTTTGCTTAAGTTAAATTTGCTAATTAGAGAACTCTTGATCATAAGTGTACCTCAAGGTGTCGTTAAAAACTCATTTTCCACTTCTATTCCGGTAAGATCTGACTGTGATACGCATCTCCATTTATCAGATCCAATCATGCAATAAAAAAGTTCTTTACATTTGCACGTGGTTAAGGTACTTCTCTTGTGCAGTGGTTTCCTCTGGAGTCTGATGCTCTAATTACGGATGCTACGTATTCATGTGATGGCATGTCAATCTACGCAAGCTTTGAAGATGGAAGCGTGAGCATTTTTACCGTCTCAACTCTCCAACTGAAGTGTCGGATCAGCTCCGCTGCTTATCTGCCTTCTAATTCCAGGTGCATTCTTGAAACGTCCGAGGCCTCATCTATTTTGCAATTTAAACCTTACTATTACTGATTCTGCTATTTGACAGGTCCCAGGTATTTCCGGTCATCATCACTGCTCACCCTTCTGAACCTAACCAGTTTGCTCTGGGACTCACGAATGGCGGGGTTATTGTCCTGGAGCCTCCAGAATTGGAGCAGGAATGGGGCTCAGCTTCTCCTGTTCCAAATGGTTCGGGGCAAGAGCGCATCCAGGTCTGAACCACACAAACTGCCCAGGGGATGTTGCTCATCCCTAAGTAAATAGAGCAAAAAGTAGCTGCGATGATGCGGCGCTTGGTGTATAGTTTTTCTTGAGGCTTACAAGGACTTCCCTTCATACAAATCATGGATCGAGACTAAAAGGTACAGATAGTTTGACATAACATAGATTCCTGGGAGATAAGGATTGGGAGATTTCAACTCACCAGAAGTACAGCAAAAACAAAAGCTTCTACAGAATTTCATCATACAATGGAGATATGCCTAGTAACACCTGACGAGCATTTACGTGCAGAATGTGAGTACATTTTCCTTCCTTGTTTCATGCCAAACGCTGGACAGGAAGAGGATGCTGTTTGACTGTCCTAAATGAAAGGAAACTCTGTTATCAACGGTTTAATCTGCATTCTTCCATGTACCCTCCTTTTTTCTATACGGTGAGCTAAAAGGAAATAGAATTAAGGCGGGATTTGATCGTCCAGATAAAAGTCTGAGATAAATTCAGTGTCGAGAGCGTTAACAACAGCAACTTACACGTGGAAATGGTTGATGTAGACACGTGGATACTGGGCCAATTAGACTGCTACTGAGGTTTTTTCCTGGTATTTTGAGTTGAAATTTGAAACCAACCCACAGCGCGAAAGATCGAATTTAAAATCCCGAGACATGTTCCGACGAGGCGCATTGTTTTGTTTCCCATGCAATCATACGTGGCAAAGGCTGAGCGCGTCCACGCAAGTCATGTTGAACCAAGCCTCGACACGTACGTAGTAACCCAACATGGGCAGTCCTCGTGTGCACTTATCCCCGTGGCCTCCTTCGATGCTCGAATCAACCTCCGTATTAGTGTACTCACGAAGTTCAGTAACTTTGCGAAAGAGAAACCGAGCCCAATCAAACGATGGCACAAATCAGCAGTGCGTCACCCTTGAGAGACAAGATGGTGAAGGACATAGTCGTCAACGCGAGGCGGCTTGTGGAGGTCCCTTACACGGCGTCGCTGGCCCACACCATGAACGCGCTGGTGGCGAACAGCGTCGTGGCAGTGCCCGTGGCCGCCCCACCTGGCCAATGGATCGGCGCGGGCGGGTCCATGATCATGGAGGCTGACAAGCAGACGGGCACCGTCAGGAAGCATTACATCGGGATGGTAACCATGCTCGATATACTCGCCCACATCGCCGGAGATGACCGGGTGAATGGCGGCGGCCGCGGCGACTGGTCCCCGGATCTCGATCAGAAGATGGCCGTTCCGGTGTCGAACATCATAGGACACTGTCTTGAGGGTCTCAGCCTCTGGACTCTAAACCCCAATACAAGGTGATATGAATGTTTGACTTCCTTGTGAATGAACTCAATCGTTAGCAAGGATACTACATAATTCATGTTGCTCCGAAGATCTTTACCATGTCAATCGAAAGAGGAGATATTTCGATCCTTTAATCACTCGTAGCTCTAATTTGTAGCCTGCGGAATCCCAGTGTTGGAAAATTTTAAGGAGCTTTTGGGTACTAATTACCGAATTTATCAGACAAAATTAATCCCCCGTGACTCGCTCTAAAAACACGCAGCATCCTAGATTGTATGGAACTGTTGAGCAAAGGCGTACACCGAGCCCTGGTGCCGCTAGACAGCCATATGGAGAACATTTCCGGGGTCGAGCTCGTGGAGTCAGCATCGAGCTATCGGATGCTCACGCAGATGGACGTGCTCAGGTTCCTGAAGGAACACGAGTCCGGTGCGGCGGCCATCCTGTCGCGGCCCGTGGAGGAGCTGGGAGCGATAAACAGGAATGTGTTCGCGGTAACCGACATGACAAGAGTCATTGAGGCCATCAAGTGCATGAGGGCTGCTATGCTCAATGCTGTCCCAATCGTGGCTTCAGGTGTTCTTGCGGAGGGAGATCACAGCCAACTTGTGGATGTATGGCCTTCTCATCCTGCTCGTTCCCTATCATTTCGGCTTTCTCTCTGGCATCGCATTTTCGATGACTTTTGCAAGCGGAGGCCCATCTTTTTCTCATTTCAAAAGAGATTGCAACTAGTATATTTTGTTGCATCTGTGTATACCTTGTTTCAGACTATTGTCAATGTCAGTTACTTTTA
This sequence comes from Psidium guajava, assembly GCA_016432845.1. NCBI lineage: Eukaryota > Viridiplantae > Streptophyta > Magnoliopsida > Myrtales > Myrtaceae > Psidium > Psidium guajava. The sequence continues at coordinate 35,457,336 of CM028234.1, read as the reverse complement.
GTCCTGTCTCGGGACTGTTGAACGCACAGGGAAGAGGCAAGAAGCTCGTGGGCACGTTCTCGGCAACAGACTTGAGGAGGTGCCACGTTTCCGCGCTGCGACCATGGCTATCAGCGACCGCGCTCGAGTTCACCGAGACGATTTCCACGAGCCCTCTATACTCGGCTCCTGGAGAGGGAGTTCCTTCACGGGAGCTCGTGACTTGCAGGGACGACACGCCGCTCGCCGAGGTGATGGACAAGGCCGTGAGTAAACATGTGCATCGAGTGTGGGTGGTGGATCCCCGGGGCTCGCTGGCTGGGCTCTTGACCCTCACGGACATGATCGGAGTCCTCAGGGCTTCACTACTGTCCGCTTAGCACTTGGCCCTAGTCCCGACATTTGCAGGTTTTTGTAACGCTAGTGAAGATCTTTCCGGGCACACGGCTTAAATGGCAGATTTCGTTTTCTTCGACTGATCGGAAGCTTGATGTTGACCATTGGAAAGAGCCTTGTTAGCTTCACAAGAATCTGTCATCTTGTGCGGGTCAACCTTAGAAGCATCCTGTGTCTTTTGCATTTTGACCTTCTAAAGATTATAAAGTTCAGACCTAGCCAGTCCAACCCTTTGGCAATCCTGCCTGCGTTTCACGTTTCTCGCACTATGAATCTGAATTAGGTGGTACGACTGATTGGAACATCACAGACCCATTACAGCTTCGGTTTTTCGGGATTCGAATTCTAGATCGTGCTCACCATGTGTGTTGCGCTATCCGTAGCCGAATTGTCTTGATCATGTCAATCGCACTTTTGCAAACATGAAATGGTAGTGAATTCAAAGTTCAACTGTACTTAAATGAATGTAAACCTTTTCTGTGAACTCTGGTTTGCTGGAGAAGGGAAGATGACAAAGGCAAAATGCTATATGCTTCGGAGACGCAAAGTTGGACGAAGGACGGCTTTTCTTGGCCATGAATGATTCACGCCTTACGTACCTTGCCATCACCACTCTTTTAGAGAGAGAGAGAGAGAGAGAGAGAGGCAAACGACTCGCACATGCTCCAGAGAGACGTCTTGAGCGACGGCGAAACAGAGCAAATGACAAAACAGAGGTTTCCCCTCGCAATCCATCACAGATTGCAAATATCTGGTTCCAATTCCCTTCCATTCCCCTCTCTCTACCGGCGCCTTCTCTCCCTCTTTCTCTCTCTGTCGCTGTAGCTCCACTATAGGTTATAGTGCTTCATTTATGTCCTCGTCGACCGACTCTACAACCACAAGTAGTGCCAATCATGTGCTCTGTTCTCACACTTCCAACTCATTTATCAGCCTATACCTCCTTCCACTTTGATGCATCATGGCTCTGCTTCAAGCCAACTCCAAACCCTTCCTTCTCTCTCCTCGCCGCCTCCCAATTCGCTCCTCAACCCACCCGACTTCATTCAACTATCGTCAAAGGCTCGATCTCAATCTCCACCTGCCAATCCAAATCAACGCGCTTCGCAAATTCCCAATCCCGAACAATCTCCCCAGCAAAAGCAGAACATCCGGGCTCAATGCTGAAGCCGGGTCGGTCGGGGTCCCCGACCCGGAGGCCACGAGCGGGAGGAGGATTCTGCTGTCGGACGTGGTGGTGAAGAGGAAAAGTCGAGTCTTTTCGGGGAGGAAGTGGAATTCCCTGGACATCGGCACTGCTGGTGTCGTTCTGGCAATGCATTTGCTCAGCTTGTTAGCGCCATTTTACTTCTCTTGGAGCGCCCTCTGGGTCGCCGTTTCGTTGTACCTTGTTACTGGTCTGTTGGGCATTACGCTGTCGTTCCACAGGAACCTCTCCCACAGGAGCTTCAAGCTGAGGAAGTGGCTGGAGTACTTGTTCGCATATTGCGGTGTTTTGGCTCTTCAGGTTAGACAAGAAACACAGAAATGGGGAAAAAGTTTCCATTTTTTATGGGCTTTTCTTTGTGGATTACTTTGATATTTTCCTTAATGGGATTTTGCAGGGGAATCCAATAGATTGGGTGAGCACACACAGGTACCATCACCAGTACTGTGATTCGGACAGAGACCCTCATAGTCCCCTTGAAGGCTTTTGGTTCAGCCACATGAGTTGGCTCTTCGATACCAACTCTGTTGTTCAAAGGGTATCAAACATGAAAACTCTCTCTCTCTCTCTCTCTCACACACACACACACACACACCCACACACACACGTTATAAGGGAAATGATGCATATATTGAATGACATTTGTTTACAGTGTGGAGGACCAAACAACGTGGGGGATTTGCAGAAGCAGCCATTCTACAGGTTCCTGCAGCGCACCTACGTTGCACACCCCATTGCACTTGCTGTTCTGCTCAACGCATTGGGAGGAGTTCCTTTCCTTTTGTGGGGAATGGTAAGTGAAGGATTATTAATCCGATATCATCTTCTACATCTGAACACGGTCGCTGAACACCACTAGATCTGTCCAACTTTTTGTCTATCTTCTCTCATGATCCTCTCTCCATCTGATGTCCAAGGCAACCGCTCAAGTCTTGTGGGCCTAGTTTTTCTTCGGCCACTCATATTGATGGGCCAGTTCTGGCATCGCCAGACTGATCTCCATGAGCTGGGTCTATATAGACTTTTTGGACTCTTCTTGAATAAAACAGAGCACTTGTTTCTTTACTTGACGGTGCTTTGGGTTGAGAAATTGCGGTTTAAAGCTAGAATCATGATTTTCCAAGAGACCCATTTGAATTTTGGAATCTGTTGGACTATGAGCGTGCTTTGTGAATGGTTGGTTCAATTTCAGATTTCTTTCCAAATTCTTGTTCCTTTCTGAAATTGATCATTAATTTTTTTTTTGTCTCTTATATGAGCTTTCTTTGCTGTGTAGTGTGTGCGGATCGTGTGGGTTTATCACATCACATGGCTTGTGAATTCCGCTTGCCATGTCTGGGGAAAGCAAGCATGGAACACTGGGGACTTATCAAGGAACAATTGGTACAGTAATTTCTGTCCCCAGTTTCTCACATATCCATCCATTTTTCTGGGTAATCGCATATTTATTCACAGATGGTGGTTTCTGTTTCGTTTAGGTGGGTGGCACTTCTTGCATTTGGTGAGGGTTGGCACAACAATCACCATGCCTTTGAGTACTCGGCTCGGCATGGGCTAGAGTGGTGGCAGCTCGACATTACATGGTATGTGGTGAGGCTGCTTCAAGTTCTTGGTTTGGCCACAGACGTGAAGTTGCCCAATGAAGCTCAGAAGCAGCGCTTGGCATTGAACATGGGCACCGCCAGTTGAATTTGAGATGTATTGCCTAGAATTTCACATTAACCTCCTTTTAAAACCCTTTGCGAGCAGAAAAAGCTACTGATTTTTTGACTGAACGGATACAATATAAAAACTTACATACATTATGCTAGATTTGATTCCAATGAGAAGAGAAACTTGATGACATGAACTTCACTATGCACTTGAGCTTTGCATTGATTAAAACCCCCACCTTTTTCAACGCTTACAATTGGAGATGAAATGTCGAACATGTGTGATGATGGAAGATTGAGAAAACCAGATTTACAGAAGCAAGAACAAGGAGTCTATTCGCAACTGTGTTCTGGTCTCTACTTTGTACAGTTTGGATGAATATTCAAAAGAATTGGATGTCACTTAAATGAATCAGATGGTTACACAATATACAGATTGAGAACTTGAATGCTGTGGTTCTGGGTTGGCTTCAAATCTGTCCAAGGACTCGAGAGAACTCCGGATTGTCTTCCTATTACGGAAATGAGTTCAGAAGGAGCACAGCCGCACCAGTTGTGAGCACCAACACGTAGGAAGAACTAAAAAACTCCTGAAAAGCAGCATGTGAAAGAACAATGCATTAGTGCAAGAACAACATTTCGATGTGCATAAACTGGCCAATCTACGGGTACAATAAGGATGCCATGTTGGTATCGTCTTGTTATTAGTCCTAAATACCAACTTATCATCTCCCATTTTTATGATGATACGAATTAATAAGAGTAGCAAAAGTTTCGAGAATGTGAATGCTGTATGTGATCATCAAAATTCTGGCACTTCTGCAAGAATACTCCCAGCTAGTAATCTAGGAGAGTCCTGACAGCCTCTTCGAAGGCCTCATCCTGGCAATTACGGAAAAGAAAAACGAAGGATAGGATAAAGAGGCTGACAGAGAGATCACGTACCTTGAAAGAGATCCGAGCCGAGGCTGCTTTAGAAGATACAAGACCAGGAAACCCGATATTGTACGACACGCTCCCATCAGCCTTAAACAATCCGAAGTTCCTCTCGGAGGTTGGTCCAGGCTTCAAATTCTCATTGAACAACGCAAACACGTATGCCTTCACGGCGATCTTAGGCCTGTAAGGTGTGCCCTTCTTCTTAGCTAGCTTTTTACGCAGGTTAGAGTTGTAAGCCTTGGCGTTCTTCAGCGAGGCCCCAGCTTCGTCTGCATCACCCTTGGAAGCCCAGCCTGTTTCCGACACAATGACCTCCATCTTTGGGAACCCGACCTTTTCAAGAGCAGCATATGCTGCATCTACCTGAGCCTCAAACATGTTGTCGTAATGTAGATTAGTCTTATTATCATATATCCCCTTATTTGATTGGAAGAGGGCGTACTTAATGTCGATTTGCGCAGGATCGCTCTTATATGCTAGAAAGGGATATGCGTTTATGAAAAATGGAGATCCAATCCGGGAGAAGAACTGTAGAAGCGGCCTCATGAATTGAAGGACATCCTCCCTGAAAGCCCCTGCAGAAGGAGGGTACGAAGATGCAAAGACGGCTTCTGAATGCGCGGTCTGGACTTGGATTCTATCGGTCAAGCCTAGACGGTGAAGCGCGCTATAGACATTTTCAGCTGCTGGAAGCAAGACTTCCCAAAGTTCGGGATCTGTACTTCCTAAAATCTCATTTCCTATAGCGATTCCGCGGATGAGGGTCCCCGGGAGGAACGGCTGGACATTCTCTTTAATCCAATTCATCGCACGGTCCTCACCTACGCTTATGTCTTTCAAATGCTCATTGCCAAGGCCGACAACAATTTCAATGCCCGAGTTCTTAAAGGAGGTGAGGACGGTGTGATCGGCATCATAGATTCTGATGTTCTTGATCTTTGCCCGTCTGAGGAGGGTCGCCACCCGACTAGGCGCAGGTATATTATCCGCGATTCTTCCATAGCACACCCCGTACGTCCCCGTGAAAGCATGCGCTGTCAAAATAACTGAAGTAAGGAGACACTCGTGAGCCAAGCATTAGCAAAATGAACTTCTGAAAGTGTATGTTCATATTCATATGAAGACTTCTTCCGTCTAAGCAGATAATGAACTTCTATCCCAGCATTCTCATCCTCTCGGCGCCATTAAATGTTCAAAAGCCACAAAGCGTATTCAATAATCAAACTACAGAACATTTCTACGCAGAAGTTCAATTTTTTGACAGAACATCTGAATGCAACTGCTATAAAAAAAACTTTAGAAGAGAGGATGGAGATTGTGCATACCATTAGGAGATGTGAAAAAGAAAATGAGAAGGAGCCAGAGGAAGAAAGAAGAGAAATCCTTCATTGTCCTAGAGGGGAGGGTATAAAAAAGGGTTATGCAGAGAACAGAATTCCGCTTGTAGAAAGGATGAATAGCGGGTGCGACCATGTATTTAGAAACTCAAGAACTTGAGGCATGCCCATGGACCAACCCCAGATTCTTAACCTTAGTCCAAAGATGATGACAGAGACAGAAACACCTCCCCACGGAGAGATTCTTGACGTTAATCTAAAGGAGGAAAGAGACACGGATTGGTCTGGCTAAACTAAAAGAGCTTGGAATAGATTCTTCCTTTACTCTCACTTTTTTCCCTTCCTCTTCCTCTCAGAGAAAGATACTTTATCTTCATTCCTCGATATTCTTTCTTTACTTTGGATGTTTTCATTTTCTGTCATAGTTAAACCACGTTAAGATTCAATCTTTGCCCGATATTTGTTTTATCCCTCATGCTCCAAGTTCATATTGTAATGCTCATTTTTTTTATAGGCCAAAACTTTTGACTTGGTCAAATGTGGAGGTGAACCACCGGTTCCACATAATAAAAAAACTAAAGAAACAAAGAAGGCAGTATTTACTCTTCCCTCTGCAGCAAGACCACCGAGAGAAGAAAGAAACAAAGAAAGGACAAGAGGAAGAAAGAAAAAGAAAAAGAAAAAGAAAGGAATTTCCTTGCCAAGCTATCTTGGCACAAATTAGCAATATTTGGTAAGTACTCACACCCTTCATTTTTCCTATTGAAATAATTTTTGAAGTTAGGGCTTAATTTCGGACCTAGGTCGAATTTGAGTTGCTGAGTTCGTTTGAGGAGTTTTTATACTGAGTTTTTGCATGACAATTTTTATTGTAGGACGTTGTGAAGCTGGAGGATTTGACGGATCTTAATTTAACGCTCTGGTTTGCCCGACACAAGATTTTCAAGTCTAGTTGCTATAGTACGCGTACGAACAGCATATTTCAAGAGCTGATATCTTCATTTTTCGATCGTTGTTTGAGATTGACCATATTAGGACTTTTGTAGTACGTCGAATAAGTTTTGTTTGGATTATAAGACGGCTTGAAACGGAGCTCGATAGAGTAAGTTATGGCCTTATCCGTTCTAAAGGGCGAGTTGTCCATAGTGGACAGTAAAGATATTCGTTATGAACGAGCTTTTGTTAATGCGTAGTCATTATTCTATTGTTAAATAGATGTAAATTAGTTAAGCCATCCATTAGAGTGTCTATTACTCATTTTTTTTTTATCTATTTTTCGTACTTATGAATAGAAATTCGAATGCGTCGGCTCGAGTAACTATTGCATTTTACTTTTGTCTTCATCTGGTAAGTGATACTATTTCTTCTTTGACTTCTGTAAACTTATGATTTGCTAAGAAGTTATAATATAAGTTTATAATATGATTTGTGCTATTGAAAAGAAAGTAAAAACGGTATTTAGAACATTTTTGTTACATAAAATAAGATCGAACATTTATTTCTATTTGGTGGGCAGCTAAGGCCTTCGGGGGACTTTTGTAGCACTTGAGCTTTGCATTGATTAAAACCCCCACCTTTTTGAATGCTTACAATTGCAGATGAAGTGTCGAACATGTGTGATGATGGCAGATTGAGAAAACCAGATTTGCAGAAGCAAGAACAAGGAGTCTATTCGCAATTGTGTTTTGGTCTCTACTTTTGTTAATGCGTAGTCTATTCTCGTGTGTCCAATTCACATGTCTCGCTTAACTATCCCGGCACAGATTAGCAATGTTTGATAAGTACTCGCACCCCTCGTTCCTCCTATTGAAATAATTTTTGGAGTTAGGGCTTAATTTCGGACTTAGGTCGAATTTGAGTTGCTGAGTTTGTTTGAGGAGTTTTTATGCTGTGTTTTTGCATGACAATTTTTATTGTAGGATATTGTGAATCCGTAGAATTTGACGGATCTTAATTTAATGCTCTGGACTGAAACAAGATTTTCCATTCTAGTTACTACAATATGCAAGCGAATAGCATATTTCAAGAGCCGATATCTTCATTTTTTTATCGTTGTTTGAGATTGACCATGTTAGGACATTTGTAGTACGTCGAATAAGCTTCGTTTGGACTATAAGATGGTTTGAAACGGAGCTCGGTGGAGTGAGTTATAGCCTTATCCGTTCTGAAGGGCAAACTGTCCATAGTGGACAGCAAAGGATATCCGTTATGAACGAGCTTCAGTTGATGCGTAGTCATTGTTCTATTGTTAAATACGAGTAAATTAGTTAAGACATCTATTAGAGAATCATATTACTCATTTTTTATCCATTTTTCGTACTTATGAATAGGAATTCGGACGCGTCGGCTCGAGTAATTGTCGCATTTTACTTTTCCCTTCATCTGGTGAGTGATACTATTTCTTCTTTAACTTCTGTAAACTTATGATTTGCTAAAAAAGTATAATATGAGTTTATAATATGATTTGTTCTATTGAAAAAAAAAGTAAAAGCAGTGTTTAGAGCATTTTTATTGTATAAAACGGGATCGAATATTTACTGTTGTTTTGTTTATTCAAGACAATTTGTGATTACTTTGTGTTATTGATTTTGAGTTAATGGTGATATTTATTCTGGTTGAGATAGATTGTGACAGATTTTTGCTATTGGTTTTAAGTTTTGTGACTTTGTGATATTTAAAATAACTGTGAACCCGATTAATAAGTTTATGGGTATGCGCATACTATTTAGAATATTTTTGTGGGCCGAGCCATTGGCATTGTAGGTGGAGACCTTATTAAGGGGAAATCTTGATCATCTTTTGTCACGAGCGTTATACGCGACCACGGTTAGACTCTTGAGCATGAGATTAGTCAATGGATAGATCATTAACATGTGTTTTACTGAGATTAATCAATAGATTAAATCATTGGTATTTGTTTTGTGTATTAAATGTACATAGTGATTGTTCGATCCGCTTAGAAGAAATATATTACTCATTGAGTCGTGTTAGCTCATTCCTTTCATCTTCTTGTTTTTCAGATCCAGCGAATCGCCCGTAGGACGTGAGTGATCGTTAGTGAAGGATATTTTATTGGGGGGCTTTTGTTATAAGTTGCGAGTTGTTTTTGGCTTTGGTGAGCCCCTTTAAGTTGATATTAGACGTTTTTATCATTTGAAAGGATATGTGTGCATATTTATTTATGGTTTAGTAGAAAGCTCTGATGTTTGTAATCAAGAAACTTTTTGAGCTTGTATATAAGGATATACATGCTTATTATTGGGTTGAATTCTAATTAAGTTGAGACTGCCTCCTTTTAAAAAAGGGACGGCCGTGTCACAATTCCCTATTATTGTGGTTTTGGAATGCGACACATATCAACCAAACGGGGAAAAAATTATTAGATTACACCCCCCCCCCCCCTCTTATCAGCTTATGAAGAATGGCATCTCCAATTATAGCTCCTCTGGCGAAACCCGAAACGCTAAGAAGAGTGTCTTGGTTCTTGAACGTTCGTCTGGGATTTGACCACATGTTCAAGTTAATTTACAAATGGCTGGCATTTTACCGCATGATACAAAACGAAAAGCCGGAAGCTGTCGTTTTGAAGATGGTTCTTGGTTCTCAAGCGTTGCTGAGATGAGCGGGGTATTTCAGAGAACGGTCGGTCAAGCTCCCTGTGTACATTTTTAACTCATTCTGTGAAATTTCTCACTTATGTGCGTTCTAGACTACAGAACTTGGGTCAATTACTACCTCATGACTTAGACTCAAAAGTTCACGCTTTGTGCTGCTTCTTTACAGGACCATGCGTGTCCGGTCCGACACTTCTCGAGATTAAGTTAGTTCAGCTACAGATTACATCCAGCACCATCAGGCAAAGAAAAAGGCAAACTGTTCTTTCGCTTACTTTCATTTTGTTTTTAACAGGAGATTTCGCAACCTCAGTGAAAAATAGAAAAACCTTACTGAAACAAGTTGACTTACCTGATTGAAAGAAGACCCTCGATCACAAAAGTTATAGCTGTGGCTGGAAATATGACCAGTTTCCGTAGAATAACAACAATGAAGTTTGTGTGCTCGCACGAGAGAGACAGAGACTGCCAAATGCATCAGGAATTTACATAATCAGATAATTAATTCCCGTCGAACAGCATAGGCCGCTTCCCTACTATTTATTCAAAATGAGGAACAGGGAAAACTCAAAAGGGCCAACAAACTAGGGAGTCATATTTCAATGTGATTCCACATAGTCAGTATACAAAGCGTATCTTGATTAGTAACTTCTCTTTTGAACAAAGAATGTATGTTACAGCAGCTGAAAAGAGCATTTGGAGCCTCCAAATATCTTTCCAAGCTTGCCCAATTTCTTCAGTCGTATAGTCCCTCCTGTTCCCAGATGTCCACGAGGAAATCCACCATTTCCTGTTGGATGATGAAGTTGCGCAAAGTTCATGCATAATATACATCTCCGAAAAAAATTAGCCTGCAAGTTGAAGACTTACTGAGAGAGGGATGGGCTGCGGGAAGGGCTTGTCGCTCCCAAGTAAGTTATCATATGTAGCATTCCAGCTGCAAAGCCAGACAGAAATTGATTCAACAATGTAGGGGCTGTAAGTTTCACATAAATCCACACATTGCCAATGCTCTCTCACAGAGAACATGACAATGATGACAATATCTACTCTACATAGTTCCCACACATCAGACAAACTATTAGCAAGACAATAGGAACCTCAAAAATATGCTATTATTATTAAAAATCACATCCATGTAAGATATAAGATGATGAGTGACATCCACATATCAAGAATGTCAAAATGATACAATTAAATGGAACAGAGCGATCCAGCAATTCCAAAAGCTGTCTAGTCACACATGACCGAAATCATGTGGCAAGATTGCTTTGCTTAATTGAGGCAAAAGTACGAAAATGATAGTCTAATTGGCTCTGCTTAATTGTAATTTTAGTCACAAGAGACTCACTTTAATTTAGGTTGAACTTGTTGCATCTGGTTCTCAGACCTTTTGGTACCTATCCAACGCTGTCTAGTCTGATTCCAGAGTATAAGACCTACAACCAGAACTTTTCATGTCAGGTAAAAAGCAGACAGACATGCATGCCCTGGCTGTAAATATCCCCATATACCAGAAAACAACCCAGCAAAGAGGAACAATGCATGTGGACACATTATCTTCATTGCATACTATCTTAATGCACCTGACAATTTAAAAATAAGCAAGTTCAATTTTCAAAGGTGATCCCAGTGGGAAGACAGATCATGGTTTTTCAGTTTGAGGCAACATTCTTTGTGTCAATCCGACATGTCGTATTGTGAAATGGTATCGAAACAGCCATTCTAACATGCGCCCTTTGTTTCTCTTGTTAATGGAAGCCTGACCAAAAGACCAATTCACAATAGAAAAACCTCACCATGATTAACGAATTCAGAAGGCGTCCCAGGATTGCCAGCTTGTGGGTCAATAGTCTGATTTGAAGTACTGAGTGATGAGATGCTTCCCTGTGACTGAACTGCACTATTGTCCATATCAAACGTGGTACTGCTCCAGAAGTTTTCTGATTTGCTTGGATTTTTCAACTTCCGATCATGAATTTCTGACCCTTTTGATGGTGCATCCACTGCAGTAGTCGGTTTGGGCTTCAAACAGCATCCAAAACAACCTCTGCTCTGTAACAAATCATATTAAATCATGTAGGAACATACAACAAAGGAAATCCAGGCTAGAAGCCATATCTGTTGATATTTATTCGTTTTCTTATGCAACTGGAGTACAATAACAAGGAAGGTGTTAAGGCTGAGAGAGCACAAGAAACAGCTCTGATTCTTTCCCTTTTCAATGGATAGCAAGGGGTCATTGAGGAGAAAGCATGACATCCGAATCATCAGCCGCATCCAAGAATGAAACCAAAAAACTTCCACAAGAAATTATGCACGAGGCCTATATTCATCTTTCCAGAAGAGAAGGCTTAGCCATAACCAGTAACCTTGCTATGATGTAACATCATTTATAATCTCTCATAATGGCGAAAAAGAGAGCTTGAATTACAAAATAAATAATTTCATACTTCTTCTATATTTGCATTTTCCAAATATCACAAAAGGCAAGGATAGACCCAAGGCTAAGTATATCGCTGGTCAGAACAGCATCGTCTCTCATGTCTAATGACTACTAGAGACTGACTAATGAAAGAAACAGAGAATGTCCCTACTTCTTAGGAAAACCTCGTCCCACGAAAGTCCAGACAAACACACAATCAAAACGAAACCTCAAGAACTTCGTATGCAGCACGAAGTGCCACATGACCGCTAATACCAAACAACTTGTGCGCTCAACACCCTCGCAGGAACAGAAAAATCACTCATCAAATTCGTCAGCGAATGAAGCAGCAAGTGTGCGATCAGCACATTGCAATTTTTTGATCTCCATCCCATGATTAACACACAACTTCATCGAGAGCTACGCATACAAAGAACTGCCACTACCACCGACTAAAACAAGCTGGTCAGATTCTTCATCCACTCCCCAAAACAAGGAGCACTCAAAAAACCCCTAATAAGCAAACGGATTACTCGGTTGCTTCACACACATTTCTCGACCATTCATCCAGAAAAGGAAGAAACTCTATGCAGACTCAAATTCCAATACTGAAATTTCTGAAGTGGGAAAATTACCCCATGCATGAAGTACGACAAAAACAATCCGGAAGCTGGAGCTGATTGGCCTACTTATCCAAGGAAAGAGCGATCACAAGGGCCTGACAGAGAATCAATCACAAACCCAAAAACAGAGGAACAGATCAACAGATTTATTTTTAAGAAATTCAAAGAGCAAGATAGAAAGACGCCCACCTCTGGAAACTGCCCCAGTGATTTTTCCTTCTTTTCTTGTGCTCTCCTGGCCCTTTTGTCCTCGGTTCCGATCACCTAACGCGGATGGGTTCTTGGATTCTCTGTCGCTCTTCTTGTCCTGAAGTGCTACTGGGGAACGCAACCCACGCTAAATCCGGACAAGATGCAATATATATATATATATATTATCTGCCTATTCAAGTCAAAACCCCTCTTACCACCCTTTTGTATTTTCCAGTTGTACGCTTTCTTTTCCCATTTACAAACGAGAGAGACAGAGACCGAAAGGGTAAATTTAACCCATGAAAAAGAAAAATTTTTCAAATAAAAATTCGAAATACCCTTATTTTCTCAAATACATATAGAAAGTGGATTGCTTTTTAAAGAAAAACCTGAAATAACCATGGCTATTTTAAATAAAAATCTGATCTCTAGCTAGCCAGCTAAATATTCTGAACGGATGAGGGCATTTTAGTGAAAATACAAATTTAACCTATCATTTGATTAAATTAAATTGAATTAAAAAGTAACAGTACAAAAGAAAGAAAGAAAAGAAAACAGAGTGCTTACTATTTAAAAAAAAGAAGAAGAAGAAGTGCACTCAGTAAAATTACTTAATTGTCTTATAGTGGAATCAACCTCATCCGGCTTCTGTCTCTCTTTTTCTTGTTCAATTTTAAATAAATGTCAGTTTCCAATTATTGGATATATTACAAAACGGTTGATTCAATAATTTTCTCATTCAGGAAAAGTAATTTTGTACAGATATAAAAAGAGAAAATAATGTTTAAGTACTTTTTCCGTACAGTCAAAATTATGAATACCGTTAATTATTCTATGAAGTTGTACAAAGGATAATTTTTTTGTGGTCTGATTCTATTATATAAGTCACATTGTGTACGCTACGTAAAATTTAACTGTGCACGTATTGCGCAAGTGCATGGAAACTAGTTCAACTAATAAAATGTTTACACTTCTTAATATTTCCTAATAGCATTGCAAAGAGATGACACCGTCTAACTTGTCAAAGGAACTAAGTCTAAGGTGAATTAGCTAAACGCTTAATAATTTCCCTGCACTCATTAAATTAGTAAGATTTCATCAAAATAGTAACATTCGTTTAACTTGAGGACGTTGCCATCAGTAATTATCCAATAATAAGTAAATTTTCCTCAATCAGTCATGATGGGTAGTTCATTATCTATGATTAGTGATTAGTAATAATTTCAAGAAAATTACCAAAAAAGTTATAAATCCATTGCAATTGTGCCAATTCAACATCGAAACTTTTTTTGCCAATTAAAATCGTAAACTATTTGCAGTTGTGCCAATTCAGTTTACTTTATCAATCGCTGCTGACACGGATAATTTTTAATTTTTTTAAATTTTTTTCTCTTTCTTTTTGTTTCTTCCTAATCCCACTATGGCCGGTGAGGATAAAAAAAAATTTTCCATATCAACGCAGGTTGACAAAGTGTATTGAATTAACATAATTATAAAATGTTTAAACCACAATTGGCCATAAAAAAAAATTAGAACTGAATTGGCACAATTACAATTAGTTTAAGATTTTTGGTAATCAACCCTCATAACTTCCCTTTTATATTTTATATGTCAACATGGAATTACAAAAATTATTGTCTTGTCATAGTGTAATTTTCCTCAATAGGTCATAACTTGGAGTTCTTGCTCGTGGTCATTATAACTCCAACTATTGTAATTGGCCTAAAGTCTTCGTGATCTCAATTACACCTATGGTTGGTACTTTCCGTTTTCAACGATACGGTTCAGAACAAGAAATTCCTATTACTTCGTAACTAGTCAATGGAATAATTAGGTATCGTAAGTTGTCTCAAGAGATAAAATTTAAAGAAAATTTCCAATAGCGATTTGAAGTGCCCTTATCGTAAGTTGCTGCTAGGGACGGCCTCACTCGGGCGAGGGCTGCCTTCACTGCCCGTAGGCAAGGATTGCTTCGTCGACCGGCAAGGAGCAAGCTGAAATAAAGGACAAAAAAAAAAGTGATATGGGAGAAAAATGCCCTTAGTTAGGCTATTCTTGGAAAGAAATAAAGCATTTTATGCCCTTATTTGAAATAAAGTTCAATTTAAATCTTTATTTGAGAAATGAATGCACTTCGGATTTTTACTTAAAATAAGATCCATTTCATATTCTTACTTAAGAAAACGAAAGCACTACGGATTTTTATTTGAAAATTCTTCCTGGAACTCATAATAAAAAGTTTACCTCGATAGCCGTAAATTGCTCATAAGTCCAATGTAAATAATGATTATAGTAAATCGCCTCAAGCTTTCCCAAGCATGTAGCTTTTCACGATTGTAACTTGCCCCCTCCTGAAATTAGCGTAACTCTCTCTTTTCCTTACCTTAGCAAAGTTGCCCGATTGATAGCACTGTTTCCCTCAAATTCGTAACCAACGGAGCTTATTCAAAGGCAATAATCATCCACTGTCGTAATTTTGCTTTAATTAATTGTAAAATCGCAATCCTAATGTCACGGCTAATGGAGTACACCTTAAAAAAAAATTGATCTAATGGACAAAATTATTCGGCTTTAAATTCAATGACCCTATCTTGTCGTGACCTAAAAATTCGAGATTTTTCAATTTTAGGTTAATGGATTACCAAGTTAATTAAGTGAATTAACTAACCTAGTTCGAGCTCTTCCAAGCTCTACCAATTCGCAACTTAGGTTCAATATTTGAATACAAAATATTTTTAATAGGAGTCGCCACTAATCATTTATGGTAGGTTGATTAGAAACCTAAATAAAATAGTGGGAGAACTATTCTATTTCTACGAACCAAAGATTTTTAAGTTCGGGACTTGGTTACGCTAATATTTCTATTAACGCCCTTTCGGTACCGATTTCATGAAAACGTTTAGTTTGGCAATTTCGATGAATTCTCACTTGAAGTTCAAAGGCGTAATTTTTTTTTTAGGATTTTATTTTTATTATTTTTTATTTTTAAAATGATTTTCGAAATTAAAAATTAAATGAAAAAGAGAGTGAATTGGCCCAAGATAAACTTGTAATTTTCGGATTTAATTTGCATTAATTCCCAAAAATTTTAAGACAATTTTTTTACTCTACGTCTACATCTTTTAAAAGTTTGAATGGATTTAAAAGATTTTATTGAGTACAATCCATGAAATAGGATTTCTACGAAATCTTATTTTTCTTTAAATGATAAGACGTGATTTTTAAAAAATCATATCTTCCTTTTTTTTTAATTTTCTGAGTTTTTTTTTGTTTTTATAGACGAAATTAAAATTCAAGTTGCAAAAATTAAAAGATAATTACCGCTATTTCTTTCAAATTAAGTTTCGATCTAAAGCCTGATAGATCGACCCTAAAATTCGAAATACCCGCTATGGAAATAATTCTATCTAAAGCATGATAGATAGACTTATTTTCATATATGCGGTTGCGGATTAGGAAATTTTCCTAATCAATCACATCTTGAAATATTTTTGGGTATCATTGAATATCTTCAAAGAATTTTAAGACTATCATGAGATTACATAAAATTCTGAAATATTCACATTGAATCACAATCTCACAGTTTAGGCAAGTAACATATTGCAAGATTTTCAAAGGTATTCAAGATTCAATTTTGATGTGCAATCTTCCAAATTAGGCAATCCAAATTAAACAATCAAATCTTTGCAGATATACTCAAATAATTCAAACAAGTCAAATTAGGAAAACAAGACAATCTTAATATTCGGGATAGAATTTTACGTTATCTTAGGGTTGCAATGTCCTAATTCGAACTTTGGTCAAAGATTGCACACCAAAGTTGAGAGGAAGATTGATCAGCTATGGTTCTCGTACGTCCAGGAGCTTCGTCGAGGCTTGATTCGCAACACTAATTTGGGCATGAATCCACCTAAGAAAACAGCACCAAATTGCGAGGAGATCTTGCAAAAAACGATGGGGTAATTAGTCCAAGAAAGCGAGTAAAAATCTACACTAAACCAAAGAATAAGTCACTCAAAACAGTGTGGTTCCAGGTCTCGAACAGCAGCGAAATGATCTCCGGACAGCAGCAAACTCGGGCACCAAACTACGGGGATTTCATGTGGCAAACTCCAGCACAAACGAACACCGATCAGTGATTTCTATGCACAACAGCAGCTGGAAAACGGCCGGGACGGCAGCACAAACTCACTTTGGACAACGGCTTGAACTCGGCACCAAACTGCAGCAAATTAGATACCGAAAAGCAACCTTTTTTTGTTGCAACGGTTGCGAAACATCAGCAAGTACAGTAGGGGAGTGGGTGGAGCAGAGGCAACTAGTGGGGTTGACCTTCAAAGAAGAAATATCAAGCTATTTCTCTCATGTTTTTCTCTTTATTTTTCTGTATGGTGACCATGTGGACTCCTCCTTAATTGTGAACCCTATACGTGTATTTATAATGATAGCTAGGGTTTGCGCTTTTTCGTTTAATTATGAAATAGTCCCTTAACTTCGGATAATCGCAATATAATCTGGTAACAAAATATTCTGCTCCATAAAAGGCCCTTTCTTTTTTAATTAAACATTAAATGAGATGATTTAGGCTCAAATTAGGCCCCAAGACCTTGGTGAAATTTTGGCAATTGCCCTGGCCCAATCACCTGTCGAATTAAACTTAATTCCCCATCGTCGATGCAAAATGCAATGTAGAAAAAATAAATATGCAATGCATGGAGAAATATTTTTGGTGAGAATTAATTCTCAATTTTGTGCAATATGAATGAAAAAAGAAAAATCAAAATTTAGGTGTCAACATATCTTACACGAGATAGATCCAGCAAAACACCGATGGGACCATAGATTCGATGTGTGAGTGCAACGATGAACGTGCGCAAGGAAATTTTTTTTTTCCCCTTAACGATGTTAATACATGATAAAAACAATGAATCATCACTAATTCAACATAAATTAATCTTTGTTTGAAGAAAGATGTTTGGACCGTTGCCCTTAAATCAATTGACTACGACCTTTCCTTTCGGTGGAAGTTTCTTGGTGGCTCCAGAAAGAGGTTACAGAACTTAACGATTGGATGCAGTGCTGCTGAAGTACAGATGTTTCTGTCCAAAACCCGAAAAATCATAACATCGCGAAACGACAATTTCAGTTCCTCGCACGAACACTCGACAGATGTCTCGTTCGTGATCACCAGTCAATGAATCGGTGGGGGTGATGCTCTGCGAAAATGATAAAACAGGTTTTTTTGGGTCGGAAGAAAATTTTCCATTTCGATTGGAAAAGAGGGACGTGATTTCAAGATCAAAATGCAAATTCGATGAAAGCAAATAGATCTGAAAATTAAATCAATTCGATACAGCATGCTCGCTCATTTTACAAAGACGTATTTATCATAGCATTAAAGTACAATTAGAGGCTAATTACCGAATCTCACGTCATCAGAGACGAGCGCATGTCGGGACTTCGCTATTCAATAGTTACGACTTTGCCAAATGATGATGCGTTTCCAGTACCATTATTGCATATGAACAACGACATGGCCAACAGGTTAAAATAGGATAAAAATAAAATAAAATGTCCTAGATCCTTCCTTGAAATGGATCTGGAGAGAGCAGATTCTCTTCGAGGCGCTCCCATTGCGATCTTCGAAGCTCACTAGATGGAACTCTCCACTTTCGCGGGGGATGCAGACTACTCCGTCCACAAAATCAGTGAAGAAGTATTGAAGATAAAAGAGACGGAGATGTAGATGGAGAGGCATAGAGGGGGAGAGAGAGAGAGACGGGGGGGGGGGGGGGGGGGGGAGGGCAAATACATGACAAGAAATTTTGATCATCTTAATTTGCTCGTCCTCTAGCGATATCAAGATCAAGTCTTATTGGGAGCCTCCGAAAATAAAACCATCGTTCTGAAAGCAACAAACCTGTGGAAGAGTAGATGGACTTGTCGAGGTACGCGAAAGCTGATCTGGGACCGTTCAACCAAAGAAAACGTATTGAGGACTCCTCAACAATCGGGACAATTTTCACAGATTAATATGCCAATTTCAACAACAATTTTTTTTCCCCCTCTTTTTGAATCAATGATTCAAGGAGCTTGCCACTTCAGATACGTTCGATCTTATCCTTTTACTACCAAAACCTATCGGTTCGGGCGAACAAGGTGCATGTGCCGTCAAAATCACGCGGGTCTCACGTGGAGTCGGCTCCCCGACAACCCAAGGTGCGGTGAATTAGTTCAGCGTGAGCCCCGAATCGTCCCCGTAACAACATCCAAAAAGGAGAAATGGTCGAAGTAGATGGCTCGTTGTGCAACTTGCATCACACGTTGATTGATTGGCCTAGAACTCGGTGAGCTGCAGCTTCATCCTCCATCTCGCTGCGTGGTCCATCACCATCAGCTCTGTTCAGTTCACGTTCCAACAAGTTGCCCAACTTGCCGGCCATCTGGGTATACTTGGCAATATCAAGATGCATATGTCTCTAAAAAAAATGTGTGGCCCGGGTAGCATTATCGATATAGCTGTTAATGAACTCGGAGGTTCATATGGCTCTGGTTTTACCAACCTCACGTCGCTTCATCTATTCCAAGATCACTCATCGTCACAATTTTTCCTTTTGGACAAAAAAAAAAGAAAAGAAAAAGAAATAAACTTTGCTAAATCAAGGCTGATCTCAATAATATGCTGTCACTTTTCCGGGTTTATAAGATGAGATTTATCGATTAATGCCGATTAGCTCTGCTGATAAAAAGCAAAAGCAATTCGGTGAAGTTTCATCCTTATTAGATCGTCAATATGTTTAGCTTTTGATTTTTGTTAAAAAAAAACCATCTAATCGACTTTAATAGTAGAAAAAGTCTGAGAATTCATATGAACCAACCGACAAGGACTATTCAAGTCGTCATAAGGAAAACTAATCTTCAATTTTAAAGTCATCGCATATATTATTTACATCCACATAAAATGGCCCAGATCCTTCCTTTTCCACAGGGGAACTTTTTGCCCTGTTCTTTCTCTGTTTTCAGAGCCTCACGTCTGTTTACCCCGAGCGAACAGAGGGTAAAAAACACGAAAGTCAAAGAAGAACTGGAGTCAGATTGTACGCCCAAAAAGTGAAAAGGAAGGAAAAATTATTGAAGTTAATGAAACTAAATTGATCAGTGCGAGCACGCCATCCGGTTGGCTCGATCCCTGAGGATTCCACTGTACAAGGCGATCCTGTTTGCAGGAATTTCGCTCCTGCAACTTCTCTCGACAGGGCTTGATTTTCTGATCTTCTTCATCTTCATCCTGAACTCATCCCCATTCCCTCTTGGCTCCTTCACGTCAGCGGCAAATCGTACCTTCTTCTTCTTCTTTCTTTCCTTCTTTTTACCAACTGCCAAACAGAACAGATGACGTGAGACAAAGACCCATGCGTCAAATCTTGTTTTTTCTTCATGGCAAAAACCGGGGGAATAAAACCGTCAGATGAAGAAAAGAAACACGTCCCACCCAAGAGCACAAAGGAATACGAACCCAATTACCTGAAAATAAGCAAGATCGCAGAATTTGCTCAGGGGGCTGAGGTTCTTGGTCGGGGAAAGGGAGTTTATGCCTGGAAAAAGCAAGAAACAGGACGGCGCTGGAGACAGCAGCCACGGCTGTTGTAGCTAAGACCAGACTCGGTGAGTTCATCGTAGGAAGATGTTGACGATTGCAATGACGAAGACGATGATGATGATGATGATGGAGGAGGAGGAGGAGGAGGAGGGAGAGTGCCAGAGAGAGAGAGAGAGGACGAGGTCGAATCTGTCGCATGTGAACAGGGGAGGCCCGTATTTATATGCAGGGCAGGAGTTTGTTGTTTGTTGAACCCGTGGAAAGGCCGAGGAAAGCCGTGAAAATTAGATAGATAAAGCTATGACGACCGGGAACTCGAGCAGTCAACTTCATTCACTTAATGTGAACGGTAATTTCCAAATCCTATGGAGTTTCTTGGATTTTGGGGGGATGTACGGGTGACGAGTCGGTGGGTTTTCGGTAAAGTTCGAGGCGTGTGGGCATCTCAAGCTCTCTCTCTCTCTCTCTCTCTCTCTCTCTCTCTCTCTGTTTTTCCAAACTAGACGTGAGAAAGGGGGGTGGGGCGTGAATAATTGGAGTTGGATTTGGCTTCCTTCTCCCACGCTCCGCACGCAACTGGGAGGAGTCAACCGGTCAACCGGTCGCGGACTTTCTAGAGGATAAGGACTCGGCTGGGGATGCGAACAGTCAATGGCTTCGCACCACATGGCAACTCCTTTTCTCAAAGCTTTCCGGACAACCCATCATGGGTAAGCGGGTTCAGTGACGCGATTTTGCACCAAGCGCCGTCGCCTACCACCGCTGCCAAGCGCCGTCGCCGTCGCCGCCTCCACTCGGCGGCGACACCAACCCCTCGCACAGAGAGACACGGAGGTCTCAATCTTCGTTGATTTCCTCCGAAGATGATTGCACACATGCGTGGACGCGGGGGTGGAGCATGATTTCACCGATACTGTTGAGTGTCAGAGCTAGAGAGAGAGAGAGAGAGATTCGCACCGGCACCGGCGGTGATGGCGGCAGCGGACGCTGGGAACCTGTTTCGTTTTTCAGATTACAAGTTTTCTAGACTTTGTTCTTTTAATTTATCAAGATTACGAATTAGTTTTTTTCTTTTAAAATTCAAAATATATAGATAGTTGTGATGGTCGTAAACTCTTCTCAACTTACCCCTTTAAAATGAATATTTTATCGATTTGAATGTGGATGTTCTTATTTGGACATTTAACTTACACTATCCAAATTTTGATTCTTTTTTTCAAAAGATTAAGAGACTAGGAATTGAAATTCGTGATGACCCAAACGAGTTCAAACACATATCGTTTTATATATATGCTTGGTCCATATGTCGGATTCCACCGACCTGTAGGTTAGCGTATTGTTTATGGTCGTTCATAGCCTTTAAAAAGTTTAGTGCAATTATTGAACAAAAAGGTAAGAACGCACTAAAGTTGGAAAAATCTCTAAATACTGATTTTTTTTTGAAAAAATACATTTCAACTATTGTTTTGGATTTCTTCCCCCCCCAAAAAAAAAACTATTGTTTCGGATCATTCACATATGGAAAGATGAATTGTTAATCGTACTCGAAATTTGCATTTCGGTATAAGTTATAGAGAAGCATTTTGAATGATAACGTTAGAAATATTGTGAAGATATATAAATTAAGGTTATTTACTCATGACCATATGGAACATTTTCAAGATTGTTTACCTAAGTCAATTGTATGATGTCATTAGCTACACTACGTGTGTTCGTTCATAAATAAAAATGAAAAATTTGAAAAATATTTTTATAAAAATTATTATTTATATCACTCAAGAAATGGGTGAACGAAAAAAAAATCATCATTTAGGAAAATTATTTACATATAAATTATTATCAATGATGAAACATATTTTATGCGATGTAAACAGTTATATATATATATTTTTAACTTCTTTGACCGACATTGACAGATATATATCGTGAAGAAAAGTTTGCAGCTTGGGCCTTTTGGGCCTACCCATTCATGAGAACGTTGGCAAAGATTCGCCGTCAGTCCGTGACAAAGGAAGGTGGCTGAGGGGGCTGAAATGGAAACGATGATTATGGCAATGACCCAGCGAATGTCCCTTTGGAATATTGTAAATCAATGACCAAGACTTCTCATTTCCCCCTTCATATAAACTATTGAGTTTAATCCGACAGATTTATTGACATCTGCGGAAAAGGTCGAGCAAAAGAGATGGGCAAAGTTCTGACTTTTCTTCTCTGTTTCGCTCTGCTCTCGATTCTTTCCCATGGCAGACCCTTCACTTCAGATGGGTCGGGATCAATCCCTCATGCCCTCAAATCCTTCAAGGTCAATAAGACTCGGGTATGAACACTCTCTCCCATCCATTTTGTGCTGTATTTTCTTGTTCTTATGAATGAATGAATCCAACCGCTTTTGATAAAGCTGTTTCTGAGGGAAGAGAAAGACATGGATCCGCAACTTGCTAGAAATTGGAGCAACTCAGATTTATCTGATGAAGTTCCCTTTTTGTTTGGAAATAAGACTGGAGTTGTCTGCTCCAACTCCTCCCACAACCCTTTTTTTTTGTCTTTTGCGTTCTTTCTTTTGGAGACTCATATATCTGGCTCGAAAATCACTCGAGTTGAAAGTAAGTTTGAGGTGTTGCATTTCAGGACGAGAACAGCTGTTCTTACACAGTGTCAATAAAGACGAGCTGCTCTTCGACTTCGTACACTCGTGACCAGATCAGTCTTTCGTTTGGGGATGCATATGGAAATCAGGTAAACTGCTTGATCCTATCTCTGGTCCAAGGTATTTTGGTTCGTGTGATTCTGGGTCGGATTATAATATCTTTTGATCATGCAATTGATTTTTACTTTCTTAGTGGTTAAGGATGATTGCCCATCAAGGATGTTACATGCTCCTGCAAAAAGTGCATTGATTAGCTGATCAAAATAGTCACAGCCCATAAATCAAAGAGCTCCATATCTTGATAATTGGGTATTTCGTTACTGCTTGTAATTCTAGCCAGCAGATGCAAACCCTGTTTTCTTTCCCTGTTTCAAAGGGTACTTTAGCTAAATGAGATCTAACTTCTGCGCTCATCTGGACATGGCCGATCAGGTTTATGCGCCTAGGCTGGACGATCCCTCGACTCGTACATTCGAGCGGTGCTCCATCGATACGTTCGACATATATGGACCCTGCACGCACCAAGTCTGCTACATCTACCTCTACCGGAGCGGATACGACGGGTGGAAACCCGAAACCGTGACCATCTACGGCTACTACACCAAGACTGTGACTTTTTACTACAACACGTTCATTCCGGGTGACGTTTGGTGGGGTTTCAACCGTTGCGGCAGCTATTTAGCATCAGCATCCTCGTCCGCAATGTAGTAGAATTTGCTTGCTCATGTTGCTAGTTGGTGGAGGTTCTCTAGATGGACTGCCGGTCGTTTGTGTTGAGCAGGGCGAGGATGGGAGCAAGACAATAAGACGCGCATTTTAAATAATTCAGGAATGTATTCGTCTCTGTGTTATCGTTCCATTCTTAAATATTTCAGGACTACAAGCAAAATCGGCATCATTCTGCAGTTTCTCAAGAACACTGTGCATTGTGTGTCTTTTCGCAGAATCAGCTCTCCCATATAAGCAACTGAAGTTCATCTCTTTTTAGCAATGGATCCTCATGTATTTACCATCAAAAGGATACTTTTGACAGGTCAAAAAAACCGCGATGACACTTAAAAAAAGGAATTTCAAGGGAAGGTGGGCAATTGAATTTAATCTATAAAGTTTGAAACTTTTGATTGTATATGAGATGGTCATGAATTATATTTAGCTTAAATCGTATAAAATTACATCCATCAGTTAAAGTATGTCACAATTTCACCAACACAGCCCTTTTTATTAGCGGGAAAAGTACCGAACTTAACTCCCATCCCACCTAAGGATCATTCTTCACCATACAACCCTTCTCTCTCCTTCTCTCTCCCCCTCCCCCCTTCAACACAGCCTCGTCAACCACCGTGAAAAGGGTTGGTGCCTCGTACACTCCTCCCTTCCTCTTCTCCTCAATGGGGAAGTCGTCGTCCCCCACGCCACCCTTGTCACCGTTGCCACCATTGGACATAGAGAAGGGCACCAAGATGCGCCGTCCCACCCATCACCATTTTCCTCCACCACCGCCTCCGAAGCAGTGGTTCTCGTGGATTGTCCCGGTCATCTTCTCGGCTAATATCGGGCTCTTCGTGTACACGATGTATGTCAACGACTGCCCCAGAAGGGAGCCTGTGGGTTGCACCCTGTATCCTCTGCTAGGGAGGTTCTCTTTCCAGCCATTGAAAGAGAACCCTCTCTTAGGCCCCTCCGTCATCACGTAAGAAGGCTCTGTATTCTCTGATCTATCATTTATCTTTATCTATCTTCCTCTAGTTTCAAATTCTGTCAATACAGCAAACTGCTACATTAATTCTAATTTCTAAACCCTTCTGATAAGCTAACCGAGGGGTCGGGAATTTCCTTTTTCCTCTTTCCATTTTCGTGCCATGAACGTTTCAAGTATAGAAATTCTCTCTGAAGCCAAATATTTCGGCTTGTTCAGTGAAGGACATCAAATGATTGTCATACAGTTTCAATAATATGGTAGAGCTTGATGATGAGCCGGTGTATTTGTCTCTGTTTAAGTTCACAAGAGTTTGTAAGAGAGTTTAAGGAGATTTCGTCTCATTGATAAACCCTGCCTAAAGTCTACTAACACAGACAAAAAAGAAGCTCCATTGGAATAGCGGGCTTTCCATCCAAAGGATGCTCATGTGAGTATACAGTGTCTATTTAGCCTGATGTTTTGGCAGAAGTTAGGCAAAACGTCTCGAATGTGGGTTCATAGCCCCGAATGCATTACAGGTGAACATGAAATTTTGAGGAGAATGTCATATTGGATATCCTGCAGGCTGGAAAAACTCGGAGGCCTTGAGCGAAAACTTGTGGTGGAAGATGCTCAAGGATGGCGGATGATATCCTGCATATGGCTTCATGCGGGAGTCTTACATCTGGCTACTAACATGTTGAGCCTCATGGTTGTTGGCGTAGGACTCGAGCAAGAGTTTGGATTTCGTAAGAATTACACTCTAGAGAGTATAAATTAAGCTGACTAATGTTTCCCAATCGTCGCTGATTCCGAGTAACATGCTTGTGCAGTGAAAATCGGAGCTTTATATGTGCTTTCTGGCTTTGGGGGAAGCTTGTTATCTACACTTACCATCGATGGAGACTCGAAAATATCAGTCGGTGCATCCGGTGCTCTTTTTGGACTGCTGGGAGCTATGCTTTCTGAGCTGATTACAAACTGGACCATTTATGCGAATAAGGTAAATTCTATCTTCCCGTCACTCTGCTCTAACACTAAGTTGAACCTGCTTGATTGTAGATTTTCTAGTTCAGGAGGCAAGTGTGGCCTCAAAAAAAAAAAAAAAAAGGTTCTGAGGGCAAGGTTTTTTAATTCTTGTCCATTCAGTGCACAGCTCTGTTCACTCTAGTGATTGTCGTCACCATAAATCTGGCCATCGGGCTTCTGATACCTCATGTGGACAACTCAGCGCATATTGGAGGGTTCATCTCCGGGTTCCTTTTAGGGTTTGTTCTCCTGATTCGTCCCCAATTCGGGTATGTAAGCCGGAGGTACATCCCCGATGGATACGATGTGAAGCACAAAAAGTCCAAGCATAAGAGCTACCAATATTGCTTGTGGGTCACGGCTTTGATCCTCTTAGTCGCAGGGTAACTGACCTTATGTGGATTTCCTTCGCTTCAATACCGATGACCTTTTCATCGCAGCAGATCTCTGATGCTTCCGATTTGATGACAGATATGCTTCGGGATTGGCTAAGCTGTTCAACGGCCAGGTTCTAAAGACGATGCCATTTTAGAGAATGGATGATGACATTGTTTCGATCCTACCACCTCTTCTTTGAGCAAAATAGCAGGTACCAAGCTAAACTTCCCTGAAATAATGTTCATGGCATCATCAATTGCTGAAGGGTGGCAACATGCCAACCAACATCACGGAAGTTTGAGTCGCTTGTATATATGCATCAGTGGATCTCGAAACGCAAATTTATATGTAATGCTGGTGCAGTAGTGTCTCAATGAATATCTGGTTTTCCTCGTCACTTGGAGTGACGGAAAATGAACATTCGCATCTCTTGCTTTCTGCAGAACATGTCACTGTATCTCATCCAATGTTAATGTCAAAACTGTGATTCTTTTCAAGGTTACATACTTCCCTGGGCACATCAACAGAAAGCAACAAAATCAGGAGACTGGTGAAAGCAGGCTACCAGAAGATAGTTTGGAAGACTGATGATAGATTGTGTAACCAGTAATGCGAAACATATGTCTACTTGATCATGTTACGCGTAATAACTCTCACTCGAATTTGGCTCCCCCGGCCCCCTCTTGAGGAGCAGAAGTTAAAGGTCGATTTGATCTCCAGTTATAGATAGAAATTTACCCTCTGCCTTAGCTTTTCAAGTTCGTTCTAAGTAGCCGCTCTCACAACATAGTTCCCTCTTGCTAACATAGTGTAAGGAGCATTGAAGTAGGAGTACATAAGCAGGAATTATTTGTTAGATGAATTGCTCATCAACAGTCAAAATGATGTGAGCAACACAAAACCGCGATTTAAGACAAGTTGGGCTCGTAACCTTTTCACTTCCGGAAAACAGAACCTCAAAGTTCGATTGTTTCCTTTGCAGATCTAAATGAACTGTCAGTTTGCAGGACTTTGAAGACAATTTTTTACTAAACTCATTTTCATGAAACTTGGCAACACATGTTCAAGGAGTTGAGCATCAAGAATGGCCAATGCTCTAGGATCTCAAATTCCATCCAACAAGCTTTAAATTCAACAGGAGCTTTTCATATCAGATTCAAACATTTCAAGAGATCACAAGCAGAGCAATAACCCAACTCAAACATGTAGCTTGTAGCTTGCAAACCACAGAAGAAATATCAGCAACAGAAGCTAAAACTGCCAGTTTGTCTTAACTACCCAATGTAGTTCTGATCCTGATCCAATTCTGTAATCAAATTTCAAAGCTTCAAGATTTAAGATGAAGTATTCACAAGTAGCATCTGAAGGAATTGCCAGGAAGAAACAAACATCCCACTAGATAAATGATCAAGTTCATACAAGGAGCACTCAGAATTATTCTACATTGGCAATCCGATTACAGACACCACCCCACATCAGTTCACTCATCATCTTCAGAGCTCGCGTCGTCGCTGCTGTAGTCACTGCTGTCGCCAAAAGTATCTGGAAGTTCGAGGTCGACATGCCGGACTTGTATTGTCTCGGTCTCCTTGTGCAATCCCGGCGGTTGCAATTGTGGCTCCTCGGGCCTGTGGACAGGAAGGGTGCCCATTGGGGGCAATGCGATTGGATCACCTGGTTTCCATCCAGGTGGTGGAACAGGCAAGTCGGTAGGCAATTCCACCGGCATCCCCGGTTTCCAGCCGGACGGCATGACGATGTTCGGAGGCAACACTGGAATGGCCGGCACATTCGTGTTTGCAGGCGTCTCGACCATTGATATACTCACTTTGTCATCATCCTGGGCCGCCGATTTCGGCAGATGGATATCACCGACACTGTACAGCTGCGAGGCGCGCATTTGCTCGTCCTGGGGAGCCGGAGGCAGAGCCCCTCTAAGTGGAGCCTGTCCCGCACCGAAATCCGGCGGCGCGAACGTGGTGTAGCTAATCCTATGCGCATAGGAGACAATGTCGGACAGATTCAGCCTTGAGGCGACCGTGGTCGAGCTGCTGAGATCATCATCCCCGTCCTCCTCCATGGCAGATGCGGATCTCGACCGCTTCGGACGGCGATAGTCAGCGTAGTCATCGACCAGGACATCGAGGACGCGCTCGGCGTCCTTGAGGCGGTTGGCAAAGGAGAGGAGGGCAGAGTCCTTGGACCGGATCTCGCGGGCCAGCTTGTGCTTGGCGTCCTGGAGGTCGAGGATCTCCTGGAGCTCAGCGACGGCCTTGAAGAGCTGAGTCTGGAGGGAAGTGAAGAGGGAGAGAATCTCCTTCGTCGAAGACGGAGGTGGATCGTGAGGGACGACCTGCGATTGAGCGGACTGAGACTGCGATTGAGAGGAGAGGAAGGAAGGGAGAGAGCCGCGGAAGGAGGAGAGCCAGAGCGCGCGATTGGGGGAGACGTCGAAAAGCTTGGAGGCGAGGGAGGACATCTGGAGGAGGAGCGATTGGGCCCGCGGTAGGGGCGGGAGGAGAGACAGGAGGGTCGAGGATGGGGCGGCCGCGGCGGCGGCGGAGGAGGAGGAGGAGGAGGGGAGGGTGGGATGGTGGTGCGGTTGCTGGTGGGAGGCGCCGGCGGTAGTGAATTTGGGGGGATTTGGATTTGGGAGAGAAGGCGAGCTGGAGCTGGTGGGGCTCGTGAGGCCGAGCCTGGCCGGAGAATGCGAGATTTGGTGTTGAAGCATCGCCGCTATTTAGGGTTCCGGCGACCGGAGGAGAGAGATGAAGACGAAGAATGGCAGAGACTCGAGGGATCGAGATGAAGGGCGACCTCTGCCCAGTAAGGAGAAAAGAACTCCGGCGTTGATAATCCCTGTAGATAACTTAATCTGTAATTATTCATATTTTGAACATCACTATTGCACATTCAAGCGGCTTCTTCGGTATTGGGAGGAAATTATCCAAAAAAAAAATCATAAACATATTCTATTTATGCCAATTTAATCAAAAACTTTTTGATAATTTACCAATTCAATTCTAAACCTTTTAATTTTTTTTAATTTAATCCTAAATCTTTTGAAAATTTTCCATTTTAGTTGTAAACCTATTATTTGAGTAGTTGGCCGGATGACTAAATTGGTAATTTGCCAAAAGATTTAGAACTAATTTGGTAAATTATTAAAAGATTTATGATTATATTGGCATAATTAAAATGTCTATGACTGAATTAAAAAGCCGTCAAAATGTTTAGGATTGAATTGACACAATTGAAATATTTAAAATTGAATTGGTTGTGCAATAGATTTTGAGACTTTTTGGACAATTTTCCCTCAGTATTTGGCGGTCTTTTATTAGTTACGGATTTTTTTTTTATCAAAGGTTGATTTCTTGGTCGAGACATATTTAATTTTTTTAATTAATATGAGCAAATTATGTTGTTATTTGGCATAGTCCATACAAATTGAAAAAAAAAATCTAAAGTTTGAATGTTTGTTAGTTGTTTCAAAATTTAAGATATTATATTTTATATATATAAAAAGAAAACTAATTTTTATTTTTTATTTTTGGATAGAATATCGAAGGAAAACGTGTTGATCAATTCCGTGGGTACCTGTTACGCCACGACGCGATCCAGCAAGAGCCAGTCAGGTCACCAATCGCATGGAGGGAGGTCCACAGTTGGTAACCATGCACCCCCACGTTAAAACCCGGACTCTCGAAAACCCCTACGTTCCGCGAAGCCTAATAAAATCGGAGACGCAGAGCGCCCACCCACCAAGGATGGGCTTGGCCTCTCTCAGATTCACCGCCGTGTTCCACGGTGATTTCAATCCCCGTTTCTGTTACTAATCCGCTCATCTAGGGTTCTTATCCGTTCTCTATGTTGAGTCCCGGAAAACCCAGTTTTTCAATCTGATTCGAACGACGAACGCTTTCTGGTGTTCTGTCTCTGTTTGTCTGACATTGAGCACGTTCTTGTGGCAGAAGCCATTGGTCTCACGGGAAGTCTTGGAAAGGAGGCATTTCTGACGTTTTCGGGTGATTGCACTAGACTTTGTTTGTGGGGGCCGATTCGAGTTCCTGTTCTTTTTGGTTTTGTTTTATGGGCAGTGAACGTCGCCTTGAGTTTGTGCTTGGATTGTTGAGTTCGCTGCGTGGGTATGTTTCCGCGTGAAGAGAATCCCAGAATATGCTTTCTCTGCGTCCCATTCGCAGATTTTGCCATGCCGCCGCCACCGCTGCCGCCATTGCATCGAACACTAGTCCGGCGGCTGTATCGAGCCTTGTTCATCAGGCAAAGGCGATAGAGGAACCTGCTCTCATGAAGCTCAAATCTGAAAGAGACCCTGATAAGCTATTTCACCTCTTTAGGGCGAATGCTCACAACCGCCTTGTTATTGAGAACCGTTTTGCTTTTGAGGACACGGTTTCTAGGCTAGCGGGCGCTGGTCGTTTTGACTACATTGAGCAATTGCTTGAGCAGCAGAAGGCCCTTCCACAGGGTCGCCGTGAGGGGTTCATTGTTAGGATTATCATGCTGTATGGTAAGGCCGGAATGGTTAAAAACGCGCTCGACACTTTCTATGACATGCACTTGTTTGGTTGTAAAAGGTCTGTCAAGTCTTTCAATGCTACATTGCAGGTTTTGATAGAAGCCCGTGATTTAATAGCTATTGAGGCCCTCCTTAGCGAGGTTCCACAAAGGTTTAGTGTAGAGCTGGATATAATATCTATTAACATTGTTATTAAGGCATTCTGTGAAATGTCTTTTTTGGAGAAGGCTTATTTAATCATGGTACAGATGGAGAAATCTGGTATCAGACCAGACATAGTTACATATACTACGCTAATGTCTGCGGCCTACAAGAATAATAGGTGGGAACTTGGTAACGGTTTGTGGAATCTTATGGTGCATAAGGGTTGTTTGCCGAATCTAGCAACTTTCAATGTTAGAATTCAATACTTGGTAAATAGGCGAAGAGCTTGGAATGCTCATAAGATGGCTGCTTTGATGAACAAAATCGGGATTGACCCTGATGAAGTCACATATAATTTGGTGATTAAAGGGTTCTTCCTCGCGGGATATCCTGAAATGGCCAAGAGGGTTTATTCTGCATTACATGGCAATGGATACAGACCCAATATTAAGATTTACCAGACCATGATCCATTATCTTTGTAAGGGAGGCGATTTGGATTTGGCATATTCAATGTGTAAGGACTGCATGCGAAAAAGTTGGTTTCCTAGTGTTGATTCCATTATTGCACTTCTTGAAGGCCTAAAGAAAAGTGGGCAGCCTGGGAAAGCTAAGATGATCATAGCATTGGCTCGGAGAAAGACACCACCTTTTTCTGAGATTCAGATGGACTCTTTTCAGTCCAAATTATCCTAGAGACGATTTTGGGCAGATGATGAACCTCTTAAAATTATTTCAGACAATCAGAGCCGTCATGCCTAACTTGAAATTTCAGAGCAGTGTGATATCAACGTGAGATCGAGGGAGCAAGGGTATATCATCTCTAAGGAACATTGCTTTACCCAGCCTATGTATCTTGGGTTTTGCTACAAAATGAGTATTCCAGGTGGATGACAACCATGCAGTTGCCATTGTTTGTAATGTAATCGCTCTCTTTTTCTCTCTCTCCGTCCCTCCGTCCGTCCCTCCCTCACGAGCACGTGCATGAGCATGAGCATGAAGAAGCCCTTGCATGTTAAGGCCGTGGTTTCATAGACTTCTCCATATCGAATTATTTTGTAGGAATTAGCGGATGAATTTGACATTAACTCTAGCTAACACCTTAAAATTGTCCCCAGTCCCCATTGTTTGTCCTGATAGATTTGACTTCTGAGTTTTCTCAGTGGGCTTGTCTCTTCAGCTCTTTTCCGAGAATGGATGGCGATGAACACAGAGGGACCTCCTCAGGCTCTCAGTACATCCCATGGAATGCCCAGCCTTCTTCATGGCCTTGTGTTTGGACTAAAGGTGACCATGCCTCAAGGACAGATGTTCAAGGCATGGTGAGAGAGACAGGCTTAGTCGGAATAACTAGCACGGTACATCCTTGCTCACCTTTAGTATGTATCCATCCAGCCAAGTTTTATGACATATGATTACATATTTAACTGTCTTCAAGAGAAGCTTGAATCTTGAAGTAATACGTCTTTCCTTCTACACGTTCTTGAAAGAAAATTCCACCCTGAGCAGTTTCAAGCACACATTTAGTGGAAGCTAGATTTGTTTCTGAATCTGAATTGCTTCTTTTAGTCTGACTTTTTATGTCGGCTTCACAAGTACCTGTGTACAAGGTCTGTTGTGTGACTTTTCTTTTTGTATTTGATGAAATCTATTTAGCAGATTTCAAGTACATAAGCTGTAATGTCAAGAATTTTGTATCGAATGACGGAGAGAATTTAGTTTGTGATTAAGTTAACCTCTTCCATTTTGGACTGGAGTTTTATTACTGAGTAAAAGATATTGAACCTTTGAATTTTACCTGGAAAGTAAGAAAGCACTCATCAATAGATCATATGGGCCTCTTTGATGTCATGAATGGCTGAGGCATGGTAGGTATGCAGTGCAATTTCTATACTGCAATCAAACTTTCCTTTTGAAAGAAGGCTTGCCCATGCATCTGGCTGACCATGTTGTAATCCTTTTGACATATTGGAGATAGGAATTATGGGCCTTTTTGAACATTTCTTTTTTGGAAAATGAAGCAAGAGAGAAATTCAAGCGTCAAGCCTCGAAGTCGTCCTAGGTTAACAATTTTGGTGCGGAGTAACTTTGCATCCCTTTAGCTCAAGCAATAATTCTCTAAGCTTGTTGTATCCGCATTTTTTTTTTTTTTGTATCTAATCCATTTACAGAGACCAAACATGTTGCTAATACTCTGATTTCCTTTTGACTTAATGCAAATATAAGTGCAGAAGTTCTGATCAACAGGACAAGATCGAGCTGGCTACAGCTTCCATGAGAATTGCTGCTGCCTCTGTTAGGATACTGGTCAAGAGCATATAGAAAATAACCAACAGAAGCAATGCTTTTCTTTTTCAGTCTGAAAAAGAATGGTTGGTTTCGAGTTCTTGCGCTTGTTTCCTTATGACGCTCTGATTCTTTCATGGTGGTTGCGTGGCAATTATATCCTGCCACTGCAATAGAGACCTAGCTCCTCTATGAAGGTAATAGATGAGTGATTGCTACCAACATCTTGAAACCCCAGCCTTGGTACTTGTCTTGTTATGGAGATGAATGATTACTATATACCCATGAATACTTTGATGCAATAGGTATGAGCCAGAATTGTTTTCCATCAATTTCAGTCACACGGCATTGACAGATTCTTTTGATATAGCCTTTGGCCTCAAGTTGAATAATCAAGCATTGGAGAAAGTGGAAAGTTCCAGAGCAATATGGAGTTACTTTTTGTCGTCAGCTGTGTTTTCATGGAAGTGCTGTAATTCTTTGGGAGCTGACCTTGGTTCAGTCATACTATTGTTACTGATAATGTTGTTTATAAGGCATGGCTTCCTTTTGATGCATCGTATATACACAAGTATGCAACATTTTCACTTGGCATCTTTTATCAATTACTAAGGTATATGGCGGGCATGTTGATGGAATTGCAAAGAGAATGCACCAAAGAGCCGTATCCGAATGTGTAATTGTAGCGCAAAACATGAGAATGAGCCTGTTTTTCATGCTGAGTGACCATGCGCCGTGGAAGGAGCTCGTAGTTTGGGCTATTCTTTTGCCTGTACGAACTCGTGTTTTGTTTGGAGTCGCAGCCTTTAAATTGGACTCAATGCCGTCAACAACCCAAGTACAGTACAACCCATATGGGATTGAAATTTGGTTGGTGTTAACAGGATCTGAAGCTCAAGGAGAACTTGCCAAGCAAGTTACTACTTGTTGAATTGATTGCCCGGGCAATTGGAGTGGTGAAGCATTCATGGAATTGCTGTATTCCTAATAAACAACACTTCTTGTTCTTTAGTTATCGCATAGATTTCTTTTTTTGTTTTTGCAAAGTGTAGTCTTCGAGGCTTTTTTTTTTTTTTTCTAAATCCATCCATAAGAGGGGCAAGCCTGGATCTTGGAAGATGGAGAAAGTTTGCGAGAAAACCCAGGCTAAGTAGGAGGAAAGGGAATGGCAGTTAGGCAATATATTGTTGCATTGAAACTGACTATAAATCAAATAATTTTGCTCAACTTAATCATGAATTTGTATTGTGCACATTACATGACTACTTACCCAATCTTAGTTTAGATAATTGTGGCTTTCTGCTGTTAACTTCTTTAGGATCTCGGTACCCTTAAAAACTAAATCGATTGCTCAAGACTTTTGATCTCTACTTGGACCGATGAATCAATGCTCGAATTGGTACCTTGTAGATTTGCACACATCTCGCCTTAACAATTCAAAATTGTATCTATTTCTTATGTCATACTTATGGTGCACGGGGAGATATGTTATGATTAAGTTCAAAACTATTAAGACACGTGATTATTTTGTTTTAGTTTATCACGGATACACGTAGTACCATACAATTTCAAAAAAAAAAAAAACATTGCACGCAACGTTGCCATTTCATAAAGATTGCCTTTCGATGAATTATGTGAAAAAGGAGTTTAGGATCAATCTTTCATCTAACAAAAGAGGGGGGGAAAATCACTTGTAGCTCACATCTCTAAGGTGAATTATTTTGGATAATGACACAAATGACTTGTAAATTTTGGCTCTACTTATAATATGGTTCTTAGGTTTTTAATTCATCTAATAGAATATCTCAATTTTAGCCCAATAAGTAATGTTGTTCCTGAGCTTTTAATTTGTTCGAAGTGATATTCAAGTTAATTCCTAAACTATATGAAAATGTTAAATGTTATTTTTTCATTAATTCAAGTTCAGGGACATGATCAAATATTTTTATATAGTCCAAGGACTAGATTGAATATGTATTAAATGTTTAGGGACCACGTTAAATAGATAGAAAGTCTAGGGACAATATTGCATATTAGGTTAAAATTAAGAAATCATATTGAACAAATTAAAAAGTTTATGACTATTACATATTGGATCAAAATTCATACACCATGACGTTATTTTTCCCGAATTAATTTGTGAATTTTAGGTTTCAATTACAATGGTATAATTTACATCTTCAAAAGTAAGTGAAGTGAAGCTACTGAGTTCCGGGGCATGGACGCGAAGTTGCAGGAATAACGGGAAATCGTGTTCAGTCTTGTGACTGAAACTCCGAGGAGTCGCATCTCCTGGCCTCTCCATAGCTTCCATTCTCTCTTTCGCATGTCGAAGAACGTTCTCGCCCGCATCAAGCCCCTTCACAACCCAACCGGCTCATCTTTCCTCAAACCGCACCTCAAGAGATTCGTCAACGAAACCATCCGTATTCTCGACGACCCATCTCCCCATTGGCAAGATTCCCTCGGGAGCCACTTCTCCCATGACTATTTCCTCGTTTCCGACGTTGCCCACCATGTGTTTGATAGAGCGTACGACGCCGGGTTAGCCTTGAGGTTCTTCCATTGGGCGTCTGGCCAGCGTCGGCAACGCGGGTCTCTTGGCGAGAGCGGTTATTCTTCGCTGTTAAAGCTGCTCGCCAAATGCAGGCTGTTCCCGGAGATCGAATTGGTGCGGAGTAGCATGGCGAGTGAGGAAATTAGGCCGACTCGCGAAGCCATGAATGTTCTGATCCGTTCTTATGCGGATTGCGGGATGATTGATCAGGCACTTCGGAGTTATGATGCCATGCGGAAAGTCTGTGGTTGCTCACCGGATGTTTTCGCTTGTAATGGTTTGCTTAATGCGCTCGTGAATCATGGGAAAATAAGGGATGCCCGTAGGGTTTACGACAAAATGCTTGATAGAGAGAATGCTGAGGGTGTTGACGCCGTGGATAATTATAGTGTTTGCATCATGGTCAGGGGTTTGTGTAGTGGAGGCAAAGTTGAGGATGGTGAGAAAATGATTCAGGATAGGTGGGGACATGGTTGTATACCGAATGTCGTCCTCTACAATACACTTATTGATGGATATGTTAAGATTGGGAATGTGGACAAGGCCCACGCACTTTTCAAGGAGTTAATTCAGAAAGGTTTTTTGCCCACAGTGCAAACTTTTGGATCCATGATCAGAGGTTTTTGCAATGCAGGGAATTTTGATTTGGTTGATAAGCTCATCACTGAAATGGAGAAGAGGGGTCTTGATGTCAGTCTGTATATATGTAACATGATTATCGATGGTCTCTACAAGCATGGTCGTGCAGTGGAAGCTGTGAAAATGGTTGAAAATATGGTTCAAAGTGGTTGTGAACCAGACACTGTGACATATAATATCCTGATTACTGCTTTGTGTAAGGATCAGAGGCTGAGGGAAGCTGAAGGTTTTCTTGGGAAGTCACTTAGAAAAGGATTCACATCAAACAAGTTAACCTGTACTCCACTGATACTAGCATATTGCAGGCAAGGGGAATATAAGAAAGCCTGCAATTTGCTTATTGATATTACAGAAAGAGGAGAGAAGCCTGACATGGTTACTTATGGAGCTCTCATCCATGGAAGCGTTCTCCTTGGGAACATTGATGAAGCCTTGACAGTTTACAGAAAAATGATGGAAAGGGGAGTTTTCCCTGATGCAGGGATATACAATGTCTTGCTGAGTGGACTTTGCAAGAAAAGCAGGCTTGAAGCTGCCAAGTTGCTACTCATGGAGATGCTTGACCACAACATAGACCCTGATGAATATGTTTTTGTTACTATAGTTGATGGGTATGCAAGACATGAAAAAATCACAGAAGCTAAGGATATTTTCAAATTTGCAATTAAGAAGGGTCTGCATCTCGGTGTTGTTGGGTACAACGCGATGATTAGGGGCTACTGCAGGCTTGGAATGATGAAGGACGCAATGTCTTATTTCCACGGAATGTTAAAGGAGCAGCTCATTCCAGATGAGTTTACTTATAGCACACTCATTGATGGGTACGGAAAGCAGCAGGACTTGGACAAAGCAATGAGGATGTTCAGGCAGATGATTATAAGAAAATGCAAGCCAAACGTGGTGACCTATACCTCTCTTATAGATGGGTTTTGCCGCAGTAAAAATTTTGATAAAGCTGAAGATTTATTTTTTGGAATGAAATCTTCTGGCTTGGAGCCCAATGTGGTGACATACAGTATACTAATAGGCAGTTATTTTAAGGAGGGAAGACCTGAAAAAGCAGCCTCCTTTTTTGAACTGATGCTGGAGAATAATTGCAGTCCCAATGATGTTACGCTTCATTATCTTGTCAATGGGCTCATCAACACCATACCTTGCTCAATATCTGAGACAGCTACTATATATCAAGGGGAGAAATGTACTTTCCTAAAACTCTTTAGAGATATGATATTGGATCAATGGGCAGCACAAGCTGCGGCTTACAGTGTTATACTTATTTGTCTTTGCCAGCACAAAATGGTTAAAGATGCTCTCGTGTTGTATGATAAGGTGACAAACAAGGGATCACTTCCAGATCCTGTCTTATTGGCTTCTCTGCTTCACGGAGTTTGCTTAGAAGGCCAATCACAGGCCCTGAAGGGTCTAAATCCACGTAAATTTAGCAAAGAGGATCTTAAGGTAGCTTCAAAATACTCTTCGATGTTGGACAAATACTTGTACAAGGAAAGGAGTTCAGCGGCTTCTTGTATTTTGCAAATTCTGGGAGTGAATAATGGGCCACGTGACCTAGAAGTGCATGAGGTGCATGAGGTGGGAGTAACATAAGAGGACCTTATTCTTCAGTGTTTTTCTAGGACAAAAAAGTGGTGCGACCTGGGGGCGATTCAATAGATATGCATGGAGATTGCTGTCTCAGCATTGCTTTCTCCAGAGCGAGAACTGTAAATTTAAACGCCTTTCAGGTGAAGTCAAGTCCCATCTGGTTTTGAACTGTCATCTGATGGTTCCTCAGGAGTTTTGAGGAGCTGCTTCACTCTTGTTATTAAGTTGGATTTGATGATGGTAGATGCCTTTTTAACTAGCAATCTTTCCGTTAATGGACAGAATAGCAGCTGCTTTTATCATAAGACTGACATCAAATTAGGGTTCTTTTGCAGAAACTTATGCTGCTTATTGCAAATGATCCTCCCCATAGATTCCGGAGCATAGCAAATGTTGATAGCTGCCGGAAACAGCTTGTCTTTGACAAATGCTGGCATTGTGACCAGGCAAGCGGTTCAAATGAGATGCTAGCCAGGCCGGGTTGCTTTGCTCAATGACGCAATAGGTTTTGAGACAGGACTATTTGCCGATTCCATATTCAAGGCAGCTGTTCAGCTGCAAAGCAAGCTTTATCCAGTAATGTTAAGTTGAGTCCTGTCTAGGGCAATCTACATTTATCGAAAGACAACTTACTTTCATTGATATAAATGTACGTACTGTAATACACAGCTTTGAGATGATATAAAGGTTTCATATAATGGATGTCTTTTCCCTTCTCGGTGGGAGGATGAGAATTTCTTCAATTAGTTGTCGGAAGACAACGGTTCTGTAGTCCCTTGGGCTTGAGGCTAATTTCGTTCAACGTCCTTTTATGGTAACCTCTCTAAGTTTCTCAGCTTGCATCATCAATATCGCATAATTATGTGGGTCGCGACCCGCCGGTTCTGGTGCATGAAATAAGACGCTCTCCAAGAACCAGTGAGGTTGTCACAGCTCCAATTGTATCTCAAAGAGTTCACTCACTTTCGGGCTCAGTTTCGTCGTTTCTCCATCTTGGACGCACCTTGTTACCTCTCATCATGCTTGCGAACTCTTTCACCGAGCAACAAGTGCCACGATCCATCTTCCCAGCTAGAATATCGATATGCTCCAAGAGGCCCAAACCTAGCAGTCGATTTCTCAACATCTCGACTGTAGAAGAATATGGAGGTATTCCTTCATCAATCATCATCTCAAAATATGCGCAAGCTTCCTCCAATTTGCCCTTCTTCTTGCACAGACCATGGACCATGACGGAGTAAGTCGAGACCGAAGGATAAAACCCTACCTTCCCCATACTATGCCAAACAACTTCTGCTTTATCGAATCGCCCCACTCTGATCAGCATTTTGAGCACCATGTTGTAACTGTGCCGGTCTGGCACACAATTCTCTCTCTCCATTCTAGATAACAGTCTGAGAGCCATATTGACTTCATTGTGATCGCAGTGGTAAGCTTGGATAGCATTGTAACTCCATGCATCTGGATTGACCCCTCCTTCAATCATCTCATCCAGTAATTGGTAAGCCTCTTCAACCTTCTCATTCTTGCATAGTTTATGTATTATGCAATTGTAAGTATACACATTAGACACGAGGTTATATCTCCTCATCCTGTCGAGCACCCTGAAAACCGAATGCATGTCATTTGCTTCGCAGTATGCACGGATGAATATCGAGTACGTGCAAGCATCCGGATCGAATCCTTTCGGACCCATCTCCCCAAAAATATTATATGCTTCATCCACGTTGCCTCCTTTGCACAAAGCCTCCAATAAGCTGTTCCACGCCTGAACATCCAACGGACAGCCCCTCTGCAGCATTTCATCGAACAGCTTACGTGCTTCATTCACTTCGCGTATGTCACCCCACCCTCTAATCAGAATACTGTAACTCTTCACGCTCGGCTCAAACTCAACCTTAGCTTTGTCAAAAAAATGCTGAGCATGCCTCACATGCTTCCTCTTACATAGGACATACA
Source organism: Psidium guajava (assembly GCA_016432845.1). Classification (NCBI taxonomy): domain Eukaryota; kingdom Viridiplantae; phylum Streptophyta; class Magnoliopsida; order Myrtales; family Myrtaceae; genus Psidium; species Psidium guajava. The sequence goes on along the minus strand of CM028234.1, from coordinate 35,417,914 downwards.
AAAGTTGGTCAAAATCGGCAGCACTCGGCTCAATACCAAACTCACTCATTCTACTGAAAGCCCTTATAGCATCACCAGGCAAGTTCGCTCTACTATAACCTCTGAAAACAATGAAAAAGATTTCTGCGTTCAGCTCCAAGTTCTCGGAGTCTTTCATCTCTCTCAGAAAATCCCATAGCAAAGCAAACTGCTTGCTGCTCCCGAGTACATCAACCAAGATTCTGTAGCTCTCGAAGCTGTGTTCGAAGCCCGGGAGTTTCTTGGCCCAGAGAAAGAACCTGTGAGCAGAAAAGCCGAGATTTTTGCAGCGTTTAAGGACTTGTTCGACCAAGTTCGTGGATATCTGTGGGGAGAAGGCGGTCAGGGAATGTTCCAAGTCCTGGTGAGGATTACGATGGTCACTGAGGACGCGGGAGACGTCGTTTACGAGCTCGGGCGACGGTGGGTCTGACGTGGAATGCGAAGCGTGAGGAGACGGAGCGAGGGAACAGAAGGGTCGAAGGCGAAGAGCGTGGGAGAGGGAGTGTAGAGTTCTTGATTTGGATGGGAGTGAAGTGACGGCCATTGTCGAGTTGGTAAGAATCAGAATCGAATGGTCTTTTGATTTGAAGCAAGCTATGTGGTCGGGAGACAATACTGGGTACGCCTGGCTTGCTCACTCGACAACAAGACATCAAGTTGTAGCTTCAGTTTCAGCTTCTTCCTCCAAGCTTCGAGCTCCCTTTCTCACTCACCAGAAGCTCTCCATGGCAGCGGCCGCAAAGGCCAAGACCGTCGTCGAGCTCTCCGCCCAGTCCGATCTCTACGCTAACTCTCACTCTCCGGTCCACTCCGTCGCCTCGCCCTCTCCACCCTCTCCGATGCCCAAACCGTAGACTACCCCGGGACTCGGTCCGGCACCCTCGTGCTGCTCCAGTCAGTCGCCTCTTTCTCCTCCCTCGGCGACGACTCTCCAGGTCTCTAAATTTTTTTTTTTTCCCAATTGATTCTCTTCCACCGCGGCCCAACAAGAAAACCCCGCGTCTCAAAGGGATTTCCGCCGTCGCGAGGAGGTGTTGTTCCGATTACCCCGTGAATGCTTTGGATAATCTAGTGCTGGCTCCCGGTAAGCCGGCGAGATAGTTCATCGGAGATTTCGATTCAAAGAAAACACAATCTCCATCAAAATCTCGCGGTTGTTGGCGGTGGGGCTTCGTGGGCATGAGTATTTACAATTTGGTTCGTCATGTCAAACCAATCCAAAATACTTTCTGATCAATAAAAATATTTATGGATAAAATTAAAAAGTGAATTGAAAGTACCTTTCCAAATTGTTCTTCTTGAATTTTTTTAAATTTTTTTTTTGAGTATTTTAATGTTTTATTATATTCTTTTTTTTTTCTTTTCTGAATGATGGTGACCAGGCATAGGCACGGGCCGTCGAGGCTCGACCTCCCCGGCGAACTTGAGCCTCATTAGCCCGCGCTTGTAGTGGCGAGCTTAAGCTCACCCGATGAGATAGAAGGGAAAAGAAAATTTTATTTAATTTTTCAAATGAGAACCGAACTCGAGAAAACAATTCTCGGTCAAATATCGTCTAATAAAAATAGAATAAAATAAACCTGAAAAATGATTTTCTCGAAAAAAGATTTTTTTTTTAATTTTTAAACGAAGCTTTCCGTGAAACGAATGGGCTCTTGGCTATCATCCGTCGTCACAAACTTATTTTCCTGAATTTTCTGCGTTTTGAATTTGAATATCTCGTAGCATCTGGTCGGCCATTCAATCGTAAAAGGTCCTTTTATCAGAACGAAGTGGCGACAAAAAGCAGTAGGGCCTGCTCGTGTATCGTTTTCGCCTTCTGGGTTTGTAGCGACGATTCCACATATACCAGAACTGAAAACGAAAACGAAAACTCTAGTGTACTCTTAACCCCCCTCGTGTATTAACAATCATAGAGCACGGTCTGTCGTTCACTCCCAACTTTCCACCATTGACACCCTTTCACACAGTTAGTGCATGTCGACAAAGCCTGGCACGTAAACAAGATGGAGCTCTCGCCAATGGCGCAGACGCAAAAGAACAGCTTCTCTAGCGTCACTGTACTTTCCGAATGGTTCTGAATTTGTCCGGTATCAAATGCTTTCGGAGGAGACGGTTGTCATGTTGGCTTTCGGAATACAATTCCCTTGTTTAAATTGAGTTTCTGAGAGACTGAAGAGGTAACCCTACACGAACGCGGAGTTTTCCTCTCGCGTACTGTGGTACGGATCGATGATCGCAGAGAACGAGATAGAATCCTCTTTGGTTCGACGAAACGTCGCGATGAATGGAACTAGCAGAAGAAAGGCAACAGAAGGATGCGTGTGTGTAGAGAGAACGAATTAGCCTTCGAGTTGTTTGCTGTATCGATAGCAACGATTCGACGTTAGCAATACGAAAGATGACATTGTCGCGTCGAAATGAGTTTCTGACATGGTCCCTTCCTTTGGCAGACCACACGAGACGACGAAAACAGATTTTCTCCGCAGTTTGTTTGTATGATCGCGCGAGATGGTCACGGTGCTGTTGCTTCACCCATTGGACCTGGTCAATCCGATCGTCCACGCATGCAGTCTAGATGAGAGTCCTCTCTTCTCTCTGTTTTCTTCTCTTCTTTTTGCAGGCCATGGACGACCATCTCTCCCCAATCTTCGACGACCTGTGTCCATCTCCAGCTATCCGGCTATCGTCTCCGTCCGGTTAGCTTTTCGTTTTCCTCCGGTCCTAGAATTTTCTCGAGGTCTCTGTCCGGTTAAGTTTTCTTCTGCTCTGTCTGCTATTATGAACGCGCTGAAAGTCGATGATGATGACACGACGTCGAGACCGCGACTTAAGGCATAGAGGTAGTCGTCAAGGCCCCGTGAGAACACCCACGACACCCGAGGCAGCGAAACGGCGACGGAAGCAGGCTACCCGCGAACGACACCGTGCAGGTGAGGGAGAGGGCCGGAGGGAGATGGAGAAAGTGGGCAACGGAGAAAACTAAAACGATAAAACAGAGAGAGAAGGGAGAACCGTCCATGGCGTGCGAAAGGAAATTAATGGGCAACGATGGAGAGAGGAAAATCCTGGCAAGTGGGCTCCATGGACAGGTGTCGCAAAATGAATGGTCATCTGTAAAAATGAGGTGGCACCACGTCACGTCGAGAAAATGTACCTAATATTTTCTGGTGTGATCCGAGTCAGCCGTGGAACCGACGTGTCAACACCATCAGAAACTCTGACGTGGCGCCCGGTGGCTCATGTTGAAATCCTCATCTCATGCCATGCCATGCCAGGGCCTTATATATAAGAGCCCTCCCCGGTCCACATATCTCGCTCAACCCCATACACGCTTCGGCGCACTTCTCTTCCTCGGTGCATACTTATCTGCAATAACCGGCAAATCCCACATATCTCTCTCTTCTTTATCAGAGAAACCGTAGAAACATCTGGTTTTTCTTTTTTTTTTGGTGGGTTTGACTAGAAGTTTCTCAAACTTTTTTTAGCAACTGGTGTGTGTCCCCTCTCTTGAACTTGGGTCTGCCATTTTCTTGAAAAAAAGAAGAAGAAGAAGATGAAGATGAAGGAAAGCTTGCAGAATCCTTTGCATCTCAAGTCTTTGAACCACATTTCGCTCGTTTGTCGATCGCTCGAAGAGTCCATGAACTTTTATTGGAATGTTCTCGGTTTCGTCCCCATCAGGAGGCCCGGATCGTTCGACTTCAATGGTGCATGGTATTCACATTTGTCCTGAAGCATTGACAGACTAATTAAGAAACTAAAGAACAATGCAGTGTTAATCTGTCGTGTCTTTCGCTCCGAGTAACAGTGAATCTCCTCCCTTGGATAAGCATTTTCTTTTCTTTTCACAGGCTTTTCGGCTATGGGATCGGAATACACCTGCTGCAGTCGGACGATCCGGAGAAAATGATCAGGAAAAGTGAGATCAACCCTAAGGATAATCATATTTCCTTTCAGGTATATCTTTTTTAAATTTGAAACAAGTTCATTTAATTATGAGAAAACAAATTTCATTTAGGAGATTTCTGTTTCATATTAATTGGATGTGCATTTGCTAATATTATTGAAGCTTGGAGTCAAATTGTCATTTGTCAGTCTTGTCTCACTATGTTAATCTTCCATTCAACCTTGATGAGGAAACCGGTTTCTATGACATAGTCGTTTGAATACAAATATTCATATTGATCAGAAAAAATTTCGTTTGCTACTGATAAATAGATGTCACCTTCTTCATATTGCATTGAAGAAACAGTTTGGAAACGTTACTTTTACTTGGTATGAAACAAACAAAGGAAATATTTTGAGCTTTTTGAAAGCATTTGCTCACTTAAAAACCTCAAAATGTGCTGTACAGTGCGAGAGCATGGGGGCAGTGGAGAAGAAGTTGAAGGAGATGGGGATGGGTTACGTGCGGGCGGCCGTAGAGGAAGGAGGGATCCAAGTGGAGCAGCTCTTCTTCCACGACCCAGATGGGTTCATGATTGAGATCTGCAACTGTGACAGCCTCCCCGTGATCCCTTTGGCCGGTGCGATGGCACGGTCATGCTCTCGTGTTAACCTCCAGATATTGCAGCAGCAGCAGCAGGTCAAGCAGGTGGTGCAGCAGTAATGAAGTTTTCCTCTTCTTTTTTTGTTGAAATACCACTATTTTGTCTCAGAATAACAACTCTATTTGATCAGTGATAATAGATGGCATTCTGACTTTTATGTCCAGTTCATTCCCACCATTGCTTGTCCAAGTTTTTAAATTTGTAATGTAAAGAACTGTCCAGCATCCTTTGCATAGATGTGATGGGATCTGTACAGAATCTCTCTATCTCTCATGCTGTTCTCTACATGCTTGATCATGTTTTCCACGTTGGAGGTCCAGAACCATGGGCTTAATCTATAAAAATTTGCAGTGCATGATGGCTTTCTCTTTGAGAGAGGTTCAATGCGGCTATTACTGCATGAGTTGACAAGTAATGAAGTTTTTTTCTTTTATTTTACAAAAAATGAATGATCTGAAAAATATTTTTTTAAAATGATATGTTAGACATAAATTGTTGTGGATACAAAAGTATTTTTTGTACGAAACAAACGCAGCCTTAGTATTTAATAACTCTCTCAACATAATCTAATTATAACCGAGGAGGGGATCACGATCATGGTAAGAACCATACATTTTGTCAAGGTACCCATAAGAGACTCTTTAAGCTCGAGAGATATGCTTGAGAGAGCAATTTAACCAGGAAAAAAAATGAAGGGGCAGTTGGGAAGGAAATTCCAAAAACTATGGAAAACAGACAGAGCAAACCCAATTTGTTTGCTTGGCAGAGAAAGTGTTCATATGCAATAAGCTGCAGAACAAATAATCATGCAAAGCCGACCGTTTCCCTCACATTTTCCGTTTCCGTTCCTGGATTAAATACAGCATGAAGAAGGAATTACAGTAACATGAAATATTAGCACGAGACTACTTAACTAATGAAGTCTTTTCCACTCAATCTCACGTCAAAAAGCAACCTAAAAAGTGAGAACATATATACATCGTTAATGTCCGTCCCTGGTTAGCCAACCCAAGAGCCTACTTTTCCTGACTGGCTTCTAATTAAAACCAGAAAAGAATGCAGAGTCCTTGAAACCTTGCCTAGGAGATGCAATGGCATTACGCAACCCCGAGTGTGAAAGGAAGGAAAAACATCATGACTCTCCTTTCAGAAGGAATGAACATTTTCAGAGCCAGATTGAGTTTTCTGTTTAATGAAGCTGTCTTGGTCTTCAAATGAGAAGCAAGGAGGAGGATATACTAGACCGGACACTGAGCCGTATGCTTGCCAACAGAAGGATCTTGTAGTGCCACCAGCATGGGAAACAAGATGTATGTCTTCTAAATATAGCCCTTCACATGGAGCATCGTCGCTGCAGGCAAATATCATCGCTTTCTCAGTAGCTGATGTCCCTTTGATCCCGAAGAATGATATATCTCCCACTTTAACAGCTGATGTCTGCATTGATTCCGTAATGGGAGTTTCAACAGCGTTTATAAGTTGCAGATGAAGGGAAATTAGGCCAGATTAATCAAGAAGAAATGATATGTAAACCCAAGAACGGTGATGAGGTTTGCATTGTACAGAGTTGACGCAGGCACTACAAATAGAAGATGCAGACAAGGATCTGAATTTAAGATTTCATCACAAAGGAAGTCCTTTTAATCGTGCTAGTTTGAGGTCAGGCAGGCATGTGGAAGATAGTGCTTTACTCCCAAAATTAAAGGTGAGAATTCCTCATCCAATTGCAAAGGGCGCAGAAACTCTTGATTCAATTTTTGGCAGGCTTTATGAAATAGCTCATTCTGCATAATGCCACTACTTTGGAGGCTTATTCCATTACTCGGTGGGATTTCTGTTCATGAAATTGCATGCTTCTCCAAATCTAGAAAACAGGTGGAATTCAAGGACCACTCCATCGATACACTAGTTCTGATTGATCCTCTATATACTTTTACTCAAACTAACACAGGATATACTAGCTGCAGTTCGCTTAGCATTACATCCTCCATAGCGACATCAAGGTACCTATAGCCATTTGCGCCAGTAGAAAGATGAATTACCTGATTGGGACAAGGCTGAAAAGAATCACAATAATACTGATCAATGATTATAGGATGTGACACATTTTCCATCCCCACATTCTGGAAAATTACATTGGTGACAGAGCCACCGCCTCCCTGAGAGACAAGAAAGTGCAGGATGATGATCCAGAATAAAGGAAATTACTTTTCATGAGGGATTGTTTATTAAAAAAGAGATTTTGGAAAAGAAACCTCTTATGCCATGAGAGAGTTCACCTGCCACGTTTTAATCCTCAGACCATTTTCAGTGTTGGACACAAGTGCTCCATGAACAACTACGTCATGGACCTCAGCCCAAGATTTCAATTTCCCCAAGCTCCCAATACTGTAGGAGTGGAGGATGCTCAGCGTTAGTCCTCATATTGCTTAAATTTCGTGGACTGAAGCGAGAAATTCTTTCTTACCTAATACCATGTCCGGGCCCACAGATAATGTTTCTGATTGTGATCCGTGAAGAATTGCTGACTATAGAGATGCAGTCATCTCCTGGATAAGGTTCTCATCATGTTTCAGAAATAATGGGGTTCTTCATGAGAATCATACATATTCATTCAGGCAATATTAATTGTTGATAAATCATACAGGAGAAAGCTCCAAGTCAACTTGCTTAAAGATGCTAGTAAAACACAGAAACAAGATAAAAATCAAAATCGAGTCACTTCAAAGTAGTATAATGTCGTTTTTTTTTATCTTCTGTAGTCAGTTGGAGTCCAGGAGATATGTTTTAACTCCGAACACGTGAAATCACTCTTAGTTGAAAGGTGCAAGAATGAGGAAAAAAGCCAAACCTGTTCTAATAATGCAATCCTCGATCTGAACACCACGGGAAGCACTTACATGGATTCCATCAGTATTAGGGCTCGCAGCAGGGGCTATCACTCTGAGAACTGATGCTTTAACCCATAGGCAATTTGTAAATGCTACGTGCATCTGCTGACTGTTGATCACTGTGAGGTTCCTCACAATCAAATGCTTGCATCTATGAAAAATGACAGCCTGGATATGAGATTCTTAACATTACGATCATAAGATAAAAGGTTCAATTCTTAAACATTGAAGGAAAAAAGTGACATCGAGTGAAGCAAACATTGCTGCCAACTGCATTACATCCCAGATAAACTGCCACTAACCGTTGGAGCAGGATGACATGGCTGCATAAGAAGTAAAGAGAAGCTTAGAAGATTAGATGGATGCATGATTTGAGAAACTCGAGAAATATGAGAGATCTGCATAAAACTTTTACATTAGTCGCGTTTGTCTTGCAGGACCGATCCCACCATTCCCTACCCATTCCATTGATTTTCCCCCCTCCTTCCACAGTAAGGTGCTTCACCCCATGGAAATATATCCATCTATGGGGATTCAATCCTTCCCAGGCTTCAGGATCTTCGGGAGCAACAATGCTGCCTGCAATCTGTCATAGATTCGATTTCTTCATTTGCTGAAATACAGACTCATCGGTTCGCATGAAGAGCATAGTTAGGGTAAAGTTTCAATCTGGTACAGAGATCCAGTTTTTATGTTTCACGAGTACCTCTACGGTGACCTTCGACTGACAAGGTCCAGCAAAATCGATTGAGCGAAACAAGTAAGTCTTTCCAGATGACAGAAGAATTCTAGCTGGAGCAGAAAGAGAGCAAGCTAACTTCCATACATTTCCAACAGCCTGAAAGCGTGAGATCGTCATTACAAAAGATGTAGGTGAAATGAAGCTAATATATTCAAGGGGTCTCATGGGCAGTTCCTGGTTACTACCCATGGTTCTTACCAACTTCATTCTGAAGAAATAATATTCTAAATTTTCTACATCAATTGCTTGTTCATAAAAAGTCTTAGGATCTCAAGCTATTTCACAGCTTGACATGACAAGAAAAGAAAGGGAAAACTATTGCAGCAACAGTTATAATAGGTAATCAACTGGATCTCAGATTTCATCAGTGAGAGAGCTTTCAGATCATCCAGAAAAAAAGAAAAGAAAAGAAAAGTACAAATTGGTTGCCCTTGGATCAAGAACAGTTGCGTTTGCCAGACAAACTTTCCTCATTTTAATATCCTGAGGAATCATGATCAAGAATACAAAAATCCGGCTGAAGCAACAATCATAAAAAATAATGGCTACGCTCAACCAACCCAAACAGGTCAAGATTTGATACGTTAATTAACCAACTACCAACTACCCTCCATTTTCCTGACAATGTGGAAGGGAAAGCCGTAGCAGAACGGAAACACATCGATCCCTCAACTTATTCATAAGAAAGACAGAAGCAGACAAAGTTTAGGACTTTACCGCAGTATCATCACTAATACCATCTCCTCTAGCACCATGATCGTCGACCGACAGAACAATTTTGGATTTGGACCGGCTCGTGATCGACCCAGGACGCGGTAGTCGCAGCAGAGAATCGAATCTCTCGGCAAGAACGAAGTTTGAGCAGACAAACAAGAGAACATTAACGTGAAGAATGAAGGGTGCCGGAGAAAAATGTGCTCTTCGTCTTCTCATGACGAGTCAGCTAGAAGAGAGGGCACTGAGAGAGAGAGAGAGAGAGAGAGAGAGAGAGAGAGAGAGAGAGGGAGATCAAATTACTTTGAGATTTGTTCAGGCGTAATCAGATCCTAGCGGGGACAATGAGATCAGGGACTCCGTGTTTTTGCCCTTCGTAAACATGAGTGTTTGAGCTCGAAGTTACTGAATGACTAAATTGAAGAACGAAAGGGACGATGCGCTTGAAATCGTCAGCAAGCGCGAAAGTTCGGGGTCGAAACCACTCGCTCCCACACCTCTTAACTGTTGACGCCAAATGCAAGTAAAACCGACGAAGTTTCCTTAAAAAGTTCGACCTGTAGTTATTCCCGTTGGTCGTATTTCCATGTTCGAGCGTCTGCCCAGAGCCAAGTTTTCCACTGAATTCAGCAAAGCCTCATCCTTTCACTAATTACCGTATCACATGTACATAGAAGATCTTCGTTTTCTTCAAAGACGGTAAGGGGTTTTCACTTTCAAGGCCAGAACGATATAAATTGAAAACTTCTCCATATTAACAGAGATCATTCTTCTGGTTGAATATGTCTGACTTATGCTTATGGGGGAATGGAGTACGAATCAAGAAAATGGAGGGATCGAGGGTCTACGCATTGATGCTCCTTGTCTGCGTTTTCTTGCGAATCACACTGCTGCTTTTTTTCATTAATCTCTCTGTTGTACCATTTTATGCGTCTGCACGTGGCGGAAGAATCCCATCAATCTGCTTCCAACCTGTACGGTGGATGAGGAGGAGCGGACCCGGCCTCAAACCGATCGAAGCCCGATGCTGGTGGGCTTTACTGGTCCTTGGGAAGAGAAAAAGGCAAGGCCTTGTGGGCTTCCAGAGTTTCGACATCTTTTTTTTTTTGGACGAGCAGAGTTTCGACATCGTTCGCTCAGATGTCGGCGCTGTCGAAACGACACAATTTTTTGTCGGCCCGCCGGGTATGCGCGGAGCCCATTTTGGAAGAATTGAATTAAATCAGATGATCAAGAGTAGTCAATCATTTGGCAAATTTCAATTTTTCCCTGCTGGATAGTCTCCTGAATTGTTTTCGTGAAAGCAACACAATTAATTGTGTTATGGACTCACGAATGATGCCACTTGCAATATTTTTTTTAACTAAATCTTTTTTATTTGAAATTACTTAACCTTTAATTAATTTAAATAAGCTGCTAGTCTGACAGTATGATAATGCTATCAGTTATTTCTAATCATACGATTTCCCATTCAATAAGTACTTTATGTATAACACTCGGTGATGGTATATAAATATATAGTTGAGATTGTATTGTTTTTAATAGTACTATTAGAAAAACATTTTCCTTAACTTAATTGGGTCATCTTTCAAAAGTGAGTCAAGGATTTTGTCTGATCAGCAGATATCATACAAGTGAACATAAGTGTCTTCAATCCCAACTATTGTTGTTTATTTTATGTTGGCAGGCCTTAAGGATCGATAATCATAGTTGTCTTAATGTTTTCATCATGGTCAAATTCATGGTCCAACTTATAATTTTTCTCTAAGATTGAATTTTAATGTAGTGAAAGTCAAAACTATGAACTCTTTTCCTGACCATCCTCTTCACGTCTAAAAGGAGCCTTCAATTTAACTCTGTTACCGTAGAGTCCGATAGAAGTGATCTGGTGGAAGCCTTGATAAGTCGAAAGGTAGATCAGTTTAACTAGAAAGATAGGCTACTTATCACGGATTGCCTCAAGCTCTTGTCAGCCTATCTAGAAATTAGTCTAGCCCATTGTCCTAGGGCCTCTAATGCAGCTGCGGATTGGGTCGCAAAATCTTGTATGCTAAAAAGTCTTTCACAAAATTGGCTATGTTCCCCTCCCCAAACCCTTTGGGCTTTGCCTTTTTTGGATACTCCTATTTTAGGACCCTTTTACCTTGGGTAGTTAATGAAATAAATCTTTTTTCCGACCAAAAAAAAAAAAGAAGAAGTAAAGATCGCTATCTCTAACCTTCTTGAATCAATCGATAAATTGTTTGATATACTCATTTAGTAAAGTCTAGCCAGATCAACAACCGATGCATCCGACATTGTTTTATAAAATTGAGAATGTATGTTATTGTCTTTCTATCTCACTCCAGTTGCCAACAGAATTGGTTGGTACGTTAGTGTATCAATTGATAGTAGTTTTTGACAAAGACAAAAGGGAATTTACCTAAGTCTTAAAAAATCGTTTGTTGAATTGACTAATGTGCTCGATGGTCAATTATTTATATTCACTAGTAAAAATTGGCAAAGTTAGGAATTATTGGAACGGGTCGATTATCGATCCATTTAGGATGTTGTTTCCTTATAAATGGATATGATGACACCCTTGTCTAAACCGATTGTCGTTGAACTTCTTCACCAAACTATGCTAGGTTCAATTGCTGATCGTTGGCCAATCTAGCCCCCCTTAGGAGGTGATTTCGCTCTTCCCGAATTATATTACGTTAGTGTTAAATCGACGTATTCAGCCTATAAGGTATGTTTGGCCCAATTGAGTGGCACGGGGCACACCAATTGGCCTTATGTTTTCAAGATTTGGCATTGCTCCATTTTGTCGACCATTTTCGCTTGCCAAATTGGTAATTTTATTTAAGTTATTTTGACCAACATTAATTTAATTATTTCCATTGATGCGGCATTGATTAGAAGATTAGGCATTTACATATTACGACCGGAACTGATTGGAATAGTAGGGGTCCATTGGATGATCCTGACCTTGTAAATGCATCATCCATAGCATTGATGACCGTTAGTTTGACCATATTTGACGTGTGACTTGCAATATAGTCAACCATGTCATTTTGATATTCTTCGAGAAAATTCTCTCATATTAACATCATATTTGAATTTGAAGCAACATCTATTAACTGCTTTTAAGCAAGATGCGCTTTTTAAGTAAGATGCCTTGAAAGATCATTTTCTTTGCATTGATTTCCTTCCGTCGCTCTTCAGATGGCTGAAGATTCGGAACGTTCAACAACTTTGTTATCAATTTGTGACACTGGATTGTTTTTGCCAACAACGTTGTTGAACTGTTATTGAAATCTAGTTTTTGCCATCGTAGTCTCCTAGAATCCGCAAAGTGTGTTCCACCACATGCCAAAAAAGATATTTCATCGAAAAAGATAAATTACTCTTTTAACGATGAAGATGGATCAACGTGAATCCGTAAATGTTGCAAGTGTTTTTTTTTTTTTTTTGGTTGATTTTGGACATGAGAAGAATTTAGAAGTATGATATTGGGAGCAATTGTTGTGACTGATGTAAAATCTTCAATATCACAAAAAGTTTCGCTATCAATAATTTCCTGTTGCCTAATAACACTCTGTGCCCGAGACGTTGTTATACACGAGAAAATCTTCAATTAGCGGCAGCGGACATAACGGCCCAGTAATTATATGTTTCGGGTCGGTGGTTGCCGTCGGCAATTTCGCCGGTCGACTCCTAAAGTCTCGACGAGGGTTGTCGCCGATGACTTTCACGTCGTGCTGTCCATGGCTTTTTGCTGGCCGAGTTGTCGATTCCCTTCGAGGTATTGGTGATTCCGTTACTTCAACGGCTGTTCATTCCAGCAAAGCTCGGCTCCGACCGGCTAAGCCCTTTTTCTTTTTCTTTTTTGATCCTTCGCGGCGACGATCTACCTCTCAATTTTTCACGAAGTCGATTTTTTTTTTCCTTTTTTTGGATCGAGGACTCAAAAATCACGGACTCCGGTAGCCATTCTCTCTGCGTGCGAGCTCAAACGACACGAGAACTTGTTGGACGACAGAGAGACAAAATGCCCGAATTTGAAGAAGAGAAACTACTGAGAGCGAAAGTATGAACATGGGAAGGCAGCAGTCAAACGTTGGGTGCGAGATTAACGGTCAATTACGGCTCCGATGTCTGAACTTGGCTGCTGATGTCGGCCGCGCCGTATTAAGCCCCTCCTCCCTAAATAAATAGAATTAAAAAAAAAAAATCAATCTTAGTCACTGACCTCGCTCCACCGCCTCTCCCTACTCCACCTAGGTGCCTATCCTTACGTTAAGTTCAGCAACGGGGGCCCACATGACAGTACACGTGTCGCTAGGAAGCGCCATGTTGATGCCAGCCGGAGTTGTCACTATAACTAACCCCCCCCCCCCTCCCTCTCCCACTCTCTCTCTCTTCTTATTTTCAATTTTGTAGTGGCGGCCCATTGAACATGATCCAGCGTTCATACCGCATGTGTCCTTGTCTTTATTTATTTATTTATCTTTACATAAATATTTTTCCTAGGTCGAGGAAAATTTGAAAAATCATTTCTTTTTTCAAGCTAAGCAGATCTTATACGTGTTTCCTTAGTGCCACATATTTAATTCGGACGATGCTTTGTCCCCCCTTATCGGGTTCCTTATCGCGGGGGCGACGATAATCGTCAATCGCATCGCGAGAAAAGTACGTAAAGGATTCGATACCTGAACACACGGGATGCACCATATCAATCAATTTTAGGGAAATTATTTATTTTTTTTTGGGAATTGTGGGGGGGGGGGGGCGTATGCAGCCCATGTCGCCCGTAATCTAATGCATGATGCCCGGGATGGTGAACTGAAGCACGTAATGTGGGGGGTGGAATTGGACACTAGACCGACATGGAGGATACTAGCTAGGGTCCGTGTTTGTTGTTTGTTCATGGTGGTCGCGCCTGCTCTGCAATTGCAGAGCCCCTGCAGCGCGTGCCTCCGCAGATCCAGACACGCTCGCAACCTCCATCTTTTGAATTTTTTTTTTGGGGTACAATTTTACGGAAAAATAAATAGTTTAAAAAGTAACTTTTCGCCCAAAAAAAAAACATGTATCGCTTGAGGAATAATTTTTTTTGAATGATTTATTTTTATAAGCAATGCTCGAAAAATATTTTTTAAATCATTATTTCGATATAAATTATTGTTGATAATGAAAAAAATTATTCATTGGCCATTAATTTAATATTAAGAAGGTAAATTCTTAAATTTAAAAAGGTGAAAACGCTTTTCCATATCGAATATTTTAATATCTTATTTAATATATATAATTTTATTTTTATCCTTCCTTTGTCGGCCGCATACCTCTAACTCCGGCAAAGCTCAAACCTCTTGTGGCTAGATATGGTGAGGCTCTACCTTTTGTTGCCGATTGTCAACTGTCGCTGAGGGCCGGCGACCGGCGGAAAGGACGAGTAAAAATTAAAAAAAGGATAAATTAAACGCAATATAAAATAATTATCTAATATTTCGATTTTCTGTCGATTTTTTCATTTGCTTGAAATCATTTTTCAAATGAGATGTAAACGCTAGAAAAAGTTTTCGGTCGTATGCTACCAAACACAAGAAAACAAATCATTTTCCTGAAAAGTGATTTCTTGGATGGAGTTTTCTCTCGAACAAACGCATGGATAGTATGAAAACAATTCTTGAGTTGATTCTTGGTGCACCTGGTAAACTCTCAACACCATGATTGAACATTGATTTTTTTTTTTTGCCCCCTTCCAACGGTAAACAGAAAACGCACACGGATATTGCTCATGTAAGACGAACAACGACAAATAATGCGTAATTGTCAATTTTTAGATCGATTAATTTATCGATAAAATCTCGCTTTATGGAAAATCATGTACAATCCTGATTGCATGGTCGCCCGTCGAAATTCCGAACAAGAGTCCGTGATCGAGTGTACTGGCAAAGAGTCAAGGACACCGACAAGCAATGATTGGAGAATAATCTTCGGATCACTAATCGGACATGTGTTTTGATTATCCAACATTTGTTCAGCGGTCATTATCGCAAAACCCACTTGGAAAAAACGAGAGCAAAGACTATCGAAATCTCTCTCTCTCTCTCGATCTCGATCTCGATCTCGATGTCGAGAGCCCGTGAATTGAGACATTTTCATGGGAAAGAGACTTATTCAGAGTGTTCTAAATTCATCGTAATATTATCAATTTAGTTATAAATATATATTTTAATTTTGTCAATATCCTAAACATTTTGACGATTTGTCATTGTATTCATTTCGGCCAACTTTAGACACGGATTAGTGACGTGGATATCGGCTATCGTATGTGGCACGACTTCCATTTCAGTGACTTTCGATTAAAATTAGCTGGAAGGACGACATTAGCAGATCGTTAAAAAAATTTAGGACTGAATTTGATAAAATCGAAAAATTTAAGACTGAATTGATCACGGTACAATAGTTTAGGACTTTTTGGATAATTATCCTTGTTTTTCTTGGGTGCTAATTGCCACCGATGGGATTTGCTAAATTGGCATAAATCAATGTGCGGATCTTGGGACCATGCTAAACTCGGGCATCATCTCTATTTTGTTCGTGCTCTTTTATCTTTTCTCTAATTTGCGAGTTACACATGAAAGTGGGCGATGTCCATGGTTGAAGCACCGACACGCGATAAAAACACGATATGACACGACATTTCTAAAAGACTAGAGAATTTCGACATGTTGAGACACGTTATATGTTAAATACATATTTTATATACATAATAAATTATCATATTAACATAAAAAAAAATATCAGCGATGGGTTTTTTCTTCTTCTTCTTTTTCTTCTGAAGATTCACGATTAGATTTTTTGAGGCTGGCTGGATATATTAATTTTGAGATTGACTGAGTATATCACTTAAGTATGTGTATATATATAAGGTATTTACTTTTTGATTAATAATTTATTGAAATCCTTAAAATTGATCGGTGCTTATCGAGATGACGTGTCGAGATGAGTGTCCATGGCGCGTTTAGAACACCGATTCAATACGCATCTGACGCGAAACGAAAGCCCTTGAAAAGCCACGGTGATTTTTAGGTTGTAGCTCGGACACCTAAACGAAGTTCTTCGCCCATTGGAGAGAATAATTAGAAAAAACAGGTGTGGCCGGTGTGGGGTGGTGAGTGATGTATGGATTGTTTCGGACCAGATCGGGACGGGGATTTTGTTAGGGCAATGTTCGTCATGTGTCCCCCATCTGTCAACTTGATTTGTGGGTGTGGGGGGACATGGTCCACCTCAATCTCGTCGGCGAGCCCTAGGAAAAGATGCCGTGCTCACGTCGTTCCAAAAGGGAATAAAATAATTACATAAAAAAAAATTCCAATTTCGGCTCATCAAAGCTTTTCCCCTTGTTAATCAATCATGTAGCTTCGGAAAATGATATGATCTATCGATCCCCACTGCGTGCAAAGATCGATTGAAAAAGGATTATATTAGTTAAAATATCGCAATCCACCGATTAAGTAAATAATTCTTTTATGCAAAGGAAACTTTTAGGACGATGCACTCGAGAAAAGAACCGTATCCTCCTCGAAAATTCCTCAATTAAGATCCATTGTCGGGAAGATTTCGGATATCCTAAGTTTTTTTTTTTTTATTTTTTTGGTCGGAAGATCATCGAAGTTTGATATGCGAATTTACAGAGACTATTATGTATATCCTACGTTAATGTTTTTTTTTTTCACTTGACGTTGAGATTAACGATAAAATTTGTGTAGGAAAAATAGTATTAAGCAAATTTAAACAGGCAAGAACAATTGAACGTTGAAATAGCGCTGTATAAGGAGCAACCAAAACAAATACGTACACGGCCAAAGAAAAGAGAAGAAAAATGAAAGGAAAAGCACTTTCAATCTCCAATTGTTTCTCCCAAAAAAAAAAAAAAAGGAAAAAAACTCAACCTCACTTGTGATAAGATCAGGCGGAATGACCAGACGTCCGTCCCTAGCTCCACCACAAGAACCTGAACCATCTCCTAGAATTCACAGTTGAAAGTCCTAAATGGATAAGAAGAGATGGGATTCATCTGGTCTTACGCTTGCCCTGCTTGTTAGCGTGCTTCCTCGTCTTGGGATGAGCAGGCGGCTTTCTGAAAGCGCTGCAGAACCCGCACGCGGACACCCTCGGGGACGGTGGCTCCACCGCCGGGGACACCCTCCCGGTGGAGGCGCGGTAGCCTCGTCCTCCTCCTCCGCCGCCGCCGCCGCCGTTGGACTGGCTCCTCTCCAGCGCCGGGGTCACGGTGATCCTCGGGGGCCGGGTCGCGTCCCTGTCGACCTTGTCGTCTCTGTCTTGCTCTTGTTCTTGCTCGTGTTGCTTCACGATCTTGTTCAGCTCGCCTGACAGGAACCTGTCGTCCCAAACAAGCCCCGACGATCCTTGCCTCCTGAACGATACCTCAGATCTCTTCAAACCCATCTGGTCCATGATCAATACCTCTCTCTCTCTCTCTCTCTCTCTGTGTCTCTCTCTCTGGATGTTTCTGAGCTGATGAGAGGAAGGAGTCGTGTTTTCCTTTCTTGTTTGCCTTCTTATCTTTTCTACGGGCGAGCTGTTGCAGCGTTGGACTTTTTTGCGCCTATATTTATACACGAGGAGATGACAAACTACGAAGGTTTAGTGGGAAAAGTCATAGCATGGCTAACTTAGTCAACATTGCTCTCTCTCTCTCTCTCTCTCTCTTTGGGGCCCCCTCCTCCCTTTGCGCGATGATATATTGAAGCAGGTTAATTCATTTAATCTTTTTGTTTACGACTTAATCCCAATTGTAATAATGACAATATTTTCCAACAAGATCGAGACAACGGAATTTATTCGTGATTAGTCATTTAAGTATCGGAAATGTTACGCAATTAGCATAGTGGTTGTTTGACAAAAATACGGCTACGGATTAGGCACACGACTGCATGAATGTATGATCGCACTACATGGATTGGAAAAAGTGCAAA